>BSWB01000001.1:1887500-2512500 GCA_033239125.1 Fagopyrum homotropicum | reverse complement strand
AAATATGCCATAATCATGTAAAACAAAGCAATGAATATACGCATAAACAGAAAGTGCAAACCTGAGATGTGGAACCACCAGTACTGTTCGTCAAAAGCGCATCAACTGATGACTTATTAACCTGTGAAACATCAGTATTTGCTCTTCTTCTTGATATGGCAGATCCCTTGGATTTGTGTGCCTCTGCTGCCCGCTCACACATCTAAAATGATCTAGAGTAAGTAATATAGTTTATCCAACCCTCTGCATTGATATCCTTCCAAAAGTAAAAGGCAGAAATGGAAGAGTCTTGAATTGGTGTCCAAGTTTAGGAGGTTTCAGTTCCAGGTTTCTTTCCAATCAATGGTAGAATGTATAGCTACAACCTATAGTAGTTTACTTTTAAGTGTCTCAGATATGCAAATTCACTACAAAATAAGATACACCTATTAGTTAAATGGAACAATCAAATACGATAGTTACTCAGAAACAGCCAAATAAAGCTATATTGTTGAATAAGTTGGTTTGAAGTGTTTTCTTCGTACATTGTGAGGAATTAAATGGTTACAAATATACTTCCCTCATTAGTATACATCAGAGTGTCGTTCATGAACTATAGGCAACTCTTTTACTTTCTAGAAATTAAACCTTCAATCATAACTGACCTGGATAATAGGATCCAATAAAGCTGATATAACGGGATCAAAGTCTGTTTTCTCTCCTGACGATGGGACCATCATACTGTCATAAGTACCAATAATTTCAAGCAACACAAGAACTCCTTCTCTTACAGCTGGGGGTGGAGAAAGATCAACTGAAACAAGCGGAGGATAACGCAATAGCTTCTCTCCTCTGCTTCTCAAGATATCGAAGAATGTTTTCTGAGCAGCATCCTTGAGAGTCCAGAGTGTATGACAGAGAGCTGTGTCTCTCCCAAGTAAATCTGATATCTACAAGTAGCCAGACAAACGTTGCATCATAAATTAAACTGAGAAAAAGGTTAGTCAGGAAAAGTGACCACGCTATTGAACTGACTAACTGGCTTACAGTGTAGCTGTAGAACTCCAACTGGTTATTAAGTTTATATGAAACGATAAGACTTGGCTGAGATTGCAAAACTTGTTCCACTCTAACTTTGAATGGTCGACAAACACCTTCAAAAATCCTATCTAAAACAAATGTGAGATCCGCTCCTGTCTTTCCTGATTCTCTATCAGTGCTAGTAGAAAACCGACGAGCAGTTGGTCCGTCTATCACAGCATCTGGATCAAGTAACGCATGGACAAGTTCTCTCTCTGAAGCCAAAGCCTAAGAAGAAGAAAAAAAATATAAGCTGTTACCACATGTCAGCAGAAAAACAACAGTCACTCTGGATGAAACGAACACAGAATCCAGTACAAACAGAACAGCTGAAACCAAATAAGTGATTATCTAACCTGATGTAGCCATCCTAGCATATCACCAACGTAACGCAGAGGGTCATGGGCATGCACTTCAATTGGTCTAGGCATTCCACCAGGTCCCCCACGCGTGAGAGCACTAATAAACCTTCGGAATAGAGCGTTGTGTCTCATATTAGCAACCTAAATCATGGAAACAAAGTACAAGACAAACAGGCATGTACTACATTAGTGCAGACTAGTAGCAGAAAAAGACAACTCAATATAAAATGATCAAAGAATGGGGGGGGGGGGGGGGGGGGGGGGGGAACGGAACAGAAACAGAAATCACCTCCTCTGCACAATATTTGAAAAGAACAGGCCTTTCTTTAAGATAACCAACAGCCAGTTTCAAAAGTTCGCCAACTTCAGGATTATCAGTGTCGCCCAATCTTCTACACTCTGCTTGAACCCACCTGTTATAAATAAATGAAACAACCATGCCTAAATGAGCTAACTAAGAATCACTGAGCAGTTTTTTTTTTTCATAGAAACATTCGCATATAACTCGGTTTTTAAACAAAGCAAGTGACTATTTTTTCGTTATTGAACAAGACGTCAATTAACCTTCATAAATTTTCAAACAAACAAAACATAGAGCTTACATATTAGGCAAGGTCATCCTTTGTTAGCAATTAAGATGCCTTTCCTCATTAAAAGGTTGAAGATATATAAAAAGAAATGCTGGCAAGTATAGCCAACAGAAGTGCTGCCAAGTAGAGCTGACAGAAATGCTGGAAAGAACTGGGAGTTGCGCCAGGTTGCTTGCTTACACAGCTAACGGAAATGCTGGTGAACATACTTATAATGCAAACGACACTGATCAACACTAATAAGGTAACTAATGAGGCAATAATGTGCTGATATTGATGTCTCGTAAGGTAATTTAATGTTTAACAAACAGACCCCTTCTTTCTGTCTGCCCCTACCAGCTGAGACTCTTTTAGCAAGGTCATCTTCCCAATTTGATGCACATTTCCAAAGTGATTTACCATACAAGCTACTTGTTTAGCCATTTTTAAGTAATCCTTTTCATTTACTGTGCAGTTAGAATATAGAACTACAAGAGCAACACTTCCTGAGTTATGCCTCTTCTTTTAGCTGGTAAGAACCATGTATTATTAGCAGAGTACTTCTATTTAATTTTATTTTCATTCAATCTTTAATTAATTATAAATTTATAAGAAATGTCACCTGCACAAGCGCTCATATGCTCCTTCTTGGTACACAGCCATCATATCCATTAGCTCCAGACCTGCACGCTGCAAATCAATCATATTATTCAATAGGCTATACCTTCCTAGATTTGAAAATTAATGAAAACAGACAGCAGATGACAACACTTAGATCGTCACATATAATAGTTTGGATACATATATATTATGTACAGAAACTTTTCCATCTCATGCAGAATATTCTTGGCAAATGCTCTAAGTGGTCATGGGTACTTTGCAGTACCACACGATAGTAATTATAATCTGAACTCTGAAGTTACTTGATTTGTTTAGTCTTAATAAAAGATGATAGTAAAAGAACTACTAAAAAAAACAGACAAGTACCTTAGCCTACGCAAACGCAACCTAATAAATAAACCAAGCAAAAAAATCCCAGGTGATGTAAAAATCTAAGATGCAACCCCCTCTCCTTCTCCCTAAGAGACTAAAGGCAGGTACAAAGAAAGGAGACAACAGAAAAAGGTGTAACTGAGGCTACCTGGTGGTGTGTCCTGAGAAGGACCTTGCAATTGGCATGAATTTCTTGAACATGAGCAAGTGCCTTGAAGAAGTTCTCATTCAATTCTTCTTCTCTAAGTGCAGTTATCTAAAAAATTACATTTATTAGCTATGCACATCAAGTATGATAAAGCACACATGAGGTAAAGGCTGAACCAAACCTCTTCATTAGATAATTGATAATCACGCAGAAAGTGTGAGACTATCTCTTGGCGCTGTGTTGTGGTTTCGAGTTCCTGTCTCAGTCTTTCCGTGGTACTAATAATGTCCCCAGTGCTAGCATTGCAGCTAATTAATGCCTTTGCAATCCTATTCCAATGAAGAGATTTAGATTGACATGTAAAATAGAAAAAGTTATATGTGCATTATCGTCACAAGTGGATGACAAAGAAAATAGATCATTTCAATAACAAAAAATTCATGGAATCCACGCCGTAATGTCAGTCTTCGTCTTTTATGACTTGAATGCCAATCAAGTGATCTAAATAAGAAGAGTGAGGTAAAAATGTGAATCAACTTTCAAGTACTCTTACAACTTCTAAGTTGCTTTCCATCCAACAACATTACAAACTAAACGAGGAACCTTGCTTTAGATAGGATGATCTTCAGCAAATATACTTATATTTTAGCAATCACAATTCACAAACCATTTCAGCTCCGATTTTCAAACTCATTCTTTCACACTTCCGCCACCATCAGTGTACATTATTCTCAACTAGGGAAAGCTAAAAACCAAAAGTCTTTAACTACTAAGCAGCTGCAATCTAAGTGAGAAATTCTAGACAATAATGGTGCGATGTAACAGAATCTGAGATCTTCACCTACAGCTTATTTGGACTGAAATTCCTTATGATATAGGGAAGGCAATTCAAAGTAATTCCAACCAGAAATTCTCATATCTTTAGTTCCACATCATAGTGTATGATATATTAAGGTGTGCAGCCATGAGAAAAGCTTACTTGTCACAGCATTCAGCAAGCGCATCCACCTCTTCTTCCACCCGATCCAACGCCTAAAACGATTTAAGCAAAATCCAGTATCAAATCGACCAAAGCTCTCCGCCATTTCCACATCTAACAGGAAAGGAAAAGACCAAATACCTGCTGTGCAGTATCAGAAGCGGCAAGAAACTCCTGATTGATGGAGAGAGAACGCTTCTCGATGACAGATCTGAGGTTCCGACGAGCCTGGGGTGTGTTTTCGGTGTAGAAACTGGAAAGAGTGTTGAGAGAAGCGAGCAATTCAGGAGAATCAGTTCGAGATTCCAATACTTTCTTCAACTTCCTCGATAATCCAGGTGCTAGTGTCGCCGTCCCCATTTTCGATGCTCTGGGAAATCAATTCGTAGGATCTTTAAAAATCAGATACGTAGACAACACAAGATTTGAGGTGATCAATTGATTTCTCCGATTTGCATTTGAGAACTACAAACGACGACCTAACACTAGACGGACCGCCGACGAGCTGCAACCTGCCGGACGACCAGACGACTCCGAAGGCTCGCGTGGAGTGGACGATGTTGTGTTAGCAAATGGCTGATACTGGAAACTTTTGTGGGTGGGATGATCAATCCAGTTATGAGTCTTTAATTTTTTACGACGATTAAATTATTTTTTTTTTGATACAAAGAGAAATAAGAAGGTCAATCTTATTTTTTTTTGATACAAAGAGAAATAAGAAGGTCAATCCTAGAGCTCGGATGAGTTCATCAACGTTTCGCGGAAGGCTCCCGTTGTCGATGTCCAAACAATGGACAAGATATGCGAGCTTGTTTGCCAAAACATTCATTTCCCTAAAAACATGTTGGATTATAACCTTATGTCAGAAATGATCGTATCCGTTTCTCACGGCGGTTTTCAAATCTGATTAATTGAATTAATAAGTTCAAGGTTATCCTCTCGATTTTTCAATGGTGTTGTGTCCTAAACTTGCCTTTTGGATACGCTCTCTTAGAGCATAAGTTTCTGCTTGAAGAATAGCTTCTGCTCCACATCGACCCATGTCAGTAGCAAGTGTTTAAACATTGTGGTCTCGAATTATGAAACCAAAGGCATATTGGTCATTAGAATTTTTAGAAGCATCAAAATTAATTTGACAGAATTCAGACTTGGTTTCTTCCATTTAATGTTTTTTGTTTTTCGTCTTTGTTGTTGAGGTCTTCCTATTGCAGTTTGTTGTTTTTGGTTTAGCAAGATCTCTTTCTTTAACTTGTTTTTGGATCACTTGTTTTAGGTCAGGTGGTATTTTTTTCTTATCAAAAATTATTTGATTTATCGTTAGCAAAATGTTCAACCATGTAACCACTATTTGTCTTAATTCTGACGAATTACAATTTTTCTTTATCTTTATGATGATGTCCATTATTTTACAGCATGACGATTAAATTTGCGTTAACATCAAACAACTATATTAACAAATTTAGACATACAAAAAATCATAATAGACGAGAAGCATAAAAGAAAAACAGTTGATCAGAATAAGAAATGTTACGAGAATGTCTCAATTGCATAAAATGTATAAAATATTATTTTAGATATTGTTTGTCGGACAAGCTTAAACAAAAAAGTTGAATACAAAAATTTTGATTTACTAACGTGTTTGACGCCGGTGCCAAGAGCATTTTTTGAAAATTTATATATATATATATATGGGCGCCGGTACCAAGTGTTTTTTTCTATAAATAAGTGTAATTAATCTATTAAAATGATTATTTGTTAAATTTTCAGAGCAATTTTTGTTAATCATAATCCATCTCAATGCGTTTGACTTTTTTTTATAAATCTCGTCTCAATCATCCCCGTAAACTCTATCTATCAAAGGAGTTATAAGTTGTTTGTATAATTTTGTACGGAAAAAAAAATTAAAAAAAAAACATAAACATCTCAAATAATAGTAACTCTCGTTTAGTTGCATCTTCAAATGGAAACATAATAAAAATAAATTTAGTCAATTTATGCTCTCGTCCATCAAATACGCTTTCAAGTAATTGGTGTATAATTTGATTAATTTGTAATATCCAATAGAGACACAAAATAAAATAAAAAAATAGAGAAAAGAAAACCATTTTGGATTGAAATAGGAGAACATTCACCATAAGGGTTAGTTTTATAAAATAAACAATAATATAACAGTAGACTAAATTTATTTTCATTTTGTTTTCATTTCAGAGTTGCAACCAAACAAACCTGTCGGCGGTAAGCGTAAGCCCCAACCGTCTTCAATCGAGTAATCTTTGTCGAATTATTCTTCGCATTTGGCTGGTAAATCGAATCGCTTTTAAAGAAGAAAAAGAACTCCAAAAGAATATCTTTTACTATTTGGTTTAGTCATTAGTATGGGGTGGATTTAAAAACATTCTGAACTCATAATAATGTTAAAATGTTACTTGCAATATGCCGAAACTAACCACTTCCCTATCGTGATATTCATAAGCATTTTCATACAAACATGAACCTGATATTTCTCTTTACAACTACTCCATTGGAGAAAAGCAATCATCTGCCCCATTGTCAACCTCAGCAGAGCCAAGCATCACAGCAGTTAGCATCAGCTCCCCGGCGTCCGAGTAATCTCTATGTTGCATCAAAACCGATTCCACAGACCCGGAATCCGTCAAGCCTGGAATCATAGTATTCTCTTGTCTTAAAGGCAAGACCTCATCGAATCTTCCTTCAAAAGACTCGGATTCCGGTCCATAGCATCTCCTAGAAGCCTGGAAGAGTATGGTTGTCTTAAGGTACTTCAAGTTATCCTCCTCGCTCCATTCTTCAGATCTCGAAAACTGATACAGCTTCTCCCAGTCGTCCTGCTCGATTGCGTTTCTCCAGCACTCTTCTAAAAGGGTCTTGTATCCTCTCCGAAAGGATGAGCTTGTCCATGCAAACACGTCGAATGCCTTCAGTGAGAGCTCTGGGTGTCCACTACCACTCAGGCAGAGTCTTATCAGATCCCCAGGAGGCAACAGTTTCTGTCCTATTTTTTGCTTTTCTTCATCATCCAGGAGCGTTAGGATCTCTTCCTGTAAGGTTATTTACAAAAATTTACATCCAAAGTAACTAATAGAATTATAAATATACTAAACAGTAAACATCTGTATTTTCTACAGTTCCTGTCAATTATAATTTGACTGAAAGAAGCAGCTTTGAAATAAAATCAACAGTCATACTAGTATATGACAGAGATACAAATAATAGAAAATGAAAAACGGAAAAAGTTTGTGTTACATTTCCCTATTTCAAGAATTTCAAAATTCTTCTGTTCTCTAAATTATAATGTAAAATGACATAGAGACAGCAATATATAGTATAAAAAATGGTTCTGCGTGTTATTCCCATGTAACAGTAATCAGTTCACTATATAAACAAAACCATCAACTATATTTTGGTGGTTCAATTGTTTTGTTAATAACTTATTCTCGATAAAATTGTATAGTAAGAAGCTTCAACCAAGTAGGGGTCAGGAAAAAAATGTTACCCGGGAAATTAAAATTGAAATAACTTTGTCAACAATGTACCTGCGATTTCAAAATTCTTATATCAGCATCTAGTCGCGCTACTCTTGCTTTGTAATCATCACCTTTACCTGCTCAATGCAATTAACAATGATCAATTCTCTGATATGATACCAAAACAAGCAAATATATGCATTAACGTCAAACTAATGAAACCGAAATGAAGGCACCATGTCATGGAAGAATGAACCCGCACTACTTTCCAACAACAAGTACTGAAGAGTTTAAATTATATAAACAGACTAAAAAAAAGTAATCCCTTTGCAACATATGAGAAAATACTTGAATTGGATAACACAATAGTTACACATATCTATGGACTCAAGTCAAGTTGGGCCACCATTTTTAGGTTACAGGGATCTTCAATTTTAGAAGCTAATGCCTCAAGCCTTAGCGGGAAAATAACCCTGCAGTGTCCAGATTTAGTGTTTACAATGTACTTGACCAAATCATTCATCAAAAGCTAAAGAAATCCTAATCACAAAGAAACTGTTCATTATATTACTGATAGATTAGACAAATCTGATCTGATCAGGCATAACAGGCAATGCATGCAGACAACGAAAGGAACACAAAAATGACAAACAGGATCCCCTTGCATTATGGCAGCAAGAAACGGACAGGAATTGAGAATGTGAACGCAAAATATCCAGTCATGATTTTTTCCAATTTTTTTTTGAGGGGGGTGGGGGGCAACCTGCTGCTGCAGCTATCTTTGCGAGAAATAAAAATCTTTTCCTTTCTGCTAGTGAGGGTTCGGGTCTGACACTCGCAGGTTCAATTTCCTGATCGATAGGTGGGATGGAGTTTCCATCTTCAGAAAGAGCCAGGTGATGAAGAGTTGTTGAAGCAGATGAAAATTGATGGAGAAATATTTCATGAAGCCACCGAAGATCCACGTGGTCCTTCAAAAAGGTAACTAGTTCTTCTGGGAATTCTTCCCCTAATCTCAAGAGCCTGGAAAATTGTCTGTTCTCATATAGTTGCTGGAAAACAAAATAACTAAACCCTCCTTTAGGCCCCATACTCTCTTTCTGCATTGAAAATATCATGCTGTTAGTAACCTAAACAAAGATGCAAAACTAAACGAAAAAGCATGTACAAGGTTTAGCCTTCTTGTCTCTGAAAGAAAAGAGAATATCAAAACTAGTATAGCTTGAGTTGTACAAGTTATTAAACCATCAGATAAACATAAACCGTGATGCATGAAGCAACCCATTTGAAATTTAGCCTCACAAAGTGGAAAAGCCATTATACTAGAATGTATGTGCATCTGTCTTGTAATTAGCAATTCTACTTCCTACCTTTCCAATCCAAAGGCAAATCTAAAACTCTGTTACTACTATCGAATTAAGCACAGTAAATATATACAAATTTAAACTCAAAAATTAAACTTGATACCAGGTGATAAAAGAAACCAGATTCACACCATGAGGCTTTTCAGAAGTGCAGAATCATTAAGATCATGACAGATGTTCCAAAGGGTCTGGTACCCTTGATGTTGCTTTGCAACGGTCAACAAATCTGAAGAAAGCTTTCTAAAAGCTACAAGTCTTTGTTCCTCAGTCTCGTACATTGAACCCTGCAGGAAAATATATTTTACAATTTAAAATATTGGGTATTCATCAGTAATACCATTTTAAGATTCATTTGAACATTTTTACAGCTAGAAGTACCATGAAATAAAGTAGAAGAACGGACCAAAAAGCTACCGGCTAATTCACTAAGCACAAAGGGCAGTGTCATACTCAATTTATGTTTGATATAGGAAGGATCAAATAGGAGATTTAGACATGATGTTAGTTCAAAAGGGATGGGCAAAATATGATACCAGGGCAAAGGTAAACTCATCAGCACAAGAATATCATGTACTACAGAAAGTTGAAGTATTTATAACAAAGATTGTCACGAACTCCAAAACCATGTGTCAGAGGCTGAAGCATTAACATGTTAAATATTATTGAATGGAGTATAGTAAAAATTAGTTTAGAAAAAGGACTTGTATAAGCTTAAATAAATAAATTATATTAAATCGCTTGAGGGAATCAATAATGATTCATCTATTTTCTAAAACCACTTGAGTAGATAATTCAGAACATAAAAAGGATGAAGCATATACGTATGCTTTTAGAGACGCTTCAACATGATGTTAATTAATCTAGGTTTCTAACCAATACGAATATTTTGTGACATATACTCTAGAAAGAAAAAAAAGAGATCAATAGAATGCACTACATAACGGATATAGGCTTCTCAGAAGTGTAGATCATAGAGATACCTTGGATCCAGCTTCAAGGAAAACTTTGATTTGCTGATAAAGGCAGTCAAGGAGGCTATCTCTTCTCTGGCGGTACTCTTCTATAAGACCTTTGTGATCTTCCCCGCACTCGAGTTTTGCAGTGATGGCACCAATACTTGCCTCCAGCACAATATCAGCAAGCATTTGCAGATGAGAACACACATCTGATTTAGCGGATAAGTTAATTCGATATTCATTTAAAATCTGGACCATCAATGAAGCTAGGCTCCAAAGCCCGTTTCGCACCACAAGTTGGCTATACCAAGGCATTAAGCCATCTGGTGGCGGGTACCACATCTGGTGCTCATTTTTGTAAGATTTTGCACTTTTCACCAGGATTATACATGCTCTAGAGAGCTCACAGACTCGAGGGACCTGAACCTTAAGTGGTTGGTCTTCACTGATAACACAATTGAGCTGTCTGTCTAAGCAATAGAAAACCTCTTCGAGTTCAGAAACCTTACTATAGAAGACTTCAGCATTATCTCTGTCCATCAGAAGGACAGTATTTCTTCGGGCTCTCTCACCAACTATCTGAATTAAATCCCAAAGAGCACCTGAAGTTTCCCTTTCAGAGCCAGAAAAGTGATGGTTGGTTCCAATCGAACGTTCCTGGCTAATTGTGTTTTGTAATTCTCTTAATTCAATCATGGCAGCTAACTTCTCCCCGTGTTCCAGAATGATTTGAAGAGCATGTCCTGAAGAAGAAACAGAATAAGACAATGCCAGGTTTGGAAAAGTTTTAGTGACAAGTGGAAATACATCCTACTCTAGTTATTCATTTTCTTTCTTTATATTAGAGGAACCAGGAAGTAATACTAAATTTGCTCTTCGATTATAAAAAGCTTACTCTGTTTTAGACATAGCTCGTCATGGCACTTTGTTGAAGCAAGAAACTGAAGAAACTTCTGGTGCTTTTGCTGCTTCTCAATCAGTTGAGATGAGATAACTCTCAACGCAAGAATTTCAGCCCCTCTGGTTGTTGTCCAATGCTTAGCTAGGCTGTCAACAATAGATTTGCTCATCCGAGCAAGTGCATTGACTTCTCCATCCCTTTCAAAGACTCCAGAAGTTCTAATCTTTTCAAGTGAATTAGTCACCTCGCCTGACAGAAGAAAGCCACGGAAAAGTTGGTCAACTAGACCAACTGCTTCTTCATCTTGAGCAGTTGGACGAGCAATCCCACAGGAAGCTACCTTATATTTATCTCCATCGATAAGGGCTTCAGAACTATCCCTGACAAGAAGACTACTCCTATCCCTTGTGAGGGCTTTTCTTTCTTCCTCTGCGGATCCTTCCTTTGAGCTCCCTTTACGTGACAAGCTACGCTCTGGAGGTTCAACTCCACCAAGCAAAACAGCTTTCTCAGGTATTGCCCAAACTCCTGCCCTCTCCGTAAGCACGGCCCATGCGCCATCCTCATTATCATCTGCGGAAGGGAATACCGAAGCATCAAGAACTTTTCCAGCATCATAAGGTAGATCAAATTGATACAGCCTGGTGGAATTTCTCCAGTTGTAAGAGACTGTAGCAGTTCCATCACCAGAAAGAATGATAGCTGAACCTGAAGGCTTGCCTCCAACTCGTAATCTCATAGACAATAAGAAATCCTCCTCTTCTACCCTTGCCTTTGGGATTATCACTTGGACTGGAGCTTTTTTTTCTAGTATTCGGTCACGTGTCAGGCCCACGGCTTCCAGGGAGTCTAATCCAGATTTATACTGCATGGTGAGAAGGGAATATTGCATGTAACTTGAGCTAATAACTCGATCTTTGCAGAAGGTGGCCACGAGAATGGTAATTTCTTTACCACGGTCATCAACCTGGACGTCTACTGGCCAGATTCTCTTTTGACCTGCCAAATCCTTCTTAATGCCCAGATCACCATCCGTGCCAATTATTTCATGGGACCAGAATTTCGACACATTATAATTAGAAGAAAGTTGCATGACAAAACACTGGACCTCATGGTTTGTTAGCAGAAAGAATTGTCTAGTAGATTCCTCTGTAGAGTATGATGTAGAGCGCCAGATCAGTGATCTTGGATATCCTCCAATTACAGTAGGTTGAATAGTGTCACTGAAGAGTGAATATGAGCTCGCAGTACTATGATCTACCCTTTTACGAACAATCCCAGATGGGCTACAATGAAACTGCCAAAGTTCACCATTAGAGCTACTTGCAAGGGCAATAATCACTTGCTGACTATCAGAAACTTGAGAAGCAATCATAGAATTAAAATCAGGTGAACTAATTCCTGGCTCACTCTGCCACTGGGGTTGGCTTTGGGGACTCTTCTCCTGCCCAACTATAGATGCCATCTCCAGCTCTTCGGAAGAAGCCAGACTACTAACTGGAACGGTCCCTCCATCTTTATAGATATCAGGCCAGTATATAATAGCTCGACTTTTTTTATGACACAAAATTATTCCAACTGAATCCAACTGTCTTCGACTGTAAGCATTATCGCATGCATTATCCCAATTTATGATGGAAAGCAACCAACTACTTCCAAGAGAAGGACTTTTATGAGCATCATTTGTCTGCGGAAGCTCAGATGGAAGAGAAAGAATGATACAACTTTTTGAAGCTGCAGGAGATAGGTAACTCCAGAGGAAAAGCCTGCTCCCACATATCATCCACGAAAGGCCGGTTTTCTTGTCCATTCCACCAGCAACACATGCCTGACCTGCCATGATAATTCTTGTGTTAAGGGATACCACAAACATAAGGACAAGCAGCAACTGTGGTTTACAAAATAAATGTGATACTGGTAATTAGCAACCTTGCATAGGCCTACGTAAGTGGCTGATCTGTTCATCACGGATCACTTGCGGAAACTCTCCAACATAAACAGGCTGAACTTGATCTTTACCCTCATCATTCTCGCTTTTCTTAACTTGCGGGATTCTGAAAAGTGAACATTCAACAACTCAGCAATGCCTTAGTCCTCACTCCATCTTTTATTTTGCTAATTGTTTGCCTGTCTAGTTGCTAGCTAGTAGACACTAACAAAATGAGGGTATAACATTTAACGGCTAATTGTTTCCCTGTCACAACGATACTATGATAATCGATTAGCATATGAAGAAAAATCCGAATGTAGACCTAAAATAGCTTGCAGATATCATCTAGAACAACACTAAGTTAAGCCTCTAAACTACTCCAGGTAAGGAAATTTCAAATTGCACTTAATTTGCGTAAATCAGTAAATAGCAATACCTAGCAAGAACAGACAAACGAGGTGACGCCCATGGAGCAGGTGTACCGGTTTGGGGGCGATTAGGAACTGGACTTTCGTTCCGATTGTCTCTCAAGGGAGTTACCGGCGAGGATTCAGCTAGTGACTGCGACGCTTTCCTATCCTTCAAAGACCTGTAGTTCGACTTCCTTGATGCAGGAGAGAACATCCTACCTAGTGAGAGAATCACAGAGAGTAGAAAGGGATATGTGTTTCAGTAATGGCTACTTGGAAGAGGGTTTTTGAAAAGCATTTGCCTCTTTCTCCGCCCTTAGACGATGGCAGGAGAGGGAGGAGCGGGTGACAGTGGAGTGCGTCGTTTGAACAACTCTTCTGCATAGCACCATAACTAAACGCGTCGTTCAGATTAAATGAATAAATATTAACTCTATTCTCTTTTAAATAGACTACATCGTAACTGAAAGAGAAAATTACTCACTCAGTACCATCTTTCAGGCTGTCTAAATTTTAGTATTGGTAGTTTAAACTATCAGAACGGTACTTCAGTTGTTGAGTCCGACTAAAGATTGGTATCTAAATTGTTAAGACAGTTGCAATGAGGCCTACGTGACATACTTATTCAACAAGAAATATAAGGGAAAGTTCTAGGAGCAAAATTCTTGTGTTAACTTAACTTGTGAAAAGTAATCAATATACTAATCTTTGATCGCGGGTTCAATAGCTGATGTACCGTTCTGATAGTTTAAACGATGGGTACTTAGTCAGCCTAAAAGATGTATATTGTTTGGACAATTTTCTTTAACTGAAAACATCAAAACAAGATTTTAACAAATAATCTTAATAGTTGAATCATAAGCATTTTTGGGTAAAAAGTTGAACCATAAGCATTGAAAACATCAAAATAATAGAAAAAGACTAATATCTTTTAACCCATTTTTTCTTTTTTATAAATAATTTTCTGTATACTTTGATTCATTCCGCTTTTTCCTCGTTAAAGGTTTATTTATCCATTTTAACACGAAACTTTTACTTCATCCTTCAATTTTGGCTTCTACACTTGCATTGTGGGCTTCGTATTCCCTTCGTTCCGGTTTGTCTAATTATCGATCTCTCTGGCTCTCGATTGCTTCAAACTTGTTTGAACAAGTCTAAATAGAGTCAAAAAAATTGCTTCCAAAATGCCCGGTGTTTTTATTCATATTTTTCACACTCCAAACACCATGTCAAATTGCTTCGAACTTGTTTGAACATGTTATAGTCTTAATTAGAATGTTAGAAAAGAGCTTCACGTAACAAATACATGTCACATTAAAGCGAAACAAATACATTCGTGTCGAAAACAATACATTTCATGTTATGGACCATATCACGAACCAGCAAAGCATTCCGATGTCTAGATTCGCGAAATCAAATGCAAGACAAGAGAAGCAGTGAAGCATACCGATATCTTGATTCTTGACCCACGGAATCAAAAGCAAGACAAGAGAACGATATCTTGACCCGCGGAATCAAAAGCAAGACGAGAGAACAACAAAGCATACCGATGTCTAGACATGTGGAATAGGAGGCAAGAAAAGAGAGTATAAAAATGATTGTTATCACCTATAACAGGGTTCACTAAAATGATGTTTGGATGCTTCCAGTTCCATCAATGATATAGTACCACACAATACTGCATTTTACAACAAATAGAGCATATTATACAAGATGACATCCAAACAAACCATAACTAGTAAACACAGATTTATCATTTTATTCTTTACAAAAATCAGAAGAAAACAAAAAGAAATATCATTTATGTTTCAGAATATTACACACTTCCTTCTTGTTGTCCTAGAGAAACTGATACAACAGATACAAAAGCATTCCTCCAGCAAGTATGATGAAGGAATAGAGGCCGCGGATAGTTCTCTAGAGAAGAACCAGCGATCTCATACAGTTCCCGAATCCATACCAAAAGATGACGAGAAGTTTGTTGCTTTCGGGTTACCTCTCTTTCCTTTTTACCCTCACCTTCCTCTACAACTATACGGAATAAAGAACAACATATGTATGCAGACGTAGTTACCCATATTGATTATGGTTCCAGCTTCAATGATACTACCCGAGATTGTCTGTTACGCCTTGCAGCCTTGACAAAGACGACAGATAGACAAGATGGAGCCCACCATGGCCTATGAACCTTCTGATCTCCTTTCAAGCAAGCGACTACAGATAGAGATGTAGTGCATGTTAAGGTGCGTAAATTGCTAGGAAACAAAAAGAATAATGCATTACTGCTACAATACATCCTCTCCTTTTCGGTTCCTATCATAGACAATGGTATCTGTTGTGAGACACGCAATCACAAGATCAAATCATTCAAGCAGCAGCAGCATAGAAGCTAAAAGTTCCTGATAATTATATCAGGTTGTTTTCTAATTCAAAAATACAACGGAGCAGTTGATTCTTTGAGCAATGTTTGGATCAGTGGAGTTATTCTAGATGGAGCTACAAACCACAATTTGAATAAATCTCATTCCTTTGAACAGGTGACCATTCAAAGGTATACAAGATCATATTAAATGATGCCTATCTAACGCCTTGGTATCAAACAATAGAGCACAAATATGAAAGACAATGGTGATCAAAAAAAATTCAAACAAATTTATTTCCCGTGATTTACCATATAAAAGGTAAAAGAAACACAAGAGCAAGTTAAATTCAAATTCTGTAGTTTGCAAATTCAGATTCTAGGGGATTTCTTAGGCAATTGTCTTGATTTTATATCCTACAGCTTCCAAATGCTGATTATTCATTACATTAATAACAGCAAAAAAAAAATATATAACTGACAGCAATAGAGCACAAATATGAAACACAATGGTGATCAAAAAATATTTTAATAAATTTCATTCCCGTGAGTTACCATAAACAAGATAAAAAGCACAAGATCCATTTAAATTCAAATTCTGTATTTTGCAAATTCAATTTCTAGGGGATTTCTTAGGCAATTTTCTTGATTTTACATCCTACAGCTTCCAAATGCTGATTATTCATTACATTAATAGCAGCAAAAAAAAAACTATAACAACTGACAGCAATACAAGAGCAAGTTAAATTTCTTGAAGGTAAACCAAGTGTAGACCAATCTGAAATAGGAGAGGTTCTTTGACAGTGTTTCATGAAAGAATTATAAACTACATGCTCTAAACTCGCCCTCCTATCTTCAATTCCTCAAACTCTACAGGATGGTGCAGGTGAAAAGAGGGCGAAAGAGGAATAGGAGGAGAGAGCACCTTTAATTCGCCTAAGCTCCTTGCATAGCGTGATGAAATCTCCCCATTTCATGTGGCAGCGCCTTATGAATCGAAGTATCTGTTCAGTTGTGAACATAGACATACTCTCCAAGTACTCACCGTTAACACCGTTCTCTTTAAAAATCTGGCGGTAGCCACCGAGATGTATTTCTTCCAACCACATGCCCACATCCTGGAAAAGGAATAATACTTATTAGCTGGAGATTATGCTAGAACATTGTGCAGGCAAGCAAACGCCAGTAATATAAAAGAGGCAGCAAATGACCATTTTTTTTCTCAACAAGAGAGTGTCAGCAACCAGATGACATAAGAAGAAGATAAAAAGATCTGAAAAACAAAAGATGTAACTCCCAAGGCAACATAAGATAAAAAGATCTGAAAAACAAAATTATCCCTCAGTTCAAGAAAATATATTACCATGTGCACAAACTAAAGGCCCCTCCATGAGCTTTCTAATAGCTAATATGCCACAAAAGTGATGCAGAAAACACTAAATAATGATCATTAGCCAACCAGAGTAATTATATAGTCCATCAAGATGCAGTAGTTACAAGGAAATGGAAAAGGAAATGCAAATGGAAAACAATATGTACATGAGAAACATTAAATTGTCATAGTTTAACAAAAGGATACGCTGCATACGCATTTCCAAATTTCCCTAGGGATACAGAAAACGCTGTCTTTCAGTGGTAGTATGGACCTAGTGGTAGCCATTCATTGGTGTTTAACAGTTTAAACAGAAAAATCATTCCCTAACACTTTAACTTATGGTGTGTTTGTTTAGTCTGAATTAAAAAGGTTTACTATGAGATTTAATGACAATTTTTTACTTACTTGAATAAAAGTACTCAAGTTTTGAAATTTAAAAAAAAATAATCCTTAAAATACTATCCAGAAATAATATGGACAACTCTCCTCCAAACTATCCCTTTAAGATATTATATATGATGTTCCCAATCCAAGCATCAATTTTTATATGTTAAGCCTTCAGAGGATTTAAGTAATAACAAATTCTGATAAAAAAAAAAAAGTCCACCAGAGGGCTTAAACTATCACTCTAATAGTACACTAATACTAATTAGAAAAACACTAAACAAACTCCCAGACAATTCATCAAAGTTGAATGGCCTTTGACAGCCTCCGAAAAGGCAGAGATAGCAAGCTCTTCAAACTTTCTCCATGAAATTTACAAAGCAACTCTACGAGCATCAAACTTCCTCAATTTTTCTTCACCACTTCATAACAAGCATCTCCAGCAACAATTAAACACTACCAAATGAGCGAATAATAAAAAATAAAAAGGAACAAAAGAATCACAATCAGATATAAAACAGACAATTGGATCGAAGAACTCGCACTAATTCTCAACACTGAACACAAAAAGCACAAACACTTAAAAAATCTAGCTCCGATCATATACAAAAAGCAAGAGCGATATACCTCAACAGTCCAGATGAAGAAATCGAGAGGCTCAGGCGGTCGTTCACCACTCATCTCCAAAAAAAAACTCGACTCTCGCCGAATCAAAAAAGCCTAAATTTCCAAAACCCCGTCGCCATCAAAGAGACAAAAGAACGCAGAGATCAAGTTCGTGAATCACAATCAAAGTGGAAGCAACCGATCGATAGAGATAATACCGTGAAAGGATTTAGATGGAATCAGGGCTAGATTCTCCGCATTTGATCACAAGAGACATCAGATAAGATTTAGGAGTACTTTGGCAGCAGCAGAAGAACGTAAAGCGCGGGGAGAAGAGAGAGAAAGGCAAATTTCTTTGAGTGGAAAGGAGAGAGTGGGACCCTCTCTCAATCTCAACTAAAACAAACCTATAAATACAAAAAAAAAAAAAAAATAACCATATTTTCTGACTAAATGAGGGAAATAGGGTTCCTAAAATTTTACTTTGGCAAAGTGGGTTTCTAGTATAATTTAGGCCTGCAAAAAAATTAATAGATGTATTTGTGGGCCTCCCAAGAAAAGATGGATGGATGGGCTGTCAAAAAAATTAAATATTAAATGATTGTTGGTATTATTTGCAGAGAAGAAAGAGAAAACATTCATTCTCTTGGTAAAGAGAGAGAAAATAGATCTAGAAAGGAACGAAAGAGTAGAAGGAGAAATAGAGAATGAAACGGAGATCCGTCGGAATTTCAACGACAGGGAGCACTGTTTCGCCGCCAGGACATTTGGCCACCAAGCCGACACCGAAAGGTGAGCGAGAGATCTAGGGTTTCCTTCGAGCGGGAGAAGGGCAAGCGAGAGATCTAGGGTTTTGCCGTCAAGGTTGACACGAGGAGGGGCTACGCCACTGGTTTCCGGCGCCAGCGCTGCTGTCTAATCGTCATTCCGTCACCAACCCTCCTCTCTCTCACCGTTGTATGCTCCGTCATTGCCGGGAACCAAATCCGTATTTTTTGGGTAAGCTATTTTTACTAGATTTTTGGTATTCATTTGATTCGCTTTAGTAAGTAGTATTGGGTATGTGTTTGATTTTGTGTGTGCGGTTTGAGTATGTATTATGAAAGAGATTGATTACTTAATGTTTGCATTTTTTTGGTATTGTTTTAAATTGAGTCTATGTGTGTGCATTTTGGGTATGCATCATTGAAGATAAGCTTTTGTTGTTTGGGGTATGTATTTGTTATTGAAGATAAGTTTTTTTTGGTATTGATTATTGAGTATATGTGTGTGCAGTTTGGGTATGCATTTTTGAGTATATGTGTGTGCAGTTTTGGGTATTTGCTTATTGAGTGATTGATATGCATTTTTTTGGGTATGCATTTTTTAGGTATTGCTTATTGAGGGATTGATATGTATTTTTTGAGTATTGCTTATTAAGTATGTGGGTTCAGTTTGGGTATGTATTTTTGAGTATATATGTGTGCAATTTTGAATATTGCTTATTGAGTGATTGACATGCATACTTTTGGGTATGCATATTTTTGGATATGCATTTTTTGGTATGCATTTTTGGGTATTGCTTATTGAGTGATTATTGATATGCATTTTTTTGTATTGCTTATTGACTATATACGTGTGCAGTTTGGGTATGCAGTTTTGGATATTGCTTACCCAAAAACAAACGTTGCTGCTTACCCAAAAATAGAACAGGGGATTGCTTCCAGATTTCGGTGAAGGGAAGAAGAAAGGACCTGCGTTTGGAAGAATTTGATCTATGGAAGAAGAAAGGACCTGCATTTGAAGGGAAGAAGAAGGGACATGAGTTTATAAATAGGGAAGAAAAAGAGTTGCATTTATTTGGCACAAATTCCTTGTAAAATGTCCATCAACATTGTCACCAATCAAATCAATGACTATCATTTTATTATACTTTTTCTGATTTCATCTAGTATATAGGAGCCCATTTTCTAAATGAATAATTGAGAGGCCCTAAATCCAAACTCTACATTGTAAAAGGCCTACATTGCAAATTCAGCCATATTTTCTTCATATAATTAAAATAAAAAATTTAAATTCGGTAATAAAGTCCGAAGCAAATGCCTATATCGAAAAATAAAAAGATTGAAATCGAGGGTGACAGTATGCATTTCACAAAGAAGTTTAAGATCTTCAAAATTGTATGTACGAGGTCGAGACGATTATATCAGACTCTTGATAGATTTCGTTTTTACGAAGTTCGGATTATGCATGTATTTACGGGAATTGATTTGTATTGTTGATTGTTTGACCCATTAGAAACACTTGAACCCTCATCACCAATTTTTCTAACAATCTTCAATTTCGTGTTCTAATTTGTAAGGGTGTTTTAAGTTGAACTACTTTTAGAAGGTATGTCTAATTAATCATTGTTTTATGTTAACAAAAAAATAATTTTTTTTTGGTAAGTGTTAACAAAAAAATAATCATAAATACAAAATTCTACCTTTATAACTAAAAAATATGACAAATGGACACAAATATTTATTTTATTTTGAAAAAATTGTAGAAGAAATCGATATTATATTACATATAAATTACCAAAAAAAAAAAGAAAAGGCACATAGTTTTCTCTACAATCCAAAATTTCACAACAAACCCCTTCAAAGTTCTCTATTAATATTAGAAGAATCACTATCTATTCTTTTAGCACAAAATTTAGGGTCCGTTTGGTTTTAACTCAGAAATCGGAAACGGAATAAAAACGAATCTATTACATACGTATACCTTTATTCATGAAAGTTTTTGAAATTATTCCTTGTGATTTAAAGTAATAGGAGTAAAATTTGATTACTCTTGATACCCTATAGGGAAACAAAATGTGGCGAAGCAAGTGCATTTTTCATGAAACCACAAGGAATGATTCCATAAAATTTCATGAATAAGGATATACATATGGACTAAATTCGTTTTCATTCCGTTTCCGGAGTTAGAGCTAAACGGGCGTTATTATAAGGTATAGAAGGAAGATACGAATGAATTGGTAAATGGAATGCATGTACCGATGAGATCCAAAAAAGCAAGAGAGGGGTGAGTACCATATTGGTTTCATGCATGTGCTTGTGCATTTGTATTAGCATGCAGCACCTCGATCGCTTTCGTTCTATCTCAAAATTTCAGAGGGACCACTTCATTCTCTTATACTTCATGTTTCACTTAAAAACAAACATATACAAGTGTTAGATAAGGGGATAGGGTTTAGGTATGATTTATTTCTTCTTATACGGATGTACAGATCTGTCAAAATCCGATACGGATAGATCGTAGAGCGGAGGTTATGTGAATATTAGTGCGCATGTATGCTAGTTCCAAGTCCAATACACAAATAAAGCGAGGTTTCATCTAAAATTAATTGACAAGTGGAAGAGTAGTTCACCAACTATATATACAAGGTTCGGAAAAGTCAAAGTCAACCAAAGTCGTTTAAAGTTGAACACGATGAAAATTTTATAAAAGATAATTTATAAGTTTGATAAAACGTTTTCTTTAACGATGGTAATTAAGGTTATGTTCAAAAATACACAAACGTTACACAACTATGTGATTTGATATGAACAATTAATTTTATAAATAACCAAAAGGATCGATTGTAACAAAACCTTTTCTAATGCTAATTAGTTAAAATTTAAATGGTATTTTTAGTAAACTTGTACCGAAAGGATTGCTCGTAACAAAATCTTTCTCTATATAAGATATATTAGTGTATTACCCATGCTATGTACGGGATATGATTTAATATCTATTATATATTTATAAATATAAAATTATTTTATTAGAGTTTAATATGATTTATGTCCTATAAGTTTAATAAAAAATTTAATAAACATAATGTGATAAAATCAACTTAGTAGAAAACTTACATTTTTTTCGAAATTACCAATTTATATCAGCAATTAAAAAATATATATTTAAATTACATAATGAAAAGTTTTAAAAAAGATTGTGGGTTGAGGTGAAACATGAGTAGGTGGAAGCAAATTTTAGAGTATTATCTTTTAAATAGCTTTTGTAATTGTTGACTAATTAATTGTAATATTGTTTAAACGGAACCCAAATGTTTAGTAATTCTTTTTTAATTTTAACAATTTTATTGAAATTACTAAATTTAAAGATTAAAAATTTATGATTTATGATAAGATAAGGCTTAAGATTTAAGAAATTTAATTAAGATTTTTAGAGTTGTTGTTAATTGTGAAAATGACACGTGGCAGTTAGAGTTCTCATAGTTAGACACGTGGAATTAAGTGTTTCTCCTTATATACATATTAGAAAAGATTAAGGAAGAAAGGGCGGGGAATATATCCAATAGCAAAAAAAAAGGACCAGATATGTTCAAATACGTTCTTATCTGCGGTTCGGAACCTAATGACCCATTTTAGTTGTTCTTTTTTTTTAAAAATACTATGTGAGTTTATTACGGTCCGGTCCAAACTCAGACATTAATTAGTTGATTTTTAAATAAAATTAATGAAGAGGGAAAAAAACGGTCTGAAACCGAACTTAAACGGAATATTCAGCCCAAAATCGGATCGGGTATGATGTAACAATGCAAAACCGAACCGGACTATATTTTTCAGTCGGGTCAAAAGTTACACAACCCTAATACCGATCGTTACTAGTTTTTAATATGCGTCGTTTTCAAACACAACAATGAATTACTAAGGATGTTATGTTTGTACTAGCAATAACTTGGTACAATTTGTTGGCTGTGACAACATGTTTTGGCATCTAATATTTCGTATGATTCCAACTTTATAGGTATCCTATTGGAATGTTGTATGTTTGTGGTAAGATCTTAGTTCTTCACTTATATATTTGGCATGTATGTACTTATCATAACAAAAGGAGTTTTGATTGGTATATCTAGATATCATGAGCTACAATATGAATGGTCCAAGTTGTACCAATGTAGCTAATGACAACTGTAATGTTCTTATATTATTAATTTGAATGTAGTTTGAGGATTTCAATTTCTAGTATGAGAATTAAAAGGAAGAAATAATTCTCGTAATCTCGTTTGTTAAGGAGATTAAAGGAGTTAGATTATGGAGATTAAGAGAATTAGATTATGAAAATTTTGTAATTCTGCAAAACTTTGATTATAAGAATTAGATTATGAAAATTTCACTTATATTCATATTCATCCTCTTAAACGATTTCATTCTCTTAAGTCGTCATCTAAATAATTATCTTCATCCTCATCTTCGTCTCTGTAATCTTACTTCTCCAAATTGGCCCTACATCAAACTACGAAAATACTATACTTGTTGATTAAGCTAGCTATGAGTTCTTTATAATAGCACGTAATTAGTACTTTGATTAGTTTTGATGGAGATTTTAAGCATTCGGAAATGTGTAATCAAGTGTTGATATAAGTGTTTAAAGTGTCAATCTATGTGTACATTTTTTTTTCTAGAGAAAAAAATGATTTTTGTTTTTATTTTTGAGTGATGTGGGTAATAGTCTCTTGTGTTAAAATATTTGTATTTTATGGGGGAAATTACAATAATTTACAATCGAAATTGTATACAATAATGTAAGGCTAAAGGGGATAATTAGTTAAAAAATAATAGAGGAGGACATACACTACACGAAACTAAGAATGAGTGTCAACTCCTTCAATTTTCACTTTATGTTTTGTATAAATAAAAAGCGGCTAAAAAAACAATGTGTAGAACAATCTCCAACCGTGGGGAGCACTTTACATTGGCTGTTTGAGCTTGTCATTCCGAATGAGCTCTTCGATACGATGATGAGAATCGGTCAACAAACTTTTAGAGTTGTGTCCTATCATGGCTAGAGTGTCGTTCATAATGTTGATTTCCCAAAAGATATGATTGTTCCGAACTTCTTGGAACGAATGGATGTTAGTCATATATCTCCGGTGAGTATTTTTGCCTACAAAGAAGGCTTCAATGCAATTGATGAGCTTGAGGCAGCCTCCCTCAATTTCAAAATTTCAAAACTCCAATTCTTTATGCTCAGTGAGGTCAATTAAGAGGCTAAAAGCTTTTATTTCAAAGATCAGAATTTTAGGCATTTCCCGAATTATTTTTTAGAACCTCGAATGCTCCTCGCGGATGATTAATTACATGTTGACATTCCCTTATTAACTTTTATGACATCAAAGTTGAATTTGACAAAACTCGTTTCGTGTATGTTCCATCTCATATCCTTTCGTTTCCGTCTAGTTCTCAATTTAGAACTTGAATCTAATAATAAACCACAAGACATTTTGATATATTTAGTAAATCTAGTTACCTAAATCGGATTGGTATCAAAATTCGACATACACATACAAATCTCAAGTGGATCAAATTTATAGACACCGGAGGCATTCTCAAGAAACACAAACTATGTCATTGCCCAAAATTCGCATAGTAATTACCCTAGAATTCAAAGATCACGAAATTAGCATCAACAAATCGAAATAATCTTGGAAACTCGAATTATATAATTTATTTTGCTCCCCTAAATATTACCATAGAGTACCCCTAAAGCTTCAATCTTGTAACAAAATATGTACTTAAAATAAAAATTATTGGTTGAATGCATTTGATTCTATTTCACTAACTTTTGGACCTCTATGAGAGATTCAACATGTGAGGAAGCATAGCACGTGCATGTGCCATCCCCCTAAAATGGTCCATGGACCCTATGTTCACATTAGGGCCCTGTTTTCCTATTGTAAGAGGATTTTTAAATTTCAAATCTTTTTTTACTCTTATTTCGACAAATATGATTATATGGGTTAATACCGCTAGGACTTGTTCAGATTTAGATCCGGAATTTTAGGCCGGATATGAACCGAAATGTTTTTGTTGGATCGTACTTAAACAGAATATTTCGGTCCGGTCTAAATTGGACTAGTCAGTCAAAATTTTATAGGACCCAAAAAAGTTATAGAAGTTGGTACAACTGATCCGGACCGAACCATAATATTTCATCCAAGTCGACCTATATACTTGACCCATTTTAATATTTGATAAAAGTAGTTTTTTTGTGTTTAAAGGTTGAGGTATTTGGGAAACTTTAAAAACTGGAATATTTTTTTATTTATTTTCTTTTATAATAGTAACATAAAACTAATAAAAGCTATCCAAATTCTGTGTCAATGACTCGAGCAAAATTTCAATTATATTTTCGAATACTTAACAACTTTGAAACTCATTGTTACTTTATATAGCTATTCGTCAAATAATTTAGACGAAATAAGAACTTTTTGAATAGCTAAATCTTTTTGCATATCGTTTTTTGTGTAGAATTTTAAAAGATTTTGTAAAATATGTAATCAAATAAAAATCTAATAGGTGTTCGTAAAAGTAAATAAATTTGTGTATATTTTGAGGAATTTACCCAAAAAAATAAAATAATTATATATGTTTAGGGGTAAAATTATAAATATATATTTTATAATCTCCCAAACCTATCATTTAATAGTTTTGTCAAACATGGTGGACAAATCAAAATCAGTAAAGCTTAGATCTTAGATTATACACCTTTGGATCATGTGCTATCTCAATTGCCCCTTGGTAATCCTTTCTCTCAATGCCACATAAATAACTATCAACAAACTTCCAATGCCAATTATGCAACCTATAACAATCCAACATAATGAAAGTAGTAACAGTTGATTCATTCAGTTCAGCATCATTGAAGTGAACAATTTGTAATGATGCTAATGCATGATACTAGACAGATAATTACATAAAACAAACACTGATTACCTCCCAAGAAGTATCCATTTGTTCATCATGGCAGAGCAGTGCTGCAAATGGTACCTCTATGCTACATGGGCTGCTGTCTGCACACAGAGAAATCCTTGAGAATGATCAAAGGTAAGAAGAGAGCAATCAAGATAATTTTGTAAAAATTCAAGAAGAAAATAAATAAATATATGAAAAAAATGGGAAGAAAGAATTCTTTTGTCATCTATTGGCTGATGTTTATGTACAAAAATGGTTCCTTCAAAAACCAGCTTATGCTTTATCAAACTTCTTTTTCTTGTACAAATGATGTACTTTTCTAGGTATACAAAAATGATTTTTCACTAGATTCATTCCCCCAGATGCAACACTCCTTCACCAAATAGCTCTTCTTCTATGAATTCGACGTCTTCGCTGCAGTTCACCAATGAGACTAACAGTAATCTCGCATAGTTCCCACATTTAACTTAAGTATGTAAAATAACTCGGCCAGCTCCATCGGCCTCCAGCTTGTCAGCTCCTTTTAATCCACCATTGTCCCAAAGAAAGAAAGCTTCAGCTCCAAGTTTACGCGAAAATACTCACTTTTGAGTAATTTGGGCATGGCTTCTTTCGAATGCTTGTAGACAAGCAATCTTAAGGCGCGAGCCTTAAGAATGGAGCAAAGGTGGTGCTTGGAGAACTCGTGCTCAACTGTTGGTGAATTGTTTTGAAAACGCTCAAGATTCTTTCTTCCCAGTAGGCCAAGACAAATTATGCCCCTTATGGACGGCGAACCTTCCATCTCTTGACCTATTATCACCCAAGTGATCATAACCATCAGCAGAATTTTCGAAATGAGGCCTTATATGTCGGTGGTTCTCGTTCCTTCCCACCAAAGCCCCTTCAGATGATGTCCCTGGTTTGTACTCTGCTGGTACATCCGATGATCTTGGTCGTGGTCCGCCCAATCTCATTCCTCTAGAACCGTGAGGAAACTTATTAGGATATGCGGGGTAAGACGGTCCTTTAGGAAATTGAAACTCTTTGGGAAGAGAATCCATGTCCATATAACACTTACGACTCTTGGCATCATCTATCAGTGCTGCCCAGTCATCACACTGAACCAAGGCATTAGCGTTCCCCATTACCTGTCAAAACATTTTCACAGTTCGTAAAACATCTAGCAAAAGCAAAAAAAAAATTCAATTAGCACCATCAGGTAATCATATTTTCTAACAGGAAAGGTAGAAGCTTTTCCATACCCAAAGGGCCCTTCGTGCACGAGTAAGAGCGACATTCATCCGGCGGATATCAGCAACAAAACCGACACTATGACTTGAGGCACGCACACAGGACATGATGATTACATCACGTTCCTGTCCTTGGAAAGCATCAACGGTATTGATATACAGATCTCGGCCTTCTTCAGAATTAAGCACTTCCTCAAACTCGCGCTGAATACATTTAAGTTGCAGCTTATATGGGGTTATGATGCCAACTGAAACTTTTCCCAGTCCTAAGGATTTAACAGTTTTCTGAAGATGATCATATAAACGAAAACAAAACTGCGCTTCATGTATATTCTGGTACGAGACTGAGCCACCTCTATGAGATTCCCTTCCATGTGTAATATCATAAAATATGTATGGTCTTAGTAAGGGGTCCTGGTAGTATTTCTCATCAGGCAAGTTAATTACAGTTTCACTGTCGGTAAGACGTCCTTGGTAAAAGTGCCTTGAAGGAAAATCACGTATGTGAGGATGCATTCGGTATTGCACAGACAGCAGCATTGTTGGACACCCAGCTTGCTGAAACCTTTCAAAAAGACTTCTACTGTATAGCAAAGTTCCAGCTGCTTTGCTTATGACAGTTGCTGGAAGCTGCTGCGGATCACCAACAAGAACACAACGAGCTGCGCCAAGGGCAAGTGGAGGAAGGACACCAACTTCACTGGCTTGTGCTGCCTCATCTATCACAACCATATCAAAACCGTGCGTTAAGCGTGAGAACAACTTCCGTCCACTGCTTGAGATAGTGGTGAATACAACTTCAGCTTCATTGGCAAAGCTTGCCTCAAGACTGGCACGAGCTTCTTCTAAATTAAAGCCACTGCCAGGACGGAATCTTCCTTCCAAAATGAGAAGGCGTGACATTTCAACCAAAACTTTGTCCCTCCCCTCCACAACTGCCGCAAGATTTTGCAGTAAAGAATCCCGGTTTTGATCCCGAGCCATGAGAACATCAGGATCTACACCGACAGAACCCTGTGAACGTCCGGCAACTGCTGCAGCAACTAGCTGTCTCTGCAATGAAGCTATCTGGTGAGACAATTGATTTTCACGACCTTTTAATTGCTGTAACCACCCAATAACCTCCTCGCGGTTTTTCACCAGAAGCTGCTCGGTTCTACGCTCAACAGAAACAGCCTGTGCTGCTCGTGATTGTGTATCAACGCCCACCCGAGCCACATCAGGCCTATAAACTTTCATCTCACCATCAATGAACCCACGATCAAGTACACGTGCAAGTAACTCGTCAGTAGCTGCATTAGAGGGTGCACAAACGAGCATTCTAGGTTTTGGACAGAGCTTAGGAAGAGTGCGGAAAAGGTTCTGATCCATATTCCGAAGAACTTCATCAATGGACCCTGATGCGACATTGTCAGAGCTGTTTTCATTTGCTTGCTTATAACTATCTGGTGCGAGCTTTTTTAGCAAAGCGGCATAATAGTGCTGATATTGAACAAGATGAATGACATTCAGCATTCCCCAAACAGTATGTGTCTTTCCGGTTCCAGGAGGTCCTTGGACTAAAGTAAATGGCCATGGATCTTGCTTCTTTGCTGTCCCATTGCTAGTACCAGCTGCTGTATGTGTTGCAGCCCATTGTATAGCTGCTAGTTGAGGAGCATTAAATGTCTTATGCAGATATTCAAAGAAATTCGGTGTGAAGCATTCCGGTATAGCTGGTGTTTGTTCCTCGTATTTTGGGAAATGTTCAGGGCTTGGTTGAAGAATCGCATTTTGCATCTACATAGAACAATTTCACAAAATGAGCAAGTCTATAATAAATAATCTGGGGTGTAAAGGAGGGCATAATCCACATACACATCTGTTTTAGTAGAAGAGAGAAAAAAAATCGATACAGGCACTAACCTGTGAATTAAGGCGACGAAAAGCATGTAATGCAACATATTCACGTTGACTTGTAGCAATAGTGCCAAGCACAGTCAAGAACCACTTGCTTTTTGGTTGATATTTCCTCCGAATATGGTCAATGTCAGCATTGCTGTAGAAAATAAAGATATATAAGAATGCAAGTACACATATGGCCTACTTGCTTTACTTGTCCACTTCAAACTGTTTGTAGCTTATCATAAATACCAGAAAAAGGATTAAAAAAAAGAAGGCATGTGCATGGAAAAGCATCTGCAAAACAAAACTAAACCTGTTTGGATCATACGAATCCCCAACATGAAAATGAAGGATTGCTCCAATAGGATCACGTGTATCAATCGGCATGTGTCGTCTGACAGTTCCAACAACACGTCCAGCCACCTCTTGGTCCTCGTGTTCTTCGGTAGAAGAGTTTAAATTTCTCCTACTCCGAACTGCACAGAATAGTAAGATGTTAAAGCAAATATCTTATCCAATAGCCACTAGAAGAATATTTAGCACTCAGAACCTAAAACGATACCTGGACCAGGTCTTGTAGAAGAAAGAACTGCAACATCACCCTCCTTGAACATCCACTTGGTTTCATTTTCAGGCAGAACAACCACATCAAACCATCCTGATACCAATGTAGCAATGATTTTAACAGAAATCGCTCACCAAAAGGATAAGAAAGAATATAAACATGCGTGATTTTAACAACAAACATGATAATCTTAAAACTAAGGATGACGTCAATGGCATGAGGAAGAACATATGCACATAGACACCTAACCACCTGCGACCGTGGAGTTGCTTCCATATCAGTTCGATGGCACTAGAGCTTTCATAAGTTCCAGACACTTCATGGAACAATGCTAGTGACTGGCAGCACAAATCGGAAGGCCAATAACCCAAGGAAACTCCAATTTGCATTACAATCTATGAGCCACAAGAATAGTCGTCTGCAACACTAATGATTTATACTATTTATCTATAAGGTCAAAGCAACAGAAGAAATTACCTCTCTCCCGCTTTTCAACACCTTTTACACGAACCATTGCATGTGCATCTCTAGTAGATACTTCACTTTGTTCTTCCCATGTACTATAAAGTTGAGCCCGACACTCCTCAAAAAGTAAAGGCTCAAAAACTCTAACATACTCCTCCACAGATTCAAACTGGCCAGGTACACACTGAAGCTCAGTATCCTCTGCCACACCAAGAGAACAGATAAACAATGGTGATTGTTATAAAACAATGAAACGTAAAGGAAATAGAAAGTACTAATCTAAAGTTAACTCAGGTTCAAATTCAATGGTGCAAATATACATCTATTTGGCTCATAGTAAGGTCAGGTTCTTACCATAAATAATCATGAGGGTACTTTAGACATGAATAACCAGATGGAAAGAACTAGTTTGAAGTAATGTAAAGATATTGCACAGTGAAGAGGATGGTATATTTCATCTACAGATGACATGAAACTCATGCATTATGCAAGTTGCACAAAACCTATAAGTGCATTGCGCTGAACATCAATACAAGATATGAATTTTAATCCAGTTCACAAACCAGAGTCCCAGCAGAGCTATACAAAATAGGTGGTAACACAAAAAATGAAACAAGACAGATTGAGGGATTGATACTTGTTAGCAACATTTATGGGCCTTTCATATCCTCAAATTTGGCCAATTGAGGTTATTTCAGAATCCTAGATAAAAGATATACTATCAACTAGCATATAGTCTATAGCAAGTAGATCTGTAAACATAAAAGAAAATTTAAAAATTGTTCCAATTTATAATTTGAAATAATTCTTCTCCACCAAAAATAATAATATCACCTAACAGAAAACAGAATATCAATTAACAAGAATATTGGTCAATACATAGTGCAAGTATGGTTTCAAATCTGTTTTGCACGTAATGCAATTATGCGAGCATGCCAAATTTCCAAAAAATTACAAAGACAGTACACTTTCTGCGATTAAGAATATCAAAAGCTAATACTAGCTCTCAGATAGATAGATAGATAGATGTATCACAATGCTTCTCATCCACCCACCCATCATGTTATTCATGTGACATGTTATAGGTTTTTTTTTAAATAGAAAAAAAAGTGTCCTTGCTGATGTTATATTCCACAGATACTAGATAAAAACTTGCCATGAGATGTTAACAATCATGAACTCGTACCTTGATTATGCCAAAACTTCTCACTAGTCACCTCCCTTAAAAGACGCTCCACTGACGTGTCTTGATATTGGGTGCTAGTTCCCACTTGCTTCTTTGGAGGATTTTTCTTATTACCTCCTGAGTTTTGGTCACCTGATCCATGATTAAGTAAACCCGGTTTCCTGTATAAGGCCTGTGAATTCTTTGCCTGGAATGAATCAACAGGTTGTTTCCTTGAATTCTGTCTGCTCCCAGAGTAACCCTCTATAGATAGATCACTTAAACTATTTAACCTTCTAGGCCTAGTCAAAAACCCTGCATTATTGTCAGTGTTGCTTTCAGAATTATAATCACTAGATTCCACGGTACTGCGCTCTTCCTTGTTTGATAAATCAACTTGAATTTTAGTATCACTCTGCTTTTCTCCATTACGTTCAGCCGGATGAGGAGCCCGACTTCCTTTCATAGTACGACTGCTGGGTGTTGGTATAGTCTGCCTTCTAGGAGTTGAAGACTTAACAACTCCAACTTGCTTCACGTCTTCTAAGTTCAAAAACATAGTTTGCCTGTTCCTTTTTTTTCCAAGCATTGCTTCTTTGTGTTCATCAAGCTTGTGTTTCTTTCCGATGTTATTTGCACACTTCAGTGCATAGCTAGCTTCAACTCCTTTAACTTCCTTTCTTTTTGGAACAAGATCGGAATCTTTCTGTCCCTCTGCAGATCTATTACCATCAGAGTTGCCTTCCAAGTTGGTGATACCACTACCTCCTAGATCAAGGATATCTGAATCCGGTCGCACTGACAAGCCATTAGTTTCATTCCTGGCAACTTCAGGTACACTACTAGTGACAGAAGTTTTATCTACAAGCTCGGTGGCAGAATGATCCTTCCCATCAGCCATTCCTTTTTCCTGCAATACCTTGCCGCTTCCAACAGGTTGCATTTCATGATTGCTGCTGCTGCTAACGCTTCCAGGCACATCAGCAGAAAATTCACCATCAGACCATTCCCCTTCTTCCCTTTCAACAGTCTTAGGTTCTACAGAACCCGAATCAACAGTTGGTGTTATTATCCTTTCATTATTGCAAAATTGAGGGAATAAAGCAACATCAGAGTTCCCACCACCTAGTTTCTTTTGATCATCACTATTCTCTAAGCTAGTTGAACACTTGGTCCTAATGAAAGGCTGAAATCCTGAAACTGAAGAATTATGAGAGAATGCACCGTTATTTGCCACACTAGGTGCACCTGTGGAAGTTACTAATGTACCAGAATTGCACCCACTCGATGAAGGCAGTGCTTTTTGAGGCTGGAGACCACTGTACTCGTCAATTTCTTCAATTCCATCCATGGGGGGTTCTTCATTAAGATCAAACATTGGCCTTCCTCGAGATCCCATCTCATATATAAATGCATAAACCTAGAACATAAACAAAAACCTGATTGATAATCCACATCTCATCCATGAAAACCAAGTAATGCAAGTCAAATCAAATTCACAACTCAGAAATCAACATACAGATTTCCAATAACCCTATCCCCAACGAATTCATCAACTAAACCTAAATTACAAAATGCAAAATCAAACACACCAACAAAAACCGGAAACAACCACTGGAGTCTTAATTTGCGATCAATTAACAAAAACAAACTCATCAAATCCGTGAAAAAACGCAACAAAACTATAAACCCTAACAAATCAAATCAGTCAATCAAAGCTGAATCAAACAAGGAAGAGCCTATGAGAAAACAACAAACACAGATCAAATTCAACGAAGATAATTTCTCTCACCAACCACACCAGTGAAGCAGAGCAAACAACGGAGATATAAATAGCGAGAGATAGAGGGAGACAGGCAGAGAACTAACTACAAGGTCCGCAAAGGCTTCGTAACTGAAGCGATCGAAATCAGATCTCAGTCACCAATCGATAAACAACCGTTGTGTCGGTAGCTAGGGTTCCGGCACGGCGGCCGGCGATGCCGTAGAGTAATAAAATAAAAGTAGCTTTTTAGAGATTATTACTGTAGTTCTTTTTATCAGAGCGTCATAGATTAGGGTTTCGTTTGACAATCTCTGCTCCGAGGAAGAAGATGACGATTCAAGATTGAAGGTGAAGGAGAAGATCATGTAAGAAGGAAGAGAGCGCAGGGGAGCAAGTGGAGCAAAGTACGAAGGCTAACGTCGTTTATATAACGAACTTTTCACCGTCAGGAGTTCGCGTTCTACACGGATTCTACCCTCTTGGGAAAAGAGCGTAATTTTGGGAATCTTAGGACTTTTTTTCCTTTTTTTTCTCCAATTTTAATTGCTTGTTTAGGTAGGGATTTTAATTTATTTATTTTTAAAAATAAAAATTATTTGTGGTATTTACTGGCAACATAATAAATAGATGATTTCCCCAAATTTATAGTATATCTTTTATACTAAGTATATATATATATATATATATAAATATATCAGATTTGTTAAAAAATATATGATTAGGTGGTTAGTTTTTAAAAATTTATACAGCAATTTTAAAATAAAATTTTAGTGCTTTTTAATGAGAGAGTTAAATTTCAAAATACGAACATAGTAGAGCGCCACATCAGCAGTTAATAGATTGAGTTTTCAAATCTTATCTAACATAATTCTTTTTATCTTTCAAATATTTTATTTTAATTTTAATTATTATATCTGTAAATATCATTCTTATCTTTCAACAACATTTTTGATAATTTAAGGATAATCTATGAAAAGTTTTAAGAATATTTTCTATTTTAATAAAATTATATCCCAAATTTTAGTATTTATTATGACGGATGATAAATATACTGACGAAAATCGCTATTAGTAATCTAATTTACGCATGTGAAACGCGTAGTTTCGTTTTTCAACTCCGGAATCTAACTACGCTTGTGGCGTGCGTCGTTAGAGCCGATGTGAAGCCGATAGGAGCCGATGAACTACGTTTATGGTAAGCGTAGTTGAATTTGAACTTTTTTTTAAAAAAACTTCAACTACCCTATTGGCAAGCGTAGTTGCGTTGAAGTTAATTTAAAAAAAAAAAAAAAAAAACTTCAACTTTGGTTCTCATTACCGAAGTTGAATTAAAAAAAAACTCCAACTACGCTATTGGCAAGCGTAGTTGGAGTGAATTAAAAAAAGAAGAAAAAAAAATCAATTTTGCTTCTCATTACCAAAGTTAAATTTTTAACACATCAACTACGCTTTAGACAGGCGTAGTTGACATTTTTCTTTAAAAAAAGTTCAAGTATGCATGTCATTACCGAAGTTATAGTTATTTAAAAAAAAATCTTCATCGGCTCCAACCAGCTCAGTACGGCTCTCCAATTACGCTTGTCAAACGCGTAGTTCGAACACAGATGCGAAAAGCACAATTACGCACTTCGTGTTCGTAGTTGTGTCTACAAATAGCGTTTTTCGCTGGCACGTCTAAAATTCCCGATGTTTAATAATCTAAAAATATGATAGGTTGATCACGTTGCGATGTTAACTTACAAGGCAAGCAAGCAATTTCTTTATTTCATACATACTCAACATAAATTTTTCACGGACACTTCTCACATTATTTTCACTATATATATGGAACACCTTTTCTCATAAGACAATACACTTCTTTTATTTTCCATATAAATCTACAAATTTCTACGTCATCCAATTCCAATTCTACTATTTGTTGATCATGTTTCGTCGTCTTCTTACATTCCAACGATTTGAAGATATTTATCATGTTACAACTTTATTGTTTCGTCATATTTCTTTCAAGTAAATCTTGCACCATCTAATTAGCAAAATTTTGTATATTGATATGTTTTTTTAAATTTTCATGTTTTGTCGTATTTTTCATGTTCCATATAATAAGTCTCATCGTATTTTCCATGGTTCGTAGTTTTTTTTAAATTTTTGATTAGATCTCAATCAACCGAAACACCATGCCATAAGCAACGAACTGTTTTTTTATTCAATTCAGGGTTTTTTAAATGCAGATTTTTTTTAAATTTTGATCGGCGCAAACACCATCTAATAAGCAACATACAATTTTTTAAAAATTTGATCAAAATTGTTTTTTTTTAATAAATTATATTTTGTTTCTTTTTTTTTCAAATATTTTTCACAAAAATTAAATCCTCCTTTTTTTCATTAAAATTTTGTTAGTGATAAATTAAAAGATATGTAAATCATTTTTTTCATAAAAGATATTCATTTTTATCTTTTTTTCAACAAAATCTTTCTCTAACAAAATTTTGATTAGATTTTATTTTTTAAAATGTTTTTTTATAAAAAATAAAGTATTCAAATTTTGATCGGAATAACACCATCTCATAAACAACATTTTTTAAAAAAAAATTAATTAGATTTATTTTTAAAAATATCTTCTTCTTTTTTTTACAAACACAAGTTGATGACATTTTATTCCAAAAACATCAAATATTGAAATATACCCGCACAAGGTGAGGGATATGAATTAGTGTAACACCCCAAGTTCTGGGAACTCGAAGCGCTACGGGCTAGGACCGCACAATGGATCCCGACCCTCAGAGTAGCAACAGCAAAAAGATCTTACAACAAGGCACAGACGAATGAAAAACAAAACTTGATATAAAACCAAAGGTTTAAACCAAACAAAACGGAAAAGACTCGTAGCCGAGTTCAAAACAAAAGGGAAACAACAAAACAAACATAAACCCGATCCCGTCCTATAATGTACGGGAACCCCGGCTGACCACACAATCCGGATCCACTTAGCAGCATCTTGAACCTGCGGAACATCTACAACGACGGTATAAACCGTTAGCTAACATTCTAGGTATAAGCAAGAGTGTAAGGGCGCAAACACACATAAGGTAATGTAAACATATAGCATGATTGCACACAATCGGTTATTATCTTTTATTAAAGTTATCCATTACTAATTCAACTTCTTTTGTCACACGAGAATCTCCCGAAACTCGCCTCCGCTTCCGTCTGCCAATAGGAATAGACCAGTACTATCCGTTACCTACGGGTCTGGGTCGCAAGAGCACATTCTAGTCTCCTATAGAACTAGACAAGTGGTAACCGCCCGGTTATAATATACTTGGGCCAATTAAGGTTAATAAAGGGTGAATCTTATTTCCAATTATCCGTTATAACATGATAAACAACACAAACAAGCCAATACAATCCAACTAATACGCGAAATGAAGCTAAGTAAGTCCAAGGGACTTACCTCACACGAAGGTAACACAAGAGATCAACGAACAACTCAGAAAACACTCAAGGAAGCTCAGTTTCCCTCAGGAAAGGAGTATGGAAGCCTGTACGAACAAGCAACGCGAATCAGGAACGAAACGGTTGCTAGAAGTCTATAACTTCTAGTCTCAAAGACCTCTAAGAGATCAACACATGCTAAGGGCTCAACCTTAGTCTTACAACACTCAGGGAAACAAGGAATAATCATAAGGAACCAAGGAAGGAAGGAAGCAGCTCACCAAAGACAAGAGTTACTGCAGAGAAACCGTAGGGGCGGCTAGACAGATGCGCAGGGGCGGCTGAACAGAGGCGCAGTGGCGGCGGCGTGACAGAAAGCGGTGTCGGCTTTCTTCTTCGACAGAACTCGTAGCAAGGCAACCAAAGCTCGAACCTTTGGCTCCAACACGTCAAGGCTCAACTCCAAAGAGCCTGAGAACAACGAATGGTCAACAACGGAACACTCCACAAGAATCAAGACTCATGGTTGATCCTTAAAGAAAAAGAAAAGAGAAGAACGAAAGTAAGAAACCAAAACAGATGAAGAAGGCATGCAGCGCTAAAGGAACGTGAGGAGGAATCATAAAAGATGCACTTACACGTTCAACGAAGTCACGGGAAGCAAAAGACGGATGCAACTCTCTAGGATTGAAGATGATAGCAAGGAACGGGAAAAAGAGAAAAAAGAAGAGAATATATAGGAACGGGCTGGAAAGAATAGAAGGAAGGGCGTCTAGGGTTTAGGAAGAAGATAAGGAAACCGACCCATAAGATAAAATATAGGATATTCTATCTATGGAAGAAAGATAAAACGACGAAAACAGATCGGCGCGATCTGTCGCACGATCCGCAGGGGCGGCTGGCCGTGGAGGCGGCCCTCTTCACAGCAGGGGCGGTGAAGGCAAAAAACCTAGGATCTTACAATTAGGGGGGTGTATTCAATCGAAACTTTTAAAGATTTTGACGGATTCTTAATAATCATAGGATTTGCAAATTCTGTGGGAAATTTTAATTCTATATAGAGTCAATACAGATTATGTGGAAATCTTATGTGTTGGGGGAAGATTTATATGGATTTTATGTAGGTATAAAAGTAATGAAGAATCCTACAAAATCAATGAAATAATAGATTCTTTTAAAATCCACAAACTTTTAAATACCATAGGAATTTTATGGAAAATTTTAAATCCTAATTGAATACCTAAAGATTTATATGGACTTTTAAAAATCTATATTCAATACCCATAGACTTTTAAACTCCAAAAAATTCCTATAGACTCTTAATTGAATACACCCCCCTTAGTTTGGCTGAATTTGGTAAGTGGGCTATTTTGAGATTCTCTACTAGTAACTTAGCCATAGTAGTTTTGATTTAAGTAAATGTATCCTTTCTTTTTTTACCGTCAAACCCTAATTTGAAGAATAGTCGTCACTTTGCGTTCCTCTGCTTCTCTCAATCACTCAATTCTCCTCAATCACCTCAACCTTGCATCCTCCTTCCGTCAAAGGCGAAGGTGTAGCTTCCCGATGGCGGTAGACTCTAGTGGCGGTAGATCCCGACGGAGGAAGGGGAGAGGAGTTTAGGGAAGCGAAGGAAGAAAGACGGTGAAATACCTCGCCACCAAGAGTGTTCAATCGCTGCGTCCAACACCAAAAAACAAAGTGAGAGATCGAGGTCAAGATCTTGAAAGTGAGAAGCTGAGAGGATGAGTGCTTTCAGTTACAACCTCTGGTTACTATAATGAATAACCTCATTTCTGACCATATTCCTGAATCATTAGGGAACATATCAACCCTCAAGTTGCTTGATTTCAGTAATAACAACCTCACTGGTGAAATCCCATACTCAATTGCTCAAATCACAAGCCTTTACTCATTCAATGTTTCTTATAAAAACCTCTTAGGCGCAGTCCTTCCCATGCTCGCCTCGAGGTTCAATTCGAATTCCTATTAGGGAACCTTGGGCTATGTGGGTACAACCCTTCTACCCCTCAGTCATCACAAGCATAAGTTGATCATCATAAACACAAGCACAAGCTAGGCGTTAAAGACATCATAATAATTGCAACATGCTCTCTACTACTTGTCCTGCTTATACTTTGTTGTATACTTGTATGTTGACTATTGAGGAAAAGGGGGTCAACGGAGAAGGGGTTAAAGGGAGAAGGGTGGTCGAGAAGGGTGCACTGGCTGCGGGTGCTTTTGCCACGACTGAGGTGGAGTCACGTGGAGAGCCCGACGACAAGTTGGTCCATTGTGACGGGCCACATATTTTCACAACTGATGATCTCTTATGTGCAACAACGGAGATAATAGGGAAGAGTAGTTATGATGTACTCAATTATTAGCCAGAATCGTTAAGGTTGCTTCATCTTCTTAGTCTTGTGATTATCTTTTAACCCTAAGAAACTTTTTGCTCTACGCAAAGACCAAGGTTACTTCATCTTCTCATTAGTTAGAATAAATTATCTGTATTTGTTCACTGTAACCGAAATTAGAGGCTTATATGAACTAATATAAACTATGGTGCAGAGGAAATTTAAGTTCTTATTTCGGCAGGTTGATTACTTACGTTACTTCTTTCTATGTTTTGGATATGGTTCTGGTATGAGTATTCTGTCATGAATTTCATACCACAAAACTCATACCATAATTTTCTGCTATGGATTTCATTCCAAAAAATTCTGGAATGAAATTACTGTATAAAAACTCTGGTATGAAATTCAGATATAAAAATCTGGTATAAAAATTCTGGTATGACAATCTGGTATAGAAATTTTGGTATGAAAATCTAGTATAAAAGTTATAGTATGAGAAATTCAGATATGAAAATCTGGTATAAAAATTATTGTATGACAATCTAGTATTGAAATTCTGGTATGAAAATCTAGTAAAGAAATTTTGGTATGAGAAATTATGGTATGAAATTGTGGTTTGAAATTCATACTAGAAAATAAAATAAAAAAGGCAAAAGAAATAAAATAAAAACAAAACAAAAATCAAATTCATTTTACGTAACAAACGAAGCCAAAATCATGTATATTTCTTTTCTTTTTTAAATAGAAGGGTTGATTACTTTTACCTACCATTAAATGAAATTGGTAAAAAATAATGGGGTACACAAACTTAATGGAAATAGAAAAGAGCCTATTTGGCCAAATTATTTCAACTAGTTTTTATTATAGTTGTGATATACATTACTAAATTGGATGAGTTGGGTAACTAGTCTCCTTTTATTCAATATACCATCAAATAAGTCTAAATGTTTTACAAGAATTGAAAATAGGTCCCTTAAATTTATTTTCAAAAATTAAGTTGCTAATTTCAATTTACACAAACCCAATCGACTTACACAAACTCAATCCCAGTCGATTTACGCAAACCCAAACTCAGTCGATTTATACAAGCCAAAATTCAATCGATTACACAAGCCCAAACTCAAACACAATCGATTTACACAAGCCCATATACCAATCTTTCAAAATCAATTAATTTATTTTGACAGAATAAATTAATTAGCTTCACATACTTCTCGTAAGTCTAATTCAATTAATTATATTTTAATTAATTAAATTCTGACAACATAACATTTTGCTCGAAGACAATTTCTAAACCACCTGTTATTAAATTTTAATTTCCATCATTATTAGAATAATTAAATGAGCATAATGTAATTTTTAATTATCCATTTTTAATAAGTTGAATGTCAAGTCAAACCGAAATCTGAAAAACGAATGAGTTCATAAATTATTTATTATTAACCCGATTAACGAACGTACATAAGTTATGAACTCCTAATGATTGTGGCTACATGTGCCCATCACCGGACATCATTTTCGTCCACTAGAACTATGTAGTGTTACCAGGAAGAAGAAGAAGAGGGATGACCAACCTCTAGGCTCACCGGAAATGAAAAGCGTTGATACCGAAAGAGGACGGTGAGATGAATCTGAAAACTAAAACACAATTGAATTCGGATTACAAACGGATAATAGATTTGAGTTTGAAGGCTGTGAGAAATAAGAGTTGTTACGAGAAAATTTTTGAAAGGAAATGAATTAATATAGGATTTTAATTATCATATAACGACATCGATAATCATTCTTTCACCGATCTGAATGCGATTTAAGCCCCTTCTCCAAAATTTTTGAATTTTGAATAATAAATCTTGAATATTATAAAGATAAATACTCTAGAACTTGCTTAAAAAACGTATCTCTAAACCGTCTTTCTTACCCGTTTGGAAATAAATAGAGATTATTTTCGTTATTTTTTCATTCCATATTATTTTACATTTAGGACACATTCATTGTCCTCGTCTTTCTATCAACTATGACTTTATTACTTTAAGTTCCTAAATGCCCTAAATTACCTTGTTGGTAAAAAAATATTCTTCAAAGAAAACTCTGAAAATTTTCCACAACACCAATATCAAACTTAGAACACAAGTTGTGTTCTTCAATGACAATAAAGTGAATGTAATATTTAAACACTAAACTATTTATTTTAGTAAATTAAATATTGATAATATGATATTTTAACCATATTGTATTTATATACAAACAAACACACCCTTAATAAACGTATGACATATACAATGTTCTTAACCATACTAACAATTCAAATTTTAAATAATAAAAAAAATAAATTAATAAAGAATTTTAATTATCATATAACGACATCGATAATCATCTTTTCACCAATTCGAATGCGGTTTAAGCCCCTTCTCTAAATTTTTTGAATTTTGAATAATAAATCTAGAATATTATAAGGATAAATAGATTTGAGTTTGAAGGCCGTGACAAATAAGAGTTGTTACGAGAAAAAAAAAATTAAAAAAAAATGAATTAATAAAGGATTTTAATTATCTCCTCTCTTGTGTGTCTTTTGTATAAAATAATGTTTGGATTCACTTTGGTTGTACCATGATTCATGCAAGCTATGTTTCATTGTTTTGTATATTTAGGATTTTGACCAATTCTTTTTATTATTTAGATTTCCAACCCAAAACATTTAAAAATTTGTTATGTATCACGCAATCTCACATACTTTAAGCTCAAGCTACAAAAATACATTAAAAAATGTACCCAAGAAAAGCATTAAAATGATTGTTTGACACTACCAAACTATTTTTGTTCATTTCACAACTATTTGTCTATGTAAATTTAGGGTTTGTTTGGCAGAAAAAAAAGTAGGTGATATATCATGTTTTTATCATGTCAATTACTTTATTAGTTATGAGAATATATAATTTATGAAAATATTCATAAAGTAAGTTTTTTCTTTAAGATGAAAATCGGTCATACTTTGGTATTGTTCGACATGTTTATCTAAAATTATATAAACCCTATAAATTTTATGATTTCTATAGTTATTAGAGCGAAGTTGAAGAAAATTTTATAATTTTCATCCCGATAAGTCTCATAAAGCCACTCCTACAAGACACACCCTTTATCAAGTAAAAATACAAAATTAACATTTCATATTTGATAAACAATATAATTCATGACCAAAAAATTATTTTACTCGACAATTTGATATCCTTATCCGTATCCAAATGTATCAAAATTAGACATGTTCATATATGGGCCGAGTTTGGGCTGAACTTTATAAAATATTGAGCCCGTTTAACCGGATCCGGACCTGGCTCAGCCCGGCTACCGGGCATGGGATGGGTGCCGTACCCGCCTGGCCGGGCAGGCGGGTCAAGCTCGCGGATACCCGTTTTTTTAAATTTTTTTAAAAATGTTTATAATTTATTGTTAAAAAAATATATTGAAGATATTTTTTGTAAAATGTATTAAATTTATTATAATTATACTAGATATTTTATATTAATACTTAATATTTATAATAATTATAATATATTTATTTTTTAATTTTTTACCGGGCTGACGGGCCGGTCTTTTCGGACTGGACCGATCGGGCCTAGGATCTTACCCGGATCCGGCCTGACGGGCTTGGCGGTCCATGCTTTTCGACCCGTTCGGACTTGTACCCATGCTCATACCCGCCCGTTTTTCGGGGCGGGCTGCCCAGATTTTGAACAGGCCATTCATAATAGACAGAAGAAAATGCACATCTTAACCTAAAATTTGCAGCTGAGATTGATAGGACTAGTTAGGTTTTATGTTGAACCTAACCCTAAAATCTCATCCTTAACCTCAAGTAGGTTGTACATCACACAATAATACAACAATGCAAGCTAATTTTGGGACAGCTTTTTTAGTTGAATGCTATTCAACAACCACACTGATGAGATTCAACTCGGGTCAAATACATGGAGGGCACACGTCCGGTGAGCACACATAGGCCCTGAGTTTCTGAACCTAACCCTAAAATCCCATCCTCAATCTCATGTAGGCTGTACATCACACAATAATCCATCAATGCAAGCTAATTTTGGGACACCTTTTTCGGTTGAATGCGATTCAACAACCACATTATGAGATTCGCCTCGGGTCAAAGGCATGAAGGGGGCACGTCTGGTGAGCCACACATGCCCACGCGTTTCATCCTAAAACCAATTGGTAATAGGAACAACCCGTGACTTATATGTTAGTATCATATCACCACAGTGGTATCTGTGGGACAATCCTAACCTCTCATCAGAGATCACAAATATACAAACTAACAAAAATCACCAGGGAATCACATATAACATTATAACCTAAGATCATTTCAAGGAATATACAAAGTAACAAAAACAAGAGAGAGTACCAACTCTAACAATGCATTTAGGCAAGATTCAACACAATGGCAACAAGCAGTTTGTATCATCAAGAAACAAAATTTGGGTAAATCATCCGATTTCATCTCGGCCCGTTTGAACCCGAATTACTATACGAAAGCTTAAACCCGTATTTAGCCCGGCTCACACGCATATGCAGGAAACCGAAAACCAAAACACGGTAGACAATGGCCATAAGAAAGAGCACCAACAAGTTATTCCACTTTGCATCACTCTTAGGGGAGATATCATACGCACTACGGATAGCCTGATAACCCGATATTTCCCTTACCTGACCGATTGCGTAGGTTGTTCCCATGTATTCATTCTCCAATAATCCCTGTGACAATATAAGACATGTATATAAGCATCTTACAAGACAGTTCATATGAGTGCTGTCGTGTATTCAAGATGCGCGGTGATCATGCAAAATATATATTAAGATGTGAAACTAGACATGCCTGAATGGAGTAGGTGTGGAATGCAATATAGGATATAGGATATGTCCAAAACGGTCCGGGCATATCACTGCGTATTCTGAAATAGCCAGCGGAAAGCATCATCACCACCTGCAACAACACCGAGGGGCGTTGAAGGAGTTTAGATACGAGATGGTAATGAGGAACAGAAACGGCATATTACATCAGGAAGCCTACTTACGTGTAGAGAGACTAGAGTCAGCGTACTCCAGAAAATATTGAGCCAGATGGATGCAATAAAGAGCATTAGCCCTTCATTAACGAGAAGGCACATGAAGAAATTCAGCACAAAGTACATAAGTAAGCTGAACTCGTTTCTTAACCCGATGAGGAAATAGAAGACCAAGCTTGATGAGATGGATATGAGGAACAGGAACGGGATGCTGGATAAGAGCTGTCCTAGAAGGAAAACTAATGCACCGGAATGCTCATTCGACTGCTCACCAATATTGATCTGAATATTGTAAAAATAAGAGCTAAATTAGAAAATCATGCATGGAAAAATCCAACGTAGAAGGTTACTGATTCACATATTTAACTGTGTCATGGAAGCATGGTAAGTTCTTCAAGCCGAGGCCCGAGGCTCATGGTACCTTGATTTCCTTGATATGAGCAGGCACTCCACTAATGCTCAGGAGTGATGTAAATGATATAAATACAAATATTGCTGCAACTCTAGTCTGCAAATGAGGGAAGTGAAATTGCGGTTAATTTAAAAAAAAACATACATTGACTGATCTTGGCAAGGGACTCACTTAAGATAGTAACTTAGTAAGGAATGTATCATTTGCCAATCTCTTCTAGAAGTTCAGTTTTGATCGATCAAAAAGGTAAAAAAATTTTACTAAGGGACAATATATGATTAACAAATACTAAATTTTGTGGGGTTTCCTTAAAAAAAATGATGTTCCTTTATTCCATTCAAATGCACACTATGGGCCCGTTTGGTTCCAACTTCGGAAACGGAAACGGAATGGAAACGAATTTAGTCCATATGTATATCCTTATTCATAAAATTTTATGGAATCATTCCTTGTGGTTTCATGCAAAATGCACTTGCCTCCCCACATTTTGTTTCCATTCCGTTTGAGATACCTTTTGAGTTAAAACCAAACGGGCCCTATACATGAAATGCGTCAATGGACAGACTTACCACAACAGATGAAAGTGAATGTCCTAAGCCTGAAAATACAGTCCCGATACATAGTGTCAGGAGCATATAAAGGACAAGCCGGAGCCAGAAGTACTTCCATTCTCTTGACATAATCAACAAAGATCTCCATGTTAAAACTGCAACTCTTGTTGCACAGCCAGCCCTCCCCTTGCTTCTAAGAAGCAGACCCTCCTGTAAATATGTACAGGTGCAACCAGAGAGTATATAAGAATGTTAAACCAAGCACCATACGTAAATAACCATCCAACAATCACATCAGCAAAACATACAATTTAGAGAAAGCTGTACCCACACCTTTTCAGTGAGCTTTAGAATAACCGATTCAACTGAAGCAGCATCAGCAGATGACTTATAAGTTGCTTCAAGGGTACGAATAGCAACAGCAGTATCCATATTCACAGATGACAAATCCCCGTGATCATCCTGTTTATTTTCCATTAAAAGATTTTACAGTTGAATGCTAACTCAAAAGGTATTTCAAAAGAAAAAACACACACACACAAAATCCAGCATATAAGCTAATGTACCTGCAAGTTCTTACACATGGCGATAATCCTGTCGAAGTCGGTGTTAATTGCTCGAAGGAAGTGATCAGAAGGGCTTTGCATAATCGGACATGGAAATCCAGCATTTGAGAAGTGCTACAGAAAACAAACAAGAGTTTTCAGTCATAGTCTTATAGAACATAGCTCCACTGTAAATATTTAACACTGTTTACAAGATATGGAGATACAAGGGCATTTGCAGTAATAGTAGAGTGTAAGACCCAGATCACTTTCATGAGAAATGGAGAAGTTTATTTAAAAATGCCCCTGCCAAAGTTTTTATCACCAAAAGATTAGCTATTACAAGATCAAGATGTACTCACCTGCAAACAAGCCAGAGTTTCTCCAAAGAACAATGTGTTTCCATTGGAGAGCAGACATATACGATCAAAGAGCCCGAATACTTCTGTGCTACTCTGGTATAATGTGAATATAAGGGTGCACCCAGAGCTTGCAAGTTTCTTCAATGTTACCATCATAAGAAGTGCAGAGACACTAAAAGATTAAGCACCATAAAACAGCTTGCTTTTAAAATTTGCACAGACTCAAAATCATTATGTAGACAGCAACATTGAAATCAAACAGTTATGATTCTCGTGACAGAAACACATCAACAAGGAGACACTCAATGAGAGACTTCACAAATGAAAAAGTTAATTGATTTACCCATCCTATATCATTTCACAGTGGTGGGTTTTCTAGACCAGCCAACAACAGAACTCATCTAATTGAAGGAATAGCTTCATTAGCTACGTCCCATATAATGCTATCACTATCAATCTAATGTCAAACAGTTACCTCTTCTTTAATCAGCCAGTTTCAACGGGATTTGGAGTTGGGTTATGTTAGATCACACCAAAATGCATATTCATGATGAAGTTCCCATGAACAAATCAATAATTCCACTCATTACATTTGCAGATACAGGATTCTTCCATTAACTCAGTGGAGATATACTTCATCCGATCAATCTATACTGCAAATGAACCCTTAAAAGGTGGACAGATAGAAACAAAGGGAGCCACCGGTCTAAATATCACCAAAAGACATCGGTAATTCCACTATTTCACAAGTATAAGACACAAAACGTCAACAATGATGAGAAACAAATCTGAAAAGAAGAATCTAAAATTCGATTAGGCGAACCTGTCAAGATGATAAAGAGGCTCGTCTAGAAATAAAATATGTGGTCTCATCAGAAGCTCCCTGGCAATGCTAACTCGCCTCCGTTCACCACTATGAAGACCCTTCATGTAACAGTGACCGCCTATTAATTTGTTCGCATAATCACCCAAAGACATTGCAAGAATAGCGTCCTCAACCACATTCTTTTTCTTACAAAGGAATCCAGGAAGTTGAAGCAGTGCTGAGTAGTAAAGAAACTCCCTCACGGTTAATGACCCAATGAGTGTTGTTTCTCGCTCAACATATCCCTGCATATCATAATCAGAATTGTTGTCATCAGATTTCCAGTCTTTCATATATGGCTTCCTGAAAATGGAAGCCACAGACTATATTTCCTCCAGTCCTTCACTTATCCATTTGTGTTTCTTATTTCCTTTTCCATGTTATGATAATTGGACAATGCAGAAGCAGTTTAAGCACTAAGGCAGTAAAGAGCAGATAGTTCAGTTCAACCAACATGCAAGTACCCATTTCATCCAAAAACAAATGAGATGAACAGAAAACGAGTGGGATGAACATATAAATATGATGATAGAGCAGTAAAAATTACAGCTAAGAGAATATTATGACCAACAGAACTCAAGTATCAAAATTCACAAAACAACACTGTACACAAGACATAGAAACTAGAAGTTTGCAAGTCCAATTTACTATTATGCCAACATTTAGTTCCTCAGTTCTTCCCTGTTTTTGGCATATTATGTTCTGCTAGTATTGTTCTATTTTTCCTTCAGTCTGCCATCCAGTCATCACTCTTTACAAAGTTGTAAAATTAACCATATGAATTTCTGATTGCATTTCACTCTAACAGTACCGTCTCTAGATGCTGAGGTCACCAGACCTCCACCAGATAACAACAGGAAAGATCAACTCTTGCCAAGGTGGCCGGGATTTTTCTTACATTAATAATCTTTTATTCAACTAAGGAACTGAAGAAAAAAGAAAGTTGCACATGCAGAAATTCTGTTAATGGCCATAAAAGAAAAAGTTTCTTACTTACATAAGTCCCATACGGAAAGTGAGACTTTGCACCGTTTACAAAGACTTCTCCAAACGTTCTAGCTGAACGAGGCAACCTTCCTGTAAAGAAAAGGAAACAATACATTAACAAATTATAATTAGTGAAAGCAATCAAGCAATTAGACAGTATCAAGAAAGAGACCTGCAAGAGCTCTAAGCAATGTAGACTTTCCGGATTTGGCAGGGCCCATGATCACTGTCATTGTACCAGGTAATGCATAACCAGTCGAACTCTTAACAACCTTATCTGAGTATTTCCTCTTCCCTTTGATGGTAATAGTCAAATCCTTCCAAACAAGGGAAGCCCCAGTAATCCTCCTTGACACAGCGCCCTCAGGAATAGGAGGAGAAGGCAAGGAGCCACTGTTGAGCTTCGAAAGCGAAGGGGAACCGGGTGTGGTTGCAACATGGATAGAATCAGAACCCTCATCCGCCCTAACATCAACATCAGTATCCTCCCACTCTGGAGAATCCTCAAAGGAAATAGGCTGTCTAAGGGACCCAGGTTTCCTAAGGTAAAAGAAGTTACTAGAAGGAACCCTACTAGTTGCTGGGCTACTGGCAGAAGAAGATGAAGACCTATAATTGTCAGATTGAGATTGAATTTCTTCCATTTCTAACCGTCGATTCATAATTTCAGCAAAAACACATAATTCAAACAATGCAACCACTGAAATTCCGTATTAGAATCCAACCTGCACATGATAATAACAGAAAAGAACTAAATCACCCATGTGAAAGAGCCTCCAGAAGCTTAGAACAAACCAAAAAAGGAAACCCAGTTGCTTCTACGAAATTGGTAAAAACCCAGATAAATAAATGACGAAATGAGAAGGGTAGAAGTACCTGAATCTGACAAGAGAATATCCAATAAGAAAAACGAAACCAATTGAGCTTCCAATGAATGAATGCCCTAGAGACTATTAGTTGAAGCATGAAAAAGTAAGTAACAACGGCAAATGGGGGGTTTCAAGTACAAAGTTTATAGCTTTGAATGCAAGACAAAGCAGTATGATAGAGAGAGAAAGGTGACCTGGAAGCTGGATCTGAGGGGAGTGTTTGGTAGAAGACGGCAAAGTGAAGTGGAAGGAGGCGAGAGTAAAGGTAGAGCTTAGAATAATACCAAAATCTACAGACAGACAGCATAATAGGAAAGGAAATGAGCGAAATTTGAGTGTCAAGCACATCCGACAGAGATTAAGGGAACATAAAATCTTTGTACTCTCTTTTATTTTATTTTTTTAATTTATTCACGTTTTGTGCTTTCCTTTTTTTCTTTTTTCTTTTTCCTATTTACTCTTTTCTTTTCAAATTTTATTCTTTTTTATTTATTTTTTTCCTTTCTTCAAAATTTTTACTTACTTATATTTCATTTTTGTTACATATTTATGCCTCACTCATCTACTTACACACAAAAAATATAACAAAAATAAAATTCGCGAACAAAAAACAACTAAATTAATAAGGAAAATTTGTACATTCTTACATCAAGCACGAATCTTTTATCTTTTATGTAGTTTAATTTATCGTATTATTCAACAATAACTATTTGTATATCATTTTTGTTATCTTCACACCATATATTTACTAAATCCACTAAATTCACTCTATATTTTTTGTAGGTCTCTAATATTATAATATTATATAAGTAGGGTTGTGCATCTTGTCCGAAATGGATGTTGGATGTTATGATCCGATCACAAGATGTGGAAACGAATCTAGTCCATGCGTATACCCTTATTCATGAAATTTTTTTGGAATCATTCCTTATGGTTTGAAGTGATTGGAGTAGACTTTGATTACTTTTGATACCTTATAGGGTAACAAAATGTGGAAAAGTAAGTGTACTTTACACTAAACCACAAAGAATGATTCCATAAAATTTCATAATAAGGATATGTATATTGACTAAATTCGTTTTCATTCCGTTTTCGTTACCGGAGTTGGAACCAAACGGGCCCTAAATCACAAACCCAAAGCATTCGGGTTCTATCCTAGGAGGAGTAGCCCTAACTCTTATATGTTAGTTTCGGGTATTATCATACTGTCTATGTGGGATAATATTCCACACATCTTAGCGCTAATCCTAATAGCGCTGTGTCTATGTGGGATAAATTCCACACATCTTAGCGCTAATCCTAATAGCGCATTATTGTTTCTTGAGGACTATAATTCTTTTTTTTGTAAATAAAGTAAAATTATGGTAGGAAGATATAATATTCTTTTGTATATTTATGTTTTTTTTTTCACTCTGTAGCTTGATTTTCCATCCGAATATATGCTTAAACATGCTGTTCGGCATGTAGTACTAGGAATGTTTGAAACGGTTGAAGTCATGCTTGTACACAGATTTGTCAGAATCATAAAAATGGCACTAAATTTACAGAGTATACTTCAACATGCCGCCTATTTATGCATTAGACTCATAGTATACATATAGCTATACTGACAACCGATCAGCCTGTATTTACAAGAAATAATGTACCAAATACTGGATCTTCCTATTTTTTTACTGTCTTGTCATTGCCAACTCGGTCGGTTGCCGATCGGGTGGATCGGCTGTTTCCTCGTACTGTAATTACCTGATATTCGTATGCACTAGACTATTGAACTGCTGCACAGCGGTTATAGGCAAAGGAGAGAGTAGAAGACGAGTGGAATGAACGCGTTGTCAAGCTGTGCTGTGTATGCCTCTAATAAACCGGTCAAGGATGCCGCGAAGAGAAGAGAGCTCCAGTTCTGTACAAAGGAAGTTTCAAGGAAAGTAATGTCATGCATAGTTCTGTACAAAGGTGTTTATTGCACAAAACCGCCCCTAATATCGGCCCTGTTTCATAAGACCACCCGTAAAATAGGTTTTTAAGGGCGGTTTGTGTAATTAGTCTCTTTAAAGTAACGTAGCACGTATATCCTTGGATTTTGGATGGATTTTTATCTTAAACCTTCTTGCTGTATGGAATAAAGAGATCAGTTCTCCGGCACACTCGCTTCCGGCATGTAATTTATGATTGGTTTCTTAAAAAAATGCAAGTCGAAGCAATCCAATGCATGCATATCATAAAACTTGCATATATACAAAAGAAAATCGAGATGACAGAAGAAAGAATCAAGGAAAGGATGTAGACCCAACGGTTGTGATATACTTCTTATTCGACATATGATACAATGTGAGGGGGAGAGAGAAAGAGGAATACCGGTGTAGGCATATAACCCGTAGATGCGAGAAGAGGAAGGAGGATACAACAAGCTGCGAGCATAGATGTTATTCCAGCTGCCGTGCCTTCAATGGTTTTCTCTAGCAAATGAAATTGCAACATGTTTAATAAAATTATCTGTGATTAAGATACAAGTCTTTTATTCAAGTAATACAATGTTACTCACTGCCACTTTTGCTCCATCTGAGGACGCCATATTTATGCCCCACCATTGAAGCCTAAGACAAAGGAATAATCAAGTAAGTGAATACTAAGATAGTTACTCTAATCACCTTATTATCTAGAACTATTGTTTGTTCTAAACTCATTGAGAGAATGCAGTACCAAAAGACATGATCTCTGCCAAATAGGTTAACATATTAAAGATTAAAAGCTTCATCTCACCATTGTATCTCCAATTCCAAGGCTCAAGATTCCAGCAAAAGGAGCAAGTGGTCGATCAGTCAACCCAGAAGACATCCACATAGGCAGCGCACATCCCAGTAGGAGTGAAAAATGACTAAGCAGGAAATATTGGAGGGGCAAGGTCAATATTTTTAGTACACAGATTGATATCAATGATTTACCATCTCAATAAATGTGAAAGCGGACCTGACAATTAGAAGATCAGAATCACGATGGTCAGTGAAAGCATTCATAAATTGATGAATGAAATTCCCCAGTGGCCATAATCTCCATATCTGCACAATTAAGTCATGGCTATATGAGAAAATATTGCAATAGAAACAGGTTAAGGTTTTAGCTGCAAATTCACTGTCTAGCACAGATGCGAAGTTAATGCTTCTAACATGGCATATTGCCATTCCCTCTTCTGTTAAATTTCACATATCTTCATTTCAATTAGAAGAATTTACCAAAAGAAACTCGTTAAAGACTTACTCGAATAATTTCCACAACTAAAAAGACTGCCAAAGCAGCACCAAATGCAAGCTGCAGAAACTCTGGCTAAAAGTTTCATGAGAAGAAAGAAAGAATCATTAGAAGGTCATTTAATCTCAATAAGAGAATAGAAGAATAAAATGAAAATATAGTGCTACCTGGAAGATAAGAGCTGGCACGAACATCAAGACAGCCATCAGATGATAGTACTTCCGCAGCAGAATTCTCTCTATCTTACTATTCTTAGAGATATGGTAGAACCTCTGAACAGACACAAAAATTACAGCAACCCAATAGATGCACAATGTCAATCTCTTAAGTGGTTCAGAGAAAACAAACATGAGCACCCTGTAAACAAACAAACAAACAAACAAAGTCATCGTGGAGTATAAGTACCAGAGAATCCACCACTTCACATGCACAAGAAATCTAAAGAAGTAAAACTCAAAATCAATATGAAACTATAGAAATGAACAGACAACAAATATATAATTTATTTACAAAACTCAGAGCAGTAGTATGGGGAATACGGCAAAAATCGAAGGAGAACTTTCGCAGTCGAAAAATGGAAGCAACTTCTACATGAAACAAGAACAATATATATGAAGTGTTCTTTGACTTTAAGAATGCATCCCCTTTACCATGCTAAAAATTGAACCCCTTGACACTTCTATAACAAGAAAATATTTGTTGATATAGTATACCTATAACATAACAAATAATTAAAATGCTATAACAAATGGCATGCAAGAATATTACCATAACAGAGGATGTGCTTGGAAATCCTGAACAAACTGCACCCACAGTGGGATAATCACAATCAAGTTAAGTGCTAACGAACTAAAGAAAATGAGAGATTTCCCCATATCATTGCACTCTCCAGTAGCATAGAAGCTTGAACTTCTGATGAAATCCATGACTCTGAGGGCAGATTTAAAAAACAATGGAAAGACAAGAAGCCCAAGCAACACACCCTGCATGGTGAAAGGAAAATAAGAAAAGAACATTCAAATTCAGGTATCAGATATCGATCCAAATCATGTAATAGACCACTAGAGACAGAAGAGGAGGGGCCACACCTGAACAATGGTACTTATTTCACTTCTCTCAACTTCAAAACCAACATCAAGGGTTGGTGATATCCAGCATCCCTGAATAATGTCAATGAAGGGTATTACCTCCAATGATAAAGCTCAGAGTGGAGATAGTTTCCAGGAATTAATAAATGACTAGTGCAAAAGCACCTTTATGATAGTTGATCGAATCATGTCCCCTGCATATGTTACAATGCCACTGGTCACCAAAAGCGATTCTCCTGCAAGAAGAGAAACTAACAAATGTTATTATTGATAAAAAGAAGAAAAGAATTAAACCATCACGATTACTACTGACACTACATGCTGAAAAACATAGATTGACACTAATCAGTTTCTGCAAGAACTGGTACATGATTCAAACCCCCTTTCTTCTTCAGATGAGAGATTTAAAGACTAATTGAAATCAAACAATCGGTTTCAAAACTGAAAATTGCTCATACATCTTTCTCTACATTGTCTAAGATAGTGGTGTTCGGTCGGTAAACATAGTCCAATATAGAAACAAACCCCTGTTATTGATACCGATAACACTATATATTTGGCATAACACATACCTATGGAAGCACATGACGGGAACACGTGGAATATGTGCTCAATCAACCTGACAGATGCTATACTGTGTCCAATCATCCACATGAATTTCAGAGTTGAATGCAACCCCATTGACACATAAATTACTGGCAAGTAAAACAATTACTAATCAGCCAGGAAATACATGTAGTGAGTGAATGCAAGAAAGAAAAGTTACTGCATAGCCATGGTGATCATGGCAAGCATAGAGAATGGATAATCCCAACAAAATAAGTTAGTTACTAAAAAGGAAGTATTCAAGTACAAAGGCCTACCAAATGTTGCTATAACTATTATCCAAGAACAACGAAAGAATGAGAATTTGCTGCTCGGGTGCCATATCAGTAGGTAGACCAACAGAAGCACACTAAAGCAGCTAACCAAAGTAGTCCAATATAGCATCTTCTGATACTCAATTTCTGCACACACCCAAAATTTTCAAGCAATCTAATTTATCCGGGAGAATGTAAGACAAGTTGCAGTAACAAAGATCTAAGAAGATGAATATGTAGTATCGAAAGAAATAAAATGTAATACAAGTTGGAAACATTCTTCAGTATATACATGGCAAGTTATAAGGTTATCCAAGACATCAATTGATAGTAATTCACAATCAAATATTTCCTGACCAAAATCCACAGGCTCCATCAGGTTACATATTAGCCCTCTGACCCCTTTTAACCTTCAAACTAGATTATAGCAGGTTTCCATACGCAGGATATATTTCATTTAACCTAAAAGGTTTTACAAAAGTACACGAAGCAAAATGGTCTCTAGGTAAAATATACTAAAACCTAAATATACATAGAATTATAAATTCTGAATCTTGTTTCAATGTCTTTCAAAGGAATAATAACCCTAATTATTGGGCCACTCATCCACAATGGGACTAGGTGGTGCCTAGGGCTCAAAGTGTGGTTGTGTTCATCCATGAGCATTTGTGTGGAGTTGTGGACAGCACCACATCTCTCTCCACGCCAATGAAGAGTCTAACCATGAAGAAAGAAGATGAAGAACTCACACTCAAATGAAGCTCACTAATTTTTAACAAGGGGAACTTAACACAAGGTCTCTCCGTCCAGATTGTTCAATAGGGTCCATAAGGACAACAATTATGTTTTAACAATGTCAGTCTTTCTTTCTTCCCCCTCTCTTGGCTGAAGTAATCAAAAAAAGAAATGTTGCTTGTCTAGATAATTTCCATAAACATGCCCATTGTACACTTTGGTCATTTAGCAAATGGAAATTAAATTGATTTGTTTAAGTAAAAAAAAACTATGCTAGACAATAACCTTTGACTGCTATGTTCTCCAATGCCAATCCTCTTGATAGTTGTATCAGCTTTGAGACCATAACAGCAGGCAGCGTAACAGCTCCAAGCAATATGCCAGATGAGGCACCCGGCCTTTTGACATGAAAAGCAACACCAGACAGTTGTATATAATTAATATTGCACTATATGAGTGAATATATGGGAATCTTTAAGAAAGTACAAGTGACAATCTGAAATCCCTAGCTACTAATCACTTTTGAGAAGGTTATAATTTGATGTCACCTTAAAATCAGAACATATAATCATAAAACTATATGATAGTATAATACACAGAAGATTAAGATATGATAATACCCCTTGATATTCTCTTCCGGGATTTTTTTATTCTGCCTCCTTCATACATAGTAGTAAATTAGGAAACTATCCTCTCATGCCCAATTTTCTTTATTGTAGATTCAAAGCAAATAATCATCCTGTGATTTCTGTTCTATCCTCTGACACTAAAAATAAGCTTTGTTTTGATCTCCATGCTATCAAATTTGGTAAGTTGATCAAGCAGAGTTCATAATAATAGCGATCTTCCTCAATGGTGTTACCAAACCAGAATTTCCTTTTTTTTTTTTCTTCCATCTTGAAGGGGCATATGTACAAACGGGTTGAACATAGAAGACTACGAAGAGTTGTGATGGAGCTAACATCACTGTATCCTGAACACAAGGCTCCAATATTTCACAAAGCCTAACCAGCTTCTATAATCAATAAGTATGAAATGCCTTAATTCGAGCTAACCTACAATTGGCATGATCGTTTAAGCAAACTGTGTCAGCCAAGCGTCAGTCACTGTGAAGGATTTAAGTGAAGTTCCCAACATATTCAGAACCCCAAATTGATCTAGCAAATCCCTATTCTAAAAATTACAACTGAGAAAAACCAAAATTGAGCGGGAATCGACACAAATTTAATCAGGGAAAACCCATCACATTCAATTGAGTAAAAAATTCATAAAAGAGAGTACCTGATTTTGAAGCGGCCAAAGAGGCGATCGGAAGAATCGGCGGAGATTTCGATGAATAGGGAGAAGAAGGCTAGGAGGGAAAGGGAAAAACATTCTGGGACGAGAGAGAGCGGCGCAGAGAAAACAATTCGTGCAACGAAAAGAAGAACAACGATCCGTTCGCCATTTAGCAAGGAAGAAAACGCCATTAACGAAAATGAAAGATGATGAAATTGCTTAAACAAATCTCTAGATCTGTGAGCGCCGGTGGTTATGAAAGCCAATGCTGATGGCACCTACCTCCCAAAAGAGCCGTTAGGTTGCGAAATTCAACACAAAGCAACGCGTCATCGCGTAGAATCTCCGCCGCCTACCACCAATACCAGAATTTAACTCGATAAAATTGCATCCAATTGGGAATTTGTCTAGGTCAACACAAATCTACAGTGACGATCTTTAGGGAGCATACTAGGTAAACGATCAGAACGGAAGGCCAAATTTTCCAGAGTCTCTGCAAATCTCTGTGGATTGGTTACAAATCTTCGTAAACTTTGAAATGATAATATGAGTTCAACTTCGGATTCAGTAAATAGATTTATGTTTATTTTAATGCTAGCTACTATAATATTATATTTGAGCTCGTATTTAATTCTTAGGATACCCACAATGAGTATAAACAAAAATATAAAAACCCCTACAAATATAATGTACTTGGCCTAATATTTGGGTTGAAACTAACCGTTCAATATGTGTACAATAGATCAGACTTCACGACTCAACATGTTCGATTCAACACAAGTGTTTTTGGGTTCAATACAAGTGCATTTACTACGAGGGCGGTGAAGAAAGACTTTTGGCGGTACAAAGTGGCTCGTCACGGCATGGATCTATAAAGAGGGTATGATAAAAACAAAGAGAACTAAAGTTAGACCGATATCCTGTGAAATAACCCACATAAGCGGTAAACATATACCTTTAACTATACTACATAGAGTTATATATAGAAAATTGATTAAACAATATCCCATCTTTTAGGCTGACTAAATTTTAGTACCCATTGTTTAAATTATTAGAACGGTACCTCATCTATTGAATCCGACCAAAAATCTATATATATTACTAAAGCAACACCCATTTTGTCCACATGTCAACCTCTAAGGCCGTCCACGTCAGCATTTTTCCAATTTATTTACAGATTTGCCACAATGTATTTACAGATTTACCATTAATTATTTTATAAGAAATTTTTTTATTATAATTTGTAAACAGTCATCATGCCACTTCAATTTTGTTAAAATAAAAAAAAAAATTCTACTTATCTACCAATCAAATTAACAAACTGATATATTATAATTCGATTTTGTTGAAAAATTTTCACGCAAATGCTCTAACAAGATTTCATATATTTTTTAAATTTAAAAAATAAATCAAAATTTAAAGCAAAAGTGATAATATATTGAGATATAAATTTAATACTCGAACAATAATATTTGTAATAGATTTTTAATTATTTTCTTTTATTTATTAAAAAATATAATTAATCCTCACATATTTTCATATTAATTAATAAAAAAATATTTTTTTAATAGATTAATATCAAATAATGATGCATGAAAGTGGAAATATAATATTTTTTATTTAGGTAAACCCGACAAGTTGCGGGCACTAAACTAGTTAGTATCTGAATTACTACACTGATCTGTTAACATAACGTGTGAATAGTAATTCAGGTACTAATCCGTTCATACTAAACATCAAAAACATTTATTATCAATATGAGATAGTGTGTCGCGTGCATACGAACGCACATGCGCATTAGACCCAAGCCCAGCACATAAACCCGACGAGGTTCCATCCTAAAATCAATTGGCAATAGGAGGAGTAGACCACCGACCTTATATACTAGGCTTAGAGTGTCCCATCTTTCGATGTGGGACCTTATTATCTTCAACACGCCCCGCAAGTGCAACTAGAGGATATAGACCGAGTTGCATTTGTCCACAGGTTAGAATCGCGAGCCGAATTGAGGCTAACCGCTCTGATACCATGTCAAAGTCCGATACAGACGGACCGGTTGAGCGGGGGTCGCGTGCATACGAACGCACGTGTGCATTAGGCCCAAGCCCAGCACATAAACCCGGCGACCTACGAACCCGTTCAAAACTCGCATAACACGAAAGCTCTGGACCAGTATTGGACGTTGCAGTTTAACGTAGCTCTTGTTCATGTTTATGATGAAACCCCGACCATCACCTATATATGTTACAATAATATTTCTGCAGGGATATCATCTATGATCTCTTCGGCTTTGATAGTATGTTCAACCATTTGCTCAGAAGCCCTGAATATGTGTACATTATAGGTCTTTAGATGTTGTGAAGTTTGATTCTATGTTTTGTGGGCCTTCTTGATGGGTAAGTGTGGGCCTTTTGGGCCTTTTGGGCTGATCAGGCCCAACGATTCAGCCCAACTCTGAACCGGGTTCATGGATATGTTGAAATTAAAGTAGGAAGTTGAGCCCAAATCCTTTGAATATAATTTAAGGATAAAAAATAATCGTTCACTCTTATTATATCTTTTATTAACTATTTTCTTTTCTTAACATATATTGTTTATTGGTTTCTATATTTTAATCCTAAGTTTTCTTATTCTATTTATTAATATTTTATTATTTTTGAAATTGAAAATCCCATTGACGTTGCAACTTGATAGGTACTAGGGATGTCAATTTCATCCGTACCTAACGGACATTCGGCCACCCGATCTAACGAAAAAGGGTGAAAACCCGTTAAAAGACGGGTGAAAGCGGGTGACGGATGAAGCGAGTGGTGGATTGGGTCTATGCGGGTGAACATTTCATCCACCCATTACCCGACCCATCATCCACCCATCCATCCAACCCGTATTCATCCACTTAAAATTATATATATATATTTTTAGTATTTGTAGTTTTATATTATTGAATTTCTAATATATTTCAACCTTTTTTATTGATTCATTACAAAAAAAAATTATTTATATCTTGCTTTGTTATAGCATTTTAGTTGATATCATGTACATTTTATGTTATTTTTTATTTGGATTTAATTGTGTTCTTGATTTTCAATAAAGTATTACAATATTACAATTTGTAAATAAAATGTAGAACACCTGAAATCTCACCCGATCCACCCGCTTCATCTGATGGATGTGGATGGATTGGATGCGGGTGAGACACTTAGCGGATGATGGGTTGAGTGGGTGGACAATTTTGGGTGATGGATCAGGTGACGGTCAAAGTCATTTACTCGTCACCCGATCTATTGTCATCCCTATATGTACAGGTAAATTTGAAAATCAAAGCAATATAATTGATCCCTAATAGGTACATGGAAAATTGAAAAATCAAAGCAATTGAAAATCAAAGCAATATAATTGATCTTTCTCTTACAAGAAGACTATTTTACTCCAAAAGTCCATGTGTCTCGCATTGAACATCTATTGTAACCATGCTTATTGCGTTGAACATCTACTCTTTAGATTCCTCATTTCACAACAATACTAAAAAGTCGTCCTCGATCCAACCAAATGTATATATGCGCATGTGAGTGCAACAATCTCACCGTCGTTGGGGACACTCCGAGTCTAGTATATAAGATTGTTGGGCTACTTTTCTATTATCAATTGTTTTAGGATGAAATCTCGTCAAGTTTGTTTGTTGAGCTTGGGACTAACGCGCATGTGCGCTCGTATCCACACGACACCCGCTCTACTATCCTCTAGTTACACTTACGAGGACGTGTTGAAAATAATAAAGTCTCACCTCGAAAAAACGGTGACACTTCGAGCCAAGAATATAAAGCCATTAATGCACGCCCTTTGTTTTCACCAATTCTTCAAAGGCATGGGCTTGGTGGATGTATTGCTCAGGTAATTAAAGACCAAATTCTTTGCGCGTTGTCTTAATTTTGTAAAAATTTTGGAATTACAAGGGGATATTTTTAATTAATTTATAAAAATCTTTGTATTAGCTTTTTTTTTTTGAATTTATTGTCACAATTGTTATTAGTATTTATCATTCTTTTTAATATTTCATGATAAATTTAGTAAAACAACTACCCACAAGCTATTTTATTAAATAGTCTATAGATTTTTCCAAGTAGATTTTCATATTTCACAAGATGTAAGTAAACAACTACTTAAAAAATTTACATTTAATCACCAGAATATTATTTTGTAAATTATTGTCCTTTTAATTTTTGTAGACGTTTATATAATACTCTTTTTTATTCTCAATTATTGTCCTTTTAAACCTAAAAACTTATAGAAATAATTTGGTTTACTAGGCTTTTTCTAGTTTTGTATTTAGTAAATGTACCCATTGAGAGAAGAGTGTGTAGAGTTTGAGAATAAATACAAAGGGTTGGGGTATATTTACTTAATTGAAACATTAAAAAGTCTAGTTACTACTCTAATTTCTCAAAAAAACCTAGTTACCAAAATTGTCCAAAACTATTTTCAATATTTTTCATTTACAGACTTCCATTAACTATTATTATTCAATTATTATACCCTCCTACATGTAAAGTACAATAATGAGAGGCATATGCTTAATAGTAGTTCTTTCTTGAGGTAATTAGGGTTGAGCAAGTTCCGTTCGGTTTACCAGAACTGAACCGACAATTTCGGTCCAGATCGAACCTCAAACGAAAATTTAGGTTCGGTCTTCGGTCCGTGTTTTTTAGGATTTCGGTTTCGGTCCAAAACCGACAAAACCGATTAAAACCGAAAAACCGAAACTCATATAATTAAAATTGTTATACAATTGAAATTTTTATTAGTTGTGGCAATTGTAATTAGTACTTGATGTTTAATTGAGATTGTTTTTTTTATAGGTTTTAACTCTTTAAACTAAAATTGTTATATAATTGAAAATTTTCATTTTATTGTTATTTTATCGAGATTTGTTAGTTTTATTTTTAGGTTCATTTCGATCCAAAACCTAAACCGAACCGAAACCGATATAATCGGTTCTGTTTTAGGTTCGCATAATTCAACTTGGGATAATTTGACATACTAGGCTCTTTTTGATTTTTGTTAAAGAAACTATACCCCATTTTTTTTACCACTTTCATTTAATGGTAGGTAAAACTAATTAACCCTTCTATTTAAAAAAAATGTTTGTTATTAGTTATTTGTTATTTAAGTGTAAGTTTTAAATTTTAATTACTAAATTTGTTTTTTATTTCTATTTTAATTTTTTGTCTTTTTAATTTTTTTTTTATTTTTTTATTTTTTGAAATAAATTTATTATACCAGAAATTTCTCATACCAGAAATTTTATCATACCAAAATTTTAATCATACCAGAATTTTTATCATACCAGAAATTTATCATACCAGAATTTTTTTCTTACCAGAAATTTTATCATACCAGAATTTTAATCATACCAGAATTTTAATCATACCAGAATTTTTATCATATCAGAAATTTATCATACCAGAAATTTATCATACTAGAATTTTTTTCTTACCAGAATTTTTATCACACCAGAATTTTTATCATACCAGAATTTTTATCATACCAGAAATTTATCATACCAGAATTTTTTTCTTACCAGAATTTTTATCATACCAGAATTTTTATCATACCAGAAATTTTATCATACCAAAAATTTATCATACCGGAAATTTTATCATACCAGAAATTTTATCATACCAAAATTTTTTTCATACCATAAGTTTTTTTTTTGTCTTTTTTTATTTTTTATATTCATACCAGAAAACATACCAATTTTTTTGTTTTCTTTTTGTTTTTTTTATATAATTTACATACCGGAAATTCACATACCGGGTTCACAAACCAAAGGTTAAAAAAATAAAATAGAAAATTCAGCATTAACACCATTGGTACTATTGTCTTCCTTCTTGCTCTTGTCTTCTTCCTGCTTCTTCTGGTATGTGTTTCTTGTATGAATACAAATATCATACCAGATGAGAATCAAACACATTTTTGACACTATATGCTCAACACGTATGCTAAAACTATGCCGTTATGATAGGATATGTGTTTTGTTTGTCTTGAGAATACTTCAGTAGATTGACCTGCAAAGTGGGCAAGTGGAGTGGTGATTATCAAGCCCTAGGAACTACAGTTTTATATTTTCATAAGGCAATCAGAATAAATTGAAGAACTTGCACAGTCTTTAGCCCAAGGCCACAGTTTGTAGCAAAGTACCCATAAGGCATAATCAAAGCTAAACACTAGTTGTAGCTTTGGTTCCATGATCCTTTTTCCCTTAAAATTAACAAGCAACACACCACAAGTTCAATCCCAGATATTAATTGCATAATGCAAAATCATTGTTATTTTGAGAATAATCAAGGCTAAGAAGAAAGTAGTTCAAAATACATACCATACTTGCATTTGATTGGCCTCCACACCCATGAATGCAAATGGGTTAAGCTCATGGCCTTGTCTACGTAGTCTGGAGAAGAGCTCTTGTGCCTCCAGAAATTCCTCCTGTTGATTGTAACCGTTAATCAAAGTGACATATGAAACCGTGTTTTTATTGAGCATTTCATCGAACAGGATGTGTGTATCGGATAAAAAACCGCATTTAACATACAAATTGAGAAGACCATTCCAAGCAAACAGGTCCAAACAATTGCCTCTTTTTACAACCTGGCAATGGAGAGTACGTACAAATTGAGAAGACCATTCCAACTTGTCCTCCGTCACTGGAACATCGACGGCAACAACTTCCTCCAGGAGTTTAAATATTGCAAGAGCAACAAGGAGACGATGAAACACGAGCTAGATCTAGATCTATGTATAGATCTAGATCTAGATCTAAGTAAAACAGAGCAACCTTCTTCGTCCTCTGCAACAGTGTCGTCGAGCCTCCCAAGCCTCTGCAACAACCGTAAGCATCAGTTGAGGGAGAGAAGGATCTTCGGCGAGAGAAGTCAGAGAAGAAGCGAGGGAGATAAATGGAGAAAGAGAGGGTTGTGGGTTAGGGTTTGTATTTCCACGGTAAATAAAGAGATTGGGGTACAATTACTAAACTATAAATTGGATTTGGCCTAGTTACTAGTTATAATTAAAAAAAAGCCTACTTACCTAATTAACCCATTCAACTTTTCGGTCCAAACCGAAACCGAATCTAATTTTATGGGTTCGGTTTTCGGTCCATGTATTTCGGAAAATTGGTTTTCGGTTTTGTTCGATTTTTATCGGTTCGGTTTGGTTTTGGACCTATGCTCAGCCCTAGAGGTAATTAACTATGCAAATCCAATGTCTTGTATGCCTTAATTTCGTGTCTTATTATTTAAATATTTTTTAAAAATGTTAATTTAAGTTTTTATTTCACCGAAAAAGATTATTGTAAATTTTTGGATTTAGAAGAAGATATTTTATGTGATTTTTTATAAAATATTTGTTAGTTTTTTCCTTCCATAATTGCCATTTATATTACATTATTCCTTTTCTTAAGCAATGTTTTTACTAATAAATTTAGTATTATTAATTACCCATATATGTATGTTATTAAATAATCTACAGATTTTTATTGGACGTTCAAATTTTATAAGATTCAAGTGAAACAACTACTAAAAAAAATAAATTTAATATCAAAATACAACATTGATCAAAGATTCAAAAGTATGTTTAAATTTAATACACGACGTTTATTGGTCCGTTTAAGTGGTTTGGGGGAGAATTACATATAAATCTCGTAATTATTTTCATAATTCTCATAATCTATTAGTGTGATATTTTAAGATAATTTTTTAATATTTTTCGTTTCAAGTACTATCTTATATATCTATTAAAGGAGAAGCCTCTATTGCCACGTGTCAACACCATATTTCTCGAAGCCTAAAAAATTATTTTAAAAAGTAGTTTATAAATGTTAATATAAATTGGAAATTGATTTCTTTTTTTTAAAAAAAAAAATTATTTAAACTACTATTTTTATAATAATAGTTTTTAAACTTTTACGAATTTTTTTTACCAACAAGCATATCTTAACAAATTAAATTAAAAATATAATTAATTAGAAGAGATAAATACAGAGAATTAAAAATTATAATAATGATTATATTTCATTATTCGTATTTTTATTTTACAAAAATATACATATAAATTTTTAGATATTAAATATTTATAAAACTCAAACCCGCACAAAGTGCGGGTAATACACTAGTTCTTATTGTCCTTATAGATTTATTACGTTCCGTTTATGCCACGTCACTTAAATATTTCACTATTTTTTTTTATCAAAACGCTCTAATAATAACTAATTATTTAATTTAATACATTTTAAAACAACTGTTTTAAAAAAGATTTTTCATCCATTAGATTAAGTAATTAATTATGTCAGTCAAGATTTTTACAAAATATAACCAAAGATTGTTAAATATATTATAGTTTAATTTGACGAAATATAGCTTGGAAAATGATTTTATTTAAAAAAAATTTAAGGGTTTTGTTTATAAGAAGTGTTTTTTAATCAATTTTTTAATAAGTTATTAAGAAAATGTGTATTTTGAAAATTTCAACTATTCAAAATTTCAAACGATGCAAAAATATAAATGTTAAGACAAACAAAATCAACCAATGTGTGGCCAATTGCTTACTTTGATAATAAATGAATGACTCAATTGAACTTTGACTTTACCCTATAGGATATTTTGGATCAATTATAACATGTGTACATACTCGTTATAGGCCAAGTTCAAGTCGCAAATAATAATAACGATGACGCTCTTCTTTTTTCTTACGATTCCTTTAGAACTCGTCATTGAAATCGCAATCACGAACGGTTATAAAGAGAATGTCCGACGTCTTTGATCATTCAAGGGGTCTTTGACTCGGTTGTAGTCGGAATTTTCATTTACATGGCACTCGTGGATATTCTTGCAACGAATTTCATGAATATTAGAGTTTAAAATAATTCTAAACTTCATTCTCGAATGCATCTAGTGCAATGTATACTACTCCAATGGTTATAATCACTCATCCGGCAAATGTCTTCACTATTGTGAAGAGTCCGCTCGTTAAACTTATACTCGGGATCTCCTTTCTGGCGACTAGGAGCGAGATTCCAATGTCTCCTGCATCCAATATTGCGACGATTTATATGATCTTCAGCTTTAGGGTTACTTGTTGGTTGTTGTCAGAGTCAACATCGGTCGTGCACTTGGCGCTTATTAAGGGTCGAAGGAGGGGCGTGTTATAGATATACGTGGGGATCAAACTACTCGTTAACGAATACACTCGCAATTCCGCCAGCCTAATTTGGATTCCGTTTGGTAGCACTATCGTCTGATCTGGACGCCGTTGAAAGAAAAACATTTTCGACTAAGTGATAAGTTATCTCTTCCAGCCATCAACACATAATTTATAGACATTTATGGCCCGTTTGGTTCCAACTCCGGAAACGAAAACGGAATGGAAACGAATTTAGTCCATATTTATATCCATATTCATGAAATTCTATGGAATCATTCCTTGTGTTTACATGCAAAATGCACTTGTCTCCCCATATTTTGTTACCCTATAGAGTATCAAAAGTAATCAAATTCAACCTCAATTACTTCAAATCACAAGGAATGATTCCAACAACTTTCATAAATAAGGGTATACATATGGACTAGATTCGTTTCCATTCCGTTTCCGATTCCGGAGTTAAAACCAAACGGACCCTTAAAGAATTGTAAACAAATATTTAACTTTGTAACGGGATGTTATCCTAGTTATGACATAATCTTATTTTTGAAATATATTTTATCATTGGAAAAGGTTTTAAAATGTAATATAGTGATTTTAATTGTTTTTTTCTATTGTTTATCTTCTAGCATTCGTCTCTATCTTTGTATACATGTTGATCTTTATCACTATGCCCGGTCTTTATCAATATGTTAAAATAGTTTAAAAGAAAATCAAAACATGCTAATTTCTAAAAAAAAATGAAGTTAATTGTCTAAAATAGAGCTTTTCTAAATTAAATTGGATAATTAACTAAGTAAACATTTTTGAGATTTATTCACTAGTAAGTAGGCTCGTGATATAAATATATTTAGTAAATGTATCACTGATCAAACCTCATTACCGTCCTATTTGGCCAAAAATTTTCAATGAGGTTTCTATCGGTTATACTTTATATTAGAAAAACTGTATGGGTCATTCATTTAAATTTCGTTGTAAATAAATACTCTTCGTCTCTCAATAATTATCATTACATATTTAAAATTTTGGTTCATAATATATGTCATTATAAATATAATTAATATTCCTATTAAGAAAATTAACTTTGTCGGTTCTAATCGTGATGTGTCTAAAACTATTCCTTTTTTATTCTTTCGTATTTTTTATTGCAGAAAGAAAACTGACATTAGACAACTTTTATATGTAAAAAACATGTCAAATGATAAATGGACAAACTGTTAACAAAAGAAAATACGAAAAATCAAATAAATACAAACCATGAATTAGACTTGGATCATAAACCTAAACCGCCGGTTTAGATTTGGCTTTGGCCAAAGCTAAACCTAAACCGGCAAAAACCAAACCGGCGTAAACCTAAACCGCTGGTTTGGTTGTGGTTTGTATATATATAAAAAATAAAATAAAATTTGAAAACTACCGGTTTAAGGGCCAAACCGTCGGTTTAAGGATCAAACCGGCGGTTAACCCGCCGGTTTGGACCGGTTTGGTCCAAACCGGACCCATGTCTACCATGAATTACGGGAATATGCTAAGTGAAGGATGGGTTTAAGATGATCTATTCTTCATTTTAGTCCATGGAAGCATCCTTTCACTTTCGATATATGATACTTGCCTTGAAGTGGCAAATGATTTGTCGTAACTATTGTTATAAATGAGTAGAAGAAGATACATATGAAGTTAGTCAAACTACGAATGCAACTAGCTTCTTGAATCGAACAATAGACTTCCCATTTAGTCAAAAAAAGAAGACCGATTTTGTATCTTTCCTTTTCAAAATCTCAAGTGTTTAAGATGATTTGTTCATCACCATGGACCATCCAAAATGAACTTTAAGAATGAGAATCTATAGCTTGATTTATCATGAGAACAATTGTTATGGTAATTTTAAAGTTAAGTTTTATCACTTTTATACTTAGGGTTTGATGTAGTCTTGTTTTATGATAATAGAGTTTTTTTGTATAACGAACAGCTGAAAAGTAGTTAAAATGACATACATTTATGAGGTAGTTCAACTTAAAATATCTTTGCGGATGAGAAACGAAGTTGGAGATCATGAGGTATTGGTGTTGGGTATTGAGATTTCCAAATGAGTTAATCCGTCGACAAAACAGTTGATTTCGATAAAAAAATCGAATATTTGAATCAGATACAACCATCTCGACCTCTAGTGAACAAATCTAAAAACCTTGATTTACCTTGATGGCAACTCTAGAGATACCTAGGTATCACCAAACAAGGAGATAATGCTAACCATTTGCATATAGAATCATTTTTAAGGAAACGTTTTTCAAATCTACTTGCTTTCCTACCATTTTTGGGTAAGTAAAGACACACCTTATGATGTGGGTTGATACAACCATGAGAGATATCGGATGAGTTTCGTTGTGCGGTGAGCCTCGGTGTTCTGAGTCTTGTGTGGGTTTGTCGGGCACAAGAAATAGTGATTGGGAGTAGTAGGGTTTTCGGAGACTCGATCCACGAAGTATGAGCGGAATTGTCTTGTGGCTCAGACCGATCATGCCGATGTCGATGCTAGAAGTGTAAATGGTCGGAGGAGAGTGTTTGTTGGTGGCTAGGTTTCACGCGACAAGGGTTTGAAGGCTTGGGTTTCTAGCAACAAGAGTGTTGGTGGTGTGAGGTCCACGAGAATTAAAATGCAATCAATAGACAAAAAAACACGAGAACTCGTTATCCAATTCACCACGAATTTATGACTACGTCCGGGACACTATATTGCCAAAGTTTTGCACTATTTTGCGATGACGATTGCAAATGCGTAAAAATAGACAAAAAAAACCCCTAAAATATAATCTACTTGGCTTAATTTATGGGCGGTAACCAGCGATTCAAGATACAATACATCAGACTTCCAACTAAACATGTCTCTCAGTTCAACACAAGTTCAATTACTACGAGGACGGCAAAGAAAGACCAGTGGCGGTACAAAGTCACTCGTGACATGGATATATAGATTCATGTCATGACAAGCCACTAGATAATGTTTCGTTTTTCGATGGACTCGTCTATTATCTACATGAGATAGTTTCTATCTCCTACAGACTCGTCCAAAACTCGCATAACACGATAGCTCCCGGTTTGGCTCGCACTTGGATTAACCCTAACGTGTCCTTATATTCAGATCAGAACTGACATTCGAGCTACTAGGTAATGTACATGTACTATGTGTCGTGTATGAAACCAAGACATCTTATTCCAACCAAAGAAAAAAAAGAAAAGAAAGTCATTTCCCATTTTATAACGTTTGAAATTAAGGATATATATAGTCACAATTTATTTAGTAAACGAATGTCGACATTATGTGCACATTTATCTTTGCTTTACATGAGCGGTAGCCACGTAAAGAAACCGGAATAAAATCAATAAATAAATAATAATCCTTTAAAAAATTAAACTTTTTCACTAAGCTGCTTAGAATTGACGACTTCAATCAACTTTTGTTGATAAAATATGTCATCAGTCTTTTTAAAAAAAATGTAAACTTTATATATAGATAATCAAGTTCAATAATGAACTTTATGCTCGTTGACTCCTACTGGCTGGAACATCCTGTTTTTTGCTTTTTGAAGACTTTTTTGCTTTCTGTTTCATTTTGATGCATTTTTGTGTATTTTTTTTCTCCTTTATTTGTGGTCTCTCATGACGATTTGACCGTCTGCCGATTTTTTCGGCCTTTCTACCCACTAGACGCCGTCTACTGGTTTCGAACCGCTTTCTATTTTCACAAAAAAAAAGTTCAATATATTTTTAAAAACCTTAGAGAAAAGATAAAATATTTCAAGATTATAATTCTCAATAACCGTGGAAAAAAAAAGTTCAATGAATTTTAAAAAACAAGATAAAATATTTCAAGATTATAATTCTCAATAACCCTGATCTTTTATTTTTTTAGAACACATTGATGGATTATTCAAGATTATAATCTTCATCTAATTTCAATAATCGAGTTAAATTTGTTAAAAAAATTTAAAATAAATTTACAAGATTATAATCCACGATAAACCTGATCTTCTACTAGTAAATGTGTTGTTATTAGTAAATATTATAACTAAGAGAAAATTGCCTAAATATTAGCCCATTTTTTATGCCGACTAAACTTTAGTGTCCCGTTGTTTAAACTATCAGAACGGTACCTCATCTATCGAGCCCGATCAAAGATTAGTACATGGATTAGTGTTCACCAGTTAACTTAACAGATTGGTGTTAAATATCTAAGGTAGGTGGACAATTTTACCTTTGATATTTAACACCGATCTGTTAAGTTAACGTGTGAATAATAATCTGGATACTAATCTTTGGTTGATCTCAATAAATGAAGTATCGTTCTTATAGTTTAAACGACGGGATACTAAAGTATTTTCTACCCAAAAGATGCGGTACTATTTAGACAATTTTCTGTTATAACTAATTATTAAATAGAATAATTTACCCTTGTAAGATAAAATTCATAATCACAATACAATGTGATTATTCATTACAAAAAAATTTAAAATATTAAAGATATATTTAGCAATTTAACTTTCCTAGTTTTATAACTAGATACATCGATTTAGATCACCATTTATAAAATTTAAAATAATTTATTTACCTTCTTTTATTAAAATAAATATATTAATAGATAAATAAAGAAGATAAAGTTCAAAGCTTCCTGTCAACAGTGAACACTACAAAGTAACACAGTGGGCTCATCATTTCGACATTTACAAAGATTGCCATCTTCGTCAAAGTTCAAACTCTCAGTTTTCTCTCTTAAATGCCTCGATCGATTCACATTATCATCTTACATCAATCACAGTAGATTCATTTCCCCAAATTTTCAAATCAATCGACTTTAAAGTCTATATATGAGTACACCAATCTCAATCTCCTCATCTTCATATCTCACAATCTGCTCTGCAACTCAAAACCTTCAATTCCTCTCCTCCAATGGCGAACTGGGTCAACTCAGTATACTTCATATTCATTCTCCTATCCATCGTAATCTCGGTATCCGGCGATTGCACTTGTGACCCGGAAGACATGGATAAAGATCCGAAAAGCGTAACAACCCGTTACAAGGTCGGAGCTTTATTTGCAATATTAATTGCAGGTGGACTCGGAGTTATGGCTCCGATCGCCGGAAGGAAAATCCCGTCACTTAGTCCGGATAGTGACGTTTTCTTTATGGTGAAAGCGTTTGCCGCCGGCGTGATTTTAGCCACCGGTTTCATCCATATCTTACCGGATTCTTTCGATAATCTGACTTCTCCGTGTTTGAAGGGATCGGCGTGGCAGAATTTTCCGTTTGCCGGTTTTATTGCGATGGTTGCTGCAATCCTTACGTTGATGATTGAATCCACGGCTTCCGGGTATTATAGTAGAATGCATTTTAAAGGGGAGAAAGTCGCCGGCGCCGGAGTTGTTGTCGGAGCTGATGTCGCCGATGAGGAGCATGCCGGACATTTGCATATGCATACGCACGCTACTCATGGTCACGTGCACGGTGATGCGGCGGCGTCGGCTGAGGCTTCCGGCAAGATGGATCTCATTAGACAACGTGTTACTACTCAAGTAAGAACATAGTTTAACTTTTCTCTTTTTTTTTTTTACTATTTTGATTTAGTTTTTTTTATTGAATTTGATATGAAATTAATAGGTTTGTTTATTTATCATTTAAAAAAATAAACACATTAGGATTGACTTTTCAACGATTATAACAGTCAACTTTAATAAAGATTGAGTATGTGGTCCATCCGAAAAAATTAGAGTTACTTTTTAGCATATGAGATATGATTAGTGTGGTGGGTTCTTGATTTTGATCTTATTTTGAGGATGAATTGTTAAATTAATAATTTTAACAATATATTATTTCAAAAAAAATTTGATGGGTCAATGATAATGTTAACACTAAAAAAGTAATTTGGATTGACTTTTCAACGATTATGAAGGTCAACTTTAAAACTAAATTATTATTAATAAAGATTGAGTATGTGGTCCATCCGAAAAAGTCCGAGTTACTTTTTAAACATATGACGATATGATTAGTTAGGGGTTGGTTCTTGATTTTATCTTATTTTTAAGGATATAAGTCAATAATTTAATAATATATTATTTCAAAGAGAATTTGGTGGGTCAATGATAATGTTAACACGTGAAATTTTTTTTATAAATAATTATAGATAAGCTCTCCGTCAATTTTGATAAATTTTTAAAAACAATTATCATAGAAACTAATCTAACTGAATATTTTTCCTGTCAATGAAAAAACACACAAAATACTATACGATAGGGGCTGAGCAGTTTGTGGTTCATCGAACCGCAATTTTGATAAGTTTTTATTTTGCGGTTCGGTTCATCAACCGAACCGCAAACCGTGCGGTTCAAACAGCAAAAAAACCCCAAAAAACCGCAAAATCGCATCCAAAATGCAACTGTGCGGTTCACGTTTTATGGGATTGCGGTTCGCTTTGCGGTTTTACAGTTTTGAAACGATACTCAGCCTCGTGCTTCTTAGACATACAATCAAAACACACGATCTAGGACGTATTGTGCAATTAACACCTTCAACCTTATGTAGATGATTAATATATATTTTTTTTTTTGCAGGTGCTTGAATTAGGAATAATGGTACATTCAGTAATAATAGGAATAACGTTGGGAACTTCTGGAAGCTTGAAGACTATAAAGCCATTAATGGCTGCCCTTTGTTTTCATCAATTCTTCGAAGGGATGGGACTTGGTGGATGTATTGTTCAGGTAATTACGAGATTGTTATTCGTATCACATGAAACATGCTATTTATATCCCGGCTACGCGTACGCAATGCGTAGTCGTAGCAACAAGCTCATTTCGTAAAAAAATAAAAGAAAATGGATACGACTACACTTTGCGGAAGCGTAGCCATATTACGCGTACGCTATACGTAGTCGTAAAGCGTATGTGTGTAGTCCATAACATACATTTGATTCGAAAAATTAAGGAAAACTTACTACGGCTACGCAACGTGGCATGAATAGAAAAAACTAGTAATTAATGTGCAAATCATTTGTTCATCTCATTCTTTTGATTTTTAAATTATTTTTCATAATATTAAATTAAGCCTTTTCTGTCGAAAAAATTATTGGGTTTTATTTGTTTAATTTCGTGCCTTATTTTCTTGATTTTTAAGGTTGACTTTATCTTTTTTTTTGGACGTATGAGAAGATATTTTAAATTAATTTTATAAAATTCTTTGTATTAGTTTTTTTTTAAGGATTTATTCTCACAATTTTCATTAATATTTATCTTTTTTTAATAAAAAATATATTTTAATAATAAATTTAGTAAAATAATTACCACAAGTTAATTTATTTAATAATCTATAGATTTTTCAGTGGATATTGATATTTTACAAGATGCAAATCACTAGAATATTATTTTGTGAATTATTGTCCTTTTAGGCTTAAAATTATTTTCAATATTTTTCATTTCTATAAACTATTATTAGTCAATTATTATACCCTCCTACATATTAAGTACAATAATGAGAAGAATATGTTTAATATTCGTTCGTTGTGCAAACAATATATTACATAAGGGGATTATGTTATGATATTTTTAAAGAAAATTGTTCAGACAGTACTCTATCTTTTAGACTGACTAAATTTTAGTATTTCATCGTTTAAACTATCAGAAAGATACATCAGCTATTAAGTCCGACCAAAGATTAGTATCTGGATTACTTTTCCCACGTTAAGTTAACTCAATAATTTTGTTCCTAGAACATTTCTTTCTGTTTCTTGTTGAATACGTATGTCTTGTAGGTCTCATTACAGTTGTCTTAACACTTTTACTTAACATGTGAACAATAATTTAGATACCAATCTTTGTTCAGTCTCAATAGATGAGGTACCGTTCTAATAGTTTAAACGATGGGTACTAAAAAATGGGGTACTGTTGAAGCAATTTTCTCTATTTTGAACTAAGCAAATGATGTTAACTATGTAGAGACAAACGATAGCAACCAAAAACACTTGGGCATTTTCAATTGCAAATTGGACCCCGGTCTAGCTAAAATCTAATATTAAACCATCCTATATTTTCCTAAACAAAAGTCAAATATGACAAATACTATAGGTGATAGGTGTGGCCCTTTGTTTACTTTGACAATAAATGAATGGCCCTATTGAGCTTTGGACTTTAAGCTATAAGATATTTTGGATCAATTATAAAATGTGTATAACATGTGTACGGATTTGTTGCAGGCCAAGTTCAAGGCACGAACAATAATAACAATGGCTCTTTTCTTCTCCCTTACTACTCCGTTAGGATTAGCCATTGGAATCGCAATCACAAACGGTTATAAGGAGAATAGCCCGACGTCTTTGATCATTCAAGGAGTTTTTGACTCAGCTGCAGCCGGAATTCTCATTTACATGGCTCTTGTGGATCTTCTTGCTGCGGATTTCATGAACCCTAGAGTTCAAAAGAATCCTAAACTTCAATTAGGCACTAATATTTCCCTTCTTCTCGGAGCCGGTTGTATGTCTGTTTTAGCTAAATGGGCATAAATATATTATTTTTAGTTTTTTTTGGTTTCTTATTTATGTTTTATATAGCTTGAAATAGATTAATTAGGCATAAATGTATCTTATGGTATGTTTAATGTTAACGGCTTATTTTACTCTATTTATCGAGCTAGAAATTGTTACGCCAATATGACGACGATGGTCAGATTAGATGTCAATTTTATTTGTATTGAACTTTAGTATAATATTATTTAATCTTTATATATGATATGCAATTACTGCATATCATATATAAATCTAGGTTCATTTTATGCTTAAAATCCGAATGTAAAAATCTAGGTTTGGTTCTCATTCTAAAGAATTAGGTTTGATTTCTTCTCACTCTTTGTAAAATGAAAGTAATAAAATAATATATTTGTACATATAAATTTTTGTATTTAATAAAATAAAATTTCACATTACTCAATTTTCAGGTTGATGAATTTAATTTTATTAGATATTTTGTTTATTACTATAGTTTTTGGTTTATACTTTATATTGAATATGTTTATATTTAAAAACATAAATAATAATATTTTATCAAAAATAAATTTGTTTATGTTCGTTGAGAACCAATTTTATGTCTATAAGATGAAAAATAAAAAATAAATTATTTGTATATAAAATCAGTGAATTAGAAAAACAAAATCGTTTATGCTTAAAATCAGTCAATCCGATTCTAGACTAGATCTGTCCAACAACGGATAAATCGGTCTAGATTAAATTTTTGTTTTCATGTCCAAATCCGGTCCTATGAACGTCCCTAAACAACATCGAAGTTGTGTTGTAAATCTCTCAAATCCTGAATCGACCATGTAAAAAAGTGGGACAGTTTTGTCCTATAACGAGTCAAGTCTACCTTGTTTGAATGCGTCTTGAGTCTTATTTGGGTCACTCTTAAATGTATGTATCGTGCGCAAACTAGGAATTTGTGTACATCCATGAATTTGTAATTGCAAACACTTGCCAATGTCTATGATCTATGCTTGAGTGCATATAACACAAACAATCTTTTACTGATACTTTGTCGAGAACCTAGCCTTCATTTACCAAACGTTACCGACGATGTTTTACAGTTCTTATCGTCCATATTTGATGTGTATAACGGAGATTATTAGCATTAAGGTGTAACAATGATCATCTTTTCAACTCTCATTACCGGTTATGTTCTACCAAACGTTACAAAACATCTCTTATTGTTTCCGAATTAACCAAATAAAATGATCTACATGCAATTTTTTGTCGTGAAAAGACATTTTAGGGCAAACACGAGAACTTAAAAACAGCCTATATCGTCTTCCTACCACGTACAATAAACCGCCTACACCTAAATTTCATTGGTGTTTGCACTTTACTTTATGGTTGGCATAGACTATTGTTCATCCTCATGAATCCGTTTTACGAAAACTAGTTTCTCCTTTTCAATTACACGTTACTTCAAATATGTTTCCGTCAGTGTGTAACTCTTATCAATCTTATCTAGCAAGAGCCATAATTTTTTTTTTCTATCTTCTTGTTTCACATGTTTTGTCTTCTAAACCATTTGATACATGTTGATAGATTGGACGTCTTGTAAAAATAACGTAGGTATCATCCTCACAAACTTTTTGAAAAAGGTCCGGTCCTCGACAGATGAACAACCCTATCTCAAGTCCAACCTCCCGACTCTTTTGAGGTTGACTCTATTTGTCCTTGACCTTGCACGTATCATCATCTATGTGTATAAGCCGTAGAGACTTAAGAGTGTGTTTGACAGAGAGAAATTATCGGGGATGAAACAAGATTTGGATTATTAGTCTAAATATGGTCAATACTGCATCATTTACTACATAAATTATTAATTATTTGAAATTATCATCTCCAAAATAATCTCCAACACGAACACCAAACCAACCCTTAGTCATCTAGATATTTCTTACTTCTTTGCTGTATAAATGCACTGTCAAATATTCATAATACAGTAATTAGCAGCAATTCATTCGAATATTCAAGATTAAGAAACTTCAGCAAGTTCATAAGATGAAGTTGCTGTCATAATTGTCCAAAAAACATGACAGCAAACAAAACAAAATTCAGGTTCAGCTAGCATCAATTTTTTCATAAAATGTACTGTCAAATATTCATAATACAGTAATTAACAGCAATTCATTCGAATATTCAAGATTAAGAAACTTCAGCAAGTTCATAAGATGAAGTTGCTGTCATAATTGTCCAAAAAACATGACAGCAAACACAGCAAAATTCAGGTTCAGCTAGCATCAATCTTCATTAACCTCACTTACCCTTATCGCGGAATATGACAACATTGTAAGCCTTTTTGGTTCCATCAATCAACTTGAATGCACATTTGTCACCAATCTTCAACTGATTATCAAATCTGAACTTATACCAGCTTCTGACACTTATCCTTGGATACGACTCGTGAATAATATAATTCAGCTTCCATGTTCTCCTGTCTTTCCCATGGATACGAATCACATTGTGTTCCTTACCTTCGTCCTTAAGGTACTTTTTAGAGTGAACAGCAGGAATCTGCTGTAAAACCAAACACATCCAATAACAAAACATTAACACACAATCTAAAATCAATTGACAATAAGAGGAATAATCCATGTACTTACAACTGGACGTCTCAGTTCAACGTAGCTCTTGTTCATGTTTATGATAAAACCCGGACCATCACCTAAAAATGTTGCAATGCTGCACGAACTAGCGGATATTTCAGCAGGGATATCATCAATGATCTCTTCGGGTTTGATAGTTTGCTCAACCATTTGCTCAAAAGCCCTGAATATGTGTACATTATAGGTCTTTGTATTTGCATTGATCAGCTCAAAGACACATTTATCTCCTATTTTTAATCCATTCTTCAATGTAAACTCTTTCCAACCATATGTCAACATTACGTAGAACATCCTCAATTTTTCAACACGACACTTTATAGTCCAAGAATTCTTGTTGACATGAAGAACAACACTGATGTTCATATCATTCCTTTTGTAGTATCTTCCACAGTGACTCGAAGGAAGAAACTGCAGAAGTTTTGCAATCCTCAGAATCATCATATGTCTTAAAACATTAGTTTTTGGTAAGAAAACATACTGGACCGGAATTGGAAGAGACGTTTTTCTTCCGGATATGAGCAATGAAGGAATTCGGATTTCGGATTTGAAAGGCAATTGCCCTTTCTAGTGCTCTAGCTTCTGCGCATTGATCCAAATGTTAGTAATATTATCAAAGAAACTTAACCGAAAACAAGCAGAAACAATCAGTAATACCAGATTGGTGTTGAATTTGATCAAACATCTCAGTTGAAGTATCATCCTCAATCTCTTTAGCATTTTGATGAAGATTATGGTTGGTTGGATAGTTGATCTCTAAGTTAGTACTCGAGTCGAATATGAGAACTCGAAAAGTCCTAATTTTTCCATCATATCTAAAGACTATGAAATTACCACTTCCTAGAGAGTAATATTCAGCAAACTGCTTCCAGCCTCTTTGCAGCCAAATCTCGCCGTCACACTCGAGGATTTCGACGAGCCAATCCATGCCATTCGGAGCTCGAATGTAAGCGCAATCCGGAAGGCTCTTGCCATGATTCCTTACAAACTTCTTGGGAAGTCTCTGTCCAGTTTTTCACACAAGTTTGGAACATTAACACAGAGAAATTTCAAGAACAAAGCTTTCCTACACAGATTACACAGTGACAAAATGCAGGTTCACCTAAATCAAACTAGAGCTCGATTTTTCATCAGGGTCGTAATCAATCTTCTAACACAAAATCTTAAACTAATCCCACAGATTAAACCCAAAAACACACTTGAAAGTCTGGATATTTAAAGTGAAGATCAAAGACATATAATATGTATATATGTGGACGAAGAACATGAAGACATAAGAGAAACACCATTAAAGTAGATATGGAGTACCAATTTGTGAAGCTGAAGTGCTGGATTAACAATAACAGTGAAGAAATGTGGTATCTTCTTCTTCTTCTCGACTCTCTTTTCACCATTTCTTGACAGACGAGCCATTTTTCTTTCAAATTTAGTAGAGAGAAAGCAAGTTTGGGTTTAATTGATCACATAAGAGGCTTTTGATTGTCGTTTTGATGTATTTTAGACGTAAGAGGGAACTGAAGAGTCATTATAAGTGATTGATTGACAGATAGAACTGAAGACTGAAGAGGTAACTGTGTTTACATGTTGTAAAGTTTGAATGTTTTGTGGGCCTTCTTGATGGTAAGTGTTGGAACATTGGGCTTTTGGGCCGATAAGGCCCAAATGCTTCAGCCCAACTCCGAACCGGGTTCGTGGATGTGTTGAAATTAAATAAGGAAGTTGAGCCCGACGCCTGTCACTTAAACCGGACGACTATGTTTAGCTTGGAACGTTCATGGTATAAGAGCTCGCTAGCAATACTAACTTGCAATCCTTGAAAGTAGACATGGGTTCGGTTTGGGTTGTCAAACCGGCGGTTCCAAACCGGCCTACACTGGCAGTTTGGCCAAACCGACGGTTTATGTTTGCCGGTTTAGATTTAGGTTTGACTCAAACCGCCAATTTAACCGCCGGTTTGTTTTTTTTTTTTTTTTTTTAAAAAATGGACGAAACCGACGGTTTAACGTGCAAACCATCATTACAAAAGGTCAACTTTTTCGAGGATTCGTTACTTTCACCATTGTTTTTACATCAAATGTCATATTGAAATGTGTGTAAATGTTATTATATCGACAGTACGATACTGAACCTAACATATTCACTTAACGTTAATCTCTTTACATCTAATACTCGTCGGAGATACTGCAAGAACCTAACATATAAGTCATAGCTTTCATATACTCTCTAGTTTAAATTCGACTTTACATTGCAGACGCCCACCGTTGACTCGAACTCACGACCATAAGGTTAAGAACCTTGCCCTCTATCAACTAACCTAGACGGGCTTGATCTATTAGTTTGTTATAGGTCTATTTAGTAAAGGTACTAATCTACCTTGGATTGTCATTTTGTTTTTGTTTCATTTTCTTAAAAATTAATAATCCATTGTCATCACCTCGATAAGGTGTTTGACTTGTACCTTTTTTTTTTACTAATTTATTTGAGTTAATATATTGAATGTTTATTAAATCATAACATAAATGTATAATATATTCTATTTTAAAGTGCATTTCTTGTAAAGTTTTATGGTATATCTTGTAATTTATATTCATGTAATCGTATATTTTGTATTTAAAAAAAAATAAAAATAAACATCTTGTACAAGATAGTCCATGTTTATATAAGAACTCCATGTAGGTGTTTTGATTTTGTACTTTTATTTACAAGTTATTCTCATGGTCATTCAAAACTTTTGTAATTATGTACATATTAATAAATGAGTTTTAAAATTTTCTTTATAAGGATTTATAAATTTGGTAGATGTTCAGGTGCGGTTTATAATTTTGGGTAGGGTTGTGCGGCTGAACGTAGAGCTGACACGTGTCCTAAAATTTTTTTTTTTTTTTTTTCAGAAACGATTGAAAATTTTTTTTTCCTTCAAAAAACGAATGAAAATTTTTTTGAACTACCATGTTATAAATTCTGTACTATTCTCTTATAAACTTTGAACTATTCTCATATAATTCATGAACAATTACTTTCAAAATTATTTATATCAAGTTATTTATAAATTAATCGTTTATATGTTATGAACTATTCAATTATAATTCATGAACTATCATTTTATAAGTTATACACTATCATTTATAAGTTTTTGCACTACGAACTATTCTATTATAATTCATGAACTATCCTTTTAAAAAATATGAACTATCCCTTAATAACTTTTGAACTATCATTTTCCTTCGTTTATAAAAAAAATAAAATAAAATTTTGGGACACGTTTTACCTCTACATTCAGCCGCATGACCTTACCAGAATAATGTGTCTTACCTGAACAACACCCATTTAAATTCTTATAAGTAAAACTTGTGTGTATGCAATAAAATAGTTATCTAATTTATTAAAATTGAAAATATTACGATACACTATTTTTTCTTACTAAGAGATTCTTGATAAAAATAGATTAATTTGCCGTTGAACCGGTCTATTGGGCCTAAAGCAAAATGAAACTTGTGTGTATGCAATAAAATAGTTATCTAATTTATTAAAATTGAAAATATTTCGATACAGTATTTTTCTGACTAAGAGATTCTTGATAAAATAGATTAATTTGCCGTTGAACCGGTCTATTGGGCCTAAAGCAAAATGGACCCAGTATTCTCCTCTACCGGTTGTCATATTAACGCCATATATATTGGTTAATTTAACAAAATAAAAATTATAAACCGGTTTAGAATCGGGGGATTGAACCCGACGTGAATCGAACACGCAACCTTCTGATCTGGAGTCAGACGCGCTACCATTGCGCCACGGATCCGGTTGTTGTTCATTTTCCTTTGTTTTAAATTGATCATTAACGCTTCCGCAAAAAAAAAACCTAATTTACGCCCAGAAGTTCAGGGGATCTCTGTTCAATCAAGGCGACGATTTCTCATCCTCATCGATCGATTGAAGAAGGAACTCCGGTTTCCAGGCTTTCATCTTCATCGGCTCCATCCTCGAGTGTAGTTGTTGCCTCGGTGTGACTGTCCTGGTAAGTCACACATCCTTTGGTCTTTTGTTTTTTGATTCAGCCCTTAAACTATCATCGTTGTGTTATTGTCATCTGTTTCGATTCAGCCCTACTTCAGTTCGTTTACAGTTGTATATATGTTTCGATTCAGCCCTAAAACTATCATCGTTGTGTCATGCTTCATTCATCTGCATCGATTTTGCACCAGGTCAGTTACAAAAATCAAGGACATAATATTCTGTATTTGGCTATCTTTCTATCTGCAAACAATCATGTTTCAATTCCTTCGGTCATCTCTCCATTAATCTTATTTTTCTGTGAAAATTCATAATCACTGGTGATGGGTAATTTTGGATATTTCATATTTTTCTCACTGAATTGCAAGATTGGTTCCTCACTGAATTTGTTTATTGCTCCTTCATCCTTCTTCGATGGGATCTCTTCCATTCTATCTATTGCCACTTCATTCTTCTTTCGTGAAATCTTGCTATTGCCTCTGCACTTTCCTTTGCTCTGAACTTGGGGTTTGAAAATTTTCTTCTACATGAATTATGGTGGGCTTATAATAGGGTTTTTAGTTATCTGGGTTTAAATCGAGGTATCACTCATATCTTGATCTACTGCAATGTACCAAACAAGGATACCAGGTGTTAATCTCATACTGATACCTCATGCTTGTGCTTGTGACTGCATTGTTGGTTCACAAAGTATGCTTGGATTGTAGATGACATCAACAGTAGATACCTTAACTTGGTTCATTCTCTACTATAACAGAGGTTTTAGTTGGTGTTTGCAGAAGGAACATGGTGTTTCGTAGGCGTGGTAACACGGATCTCCTGGTCGAAGGGAGCTATATAAGCAAGATTATTTCTTCTTTGTAGGTGATACGCCAAGAGGGATTAGTGCTCTGGATTTCCCCATTTGATCTACTCATACTAGGTAAGTTATTCTAGTATGGATTTTCTTATCACTATTGAACCAAAATTGTGTGCATAGTTTTGCTGGGGAATCTGAACAGGTTTGTGATTATTATTGTCATCCTTTTTCCCCACTTTCGAAAGACCGTCTTTTTTTATGCAAATAGTGAAATAGAGATTCATCTCGCTTTCCCTTAATAAACTGTTTATGAAAGGGGCTACTTTCATCTGTTTATGTGCTGTACACCTCCTATAAGAGGAGTATATGTTGTCTTTAAGATAAATGCTCCATGGCGGAACGATTGAGCCGTGAGCGGTAGTGTGGAGGCTTTGAGTTCGAGTCTTGGCCTGCCCTTTTTCTTTGGGTTTGTGTGCCTTTGGCTCCACCTCCTCACCCAGAACGCCATTTGACCAAGCTTGTAGCGCCTTCTCATCGAGAACACCGTGCCATTTTATCGAGTCTGTCAGCGGTTCGTCGTTGTTTCAGTCAAGTTGTATGAAATGCTAATGTGGCATATATAAGTTTGAGTTATTATGATGATGAGACTTGTTTGATCTAATATTGCTAAGAGACGAATTTCTTGCATAAGTCGTGAATATTTGTTAACGATGGAGTTTAGGCTCATACGTCTAATATTGTATAGGTACGAATTACAGACTTATTAACCAAATATTTATAAATATGAACCATTTTAATAAAATTTATATTTTACAAGGTTTTTAAACCATTCATTATTTCACTAACGTTTAAATAAAAGAAAGGTCAGTAAATTTGCACCAAGCAAGACATTTAACTTTGTATACATTATAGCTGCAAACTCAGTATTCATATTTCTTAAGACTATTTGAATGAGTTGAATATAACTTAAATTTTACAAGTCACCCTACAAATCTTCTGTTTTTGTTGTGTAGTTATTGAGAAATCGCTGTTTATCTACAATTATTTCTGTTGCAGGTACCTGAAATGGCATTATCCGGGTTGGAACAGATTCTTGGGGATCTCAGATTTGTGGAGCTTGCTATAGAAGAAGCTAAACATGCTATGCAAAGATTGGAAGTACCAGTTGGATGTGTGATTGTTGAAGACACGAAGGTCATTTCTTCTGGAAGAAATCGTACGAATGAAACTAGAAATGCTACAAGACATGCGGAAATGGAGGCCATAGACAATCTTTTATTGCAGTGGCAAAGAGAAGGGCTTTCACAATCTCAAGTTGGTGAGAAGTTTTCCAAATGTGTGCTTTATGTGACTTGCGAGCCCTGCATAATGTGTGCATCAACCTTATCATTTCTTGGTGTAAAAGAAGTCTATCATGGGTGTGCAAATGATAAGTTTGGTGGATGTGGTTCTATTCTTTCATTACATTTGAGCAACTCTGCTTGCGTGACTGGAGGCGGAAAAGGATTTAGATGCACTGGAGGTATAATGGCTGATCAAGCTGTGTCTCTCTTCAAAACATTTTATGAACAAGGAAATCCGAATGCTCCAAAGCCTCATCGTCCAGTGATTCCACAAAACTCAAATGTATGAGTAAAGTACATTTGTTTGATATTTTTTTGGATAATTGCTTCTGTTGCATTGTGACTGCATTGTTGGTTCTAATCTCATACCAATACGGCAATACCTCATGTTTGTGACTGCATTGTAGGTTTACAAAGTATGCTTGGATTGTAGATGACATCAAATAGTAGATACCCTAAATTGGTTCATTCTCTACTATAACAGAGGTTTATATTTTGTGTTTGCAGAAGGAACATTGTGTTTCGTAGGCATGGTATCACGGTTCTCCTGATTGAAGGGCGCTACGTAAGCAAGATTGTTTATTGTTTGCAGGTGATGCAACCAGAAGGATTAGTGCTCTTGATTTCCCAATTGATTTACTCATACTAGGTAAATTATAATTGTCATCTGTTTACTTGTAGTACATATCCTATAAAAGGAGCCATATGTTGTCTTTAAGATAAATGCTCCTTAGGATATGGCAGAATGATGGAGGCTTTTGAGTTCGAGTCTCGGCCTGCCCTTTTTCGTCGGATTTTGTGTCTTTAGCTCCAGCTCCTCACCCGGAACGCCATTTTATTGAGCTTGTCAACGGTTCTTCGTTGTTCTAGGCAAGAGACGAGCTATATCGGTTAGCCGACAAATATGCAATTGAGAAGAGAGCGGAGAATCTATAACAACGTTGTTGGAAGTTGATAATGTGAGATGTTGACATCCGATGTCACATACGATGTTCGATTGATACTAGGTTGAGGAACATGATTAAGCACACAATCTAGAGAAAATGGGTTCAGTTTTAGTTATAAATTTATATTTATATATGATTAAATAACAAATTAAAGTCAGAATGTGAAAATGTTATGTATCTTAATATTTTACAAATGAAACTAGAAATGCTACAAGACATGCGGAAATGGAGGCCAAAGACAATCTTCTATTGCAGTGGCAAAGAGAAGGGCTTTCACAATCTCAAGTTGGTGACAAATTTTCCAAATGTGTGCTTTATGTGACCCAGAATAACCCGATAATTAAAGCGATCCGACCCGAAATAGGCCGTGAACCCGAATTTCAATTGTACAAATTATCCCGACCTGACCCAATTTAACCCGATAATCAGTTGTGCAAGAACCCCTGACTTAACCCGACCCGAATAAACCCGACATGACATTATAGACAAATTTGACCCGGCTCAAAATGACCTGAAACAAAATTGACCCGATCTGAACTTAACCGAGCCGCCCGATCTTGAAAACATCTTATGAACAAGAAAATCCGAATGCTCCGAATCCTCATCGTCCAGTGATTCCGCAAAACTCAAATGTATGATTAAAGTACATTTGTTTGATTATTTTTTTGGATAATTACTTCTGTTGCATTGTGACTCCTCATTTCACATCTACTCACAACCATATATAGATATGCATGTGACTTCAACAGTCTCTCCATCTTCAAAGCTTCTACGCAATTGGTAGCTTGCGTATGCAGTGTGATTATTCATTACACAAAATTTCCAAATCTTAAAGATACATTTAGAAATTTAAATTTCCTATTTTTATAGCTAGATACATTGATTGATGTAGATCACCCTTTATAAAATGTTACCTTCTTCTATTAGAATAAATATATTTAAAAAGAAAATAAAGTTAAAATCCCTCAAAGCCACCTGTAAACAATGAACACTGCACTGTAACACACTGGGCTCAAACTCTTAATTTTCTCTCTTAAATGCCTCGATCGATTCACATTCATTTTTTCATTTTCTCTCTTATATGAGTACACTCATCTCAATCTCTTCGTCTTCATATCTCACAATCTCCTCTGCAACTCAAAACCTTCAATTCCTCTCCTCCAATGGCGAATTGGGTCAAAACTCAATATACTTCATATTCATTCTACTATCAATCATAATCTCGGTATCCGGTGATTGCATGACCGTGCACGCGACCATGGGTAGCGTGCGTATGCATATGCAAATGTCCGGCATGTTCCTCATCGACTACATGCTCTCCGACAACAACTCCGGCGCCGGCGACTTTCTCCCCTTTAAAATGCCTTCTACTATAATACCCTGAAGCAGTGGATTCAATCATCAACGTAACGATCGCAGCAACCATCGCAATAAAACCGGCAAACGGAAAATTCCCCCACGTCAATCCCTTCAAACATGGCGAAGTCAGATTCTCGAAAGAATCCGGCAAGATATGGATGAATCCGGTGGATAAAATCACTACCGCAGTAAATGCTACACACTAATCTCGGTATCCGGTGATTGCACTTGCGACTCGGAAGACTCGGATAAAGATCCCAAAAGCGTGACAATTTGCGATTCTTATCGCAAGTGGACTCGGAGTCATGACTCCCATCGCCAGAAGGAAAATCGCGTCACTTAAAATAGTCAGTCTGGACTAAGTGACGGGATTTTCCTTCTGGCGATCGGAGTCATGACTCCGAGTCCACTTGCGATAAGAATCTCAAACAAAGTTCCGACTTTGTACCGGATTGTCACGCTTTTGGGATCTTTATCCGAGTCTTCCGGGTCGCAAGTGCAATCACAGGATACCGAGATTACGTGTGTATAGCATTTGCTGCGGGAGTGATTTTATCCACAGGATTCATCCATATCTTGCCGGATTCTTTCGAGAATCTGACTTCGCCATGTTTGAAGGGATCGACGTGGATCGACGTGGGGGAATTTTCCGTTTGCTGGTTTCATTGCTATGGTTGCTGTGATCGTTACGCCGATGATTGAATCCACTGCATCGGGTATTATAGTAGAAGACATTTTGAAGAAGAGTAAGTCACCGGCGCCGGAGTTGTTGTCGGAGAGCATGTCGTCCAAGAGGAACATGCCGGACATTTGCATATGCATACACACGTTACCCATGGTCACGTGCACTGTGATGCGCCGGCGTCTGCTGAGACTTCCGGCAAGATGGATCTCATTAGACAACGTGTTACTACTCAAGTAAGAAAATAGTTTAACTATTTTTTTTTTAATTTTGTTTTAGTTTTCCATTGAATTTGATATAAAATTAATAAACTTTTTTTTTTTTTTAGTGCTTGAATTAGGAATAATGGTGCATTCAGTGATAATAGGAATAGCATTGGGAAAGCTTGAATACCATCAAACCATTAATGGCTATGAACATGCCTATCCTCTTCATTTTTTCTTAATTTTTCAAAATTATTTTTAAAATGTTAATTTAAGTCTTTTTCGTCGAAGAAACTATTGTGTTTTATTTGTTATAAGTTCGTGGGTAAAATTTCGGACTTATAAGAAGATATTTTAAATTAATTGGGACTGGTTGTATGTCTGTTTTAGCTAAAATGTAGCTCGTGATGGTATTCAAGCTTAAGATATCTTATTTTTAGTGTTTTTCGGTTGGCAAAAATGTAGCTCGTGATATGTTTAATTTCAACGAGGACTTATTTTACTCTATTTATATTACTAGAAAATAATAATAGTCATGAAGATTATTTTTAATTGAAGTTTGTTACACCAATATCACGACAATAGTATGTTCAAAATCGTGTTATCAATAACTATCATTTTGAAAATAACTAATATACCTACAAATGAGTTTTAAATCACGATTGTTTTTGTGTGACCAACACGTATTGACATAGTTCGTAGCTTAGTGCACATGATTGAGGGATTTTTCTTTGTAAATTTCATAATTTGTTCTAACAAATTTTTTTATAACGTTGCGTCAAATATTCTTTCTTTTTTTTTTTCTTTTTTAAAGTATAATGTGCAGTCTCGTTATACATCATTTATATTAGAAATTTTTATATAGTGTATTTAATGTCTCCCATTTAATTTGAATATTCGAGTTTTCATTAGCTTTTGTTTAAAAGAAATTTGAGTCTATGACTAATCAAAACTAACGCTAGAATTTACAATCGTAACATCATTATCACAAAATTTGATTCTTGATCCATATGTTCTTGATCCCACCCCACCGATGATACTAGGTGATTATGATGGGTCATTTATAGGTTCGACATTTGAATAAAATAAATCCGAACCTAAAAATTTAGGTTTGATTACCGGTCTAAAAATTAAGGTTGTATATACAAGTATTAATAAAAATAATGTTCTCTTCGCTCAACTTTTAGGTTGGTGAATTTAGTTTTATTAGATTTTTTGTTTATTATTATTATAGTTTTTGGTTTATACTTTATACGGAAATGTTTATACTTTTTAAAAAATGATATTTTTATTTAAAATAAAACTGTTTATGTTCATTGATAACATTTAATTTTATATATATATATAAGATGGAAAATTTTTAAAAAAAAATTATTTGTATGTAAAATGAGTGAATTAGAAAAACAAAACCATTTATGCTTACAATGAGTCCATCCGGTTTAGGACGGATCTAGATCAGACCGATTAAATTGGTCCAAATCCGACTTATGTTTTCATGTCCAAATTCGGTCCTATGAACGTCCCTAGATAACACCGAGGTTGTCGTTGTAGATCTCCCAAATCTAGACTTGCCCACGTTAAAAACCGGGACCATTTTGTCCTTCAATGGGTCAAGTCTACCGTGTTTGAGCCTTATTTGGGACACTAGAGCTTTGTGTATGTCCATGAATTTGCAATTACAAACACTTACCAAGCTCCATCGACTATCATCTACGCTTGAGTACATATAACACAAACAGTCTTTTGCCAAAATTTTGTCGAGACCCTAGCCTTCATTTACCAAACGTTACCGCGGATGCTCAAAAGTTATTATTGTCCATATTTGATGTGTATACCGGAAATTATCAACTTCAAGGTGTAACTGTGATCGTCTTTTCAATTCTCATTGCCGTTTATGTTCAACCAATTGCTCTTATGTCCCACGACTTTCAAAACATCTCTTAATGTTTATGAATTAACCAAATAAAATGATATCTACATGTCATGTAAAGACATTTTAGGGCAAACTATTACTCCACGGGGGTTCTCAAAAAATGACCTATATCGTCTTCCTACCACGTACAATAAACCGTCCACACGACTTTCATCGGTGCTTGCACTTCCCTTTATGGTTGACATAGACGGTTAGTTTCTCTTTTCAATCAACCGTTACTTCAAATACTGTTTTGCCTTATAATCCATTTTGGATCGAAATTGAACCCGTCTAGCAAAATTTGAAAAGGTCCAATTTTGTGCCTATATATATAAACTTGGTCAAACCAGAGTCCAAGACTTGACTATGGCACCGATAGGAACTTTTTTGTTCAGGTCCTATCCTGAACCGATGAACAACCCTATTGTCAAGTCAAACCTCCCGACTCTTTTGAGGTTGACTCTATCCTTCCTTGACCTTGCAGGTATCATCATCTATGGTTGAGATTGACTCTATCCTTCCTTGACCTTGCAGTTATCATCATCTATGTGTATCTTCCGTAAAGACTTAGAGTACGTTTGAATTATCGTCTTCAAAATAATCCCCAACACGAGCACCAAAGCGACCCTTAGTCATCTAGATAATTCTCCATAGTGGGATGTAGTATAATATCATACCCAAAAAAAGGACTTTACTATTATAGTTTGTTATACTTTCATACTTCTTTGCTGTATAAATGTACTGTCAAATATTCAGAATACAGTAATCGAACAGCAATTCATTCAAAAATTCAAGATTAAGAAACTTCAGCAAGTTCATAAATTAAGTTGCTGTCATAATTGTCCAAAAAACATGACAGCAAACACAGCAAAATTCAGGTTCAGCTAGCATCAATCTTCATTAACCTCACTTACCCTTATCGCGGAATATGACAACATTGTAAGCCTTTTTGGTTCCAGCAATCAACTTGAATGCACATTTGTCACCAATCTTCAATTGATTATCGAACCTGAACTTCTTCCAGCTTTTCACATCTATCCTTGGGTACGACTCTTGGATAATATAATTCAGCTTCCATCTTCTTCCGTCTTTCCCATGGATACGAATCACATTGTGTTCCTTACCTTCATCCTTAAGGTACTTTATAGAGTGAACAACAGGAATTTGCTGCAAAACCGAACACAACCAATGATAAAACATTAACACACAATCTAAACTCAATTGACAATAGGAGGAGTAATCCATGAACTTACAACTGCACGTTGCTGTTCAACGTAGCTCTTGTTCATGTTTATGATGAAACCCGGACCATCAGCAGGGATATCATCTATGATCTCTTCGGCTTTGATAGTTTGCTGACTTTGCTCAACCATTTGACTTTGCTCAACCATTTGCTCAGAAGCCCTGAATATGTGTACATTATAGGTCTTTGTATTCGCATTGATCAGCTCAAAGACGCATTTATCTCCTATTTTTATGCCATTCTTCAATGTAAACTCTTTCCAACCATATGTCAATGATATGTAGAACACCCTCATCTTTTCAACACGACACTTTATAGGCCAGGAATTCTTGTTGACATGAAGAACAATACTGATGTTCGTATCATTCTTATTGTAGTATCTTGTGCAGTGACTTGAAGGAAGAAACTGCAAAAGTTTTGCAATCTTCAGAATCATCATATGTCTTAAAACATGAGTTTTTGGTGAGAATACATACTGGACCGGAATTGGAAGATACGTTTTTCTTCCGGATATGAGCAATGAAGGAATTCGGATTTCGGCTTTGAAAGGCAATTGCCCTTTGTAGAGCTGTAGCCTCTGTACTTTCATCAGATGACTTGCCTTATGCACATTAATCCAAATGTTAGTAATATTATCAAAGAAACTTAACCGAAAACAAGCGGAAAAACATCAGTAATACCAGATTGGTGTTGAGTTTCATCAAACATCTCAGATGAAGTATCATCCTCAACCTCTTTAGCATTTTGATGAAGATTATGGTTGGTTGGATAGTTGATCTCTAAGCTAGTACTCGAGTCGAATATGAGAACTCGAAATGTCCTAATCTTCTGATCAAAGCTAAACACTATAACATAACCACTTGCTAGAGAGTAATATTCAGCAAACTGCTTCCAGCCTCTTTGCAGCCAAATCTGGCCGTCACACTCGAGGATTTCAACGAGCCAATCTATGCCATTCGGAGCTCGAAGGTAAGCGCAATCCGGAAGGCTCTTGCCATGATTCCTTACAAACTTCTTGGGAAGTCTCTGTCCAGTTTTTTACACAAATTTGGAAGATTAACACAGAGAAATTTCAAAAACAGAGTTTTCCTACACAGATTACACAGTGACAGAATGCAGGTTGTCAAATAAACAAAGATCTCTAGGAATCCAATGTTTGTATTAAGGTAACACCACAATTGACAGTTGACAGTCTGAATATTTACAGTGAATATCAAACAAACAAAGATCTAACACAAAATCTTAAACTAATGCCACATACTAAACCCAAAAACACACACTTGAAAGTCTGAATATTTACAGTGAAGATCAAAGACATGTATATATATGTGTGCCAGTGTATATATATATATATGAGTGTGTGTGGACAAAGAACATGAAGAAGTACGAGAAACGCCATTAGAAGAGATATGGTATACCAGTTTGTGAAGCTGAAGCGAAGGATTAACAATAACAGTGAAGAACTGTGGTATCTTCTTCTTCTTCTCGACCCTCTTTTCAGCATTTCTTGACAGACGAGCCATTTTTCCTTCTTGTTTAGTAAAGAGAAAGCAAGACTGGGATTAATTGATCAAAGAAGAAGACATAAGAGGGAACTGAAGAGTCATTATAAGTGATTGATTGACAGATAGAGCTGAAGAGTTGTATAATTAGTTCAGGTAACTGTGTTTAGATGATGTAAAGTTTGATTCTACGTTTTGTGGGCCTTCTTGATGGTAAGTGTTGACCCATTGGGCTTTTGGGCCGATCAGGCCCAAATGCATTTGCTATCTACTCCATCCTCTCGTCATCAAGCTTGCTCTCCCCACAGATTTGTGGATGATATCAAAAAAAGTGCTTTGGTTTCCTATAATCATTTCTCAATCTGCAGCAATCGATTGAAGAAGGAAATCCGGTTTCTATGCTTTCATCTTCATCGGCTCCACCCTCGAGTGTAGTTGTTGCCTCGATGTGGCTCTCCTGGTTAGTCATACTTCCTTTGTTCTTTGGTTTTCTGAATCTGCCCTAATATGAGCTCGTAATAGAGATGAATGTTTCTGAACGAGTGAATTGTATTCATATGGAACAGTCGTATAAATAGTACACAGAAGAGATAAATGTCAGCCTATACAATAGAGAGGATTTGAGTAAAATCTGGTATAGAGAACTAACTATCTAAATAATAGGAACTAAGAAACTGAAATATTTGACAGTCTGTTACCTAGACTCATCGTTGTGTTTTTTCATTGATTTTGATTCAGTTCTATTTCAATTCGTTTATAGTTGTATATATGATTCGATTCAGTTATAAAAATCAGCGGCATCATTTTTCTGTATTTGGCTTTCCTTCCTAGCTGCAAACAATCAAGCTTCAATTCATTCGGTCATTTTGCTGTGAAAGTTTACAATCGAAACATGTAGATCCTGAAAGCTATTGGTTCGCCTCTGACCGAAACCAGTTAGAAGAGAACTTGTATAACGGGTCAATCCACCATGGAATGAACTATTAAAGCACCTTATTACTTCATATACTTGTTCATCTGTCCAAATGCCAAAATTGACCAACAAACTATGCTAGTGAAAGTTAAGGTATTTGTTTTATCTCATACCAGTACGGCAATACCTCATGTTGTTTGTCTTTATGTTCATCTCTTTTGTATGCCTCGTTGAGCCAACATTGAGCCGTCATCCGTGACCAGGATTTGAATGTGCTCGGCCTATTCCTGATGCTGGAAAAGTGTCTTGACATGGAGGACACGAGAAACAACGTTGCATAGAGGTTTATGTGTTTCATAGATGTGAAGCTGTATGCATTTCTTAAAAGGGTATAAGTTAAATATTTTCTTGCTGTCAGAAAAGAAATGATTTTCCTGAGTTGGACTCGTCCATCTACTTCACAACAAAAAGCTTGCATTGAGAAGTAAGTTTTTCTGAAGCTCCATTCCGTTCTTAAATTCCATATAATGTCTTCCAAATTGGCAATGTGTGTATACTGTAATCTTCAGCTCTGGTTCGTTCAATTACGACCTGAAGCATAATGGTGCTACTTCGAGGTCTGTATCTTCGCTCAAGGAAGACACTCAACTTGCCAGTGAAGGATTTGCTCTAAACCATGCTCGTGTATTGCTTGGTTCTGGTACGGACACATACGAAAAGGGGAAGAATGCTCTTCAATCTTGGAGGTGATTTTGTTATCGTAAACTACCATTAGTTTCTAACTTTCTATATTATTAGATCCAATAAGGTTTTGTAATGTTTGCAGGCATTTTCAAATGCCATGGACTTTTGTTGAATCAACTACCCCAGTAAAGAGTGGTCAGAGATTCTGTGTTTGTGTTAAGGAGTTCTTGCCATGGCTGATGATGCCCTTGCAAGTTCTGTATGTTGACGAGGACAAAGCTTCAAAGAAGGAATTGAGGAAGACAAGATTCAGTTTCAGTAGTGGTACTTTGCAGGGTCATCTGCTGGTTAGTATGGTATCTTTTTTAGTCAGAAAAAATAGTCCAATTGGACCTAAATCAATCTCAAGTGTAGTGTTAGTTTCCAATTATATAATTGAATTTAGACCTGTTCAAATCCGGACAGCCCGGCCGGCCCGGAAAAACGGGCGGGTATGAACATGGGACAAGCCTGTTTGGGCCGAAAAGCCCGCCCGTCAGCCCGGTAAAAAATAAAAATAGATATATTATATTATAAGTATTATAAATATTAAGTATTAAATAACATATCTATTATAATTATAATAAATTTGATATATTTTATATAAAATATCTTAAATATAATTTATTTTTTGAAAAATAAATTAAAAACATTTTTTTTAATAGTATTTTTTTTAAAAAAATTGAAAAACGGGTACCCACAAGCTTGGTCCGCCCACTCAGCCGCCCGGGTTACGGCACCCATCATAGGTCCGGTAGCCGGGCCTAACCCGACCCGGATCCGGCTAAACGGGCTTAAATTTTTTTATAAAGCCCGACCCGGGCCCGAATATGAACAGGTCTAATTGAATTGTATGGAAAACAGGCGGGCGAGGAGCGATTTTCAGTGGAGCTGGATGAGAATGATCAAGTTTGGTATGAAATACTCTCTTTCTCTAAGCCTGCAAACTTGCTATCAACTATTTCCTATCCTTATGTGAAGCTAAGGCAAAAGCATTTCGCCAAGGAGTCGGCAATTGCTCTAATGAAGCATATATCAAGTGACAGGAAATGATCAACTGAAGACTTGTACATAGTTATGTTGAATAATCCTTGCCTTCATGATTAGCACAGTGGTTTTCAATATGAATGGTTCCGGGTCATATGATTATGTAATTGTTCCTTGGATATGTTGTCTCGAGCTGAACTTTGTGCAAGATCTAACCATGTTGTTCACAATTTTGTTTAACACAACTATGTCTCCTGCTCAGTTTAGGGAGAAGATTTAATTGCAAAAACTTGAAGTTTAAGTGAAATCAAAAAAGCCTAAAGATCATCTTTCTAAAGATGCTTCACTCATGGTTACTTCTGCACCCCATGCTTCCCTAATTCAGATTATTTTATCTATCAGTTTGAATGTTTGTAAGCTTTTGTTGACTCACATAATTAAAGTGAGATAAAGTTTGAGTCTGGAATTTGATGGCTCCTTGTAGAGTTCAATCTGTCTTATGGCTCCTTGTATAGTTCAAATTTGAGATTTTCACGGTAGTTCCTAAAAGTTTCTCATTGCATGTTCTTCGGCCGACAAGAAGGAAAAATACCATCAAATTTGAGATATTCACCGTAGTTCCTAGAAGAAATGTGGTATCTTGTTAGTGTGCCGATTTTTCTTACCTTCTCGATCCATCAAATTTGGAAGTTGTTCGCAGAAGACCGGGGAGAAGCGCCGCATGTACATAATTATTGAACAGCTTGCAAAAATTGTAAGGTTAAAATAAAGGGTGAATTGATAAATTTTTAATAATTAAGACCATTGAAAAAACTCTTATCAAAGCTCAATAGATTATAAAAATTTAATAATTCCTAATAAACTCGATATAAATTTTTAATCCCTTTTAATTTCCATCTAAATTTAATCTCCAAACTAGCTTCCATCTCCTACCAAAACCAAACTCACCCTTATCAAATTATTAAATAAAAATAAAAAATAGGTAAAATACATATTTTCACCGTATTACGTTGAGCTTGTTTCTTGTGATATATGACATAAGATTGCTTATTTGCATTCAACCAAGAAAATGTGTTGATTTACCAATTAGTGCGAAGACAATTTATCTACGTCGAGAATAAACAAAACTACAATCTTATATCGATAATAACTGTATACCGATGGTTAAGCTTAAAATCTGTTGGACTTATGTAAATGGACTCGATATAATACGTATGTACAAAATATTCACAATACTTAATGAAGAAACTCTCGTAAACTAAAAATCAAACCACACGGTCTTTTGACTATTAGATGAACGTCGTGAACTAAGAGATTCGTTTAAGAACATTCAAAAGCCACTTTTGAGGGAAATTATACCGTGATCTAATAGTTCCATTAAAGATCTAATGTGGGTAGTATGATCAAGATGTGATGATGACCCCAATTCGAACTTCACAAAATTTAAAGAGCAAATATCCCTAATTTAAAATTCGCGGAAACATGACTTATACGCAAAATAGTTATTTTGATCTTCAAGAAACTTCATATACCTTCAAATTTACGAATAACCATTTGTAATGCCAAGGATCAAGTTGTATGATTCATATTACATTATTTTGTGTGCTATTTATTTATACGAATATCTTTCTACATTAAGTTATTCAGAACTTGGCGGGGCAACTGGATCCGGATACCCTACAATTTCGGAAATGAATGAGAGCTGAAATTCGAGCTCGACCCGAATCCGATCCAAAAAAGCAATTGAAAAAGGACATGTTTGCCTAGTTAAACTTGCAAGACAACCGACTTTTCTCAACAAAGTTTAACAGCCATACTCAACTCCTGGAAAACACCGTCGCTCCCAAGAGGTCAGATCGTTCATCCAACAGTTTCTTGCACCAGTTGTTTGATTGATTCAGCGCATGTCTTACGATTGTCTAGGTTTTTTATTTGATTTGATTTGCCAATCGATTGATTTCCTGACTCTAGTTGATTGATTTCCTTGCACCAATCGTTTGATTGATTCAGGCAATGTGACGTCTATATTTTGAGGGCTTTATTTGGCTCTTCTTTTGTATACTGAAATGGACATGGTAATCTGACTCTGGTTGTTTTTAGCATCCATTGGCACTTAAATCTGGACTGTGTAAGATATAATCACTGGTTAGGGATATGGGTGAATTAGAGCGAGGCTTGTCTGGATCAGGGTGAATCAGATCGGGATTGGTGGTTTTTATCCCAGATCGGTCGTTGGTTTCAAATAGGGTCATTGAGTTTGTATCCACTATGTATGTCTTCCGATCCATATGTGCAGTATTTGATGTTCAAATGTGGTCACGATTAAGAGCATATTGTATTTTCCTCGTTCATTGGCTCCATTGTTTGTCTTTGCTTGATGAGAAGCTGTAGTTTAGTTGTCGTCTATGCTGTCTGATTTTAGGTGTAATTGTTTGCTAGGATGGAAGTATATCTTGCACATGTCCTTGGTTGATGCTAGTACTATTGTCCAATCCTCTATTCTTTCAGGACTTCTGTGATTTGATAGCTGTGGATGAGTTTTTTTTAGATATGAGCCAATGGCCTTTGTCTTTTGAGTTATCCGTGGTTGTATACCCTGTAATGCAATCTTAATAAACGTTCTTACTTAGTATATGCTGTTAAGTTTTAACCTTTCTCATTTTACCTTTTTAAATCTTCATTTTCCTTTCAAAGTGCATTTTGTGGCTTCCTGATTTTTTGTTTGTTGGTATTTTCAGGCACGGTGCCGGTTCTGTAGCTGCCAAGATGGTGAGTTCTATGATTTGAACCTGCATATGGTGTTGCTAATGTTTTTTAGTTTTTACGGATCTCTTTCTGATTCATTGTCTCTATACAATATAACTTGAAACTAGTTAGGAACAAAATTTGTAGCAAGAATAGGGAACATGGTAAATGTATATCTCTCTCTCAAAGAAATGAAATCATAGATGAATTGTTGTTTATCTGACTTCATTTACTTTGGTTATTGTGAAGCTTATCTAACTTGTTGTTTTCTCTGTCATCTGATGTAGGTTGTCCTTGCGGCTTCTATTATCAGTAAATCTGGAAAAGGTGGCTATACTGTTTTCTCATTCTCTTTAATTTACCTACATATATAGCAACTCTTGCATATATAACTTGTTGATGCTATGAATCAGCATGCTTAACTAAGCCTTCGGGTGTAGTTATCTCCCCATCATGTGACCAAATGCCTACATAATTATGGCGCATTTATTTTATTTGTTTCATATCCTTCTTTTTCATTAGTACCAGTGAAGTGCTTTTGGGATAATTGGAAGAATTCGTGCATTCCGTAGATTCAGGAGAATGACTAGGCTTAGTAAAGTTCCCAAAGTTTGGCAGTTTGATATGAACCAAGTTTCTTTTTTTCACTGTTGATTTATTTTGTTCTATGGCTGCAGCACTTGTCTCGAGACAGTTTGTGGACATGACTCGTATAAGGATTGAGGGACTTCTAGCGGCTTTCCCCAAGTTGGTTGGAACAGGGAAGCAGCATACTTATGTTGAGACTGAAAATGTGCGATATGTTTATCAGCCAATAGAAGCTTTATACTTGCTTCTTGTGACAAATAAACAAAGTAACATTTTGGAAGACTTGGAGACACTGAGGCTGCTTTCAAAGCTTGTATCCTTCATATATTCTGAAATTCCCGCATTTGAATTTTCATGAAACAAACTTGATCCATTTTTTAATTTTGATAAGTTCATTCCTTAATCATGAAAAGACACCGGAATATGCAATGTCTTTAGATGAAGAAGGTATCTGCAGGGCAGCATTTGAGCTAATTTTTGCATTTGATGAAGTCATTTCCCTTGGACACAAAGAAAATGTAACTGTTGCACAAGTTAAGCAGTACTGTGAAATGGAGAGTCATGAAGAGAAGCTGCACAAATTGGTAATCCAGAGCAAGATCAATGACACCAAGGATGTAATGAAGCGAAAAGCTAATGAGATTGACAAAAGCAAGGTATTTTCTTCTCTCCCTAGTCGGCAGTTGGGCCTCCCTTATGATTTTAGCTCCACCAAAGGGCTGACATTGTTATGGTGTTCTGCAGATTGAAAAGAATAGAGGTACTGATAAGGGAGGATTCATGTCCCTACAATCAATGGGTTCTGGAAGGATTGACGGCGGCTTCAATGATGTGAGCATATCTAGCAGTGGTGGTTTTGGCAGTGGCTCTGGATTTGGATCCAATACTGATATGGATTCATTTGCTACCAAGTCCCGAGGTATGCACAAGTTATCTGCTTTCATGATAATCTGTTTCAGTTTTTAGTACATCAATGCATTCTATAATCTGGATGGACTACATTTTATTTTCAAGTGCCGTGTATATTAAGATTTTCTTTCCGTCAATTCTAAACCTGATGGAGTCACCATGTTAAGTTAAGTGACCTTATTTATTTCTGAGGGCTTCTTGTCCCCGTCAACACATATTGTTGGTACTTTTTGTCCAGGAACCTATTAACCTGTATTTGTTAACAGTTTCTAAACAACTTTCCATATCTCTTTGTACGTTCTGTTCTCTTCCTTTCTAAAATATACGGACCAAGTTGTTTGCTTGCTTAGAAATGTGCCATCTGACAGCTACTCTGAGAAAAAACTGTGTTAAATGAGACCTTTTTTTTTGCTTATCGCCAGTATTCCTAACTAATTGTGATATTTTAACTTGTAATTCAGCAAGCCGTCCAGCTGCAGCTGCCAATGCTCCGCCTAAGGGTAGTGGGATGCAGTTAGGTAAAACAAAAAGGACCAACCAGTTCTTGGCTTCCTTAAAAGCTGAGGGTGAGGAGATTATCGAAGACGTGCAGCCTATAGCTAATAGGACTAAGTCTGCTCCTCCACCTCCAACTGACCCAGTTACACTCGTTGTGGAAGAGAAACTCAACGTGATATTAAAACGAGATGGTGGAGTCAGTTCTTTTGATGTTCAAGGGACATTATCCCTCCAAGTTTTGGAGGAAAAGGATGCGTATATTCGAGTTGAGGTATGTCATTCCTGAGTGAACTCACATAGATTGGATCAGTGGAAGACAGTTAAACATAGGTCGGGCCCAGAGAAGATGAATTAACAGTTGCAAAATGAATAGTTTCTGATTAGAATTTTATGACCTAAATTTTCTCATTATGTGATAATGAGAACGAAAAGGTTTGAAAACTCATCAGGAAAGCATACAAAAACTTTTAGCTCCATATTCTTCCCTAAGAGTGAAGATGTATAAGTTATAATAGTTCTGCACAACTAAAAGTTTGGCCTTATATGTTGTGCTCAGGTTGAGTCTGGTGGTAATCCTGGAGTCATGTTCAAAACTCATCCTAACATTAGCAAGGAGTTGTTTAATAATGAAAATATTCTTGGCCTCAAAGATCCTAGCAGGGCTTTCCCTACAGGTATCCAGAGTGAAGGTGTTGGCCTCTTAAGATGGAGAATTGATAGATTGGACCCATCACTTGTGCCATTGACCAGTGAGTTGGATGATTCTGTTCTGTGTTTGCCTTTGTATTTGTCTTCGCCTTCAATTTGAAAGCTTGAACTAAACCACCACTTATTTTGCAGTTAACTGCTGGCCCTCTGTATCTGGAAATGACACTTACGTCAGCCTTGAGTATGAAGCTTCAACAAAGTTTGATCTGCAACATGTTGTAATCTCTATTCCTCTACCCGCTCTTCGAGAGGCTCCGAATGTTACACAGATTGATGGAGATTGGAGGTGAGTCACAGTTTCCTCCATTAATATAAACTGTGAGATAAGTTATTGTTAGTGTCATTTAAAACTTCCTAACTGCAGATATGATTCGAGGAATTCATCTCTGGAATGGTCTATAGTGCTGGTAGATGACTCCAACCGCAGGTGAATTACAAATTAGCCTCTATAGTTCCAATTCATTATGCAAAGGTCATTACTAGGGTCAATATATACTCATTTCTAAAGCATTTTACTTGTGGAACATGACAGTGGATCAATGGAGTTTGTTATTCCTGCCACTGATGCATCAGTTTTCTTCCCCATATCCGTCCAATTCAGTGCTAATACTACTTTCAGTGACGTGAAGGTAAGTTATTCTCATCTTAGGTTCTCATATTAAACGTTGTAGGGTTAAAACCAAGATCCTTCACAGTTCACAACATCTATATTTATTAGTGTTCACAAGTTGAACTTGAACTGAATCCGGTGATCATGCAATATCTTCATGCTGTATGAATAGACTTATAATGATGCATTGTTTTACAATTGTATCATCTTAGTCACCACTGACGCCTTGTTTTGGTTGAAACAGGTTGTGGGCGTCTTGCCACTGAAAGGCGGTGCCCCTCCAAAATATGCACAAAAGATCATTCTTCATCCCGAAAATTACCAGGTGGTATAGAGAAAATAAAAAAAATGAAGAGGCTGAACATTTCTCCGGAAATGGAACACGTGTCTTTTCCGTAGTACTACTCCTTGAACGATCTTTATCCGGTGAGGAGAACTTCTTTTATCCGGAGTTAGTTTTGCCCTGAGACTTTGCAGCATTGTTGTGTTGATAGTTGGAGATTTGTTTGATTTGCAACTGATGAACTTGATAGTAGCTGTGTGCATTCCGCTTTTCAGAGTCTACTTTTTATTCAAGCATATGGTAGTATCATGATGTTAAGTTTCTTGCCATGGGTTCCAATCTGCTCGAGCGAGCAGTCGGTCTGTCACAAGACCAGTAATCGGGAAGGATTGCACTATAGCCATTGTTGAGTGGCTGGTGGGTTAGGTAGTCAGGAAGTTGGGGCTCGATGATAGCTAGCCGAAAGTCGATAAGGTTTGGCTTGTGCTTAGCAACTGTAAGCAAAGCTACAGAAGTATATAACTGAATGCAGCTTAGGTCAACCCATGGCAACATAGCCAAGACCTTTTGCAGTTAGATTGATCCTTGGGTCTATGTCATATGGGTCGGAAAGGCCGGTTTAGTCAAACAAGCGGATAACACGGATAACATATTTTGTTGTGCTGAAGCAATATTATTCTCAAAATCTTTAACTTCTATAACACTGACAAAATAATATATTACATTATCTTGAACTTAACTAAACTATAGCACACAAAATAACCAGAACGAGTACTATGCTATAATGTAAATTCGGAAAAATCTATCAAAGATCCATTATAGTTTGGAAAAATTGAAATTCGAAACCATATTTCGGGTTGAAACATGCTCAAGATAAATGCAAACTGTTGATTGATCTACTAATTCAATCAAGTACTCGTATACACCGATGTTAATATCATTTTCATTGGGAGATATTTCATATTGTGTTATGAACATAATTTCTCCTTTCATTAGAAAAAATTACTTTGATATGTACATATCTCGAGAAATCTTTTACCATACAATAACATTGAATATATTAAAAATAAGCATAATAATATATTATATCATTTACCATGTAACTGATAAAAATCTATATTATAATTACATGCAAGTTAACCATTTTTGAATAATAAACTCTTACAACAAAATTGAGGAATTATGTCCACGACTGCTAAAACGTCCCTAAAATAAGGCACATTTAGACATATTTTTTCGTGATTATATTAACATTTTAATAACTTTAATATTTTTTCAAGAGTATTTTTACATCATAAATTTAGTTTTTCCGAAATATATATATATATATATATATAGTGTAGACATATGAGAACACCCCTAACGTGTATACATGAGAACATATCCGCAATTATTATTAGTTTTGTTACGAATGTGTCATATTGTTTAATGTATTATTCGTAGTTATTGTTGGTTGAGTAGATTATTCGTAGTTATTGTGCTTATTTCTAATTATTATAATTCCTAATTATTATTAATTATGATATCTACACTAAATCTCGACCCTTAATACTAGGGGTGGGCAAAACCAATCCGATCCGCCGGTCCGGTCCGAAAAATCCGTCGACCCGATCCGGAAAAACCCGATATTTTACTACCCGTTTTGATCCGGTCCGAATCCGATCCGATCCGGGAGATTTTCCCGGATCATCGGATCGGATACGGATCGGGGTTTTAGGCATCCGGATATCCGCGGATACCCGGATAAAAACGGATATCCGCGGATATCCGGATAATCCCGGATATCCGGATACTCACGGATCACCGGATATCCGCGGATCATCGGATCGTCTCGGGTCACCGGATATCCGGATAGCTCCGGATTGCCGGATATCCGGATAGCTCCGGATCGCCGGATATCCGGATAGCTCCGGATCGCCGGATATCCGGATAGTCCCGGATCACTATATATTCCCGGATATCCGGATAGCTCCGGATCGCCGGATATCCGGATAGTCCCGGATCACTATATATTCCCGGATATCCGGATAGCTCCGGATCGCCGGATATCCGGATAGTCCCGGATCACTATATATTCCCGGATATCCGGCTATTAAAAAATTTTATTATAATTTTAAATGTATTTGTTAAGGAAGGATAAATAAAGATTGTGTATTACAATTATGTACTAATATTTATATTTAAAATAATATTAAATGGGAAAATATTTGAGTTAGGCAAAGTGATGAATTAATAATGTGCATACTTAGTTACTCTATATCATTATGTAATTTTGTATTAATATTTGTAGTTGACATATTTTACAATATACATGGTAAATTATTTTAGTTAATCAAAGTAATGAATTGATAATATTTTTTGTGTAACTTTATACGTACTCACATAGTCACATTGATCTCATTTAATTTAATTAAACATATATACATCTATAATATATACAACTTTGTACATACTCACATATTCATACCTTTCGGAATAAATAGTCATAATATTTTTGTATTATAAATTGATCTAATTGTAAGATATATCTTTTTATAAATACGATTATAAGTTGGTCTCAATAATAATAATTTATTAAAAGTTTGTCTCATTTGAATGAACAAATGTTCATAATAATCTTTTATTATTGGTTGGTCTCATTTTTAAGATGTTGATTATTATAAATATGATTATAAGTTGGTCATAATAATAATATTTTATTAGAAATTGATCTTATTTAAATGAACAAATGTTCATAATAATCTTTCATATATAGATTTATATAGATATGATTATAAGTTGGTTTCAATAATAATCTATTATTATAAGTTAGTCTCATTTAAACGAACAAATGTTAATAATAATTTTGTTAATTATAAGTTGATCTCATTGTAAGATATAAGTTTTATAAGATGATCTCAATAATAATCTTTTATTAGAAGTTGATCTCATTTATATGAACAAATGTCCATAATAATATTTTATTATAAGTTGATCTCATTGTAAGATATGTATTTTATAAGTTGATCTCAATAATAATCTTTTATTAGAATATGATCTCATTCAAATGAACAAATATTCATAATAATATTTTATTATAAGTTGATCTCATTGTAAGATATCTATTTTTATAAGTTGCTCTCAATAATAATCTTTTATTAGAATTTGATCTCATTCAAATGAACAAATATTCATAATAATCTTTTATTATAAGTTGATCTCATTGTAAGGTATATGTTTTTATAAGTTGATATCAACAATAATCTTTTCGTAGAAACTTGTCTCATTTAAAAAAACAAATGTTCATAATGATCTTTTATTATTATTTGATCTCATTGTAAGATATATATTTTATAAGATGGTCTCAATAATAATCAGTTGTTAAAAGTTGATCTCATTTGAATGAACAAATGTCCATAATAATCTTTTATCATCAGTTGATCTCTTTGTAAAATATATATTTTTATAAGATGGTCTCAATAATAATCTTTTATTAGATTTGTTTCATTTAAATGAACAAATAATGATAATAATGATAATTGTAAAAACATACATATAATAAAAATTTTATCATAAGGTCGTAAAAAAATTATTAAATAATAATGGTCTATAACGAGTATTTTAATTTCAATTATTATCACCCTATTAAAGATAACATATGTGGTAAATGTCCATAATAATCTTTCTATCATAAGGTTGTAAAAACATTATTATATTCTAACATGGTTAAAAGAGTTAAACATACATATAATAAATTTTGATTCAAATAAGAATTCCACTATAATTCTAAAAAGTCATTTTTATATATTAGAATTTACTATGCATATTAAATACTATAGGTCTGTAACGAGTTTTTTAATTTCAATTCTTATCATCCTATTAAAGATAAGTTATGTGGTAAAGTCTTAATATAAGTTCTCATTAAATAAATAATGATGATAAAAAAATTGTAATCCGAGTAAAAAAAAAATTTGGCACAACAATTTTCGAAAAGGCTTCTTAGAAAATAATATAAATAAATTTAGATCCAAGTAAAATTTACTTTTCTACTTTAGTTCTACAAATTATTTTTTGAAAGATATTAAATATAACTTTTGGTTTTAACTTCTAGTTCACTATACAAGATTACAAGTACAAAATTACATACTATAAGTTTATATAATGATTTTTTATAAGTCTAACTATTTTAACCATGTTAGTAATAAGATTTGTGTTAAAGTCTTACAAAATAAGTTTATGAATAATATAAGTAATGACGATTATGACAACTATAGCTTTAATCATTTTTTCCTTAGCAACTCAACCTTTTATTAGAAGATCGTCTCATTTAATGAAACCGCCTATATATGCAAACATATATATATATATATATGTAAGTGTTTATATAAATACAAGATCGTTTTAGAATATATACAAATTTTTATATTATATTATAATTTTATAAATATCGTTTTCTTGGGTAATTATTATTCATAATATTTATAATGAAATACATTCAATTAGCTTTTGTTAAAAATAAAATAAGTTAATTGACTTTGATAATATTTAATAATAATAGTTTCTATATATTAATATTTTCAAAAATAAAAAAATTAATATTTATCCAAGTTAAATAATTTACTTACTTTAGCATTCTCAATTTTTTTTATTTGGTATTGTATGAAGTATTTTTAAAGTTTAAAGTTTAAAGATAAAGATATTTATTGTTTTAAAACCATCTTTTATTTTCATATTATAATGTATATTAATATTTTCATTTCTTTTTATTATCTATATGATTATCAATTTTATTTTGATTTTTTTTCGTGTCTTTGAATTATTTTTATTACAATTGGTAATAAATAAAGTAGCAAATACATATCCGGATCAAACGGATATTCGGATCAAGCGGATATTCGGGTCAATCGGATATCCGGATCCGACTAAAGTCATTTTTCGGATCAACCGGGTCAAGCATAAGTCATTCGGATCAAACGGATCATCCGGATATCCGCGGATTATAATCCGATCCGATCCGGCTAAAATGATTTTCGGATACTATATTTTGAAATTCGGATCAATCGGATCGGCCGGATATCCGCGGATAATTATCCGATCCGATCCGGGAAAAAATGCCGGATATCCGGCCGGATACGGATCGGGAGTTTTATGAAAATTTCTATTCGGATATCCGGGTATTCGGATCGGGTCGGATCGGATCGATCCGTTGCCCACCCCTACTTAATACACGTTAGGATGTTCTCATGGAACCACACCCTATATATATATATAAAAAAACAATATTGTCTAATTGTATGTATATATATAACTACGAATCTATATATAATCATACATATGTTATATATATATGCACATGTATTATGTATTCGTAGTTATAACTATTAAGAGTGATATTGTCTAATTTTATGTATTTTACAAATAAATCTTTAGCTTCAATTATACTGTATTGTTTATTATATTCCTCTAGTCCTCTTTTTCGACTTGTACATAAAAAAAATTACTTATTAAAGCTTCACTTCGGTAATTAATTAATTAATTAATATTATAATTCAACAAAGAACAATATACATCTAACAACTCCACGTACATTCATCTTTCCACTATAAATAAATATTTAAAAAATTTAGCAAGCATGTTCATGCCGAATACTATCACTCTAGCACCTGGTTTGTCTTCCTTCTCTCGTCGCGCCAAGCTCAAAAAACCAGAAACCGCCTCCCATGAGTTCCTGTTTCGGTTTCCGGTTTCCGGTTTCATGCCCATACTTTGCAAACAAGTAAACAACCTATAAAACCCCACGGTCGCATTTCACTTCCCTCCACACTCACCAACCCCAGGATAAACCCCATAGCTTTTCTCCTTGAGCTCTCAATCTTTCTATCTATCTATCTATTTATCTCTTTCTGCTTCTCGGTCCTTCTTCTCCCATGGACACTCACTTCGGCTGTCTTGATTCATCTAATCATGCCAACGGCACTAAGTCCTCTTCCAAACCGATAAGTTCTTCATCGGAACCCACTCTTGGCAGTCATCTTGCTCGCCGTCTTGTTGAGGTCGGTGCTACCGACGTCTTTTCTGTTCCCGGTGACTTCAACCTAACGCTCCTTGACCACCTCATCGCCGAGCCTGGCCTTAATCTCGTCGGTTGCTGTAACGAGCTTAACGCAGGATACGCTGCCGACGGCTTCGCTCGATCTCGTGGCGTTGGTGCTTGTGTTGTTACTTTTACAGTCGGTGGACTTAGTGTCATCAACGCTATCGCGGGCGCTTATAGTGAAAATCTCCCCGTTATCTGTATCGTTGGTGGTCCTAATTCCAACGATTATGGTACTAACAGGATCCTTCATCACACCATCGGTTTACCTGATTTCAGTCAGGAGCTTCGCTGCTTTCAAACCGTTACTTGCTATCAGGTATCCGACGGTTGATTCTGAAATTGATTAATCTGTTCCTCTCTTTTGGTGATTGTTTTGTTAATTTTTGTCGGGATATGGATTTGCAGGCAGTGGTGAACAATCTCGATGATGCGCATGAGCAGATTGACACTGCAATCACGACGGCGTTGAAGGAGAGCAAGCCGGTTTACATAAGTATCGGTTGCAATTTAGCTGCTATTCCTCATCCTACTTTCAGCAGAGATCCGGTTAAGTTCTGTCTCTCTCCTAGGTATTCTCTTCTGTTCATCATCAACCGTATCCAATATCCATATATGATAAAGGGAATAGTTGATTTCGACTCTGAACATCTAGAATATCTTAGCTGTTTCTTAATTATCTGCTTCATGACAGATTGAGCAACAAACAGGAGCTGGAAGCAGCTGTGGAAGCTGCAGCGGAGTTCCTGAACAAGGCGGTGAAGCCTGTAATGGTTGGTGGACCCAAGCTCCGTGTAGCTAGAGCCTCAAAGGCCTTCGTCGAGCTAGCTAACGCCAGCGGTTATCCGGTTGCAGCAATGCCTTCTGCAAAGGGTATGGTCCCAGAGCACCATCCTCACTTCATTGGCACATACTGGGGCGCAGTAAGCACAGCGTTTTGTGCAGAAATCGTTGAATCAGCTGATGCTTACGTGTTCGTGGGACCGATCTTCAACGACTACAGCTCGGTTGGATACTCACTCTTGCTCAAGAAAGAGAAGGCCATTATTGTGCAGCCTGATAGGGTGGTAATAGCCAATGGACTTGCTTTCGGATGTGTCTTTATGAATGACTTTCTTAAGGCATTAACTAAGAAGATCAAGAAAAACGAAACTGCTTACGAAAACTATAAGAGGATATTCGTGCCTGAAGGGCATCCTCTTCACTGTCAGCCTAAGGAGTCATTGAGGGTTAATGTGATGTTTAAGCATATACAGGGTATGATCTCGAGCAACACGGCTGTGATTGCAGAAACCGGGGATTCATGGTTTAATTGCCAGAAACTGAAGTTACCTGAGGGCTGTGGGTATGTTATAGTTAAGGAATTTGACAGTGACTATTCCTGTATATGTGCTGTGATTGATGCAATCTGATGACAATAATGTGTGATTAAATTGAACTGCAGATACGAGTTTCAAATGCAGTATGGCTCGATTGGATGGTCTGTTGGAGCTACCTTGGGTTATGCTCAAGCCGCTAAGGATAAGAGAGTTATTGCTTGCATTGGTGATGGAAGCTTTCAGGTACAAACATGTCTCTTATTGATTTAATCTAGTTTCATGTTCTAGAAAACTGTAAGGTAGTTGCTAGTCAGCCGCGAGCTCCTCCCCGGGCGTTTTATGTTTTTACTAGTACTCCATACTAACCTTCAAATCTAGATCAGGAGACTTTCAAGATTTGGATCATCTTGGGGTTTAGTTATAAGTTTTTTTATAAAAAGAAGCTCAAATCTAATACTAAATTCCCAAATGGGAGGTCACATTCTCATAGAGATCTTTGTTGGATCTGTGTTGGTACCTAAAAAAAATCATATTTTATGTCAAATGGCAGTGAATTAGATTTCCCTTTCAGTGGCTGTCATGATAAAAGAACAAGATTCCCTGTTTTAATGTGCCTCTTTAGCTTCATTGTATATTTAACTGGATTCATGATTATTTCTCTTTAAAAAACTATTTAGTGTCCTTTAATTTATAATCACTTGTTTTGTTTGTGCAATGCTCTTGCAGGTCACAGCACAAGATGTGTCAACAATGCTGAGATGTGGCCAAAAGAGCATAATTTTCCTAATCAACAATGGAGGATACACAATTGAAGTCGAAATCCATGATGGCCCCTACAATATCATCAAGAACTGGAACTATACCGCTCTAGTCGATGCTATTCACAACGGCGAGGGCAAATGCTGGACTTGCAAGGCAAGCTTTCAACAACTTATACATAACAATGCCACATGCTTAAACTAGTGATCAAAACCCATCCCATTGACGGGTTAGTAACGTTTGTTGGACTTCGTAATTGCAGGTTCAATGCGAAGAAGACTTGGTCGAAGCAATAAAAACAGCAACAGGACCCATGAAGGATTGTCTCTGCTTCATTGAAGTGCTCGTACACAAGGACGATACGAGCAAAGAGTTGCTCGAATGGGGATCCCGGGTATCTGCTGCCAATAGCCGTCCTCCGAACCCTCAGTGATCAACCGTAGCTTCGCTCTTTGGTTCCACGCTTTCTTTGGTCAAGTCTACTAATGTTCTTTGATCTATAAATGCATTGTAAAATCTTTACGACATTTCCGTCAATGAAAACAACATTCCACGATACAATACTTCAGCCTTCATAACCAAACACGAGTGTTAGTCAAAAAACATGACAGTAAACCAAAAAACATAGAAAACACATTAACACAGTCAAGATCATTCAAGGGTTTGGTTAGCATCTCTTCACTTAGCTCACTAGCTATTCTCGTCTCCTCGGAATATGGCAACATTGTATGCCATTTTGATGCTATCTATCATTTTGAATGCACAGACATCACCAATCTTTAGATGATGGTCCTCCCTGAACATTCTCCAGCTGCCCGACGAGAGCTTTGGACCCGAACTCTCATATAGGTACTTTAGCTTCCAAGTTTTCTCGTCTCTCCCATGGATAACTATAGTGTTCTGATCATCACCTTTGTTCTTAAGGTACCTTTTGGAGTGATGTATAGGAACATGCTGCAAAAACCAAAGGAACCCAAGAACAACAAAACCGTCATCCACAAACGCATTGACAATAGAAGCAGTAGCTCAACGAACCGATGAGTTTTCACATAAGGCATACATACCACTGGGCTGTTCAACTCAGCATAGCTTTTGTTTATGTCAAGAATGAAGCCAAGACCATTACCCACAAACGCATTCGCCTTCACCAACACTCGCCTATCAAAATTTCCGCTTCTCCCTGTCAAAATTTCAAGCCATCAAAGATACTAAACACAAAGCAACTATCATTAATACATTAAGGGCCCGTTTGGTTCCAACTCAGGAAACGGAAACGGAGTGGAAACGAATTTAGTCTACTCCAATTACTTCAAACCATAAGGAATGATTCCAAAAACTTTCATGAACCAGTATACGTATGAACTAGATTCGTTTCCATTCCGTTCTCGATTCCGGAGTTAAAATCAAACGGCCCCTAAGGCTTTCATACCGGACATGTCAATACGATTATCATCATTGCTCTCTTCGTCTTTTACAATCCGTTCATCCATTTTCTCGGAAACCCTGAAGATTTTCACATTATAAGTCTTTGTAGCTAAATCAACCAACTCTAACACACAGTTATCTCCTTCTCTTAGGTCATTCTGTAACACAAAATCTCTCCAGCCAGATGACAATGCTGCATGAAATGATGCTTTTGTATGCATACGGATCTTTATATACCAAGAATTCTTGTTGACACGAAGAACAATAGTAGTGTTATTATCACTCTCTTTGTAGTATGTTCTACAATGACTTGCTACAAGAACCTGCAAATATCAACTAAATCATGGCATGAACTCTTATGCAATCCTTTAAGTAACAAAATTATGAAGAAGAAAACATACTGGACCGGAATTGAACGAAAGATTTCTCTTCGTGATACAAACAATGACTGAACTAACATTTCGAGTTTGAAAAGCCTTCGCCTGTGGTAGAAATCTATCATCTTTAGATGATTTGCCTTCTTGCAAGATTAAACAAAACAGATTTATTAAACCATTTATTCAATGCTTGAAAAATAAGCAAAATTTTTTTTAAAGAAATCATAATACCTGATTTCTGTTGGATTTCAGATGAGGTATTATCATCATCAATCACTTGCTCATCACTCTGATGAAGATTATTGTCAGGATAATCGATCTCTAAAGTACTCGAATCAAATATGATGACATGAAACTTAGTTCTTGAATCATATTTAAACACTAAGACATGACCAGTTGCTAGAGAGTAATATTCAGCAAACTGACTCCAGCCTCTTTGCAGCCAAATTTCGCCATTAGACTTGAGGATTTCGACTGGCCAATCTATACCATTCGGAGCTTGAACGTAAGCGTGATCCGGGATGTTCTTGCCATGTTCTCTTGCAAACTTCTTTGGAAGTCTCTGATCATTTTTTAACACAAGTTTGGAAAGATTTGCACATTGAAGTTAGTTTCAATAACAAAATTTTGCCTGTATACACATTATAATCAGAGTTATTATCATCTATCAAGAACAAAGATAATTTGTCTAATCTTTACTTTCCTCTAACAGACTAACAGTAACAAAATTTAGATGAGAGGAGTTTTCAATGGTTCAGAACCGACCCGAACCTAAACCCACAGTCATAAATTTACTTGGACCGAGAACCGAGCCTAATTAATGTTAGGTTTGGTTGGGCTATGTCTTTCCTACCCTTATTTTTGGTGATTTTGTGGAGAACCGAACCAAACCCAAATCTACAAAATAAATGCATTGATTTAGGGACCGGAGTGATACTAAATTTCGGTTTGGACCTAATCCGGAATCATAAATCTCCTTGGACTTGTTGGACCGAGAACTGAACCTTATTAGGGTAGGTTCGGTTGGCCTGTCCTCCCTACCCTTAAATTTGGTGTTTTTAGAGAACTGACTAAAATCCAAATCGAAAAAGTTATCTAGATCGGGTATGTTCGGTTGGGTTATACCTTGTTAGGGTATGTTCGGTTGGGTTATACCTTTACTACTCTTATGTTTTGGTGTTTTTGTCGAGAACCGATCCAAACCTAATTAGAGTCGGTTCTTAGTTCTAATTAAACTGTTTGGATCGGGCCAAAACTTTGATTTGTACCTAAACTTGAATCATAAATTTACTTGTACTTAGAATGTACTTAGAACCCGGTTGGGTTATGTAGTTCCCACCCTTATTTTTTGTATTTTTATGGAGAAACAACTCAAATCTTCAAAAATACTGACCTAAGTTAGGTTCGGTCCTCGGTTCGAGTCAATCAATAGGGTCGGTTCAAATTCTCGATTCGGACCTAAACTTAAACAGACTTGCCAAACGCAACTCAGTTCTCTAATAAATAGGGGCGTTATACGAGTAGAGTCTTAGCATGTTCAAGATCGGATTGTTTATAAACCTTGTTTATAAACGAGCCGATTTTTACGAGGAGTTAAGTCCGAGTAGCTCGTCTAAAAAAATAATGCTAATACAGTGTTATTTTAGCGGAAGGAGACGAGAATAGACATGTTCAAGCTAAACTCGTTTGACAAAGCGAACGCAAGTCGAACCCGAATAGCTTTGTATATGTATCAACCTTAATCTTAATGATAAGCCGAACCCTAATGATAAGGCGAAAAAACCTTAATCTTCCCTACCCATTTCCTCAAACAAACAAAACACAACCAAATATTGAGGACTTACAGTGAGAACACTACATACATAATCACAGAAAGAAGACGAAAGTAAACAAAAACGAAGTAACAGTAAAAGATTAGCAAATGGCAGGTTATAATGAAGTACCAGTTTGTGCAATTGAAGTGCAGGCTTAACAATTACAGTAAAGAAATGCGGTTTGAGCTTCTTCTCAACAATGGCTTCTTTCTTCTTCCTCGATACACCAACCATTTCCCCTTCTTTTTGAGTAGTGATTTTGGGAGACGTAAGAGGGAAAGAAAATCTGGGGATATAGGTGTGATTGATTGACAATCAAGGGTCTTCGTAATTTTAGTTACAATAGCTTAAATCTCTTTAGATCCTTTCCCACTTATTTGCAATATAGTCCCTCCAATCAGATTTATATTATATTTTGACCTTTAAATTTGATATAAGATTATTTAAGATCGGGTGATTGCTGTATAAACCATTCGCTAGACCTTTTCAAATTCGGGTAACCCGTTCGATCAGGCCCGTCTGTCCGAAAAAACAGACGGGTATGAACAGAGGAAGATGCCCATTCGGGCCAAAAAGGCCGGATCGTCAAGCCCGTCGGGCCGGAATTGGGCATTGTCTTAGGCCCGGACGGGCCGAAAAGCTCAGCCCGCTGACCCGGCTAAAAAAATAAAATATACATATTATATTGTATTTATCATAAATATTAAATATAAATATAAAATATTTTGTATAATTATAATATATTTACATAAATATCTTAAATATAGTATATATTTGTTAAACAAACATATTTAAAAAAAAATTATTTTTAAAAAACGGATATCCATAGGCCCACCAGCCTGCCAAGCCAGGCCGGGTACGACAGCCTTTCAAGCCCCGAGTCCAGATAAACGGATTTAATATTTTATAATGTCCGGCCCGATCCGAACCTAAACAATTATACCATTCACCTCTTTAATAAATAACCTCTTTACTATTTTCTTTTAATCAAACTACCTTATAAATTCACTAATTTGAACCACTCGCACAATAAATATTATAATACTTTTTGATCGAAACAAAATTTATATGAGATTATTTTAACAAAAGTTTTCTTAAAACAAAAGCTACAAAATTCTTTGAGCTTTTAGTCAATGAAATAAAATCCCTACATATTTTTTTAAAAAATATACAAAAGAATTCACAAAATTAATTTAATTATTATAAATCCCTAAACTTTATATATAATAAAACGATCACTCTACTATAATTGATCACAAAATTTTATGAGGTTATTTATAACTTTTATGTAAAAAATTCCAATTCTTTGAATTATAAAAAAGTGTAGATATCCTGTTATAGTTTGTCCAAATTTAAAGTACTTTAGTTGATATAAATAGATAAAATTTTCATATAAATCTCCAAAAAAAAGTTTAATAATAGCGGATGATAGATGTACCGGCGAAAATCGCTACTCGTAATTTAAATTACCCACGCGAAACGCGTAATTTCGTTTTTCAGCTCCAAAATTTAACTACGCTTGTGGCGTGCGTAGTTGGAGCCGATGCAAAGCCGATAGGAGCCGATGAACTACGTTTATGATTAGCGTTATTGGTGAGCGTAGTTGGAGTGAATTTTTGTTATTTTTTTTTTAGAAAAAGAAACTTCAACTTTGGTTCTCGTTACCAAAGTTGAATTAAAAACACTTCAACTACGCTTATCAGTAGTGTAGTTGAAGTTAATTTTAAAAAAAATATTTATCGGCTCTAATCGGCTCAGGACGGCTCTCCAACTACGCTTATCAAAAGCGTAGTTTGAACCCAGATGCGAAAAAGATAAATATATCTTTGGCCCGATATTTATTTACTAAGTTAAGGTAAGATAAAATGATAAATATCTTCGGCCCGACCCGCACTGCGTTACCTCCTTTAATGGGCTCACTGTCGGCCCAATCCATAACCCGCATAGTTATCCGAATATCCGATAACGCGGTGGTAACTCGCTGTTCTATCAAATCTTCGATCAGAGCTATATTATTCTCTTCGATCTCAAAAACCCCCAATTCGAAACCCTAAGCCAATCACAAGAAAAACCCTAAATCAACAACCATGCTTCTCTCGCCGGGCAACTCACCTCGCCATCTATCCTCTCCATCACCGTCTCTAACATCGGATCCTTCCGCTTCGAATTCTTCGATTGTCGCTACCAGCACAAATGCATTACCTATTTCGTCGAAGAGGAAAGCAACTGTGCTAGATGAGGATACCTATGTCGCAGCAATCGAGAAGATCATTGAGCGTGACTACTTCCCTGACATTCCTAAGCTCCGTGACCGCCTTGATTGGCTTGAGGCTGTCCGGAGCGGTGATCCGCTTCAAATCCGTGACGCTCAGTTGAAGATCATGGAACGCAGGCAAGGGAAGGGATTGAGTGTTGATCATCAAGGTAAAATTCGAACGCCTGGCTCTACTTTTTTTCGTGAATCGATTACGCCTTTTGGAATGGAGAAAACTCCTGCTGGAATTGATAGTAATTTGATTGAAAAGGCTGGTGAGGGGGAGGGTGATGGTGTAGATGTTTCGTTTACGTTGGATCAGTTCTTTAGGCGGTATACGAGTGAGGATAATGATAGTTTTTCGAAGATTTTAGAGAAGGTGAATAGGAAGAGGAAGGAGAGATATGGATATCTTTTGGAAGGGGAGAAAGAGGAGGATGTATTGTCCATTGAGGATGTGAAGAGGGATAGGATTACAGATGGATATGGGACGTCTTATCAGCCACTAAGCACGCTAGAAGGATGCAAGTTTACTGCCAAGAATCTGTTGATGTACCATCCGGCTGATAGAGGTGAAGCTCCTTTGACAGAAGAGGAGATGGCAGAGAGATTAAAGGGATTGACAAAGGAGATTAGCAAGTCTAGTACTCGGTTTCATGGAAATATGTGGAGTTCTGCCACAAAAGGGGATGACTCTGTTGATATAGTTTATGCTCCTGTTGCTGGTGCAACACCCTTACCCTTGAATTTGGCCGATAGGGAGATGGATAAATCGAGAAAATATGACTTGGAGGATCTAAGGAAGACTCCAAATAAGTTTTATGTGGAATCTGAGAAGGCGGCGAAGAATGGTTATAATTTTGTGAAGACTCCATCGCCTGCTCCTGGTGTTGACGAGTCTCCGATTATCACTTGGGGTGAAATTGAAGGCACACCATTGAGATTGGAGCCTGAGGATACCCCTTTTGATATTGGTGGTAGTGCTGATGGGCCACATTTTAAGATCCCAAACCTGCCTTCAAGAGATGTTAAAGCACATTCTTTATCAAGGGAGGCTGCTCGGAATCTGAAGGAAAGGTCTAGAATGTTCAAGAAACCGCCTTTGCCTTCACCCGCCAGGAGTGGCAGTGCTAGTCCGAGTGTGCGGACACTTTCTCATGCAGCTCAGAAGTTTGTTAGAAATGCAATTGCAAAGACAACCTCTACTGTGGATGAATCCCTTCGTGCAAGCTATCGAGCTTCAAGTCCATCATCAAGTACTCCTAAATCATCAATAAGAAGTGTTTCTAGGCTTGGGAAATCTGGAAGTCTTACTCCCAAGTCACCTTCTGTAAGAGAAGGCTCTAGTCCAGCCTGGTGAACACGTTTGTCTTTCCCTTGTTTTAATTGTCCTCATTGTATATTTAGCTCTCATTTTGATTGTACAAGACATATAATCTGTTGATGGTGATACCAATGTTGAGCTTGAAGCATCCATTTTTCTCTTTCAGCTCCTGTTGTTATATTGTAATACCTTGCATGCAAAAATTGCAAACAAATTGCCATGTGAGGTTCGATGCTTCTTGTACAATAAAGATATCTTCTCCGATCATGTATAATGCTTTGATCTATTGGTTGAACATTTTGGTGTGTTTGCTTCGCAAAGTTATAATTATCATTCCTTCTTATTTTCAACCTGATGCTTTATCAAGCCTTATGAATCATCAGACCTTATTAGCAAGTCATACTAAGCATGCCTTCTACATCTTTTGCAAATTTTGGAAGACATGCTGATGTTTTAATTGGACATTGAACTTGCATGAGTGTGAATGAGCCAATTTCATGGCATGTTTCAGTTGTTTGCTGCCATAATTGTGGAATTTTGTTTTTATCATTATAAAGTTCAAAGAAAAAGTGTACTGAATACAAATACATAATTTGTGCATGCAGCAACTGTAGCTTTACCTGGTTATTTTTTGTACATATACTGAGCTTCTGATATGCATCTGTCCTGAAGTCTAGTCCAGTACAGTCTTGTGAAACCAATTGCAAAGGAAAAAGGCAAGGTGCAAGGGGATCCCCATCTTTATTTGTGTAAATGAAATTTCCGACTCCTGAAAGTGTTTAGCATGCTATAGACTATAGAGTTGCATTTGATATCTCAAAAAATTTGGCTGTATCCATTGCTGGAAGTTTAGACATATATATAAATAAACTGGAATGTTGAGGTGCATTTGAGCTCGGCATCAGGAACAAGAGATGATTACTTGAAACCACTGAATGGTGTATATACTGTTGGCGATTTTGTAAATGCAATTAGGTTTTCTGATTTAAAAGTACAAGGAACTGTGCACATAAATGTTCAGATAGAATGAATTTGTAATTTCACAGCTCAGATAGATTGATGGATGCAAAGAAGAGTGATATCAGAATGTGAATGAGCCAACTTCGAAGGCTGTTACTTGAACCAACTAGGTGAAAGGACTTCTGTTTACGGCATGAGGACTGACTGAGGTATGTACTGCGATACTATTGGTTTTCTGCATGCAGTTAAAATTTAGTATTCGAAAACACAAGTGATTCTATTCTATGCATAGAAGTTAGAACAGCTGTTGAATTTTTATGAATTCAGCTCTAATCTTTTTGCAGAACCAAATTGACAAATCAGTTAGATTGGTAGATGCAACTATTCAAGTAGTGCGAATCCGAAGGCCGACATGCCAGAGTGATTATCAAAACAGGTAAGTGACTTGAATTAGCATGATCCTTTATTTCCTGATGCATATGAATCTTCCAGCTAATTTAAAGCCTGATATTCCCATACCTGACAGCTAGTTTGATCTTCACATGTTATTGTATGCAAAATCACTTGATCAGGTTGCTTTAAATGCACTAATAAAAACTCTGGACCCTTCCTTTCTGCTAACCAACCACTTCATCAACTTGTTCATGTCCTTGTCATTCTGTCACTGCTAGAATTCTCTGTTCATATAACTACTCTCTATGATCTGCCGTAGACTGTAAGGTGTTACTGGTCTTTGTTTTTTCCTTAGCATTGGTTTCTTTCAAATGTGACCTTTGAGAATCTGACCCGAGCTTCATTATGTGGACTTCAGTCCCATGAATTATATTTTCTTTGAAGTAGAAAATGTATTTGGTTAAGTTTATCTATTTTAGAAACTAAAAAAATATTTAGGAAAAGGGTGGATATAGAATTTACCTAGGGATAATTGCGGTCCAGTCCGGTTACAACCCTAGTATTTCTAGATTACGGGTTACGGTCCGATCTGAGTCAGCCTTGTTGAGACCATCTAATGGTTTTAACATTGACGAACCAAAGGGGTCTGGTCTATGGTCCATTACTCATAAAGTTTACAGTCCATCGGCCATCGGTCGAGTACGAATCATTTCCACTGACCTAGAAAGTACAATTTCTATGTTTTGTAGTTAGTAAAGTTAAATTCCAAGGAGTTCAATTTTATGGGTTTTCAAATCAAATATTTTTGAACCAAATGCATTTATGTAGACTTCTTGGGTTATTTGTCCTTTGGTTTTCAACTGCAAACCAAACAAACCCTTAAAGAGTACTTAATTCTGACGTGTAATTGTTCTGACGGCCTCAACAAATAAACTTAGGGCCCGTTTGGTAATGTAAGATTACGTAGATGAAGATGAGAAAGAGAATTATTTAGATTAAGAATTAAGGAGATGAAATTGTTTAAGAAGATGAATATGAAAATAAGTGGAATGAGTGTTTGGTATATGATTGTTAGTAAAATTACGAAAAAGTACGTGTCAAATATTGTTATATATGAAAGAGATGAAAAAAGAAAGAGGGGTAAAGTGAGATTTTAACGTAAAAAATTCTCGTAATCCTTATAATCCAAGTTTTACATAATTACAAAATTCTGATAATCTAATTCTTATAATCTAATTCTCGTAATCCTTATAATCTAATTCTCTTAATCTTTATAATCTAACCCCTTCAACCTTCTTCATTCCCTCACCAAACGAGATTACGAGAATTATTTTTCTCTTTTAATTTCCAACCATGAAGAACATCTCTATACTAAGGGTCCGTTTGGTAAAAAAATAGAAAGTTAATGGTAAAAAAATGTCATATTCACCCTTCTCTTCTTTTTCCGAAATAATTCATTCAACTCTTTTTAATCCTTATCTTCCGTTTTCATTCCGGATCAGCATCAAACCGACCGTTAATGGCTTATAATTCTTTTCGCTGTTCTTCGGGTCCCCGAAAACACTACAAAATTTTCGCTTGTGGATAACATAGTGCACCAATTTTGTGCTTGATTGTGGTGCAATGATTTGTGTTTTTGACAAATCTTCAATACTTGATTACACATCAAGAACATTCATCTTCTTCCAGAGTCTTATAGAAGCGTAAGCAATATGCTACAGTTGAATGCAATAAGATGTTCAAACTTTTTATCCTCAATTAGATACTGTTGCAAAATTTGAAACCCTAACCCTAACAAATTTGTGCACGTTGTTGAATTTTAATCTCATTAAGTAACTTTGATTGAGATTCAATGCATGATTTGATCACATGAATACAATGAAACCCAAAAGCCTTTTCAAGATTCGGGACCGTGAATACGAAACCAATTACGCATTTATTTCAACCACTAAATTAAGCTTTGAATCAATGTCATCCTCAATATGGGTTGTTATAAGTAGGGGTGTTATACGAGGAGAGCCCGAGCCGAGTCCAAGTAGCTCGTCTAAAATAATGTTCATATGATGTTATTATAGCTGAACGAGTCGAATCCGAGCTTTTGACGAGCCGAACACCAGTAGAGTATGAGCAACTTGTCTCATGTATCAGCCCTGGTTATACGAGCCTAATTTATAAACAAGTTGAGATCGAACCGAATGAGCTTTAAAATGTGTTTATATTCAACTACTTTAGAAAGTGGACTAGCTCAAGTCGAACTTTTCTAGATTCGAGTAGCTCGGCGGCTAATCTAACGCTCTTATAAAGTTATTTTAGTCGAACGAACCAAATATTATCATTTTTGTTTTCGGACATTTATAAACGAGTCCGAACATAAATTTTGTACAAGCTTCAACAATACATCCATGTTCAATCCAGTTAAAAATAAACGAGTTCGAGCCGAACTTTTAGTAACCGAACTTTTTAGGAGTCAAGTCCGAGCATAAATTTTGTACAAGCTTCATATTTTTACATAAAAAAGAAACTAATATATTTATATCACGGAAAACTAAGAAAATTTATTAAATGATAAATTGTAATTTTTCAAAAGGATAATATTTTTGAGATTCCAGGAAATTGACGTGTTTGTTTTACTATTTATTTTAAAAAAAAGTATTATTTTATATATAGTGGTCAACGGGTAGGAACTGTTTTTAGTAATTTTTATGATATAAAAAATACAAAAAAAAAATTTGTGGTAGATAGTAATCATTGTTACTATTGATAATGACTAATTCTAATTAATATCATAAAATTCTATTTTTATTTTATTTTTGTGGTATTGAAATTTATAAGACACGTTTTCTATACCGCTTAAGACTCTGTCGGTCTCGAAACTTAATTTTCTGCAAAAGTCGTATTATTTAAATAAAACATGGATAAATAATATTATTTTTATTCATAAATCAAACTTATTTTACAATATAAATGTAATTATGTAATAAAGCAATTTAACTTATAATATTTCCATCCTCATTTCCAACGTAAAAAGCTTCCTGTGCTGTCTGGTAAGATTACTCAGTAGTGGTATACGTGTTTTTACGAGCTTCTTCCACGTGTCAGGTAAGATTCATTTGTTTTATTTAACTTTTCTAAATAAATTAAAATTACCAAATAAAATCAAAATAATTTCACTAGGGGCGTTATACGAGCCGAACGAGCCGAGCCTTAGCATGCTCAAGCTCGGCTCGTTTATAAACGAGTCGAGTCCGAACCGAGCTTTTGACGAGCCGAACCCGAATAGCTCGTCTAAAATAATGCTCATATAGTGTTATTTTAGCCGAACGAGCCGAGCTTTACACGAACGAGCCGAGCCCGAGCTGAGCTTTTGACGAGCCGAACGCGAGTCGAGTCCGAGAAGCTTGTTTCATGTATCGGCCCTAAATTTCACAATGTAAAAGTATCATTTTATGATAATTTAAAAAAATAAATTTGATATTTATGTCTATCTCATAGTATATTTTATAAAATCAAATAAAACTATGATATAGTGGTATAATATTTAATATCTTTTAAATTATACATTTATTTTTAAAATTAACTACATTACCAATAATAAAGTATTCATATTAGTTTTTTGCTTAATCAATAAAGCATAATAAAAATAAAAAAAAATTATGAAAATTTGTTCAACCTTACACTAAATTACGAACCCATTATCCACAATTAATCATTATAAATACATAAATTCTGCCATTTTCTCTTCAAACTTCATCTGTTCTTCATCATCTCATCTACCTTCTTCTTCTTCTTCTTCACGTCAAGCAAGGTATCCATCTCTTCTTCCTTCATAATCATTTCTCTTTTCTTTTCCTGCAATTTCTGGTTATCATATATTCTTCTTCAATTTCTCTTGAATTTATATTGCTCATCTATTAAAGATCGATTCTTCAGTCATTATCTCATCAAGTCTGTAATTATTTTTTGTAGAAGAAGGAGATACGATACTCTACGCGTTTTCGAGTTCTTAGTAGTATTCTATAAGTAATATTGCCGTCTGGAATCTCATCTTTCCTGCAAATACTTAAACAATTAGACAAGGCAGCAGAATTTGGTCATACAATCACTTGCAAGCATATGATCATTTAATTCTCATCTCTTCAATAATCAATTAGTAGTATTCTCATCATCAAGTAAAGCAATCGTTGTTAGTCAAACCTCACATATATATATATATATATATATATATATATATATATATATATTATCAATGTCAAAATGATAATATATATTGAGATAATTCAAAATCTCAGCTGGGTCTTTCCCATTTGTGTCAGATCTAGGTTTATATTAAAGTCTAAGACAAACCGACCAAACCAACTGCATAGCGGAGATTGAGCATACGAGCGTACATGTGCATTAGACTCAACTCTGATATATAACCTTATCGAAATGCCTTGGGTGTGACACGGGTATATTTGCTTCTCCATATATATTTAGGGCCCGTTTGGTTTTAACTCTGGAATCGAAAACGGAATGGAAACGAATCTAGTCCATACGTATGTCATTGTTCATGAAAATTTTTGGAATCATTCCTTGTGGTTTGAAGCAATTGGAGTAGAGTTTGATTACTTTTGATACCCTATAGGGTAATAAAATGTGGCAAAGCAAGTGTACTTTGCACTAAACCACAAGGCATGATTCCATAAAATTTCATGAATATTGATATGCATATGGACTAAATTCGTTTCCATTCCGTTTCCGTTACCGGAGTTGGAACCAAACGGATTAAGGTGTATGTTTTAGAAATGAATTAGTATTTTTTATATTAAGAATACCAATTTATTCTCTATTTTTTCATTAACAACAAACTAATCAGAATAAATAATAAAAAATATTTCATTGATAACACATTATCAAGATAATTAATGTAAAATAGTTGATGTAAACTATCACAAGTCTATACTTATTTTTTTATTGTTTTTTTAAACTAGTTTTGTATAATTAAAGTCATTTTAAAATATTTAAATTATAACTTTTAACATTTTTTTAAACATGTACTGATTTTTATTACCATATTTGAATGCTTTAAACAAATTTTTTATTGCATTAAATCTTGACTATACCTAAGTCATGTGGCTTCTTGGGTGGCAAAAAATCAGCAAAATTTGCGCAACATAAATAGAAAGATAAGCAAAATGAGTTGGCCAGCCTGTGACTCACAAAGTTGTTTACTTGCTTGTGAAACTTAGCCTTGCATTAACTACTACAAATATGTACTAACTTCTCTTCTTGTCTATTTACAAGCTAGCCACACAACCAAAGAAGAACCACAACACTTAAACACATCAAGTAAGATGCCTTGTGAGGCGCGGGATTCGGATTCGGAGCTCTTTGTGGAGGTGGATCCGACAGGGAGATACGGGCGTTATGATGATCTCTTAGGAACCGGAGCAGTAAAGAAGGTGTACCGCGCCTTTGATCAAGAAGACGGTATAGAGGTGGCATGGAATCAAGTTCGGTTGAAGAACTTTAGTCAAGATCCGGTTATGTTAGAACGCCTTATTGCCGAGGTGCAGTTGTTGAGGAAACTTAAAAACTCGCACATTTTAACGCTTTATCATGTTTGGAGAGACTCAGAGCGCGGGATTCTTAACTTTATTACGGAAATTTGTACGTCCGGGAATCTTAGGGAGTATAGGAAGAGACATAGACATGTGTCTACTAAGGCTATGAAGAAATGGGCTAGGCAAGTTCTTAGAGGCTTGGAGTATCTTCATAACCATGATCCTTGCATTATTCATAGAGATCTCAATTGTAGTAATATCTTCATCAACGGAAACATCGGGAAGGTACGTTTCGATCTATCTATCCATCTATTTATCTATATATGTTTCTTGCAGTTTAGATAACGGGTCTTTCATCGTTGAGTTAATCCGATTTGGACTTATTTTAACATTTTTCGTGGTTTAACTAGCGAAAATAGGTTAGTTTTGGGGGAAATTAGGATTTTGGTAATATAGATAATCATAAAGATATTTTTGTGATATTTTTTCTTATTCCAATTTTACCCCTACATCGTGTATATCCTCTATATAAAAACATTTTAAATATTTGTCTAATTTGATAAATTTATTTTTAAAATCTATCCACAAATCTTTATTTTCTAAATCTTGGTTTAGGTTTGTTATCAAAGTTTTAAATTTCATGATATTTTTCCATAAACTACTCATACAACATCGTTGACTTAATCCGATTTGTATTTTTGGTGGAAAAAAAAAAAAGTTAAGACGAGATCTTGCACATGAGAGTTGACTTATGGGCATTTTAGTCAATTTACTAGTCAAATTTTCCTTAATATTTGTTAAAACGTGATTTAATTTACTCATCTTCTACTACAATGCAGGTGAAAATTGGCGACTTTGGGCTAGCAGCGATAGTAGGGAAGAGTCACGTGGCGCATTCGATACTCGGAACACCGGAGTACATGGCACCGGAGCTCTACGAGGAGGATTACACGGAGATGGTGGACATATACTCGTTCGGGATGTGTTTGCTCGAGATGATTACGACCGAGATTCCGTATAGCGAGTGTGATAGCATTGCCAAGATTTACAAGAAAGTGACAACCGGCGTCAAGCCAAGGGCGTTCGGTTTGGTGGCTGATCCGGAGGTTAAGGCGTTCATTGATCGGTGCATTGCGCAGCCGAGAGCTAGGCCTTCGGCTTCCGAGCTCCTCAAGGATCCATTCTTTGTTGAGGTTGAAGAAGATGAGGAGGAAAATGGGAGTGTTTGATCAGAGTTGAGTGTGTGTTAGGTGTTTTTATCTCATGTTTTTATGGGTTTGTGTTAAAATATATGGTTGTGTTATTATAGTTTGCAAGTGATGGAAGGTGAAAATTGGATGATTTAATGTAAGTTAATATATGATTGTAAAGATGTGCAAGTGTGATTATTTATTAGCTTTTTATAGTGAAATTTATGGTGGGTTAGATATAACGTGGGGGTTTTCGTTCTGTATATTGGTTAAGTTCAATATATTGAACCAACATATAGATTTAATAAGGTTTCATCTTAAAATTAACTTGTAACTGACTGGTAATAGGAGTAGGCCATCAACCTTGCACAAAATCTCTCGACTTTAGATATGCTAAAAAAAATTGTATCCCGTCACACCCCACAAGTACAACTATGAGAACAAATGTTACCTAAACATGAGAAAGAACATAGTTCAACACACTCAAAAGAAAATAACATAATGACTCATCAAATATTAGCTAAGATTTTATTGAACAATTTCATATTATGTAATAAACAAGTAATTTGGAAGCATGAATAACATTTAATATATAATTACCAAAAACCCAAAACTAATACTTGGTTGGGAAAAATAGTAAAGACGGAAAAAAATAACTAACGAATCAAACTATGTGGATACAATACGAAGATTAAGTATCAAATTACAATCAAATTCACCCTAGTCTTTGTGTTCGACCTTAGACTACTTATCTTGCTACGAAATGACCCATACATTGTGGGTTCACTAAGTAGTCATAGACATCTATTGCAAGTAAAATAAATTTAAAACTTTAAATTGTTTTTGGAGAGAACAAATTTTTGGCGCCGTTGTCGGGGCTAGGTCTAGTTTGATTTGCATCTTGATTGTTAATAGTGTATATCTTTTTAGGTGTATCCGAAGATCCCGTGATGGTAAGAACTTAGCTCCTTTCGATCCCGAACCGTAGAAGAGTTTATGAAAGAGATCTAAGGTAACCAAGAAAATGAAGATGGCCGGAGAAACCTTCAAGGGGAGTTTGATGATGCTACGGAGCAACTTAGGCATAGAGATGAAGCCTTGAAAAAATGAAAGGAGATTAACAAGAGAAAGGCCACTATGAGACATATTTATCCGGTTGATCTTGCTTTGCTTTTTGTCTCTCCTTATTAATGATGCCTTATTTATGCGTTAAATTTAGGTCATCCGCGCATTGATTCAACCAATGGCGGCCGCAAGATTTCTGGGGGAGGGGGCAAAAATATATTATCGATAAAAATATATATGAAAACAAACTAACGATAAAAACAAAGTCAATCTGTCATCGACTTACGCAGTTTTGACCAATCTCGTGTGTAATATCTGGAAATTTTTTTCGGTTATTTTCAAGTCATACTAGATTTGACCAATCTCAATTTTAGTACATCCTACCTAAAATCTTCAATTTTTGAGGAGCGTTACTCACATAAAATGATCCTTGATCAAGATTTTATGTGAAGTCTTAATCATATAAATACTTATAAGGGACACACTTGCAAGACTAGAGTAGATGGATATTTCTTTGTCTAAGTAATGACAAGTTTGACAAGGCCATGACACAACGTAGACGAGCCCAGCCGAGCCTTTGCTCCTTTCTGGCCGAACCCGTATACCATCCTCCTTTTGACAAGATCATAGACAAGGCTCTGAGGGACAAGCAAGACCTATCTAAAATCAAAGAAAATTTTGATAGAGACACAATAGCAAACAAAGTCATGTTGTATTAACAATACTAACTACACAATCCATGTTGTATAACAGCAGTAACCAACCAAGAGAGAGATGCCATCTGAGGGAAGAACTAGGAGTAATTGTGATTCATCTCTAACTTATCTCGTGAGGTGTTTGATCATTAATTTCTGTAATGCATTCATAGACCTGCCTTTTGGCCAAGTAACAGTTGTTTGTTTTCCATTACTTCTCAAATGAAGCAAGTCACTTCTATAACTTTTGTAGTTCCTATTTAGTATACAGAATTTGACATGTTTTTGTCCTCCATTGACACCTCAAATCTAAGGAATTATGATAGTAAGCTTGGACCGTTTTCGGTAGCTGTACGAGGCTGAATCGTCATCTGCACGTCCCGAGAAAAGTGTGTTCTTCTCTTTGCATAAGGAGCCTCTCTTGCTGTTGCCTGTACAAACAATTATTAGGATTCAAATATCTCAGCATGCTCACAGGAAAAGGATTACTCACAAGCTATTCTTTGAGCCCTCGGAACATTTTGCCGCCTCTTCCACAAAACAACAATACAAACAGCCACAATCAATGAGCATATAAGCAAATGCAGTACCCAGCTTTGCACCAGCAGAAAGATGAGGTCCGCACAGCTACGGAAAACGCATTTAGTGATATTACTGCTAGTTTCATTGATTTGAGCTTGATAATTCCTCTTAAAGTAATCTGAATTTCATCTTTGGAGGTTTCCTATGATGCCTATGAAGGAACTGTTCCTTATTTGCTTATTTTGCCATGGTTGTAATTCCTTTGAAGCAAACTCTGCTAAAATTTCTTGTAGCATTTCAGTTACACAGTTCAGTGTTGATGCATGAAGAAACTCCAGTAAAATTGCAGAAGCAATTAATTTGCCTCTCAACTCACTTGTGGTTAGCAGAAGCCTCTTTGGATTGGCAAAGATGGTGATCTTCTTAGTGATACTGAAGCAAAGAAAGTAGCTACACTGTGTAATCTTATAAGCCTTGACACACAATTCATGATCGGTTTAGCTTGAAATTGAACCATACATATATCATTATTCAACTGAACTATTGTTATGAAGAACCTTATTTAAAAAGACAAACAAACATGCAAACTAAAAAGAAAAAAACCAACCTAAAAAGATGAAATCAAAGAATGCTGAACTATAATACGAAAACTGAACTAGGAGAATCATTATAGATTGATTCTCTATGACTAGATATCATGCTGAACTATAAAAGACCCAGAAGGTTGTTCTTGAGTTTTACATGCTTTAATAAGATAAAGCATCGGGTCGGTCTAGTAAAACAAGGCTTTCGACAAAAGGAGTTATCCTCGAGATTTCTAGTACTTCGTCTACTATAAGCTTAACTGTCCCAAACAATACTGGGCCACTTTTGGTGAAACATATGGGATATCTCGGATATCCTACAAAGCTGTCAGGAATCCAAAGAGTTAGTAGTTTAGTCCACGATTCTGCCACTGCATACTCCTTCATCACCCACAGATCATATTTATACATATCTGTTGACAAATCTGTTCCAGTTCCGGTGGTAGAAAGAAGAGCAAACCACTCTTTGTATTTCACTTTATCACATAAACACCTTACCGGACCCTTTGTCAGAGATTCCGGCATCTCCATCTCCCCAAATAACTCACTAGACAAGTTAAATGTCACAATCCTTTGGTTGTTACCATTCCGAGATTCACCACAAATCCAATGCAAAGCACCATTAACCACCACAGATGTGATACAAGTATGAAGATTTACCAAGCCTGCAGGGAAGTTCAGATTCTTCCAAGAGCCCTTGAGTAAAGAAAAGACATGAAAGCTGCATCTTGAGGTCTCGTAAAGCATTTCAGTCAATATGTGCACAACCTTGTAGTCATTGGTAAGTGAATCATACCCAAAGTCAATGTTATATATGGGAACACTTTGAAGAGTAGGACGAATAAGAAGACTTGGAATGGTGAGAAGAATAATAAACTTTCTTATACATGGGTTCCATAGAATTGAATCCTGGTGAATTGACAGACATACGAGGCCATTGTAAGTTCCAATTGGATTCATCACATTCCATGCAAAAGGGTTTTCACAAACTGCAGATAAAGCTCCCCTGAAATCACAAGTAGGAATTACTGCGCCCTTTGTATATTCACCCTTGATATTATCGAAATCCAAAATTAAAAACTCAGAATTCAACCGAGACTCGTTACTGCTGAAAGAATAATAAGATACCAGAAGCCGATCACTACTTTCGCTTATGTTGTTGTTGGTTTTCAGATGGTTGAGAACGAAAGCAGAAGACTTGACTAGAGAATTCCATGACTTACTTACACTCTTCCATTTCAGCAGTGAATTGATAGGAACCCTAACAAGAATTTCATATATAATATCGTCTGGTAGTTTCTGAGCGCCATTCCTCTGTTCCCCTTTGCAAATCATCATCTTCCCGGAAAAGATTGCGAGGTTTAGGGCTTTCACACGCCGCCGACTATCAGAGCGAGGCAAATATAAATTTTACAAGTTGATTTACTAATAGTACGTTAAGGGCCTTAGCAAAGGTTCGTAAACCTTTGGTTTATATACTCGGGTTATTTTTTGTGAGGGGTTATTTGTAATTGGGTTTATTTTAAACGAGTTTATTCGGGTATAAACCTCTAAAAAAATAATCTCCTCTATTAATTTTCATTGATGGATTTATTTTTTCTTTATATCCGAAATTACGCTTGTTCACGTCTTTACAAATCTGACCATAACATTCACACCCATAAAGTTCCTCTCCTTCAAAGCAATTGCATCATCCCATTCCCCAACCATCCTCTCTCTTGACGCCCCAAGCTCCAACCATAACACTCAATTGCGCTTCAATAACACTTGGGTCACCCATGAAAACTTCCTCCCTTGTATTGCTTATTCTTGGAGTCATGCTCAAAATGGCTTCCCATTGTTCAAGCTTGTCCCTAAACTCAAAAGCATCAAACCCAAGCTAATGAAATTCCAAAGCTCCAAACTCGAGAACATCCACAAACCCATCAACAACAATAAGAAGCTCCTCACCCCTGTCCAGGAGGAACTCCAAACACCCCCTTGACCCTGCCCTTCAAGAGAACGAGAAAACTACCATCATCAACTTCAACTCATCTCTTGACCTCCTCAGGATCACCATGATCCAACTGACCAAAGCTAACTAGATCAAATATGGCGATCAGTGTGACTCCTTTTTCTTCTGGAGCATCAGTTCCAAACGTACCCCTAACAGGATCTCCTCCACCCTTACCTCCACCGATACCATCACCCATGAACCTCATAGAATAGCCTCAACATTGACACATCACTTCTCTTCCATCTTGGGTCCTCTAAACACACAACCCCCGGCCCCTTCCCCAACATTACCTTACCCCACCTTACCCCTTCCAACATTAGCCTTTTATCCAAGCCAATCTCCCTGGATGAAATCAAAGACGCTCTCTTTAGTATCGGGGACAACAAAACCCCTGGTCTAGACGACTTATTCCCTTCTTCTTCAAAGCCGTTTGGAGCATCATAAAGGAGGACTTCAACCATGCTATCCTTGACTTGTTTGCCACAGGTAAACTACTCAAGTAGGTGAATCACACATCCATCTTTTTTTATTGCAAAAAAAGATAACCCCTCTTCCCCATCTAACTTCAGACCAATATCTTGTTGCAATACAACTTACAAAGCCATAGCCAAAATCCTGACTACTAGAATCAACTAAACTCTCCCCAATATTATAGGTCCATACCAAAAAGCCTTTGTCAAAGGACGTTCGATCAAGCATAATATTCTTCTCTGCAATGAGCTCCTCAAGAACTATAACATCAAAAACGCCTCCCTCAGATGTGCTCTAAAGATCGACATCTCTAAAGCCTTCAATTCTATTGACCACAACTTCATCCTGCAATGCCTCACCAAAATTGGCTTCCCTGAACCTTTTATCGCCTTCATAAAAGCCTGCATCACTACAACGTCCTACTTAATTAACTTCAATGGCTCTCTCACTGGGTACTTCAAAGGCTCGAGAGGACTAAGACAAGGTTGCCCCCAATCCCCTCCACTCTTTGTGATAGCCATGGAAGTCCTATCCTAAATGATCACCTCAAACACTACTAACCCAAATTTGAATGCTCACCCCAAATGTTACTCTTCCTGCATTACTCACATTTGTTTTGCAGATGATCTCATGTTATTCCGCAGAGGTGATCTTCAGTCCATCCTCACTCTCAAACAATCTCTTGACGACTTCAACCTCTCCTCGGGCCTCAAGGTAAACCTCTCCAAGTCTTCGGTTTTCTTTGGAGGTCTCCACCAATCCCCACAAGATCACATTAGCTCCACTACTGGCTTCCCCATCGGCTCCTTGCCCTTTCATTACCTTGGTGTCCTCATTGGCAGTAAGAGACTCAACCTCCACGACTTCCAACCTCTCATCAACAACATCACAAATAAAATCAACTCTTGGAGTGTCAAATCCTTATCCTATGTCGATAGGCTACACATCATCGGCTCAATCCTCATGTCCATGCACTTGTACTGGTGTCAGGTTCTCATCATCCCTTCCACCATCATGCACAAGATCCAAAGTCTCCTTAGATCCTTCCTTTGGTCTGGTAATGACAACAGCAATGATCCCTCATAACACTATCTGCTCCGCCAAACTCTCTGGTGGCCTCTGATTAAAAGAACTGCTCTCTTGGAACAAATCATGTATATCACGCCTCATCCATGATCTTGATTCCAACTTATGGTGCCTCTGGATCAACAACAACATTCTAAAAAAGCACACTATATGGACCTACAGGAGAAGCAACAACTATAGTCACACCTGGAACATGATTATCAAGACCCGTGATGACCTCCTCTCCGCCGGTCTTGCCACGAACTACACCCATCTTCTTTCGAATTCCAATGGCTCCTTCTCCCCCAAGAAGGCCTACACCTTCTTCAGGAGCCCTACCCTTCCTCTAACGGAACATCACCAACAATGCAACTTGCAAGCTATGCTCAAACCACCAAGAAGATGAGAACCACCTCTGGGCCAATTGCAGCTACACGTCCCTCGTTCTCGACATCATCTCAAACTGGACCAGAACCCCTCACCCTCTCCCCACCCTTGGACATGGCTAAACTCCCACCAAAGCTCAAAGAATTGCTTCATCGACAACATCCGCATCTCTTCCATCACCACTTTCATCTACTTCTTCTAGAAGGGAAGAAGCAACATCCTCTACAATAACGTCTACATCCATGCTACCGATTGCGTCAATGAAGCAATTCTCGCATTCAAAAACTACGCCTCGCACCACTGGAAGAACTAATCACCCGAATCCACCTCTTGGGCTAAAATCTAAGGATTTATATAGCTTAATTCCCCCCTCCCCTCGTTTTCCTCTTGTTTTTGATGTTGATGCCATGATGTAGTTCACAAATGTATATCCCCTCCTCTTTCTAATATACGTAAATTTTCAAAAAACAAAAGATATAAGAGCCAACACGAGACAAATTCTCATACAAAACAATGTAGGAGTAAATCAAAGACAACGAGAGGAGAATTTTCAATAAAATGTGCCTCTTCCTCTACCGGTGAGACAAGCCCAAGTTGAGCCAAATGTGAGGCAACCACAAACAATTGGGCAACGAATGGATCCCACTCAAAGGATTCATCGTCCGGGAGTCAACCTTTGTGATCCCGTCAAACATGAGAAAATATACATACAACTTCAACTAAGAGAATAAAAAATTTAAAGCCACCTTAAAAACTTCTCTTTTTAAGATTTATTATAAAAAAATTGAATTTTTTTTATAATAAGAAATATAGTAAACTAAACACACATGCACACCTACATACTCTGAATTATTAATTAACACTAAGATGAGTAGATGAAATTCGTGAGATTGTATTTAGTGTAGTCAACAATCTTTTCAAGGATCAATGCAAGAAGCATAAAACGTGCCGTATTGGTTGTGCGAACCCTAAAATTCTTCATCTTCAGTTTACAATTTTAATTGTTTTGTTCAAACACCATAACATGACTTGCTCCGCACTTCTCTTCTATCTTGCTCCCTACACACATTATTCATCATACTCACATTTACAAAAGATTACAAAAAGATTATGGAAACTCGAAGAGGAACGTACGATAAGACGAACACCGAAAGGAATGCACGGATGAAATGCAAATGGCTTGCACAGAAAATAACGAGAAAGTGTACAAGAAAATATGTGAGAACTGAATGTAAAAATTTTAGATTTGGACTCGAGCTAAAGATATTAGAATTCGACAACACATTCATGATATATGTTCCAATAAGATAATTTCGGACCATCATCTACGCGAGTCGCGTACCAAACGTGCAATGCAACGATGAGGTATTGTTTAGAGTTAGAGTTCATCCTTTCGTGATACTTCTACCAACTCACCCAAATAACTCGATTATTGATCAAATTTCGGTAGACACAAACACATAGGTCCGGTGACCTCCTTATCTAAAATTGATTGGTTATAAGGAGTTAACCCATACACCTTATACATTATCGTGTAAATATGATTTAAGAGTCCGTTTGGAAGACTAGCTTATTGAAACTTATTGAATTTAGGAAGATTATGGAAAAAAATAAGATAGTGAATCATAACTTACGAGAGTTTATACATAACTTGTGAAAGTTTAATTTTTCTTATTTAATAAGCTGCATGGAGAAAGCTAACGCGGATAATAACAACTTATTAAATGATATATTTTATATATAACTCTAATATACTTCATTTTCTCAAACGTTCATCAAACTTGTCAACAAAATATTCGATCAACTACTTATTAAGTACCCAATAATTTTCGACTTCAACTTCAGTTTCAGCTACAATAATACCCTAAGTAGCCTCACTAAAGTTCGAAAATGACAATGGTGAGTTACATGAAGGTGGGGATCACACAATCACAACTTAGGGATTGAAGCCAAGAATGGCTTGTAATGCAAGACTTCAAAAGCCAAGAATGACCGTACGTGCATCTTTACATTATTTTCAAACTTTCTCCCACCTTTTTAGGCCTTCAAATACACGTCTTTGAAGCCTTAAAACTAGCTACTCTTTCTTCTTCTTCTTCTCTCTTTGAGTACACTCGTGTGCCATTTGACCCATCTTATAATATATACAAAAAAAGAATCATTATTCCATTTAATCAGCTTCTGAATCTAACATTCTCACATTTGCTTTAATTGAATGGTCAAGAATCCATCTTCAAAGCTCTTGACAATGGAAGCTTCAAGTCCCAACTTCTGTTCTTCAGTCTCTTCAAGCCCTTACTCTTCTCCTAACCTCACTGCTCTTCTCAAGATCAAGATCATTTCTTGGTATGATCACTTCATTTCGATATCTCGATTTTCATTTCGATACTCATACATGTATATATGTATTGTTGTATGATCTCAGGAGCCAAGAGACTGGACTGCCTGTTGCTATTCAAGTTCAGGTTGCTGATAGAATTTTCAGTCTTCACAAGGTAACATACGAGCTACTCCTTATACTGTCAATTGATTTTAAAATGAAAACTCGTTGGATTATGTGTTGTAGGTTCTCTTGTTGTCGAAAAGTGGATACTTTAAGAGACACTTACTCCACGACTCAACGAAGATCGAGCTTCCTTCGAACTTCCCCGGAGGATCCGAGGTTTTTGAGATGATCGCGCTCTTCATTTACGGCTCCTCAACCTTTATAGACCCTTATAATGTCGCGGCCTTACGTTGTGCTTCCGAATTTCTAGAGATGACATCGGATTACGGCTCTAACAACCTTTGTGACCGAACCGACCTTTACCTTAACCAAGTAGTCCTACAAAATTGGGATGACACTTTGATAGTCCTACAAAAATGTCAATCTATCCTCTCATGGGCTGAGGAGTTGCTTCTTGTTAGCCGTTGCATTGAAGCACTCGCTTTTATGGCTTGTATGGAGATCCTAGACCCTGAAGGAAAACGCGACAAACCCGGATTCACCTTTGATTCACTAACTAGTCATCCATGGAGCTCTGAGAAAGCCAAGGAGATTGTGTGTCAAGATCTTTGGATCAAAGATCTTATCACTCTCCCTTTCGAGTTCTTCAAGAGAGTCGTTTGTTCTTTACGACGACAAGGGATGAGGGAGAAGTATGTTAGTCCTATCATTGTCTTCTATGCTAACAAATGGATCATCTCCAAGAAACCAAGAAAGTTTTGGGAGTGTCTATGTGATGGCAATGTCAATACATTAGAGATACTCCGCGGAATCCTTGGGTTACTTCCAGCCGCGAGCAAGGCTAGTAAAGTGATCCCAGTCGGGTTCTACTTCTCGCTATTGGCTCGGGCTCTTGAGCTTGATTTGGAGAATAAGAGTAGAAACATGCTACTTAAGCAAATTGTGCTTATGTTGCCATTGGCGCGATTTGATGATTTGCTCGTTGCTGAAGTTAATGGAACTGAAAACATTACTTCTACATTAGAGTTCAGTGTCATGATCAACATATTTGCTGCATACGTTTCATCAAACCCGAAAATAGATCATGTTTCTAAGACAAATTGTTCGGTTGTTGCGGAATTGTGGGACTCTTACCTTAGGTATGTAGCCTTGGATCCAACTGTGGAACCTGATGTGTTTCTGAAGCTCATTCAGACAGTTCCTGTAAACTATAGACAATGCCATGACGGTCTGTATAGAGCAATCACTTCGTTTCTTCAGGTTTGCTTCTACAAAACTCGTGTTATCGGTCATTTCGAGTCGGTTTATTCGAGTTATTGGGTCATTTTTTTGTCATGTTCTTAGGGTGTCATCGAGTTTGGTCATTTTCGGGTTCGGGTTATTTTGCTCTCAAATGACATTGTAGCCTAAATATAAAACAATTGGTTAGGTCATATATTTCTAGAACTATAAGCTTGTTTTTGTCACATATTGTTCTATATTCGGTCTTACCGGTTAGACCCGGCAATCTGTGTCCGTTTTGCATCATTTTGGATCGGGTTAAAGTAAGGTCTAATGACCAATTGGGTTTACTCAGGTTTGGTCATTTTGGGTTCGGGTTGTTTCACTCTCAAACTCATTTCGTGTCGGGACATTTGAGTTCTTAGTTCATATGGGTCAGGCTAGTTTGAGTTTTCGGTTCGGGTTACTTTGGTTTTCGGTTTGTCAAACTCATTTTGACAATATTTCAGGCACATCCAAGCATAACCCAAGACGAGAAAAACACAGTTTGCCAACACCTAAACAGCCAAATGCTGTCACAAGAAGCCTGCATAGAAGCAGTCCAAAACGAGCTAATGCCTCTACGTCTAATAGTCCAAGCACTCTTCACCCAACAACTAAACACACAACAAGCCTTCAAAGAATGCTCAGAATCATTCCGATACACGCAAACCGAAAACATCTCCAGCAGCATTCCTAGCTCAAGACATCTCAACGAAAGTCCTTACGGTTTAAGTTGTTTACTCCAAAAGGATGTAGCCATGGAAATGGAAGGGCCGGAAACCGAAACACTTTCGAAAGAATACGAGTCCACGAGTTTTAGGATCCAAAGCCTTGAGAAAGAGCTGCTGTCATTGAAGAAGAGTCTTGATTCAAAGACATTGTCTAAGGAAAGTGATCATGTTCATGAGAGATCATTGAGTAAGAGAAGGAACCCATTTGGGCAAGTCTCGGGTTGTATCGGTTCTGTGAGCTTCTCGTTGAATCAAAGGCGGTATGCTGGCCGGATTCTGAGAGTCTTCCGAAGGATGATATTGTTTGGTAAGCTGAAACAGAAGAGAAGATCAGTAGCTCCTGCTGTATGGTCAAAATCTGTGTAGTTTTTGTAAGAGTTTTTGAAAATCTTGTATTACCTTTTTCTCTTGATGAATAATTTCATGTTATAATCCTTACAAATATAGAGAAGATCAATAGCTCCTCCTTGTAGTATGAACAGATCCGAAGACTAAATTCTGAAGTCGAGCTTCAAATCAATTGAAAACAACCATGCTAGCAAATAGACAGTGACCAAATCTAGCGAGATAAGGGTCAGATGACTCCAATTCTGGTCTACACATCATGAATTCAGCTTAAACAGACCAAAATGTCCAAAGAGTTTCAATTTTTCAAAAATTCTGTAAAATAATCATCAAATTTCAATGCTTACCAAGCAATAATGGTTCAGAACAATTTTGAAGAGCAACTTACCAAGCAAAGATCTAAAATGCTTTGCCAACTGCCTTCATTGTCCAATCTGGAGGGGCAATAGTGTTTACTGACTGCATTGCTCTTCTCTTTCCATCTTTTTCTTCATAAAAACTGTGGTCAACACTTTGCGGTAACAGTGAAAGATCGCAAGAAGCTACTAAAACGAAGTTGATTGAGAGGATTTATTTGCCTTCAATGGTGTTTACAGTGACGATGTAACACCAAGAGCCTTCTTTGAAGAAAACCCCCTTCCAGGACGATAAACCCTAATTCATGGCCGTTTTCACCTTCTTCCACCACACTAGATCTTTGAGTCATTCGACCCAACAAAGTATCGATTAGAAAGGTCGGATCTCAATCCCAAACGTATGAAAATTTTGATGAACAAAGATCGATACAACATCGAGAATCGAATGTACTCTCAATTCAGTGTTGAGATCTCGAAGAACAAATTAGTTTTGAGTTCTCACGATGAACAAGAGCGTGCACCTCTTCACCCAAATCGAAAAGCGCATCAATCGGTTTATCGGTTCACTTATTTTATAAATTCGGTTTAAGTTCCTAGCTGAAAAGCGGTTCAAACCGGGTTTATAAATGTGATATTTATATCGATGATTAAAGGATGATTTATGAAAAAAAAATTTTGAATAGGTTTGTTTGCATGTGTTTTTTATATACCAGTGGATCACCCTGTAACATACTTACGAATGAAAACTTTAAGATCCCGTATGATAGTCTTTCCGTTTGAGAGAAGTAGCGGTAAGTGAAAGTCAACTTGTCTACTACACCGTTAAATTCCCTAAAGATGAGTTTGATTTGGACCTACAAGAGTCCGGAAATGAGAAAGGAAATGTCACATAAAACGAATTTCATCCCCTAATGTGGTTTCATAGTTTTTTTTAATAAAATTAATTATTATTAATTTGTTCCCATCCATATCAATGGGGTTAATTCTCAAATCCTAACTCTTACATGACTCTTACACAACTCTTACCTTAGCGTGCATGCTTTAGTATGGAGGATAAATGTATTACCACGTTATACATAGCCAAGGATCAAGGTAGAAATGTTATGGTCTCTCAAAGTTTAACCAAAGACACACTTATTGTCGTTGTGTTTTGATCAAGTTTTATTGTTCTGATGTTTGTGTGCATAATACGCTCCAGATGGCGATGTCATCTCTGTTTCCGGCTAAAAGGATCCGGCAAGTGGCTTGCCCATTTTGAAGATATTTCGGCTATTTAATAAGACTCTTTATATTCGAATTTTAATTTCGGAACATAATTTCGTAACTTAAATTCCAACCTTTTATATTTTTAGACCTTTCGTTTCGGAACCTTAAAGTTACGAATATAAAGAGTTTATTATTAAATATTCGAAATATCTTCAAAATGGGCAAGCCACCTGCCGGATTCTTTTAGCCAGAAACATTGATGGCACCGCCATCCGAAGGTGTATTAGTGCATGTGTGGAAGATCTCAATCACTCAGTCAACAAGGAAATTGTTATCTTCTTCTTTTTGGTCTTTTAAGTGGGGATGCAAAACATTTGTATGAGTTTCATCTTGAAGCATTTCTCATCTTTGTAGAAAGTTGTTATTTTTTACTTTGTAAAAGTAAATAAGTGAGTATAATATATGTATGATGAAAATACTTATATAGTTATATGTGGTTGTAAATTTGAAACGAGTAATGTCTTGGAATGGATTATACCCTTTTTAATTTATGGAATCACATTATTCTTTAGAGTTGGAATAAATCATTCCGTGAAATCATTTTCATTCCAATTTCAAGTCTTACCAAACACGAGGTATAATCATGACTCATTACATATACGATTCTTGATTCCATGGGAACCGTACCAAGCAAGTCCTTAAAAGTTGTTTTGAGGTCTTTCAACCGTTTTTGTTTTTCCCCTTTTAGTGTAGTATTTTAGGTTCATGTTGGGTAAAGACGATATCGTTTGTAGGTCTTTGTCTTGTTCAATTTTGTATTATGGTTTCACTTTTGTCTCTTTTCGTACACGATAACATCCATTTTAACGTGTTTTTTCACTCACATTTGTGTCCATCTCTTGAGGATATAGGTTAAATTTTCATCATATTATGGTAGATTCTTTACTTGTTGTTTTGGATATCTAGTTGTGATTTCGTGATATTGCGGGAATCCTTGTCCTTTCGAAATGGAGCTAAATTAAGAGAAATTTTTACGACAAGCGAAGGTTCTTCCTACGGTCAAGAAAATTTGGGTCAAGATTGAACTGATTGACTAAGGACCGAGAGTTGAAGAAATGAAGAAAATCTCGATGTTTTGCCTCCAATCGAGTCGATCATCCGTCGGTTGAGTCGACTGATCCCTTTCTACAAGCATGTGTTCGCATTTTTCAGACGTTTTATTTTCATTAAGTCGAGTCAATATACGACATTAGTGGAGTCGAACGACGCCATATCTTTGCCATATTGGAAGATCTATTTTTATTTCCTTTCCCTTAAGATAAGGTTAAACTTTTTAGATTTTATTTCCTATTAAGACATACTTTAGTTGGATTAACCTCAAACAATAGGAAGAGTAGGATTAGTCTTCTCCGTATAAATAGGATTATTCATCCATTAGTTTCTGAATTAATTAGGAAAATAGGTTCCCTTAAAATTATCTTTTTTAAACTAGACCTCTATATAAAAGAAAGAAAAATTAGGTATGAAAAATAGAAAATAGGGGCAATAATTTTTTGACAAAATTGGCAAACTAGTCTTTTAAGCAAATCAATTGAGAAAGAAGACTCATACTATTTGGGATTGATATTTTAACCCCCTATAAAATAGAATAGAGGAAATATAGTACAAAAGAGGGCAAAGTTTGACAACTCATCGGATGTGACATGTTGTATTATCTCACATGTCACATCAATCAGAAAAAGTAATTTCCAACATTCTTACTTTATCATCTGTTACCCAAAAATTCGCTTACCCAAATAATATCACAATCATACCCAAAAATAAATTTGTCAAAGTACATAAACATACTCGAAAGTAACATACCCAAAAAATCAAATATCAAATAAAATCATATCCATAAATTGGATAATATTTTATATTTATACCCAATTTAAACATCATTTAATACAAAAATCATACCCAATTTAAATTTGTCATACCCAAAATTTTCAAAACTCGATATTATACACAAACATCAATATCAAATGACATTTGATCATTACCCAAAAATTCGCTTGAATTTGATCATTATAACACAGTTTGGGTAACCATAAAACATACCCACGATATCACTTTAAAAATATACTTAATAATAAAAAATATACAACAAAGCCAATACACATATAAAAGCATACCCAAAAACCCGTTTACCCAAATAATGTCATAAGCATACCCAAAAATAAATTTGTCAAGAAATATATTGCCTCTATTTTCACAATCATACCCAAAACCATACCCAAGAAATATAATACAAAATCAATCCATGTAAAAAAGATACTTAAATCAAAAGTAAACATCTAATCACCATCATTTCAATTAGAGAAATTATTACCCCTATTTTTTAGTTTCCATACCTATTTTTTCTTCCTTTTGTATAGAGACATAGTTTGCAAAAAAGAATTTCAAGGGGTCCTATTTCCCTAATTAATTCTAATTTCTTTAATCGAAATGATTTAGATTAGATGTTTACTTTTGGTTTAATTATCTTTTTTACATGTTTTCCTTTTATTTTTGGTTAATGTAGCTAGTTTGATGAAATTTTCAAGTCCATGAATGCTTAATTTTTTTGGGTAACATTGTTTTCGTTACCCAAATATGAATTATAGTATTTTTCTCATTATTGGGTATATGTTTATTGTTTTTGTGGTATGTTTCTTATTGTTGAGTATGCTTAAAGTGATATTTTTGGCTATATTTTATGGTTATCCAAACTGTGACAAGGATCAAATGTCATTTGGTATTGATGTTTGTGTACAATATCGATTTGTATAAATTTTGGTTATGACAAATTCAAATTGGGTATGCTTTTATACGTATATTGGCTTTGTAGTACATTACTTATTATTAAGTATATTTAAAGTGATATCTTGGGTATGTTTTATGGTTACCCAAAATGTGTTATAATGATCAAAACGTCAAGCGAGTTTTTGGGTAATGACCAAATGTCATTTGATATTGATGTTTGTGTACAATATCGAGTTTTGAAAATTTTGGATATGACAAATTTAAATTGGGTATGGATTTTGTATTAAGTGATGTTTAAATTGGGTACAAATAAAAATATTATCCAATTTATGGATATTGTTATATTTTGATATTTGACTTATTGGGTATATTGTTTTCGAGTATGTTTATGGGTGTGTTTGGCAAGGTATATGCACTAGTGTATTGGAGTGTATGTGAGTGTTACTAAATTTAATATGTGTTTGGCCTACTGAGATACACTAGTGATTAGTGTATCTCAGAGTGTATCTGAAACCCTCATCCGAGCAAGGGTAAGGCTCTTACACTAGTGTATATTCGTACAAAATACCCAGAATGTCCTTATGTTTAAACGTTATTTACACATAAAAATCGGGTATATATTCGACACTCTCTCTCATCAACACAACCCTAATCTTCGAAACTGTGAGAGAGAGCCACCGGCGGCGACGAACCACGAACGGCAATTCGACGATTCACGACCGGCAATTCGACGATTCACGACCGCAATCATCGTCTTCACTCGGTAAGTTACCTGTAATTCGAATACATTTGATTTTTTGCTCGGATGAGGCTTCGTTCCATCTCGATTCTCACTTCCGATTTGTTTTACAGATCTTATTTTTTCTTCATTCCATCTCGATTCTCAAGCAGCTCCCTCCTGGATTTCTTCTGGTTACCGGTGAGTATGTACCCGTATTTTCCTTTTACTCTCAGCTCCCTCCTGGATTGCTTCTGGTTACAGATCTTATTTTTTCGATTTGTTTTCAGATCTTATTTTCTCGATTCTCAATTCCGATTTGTTTTCAGATCTTATTTTTACTCTCAGCTTCTGATTGTTATTGCTTCGAACTGTCAGATTTTTCTTCTGATTTGTTAGGTTGAATACAGTTGTTTAGTTCACTTGTGCTTCATTGTTCTACCTATCTCGTAGAGCAATATTACCAGCAATATTCCCAACATTATCGGCTTCCTCATATTTTGAATTGGTAATCCTATCAAGAGAGCAATATTACCAGCATTTCGATTGTGCTTCTGATTGTTATTGTTGTACGAAGTTGATGAATGGTGGTCTACAATGTAGCCTGTCAAATTGTTATGAGTTACTTAAGGAATGTGGTATTGGCCCGTGCAGTAGATTTCCAATCAAACTAATAACCATTGCCGAGGAACAAGTTTTACAGATGTTGGAGGGGATTATTATGCCTTGAAGTAGATTTCCAGTCAAATTGTTATGAGTTACTTAAGGAATGTGGTATTGGCCCTTGCAGTAGATTTCCAGTCAAATTGTTATGAGTTACTTAAGGAATGTGGTATTGTTTAGTTCACTTATGCCTTGAAGTTTGTTTTGTTTGAGATGTGTAGTATTTCTAAATTCTGAGAAATAAAAAGTAGGTGAAGCATTCGGGTATGTAGCCTGTCAAATTGTTATGAGACAAGTCAAGTAATCGAAGATCACTTTAGATGACACAAAGAAGAAGGAATTGCAGATGGCACAGGACCTTTTTCTGGACTGGATTTTGTGTTGATTTGTTTAATGCTTTGCATTGTGTTCAAGCATTATTACTTGTTCATTGCTGTGTTGTGTAATTGAGTTGTGTTGGTGTGGTATGAATACAATGTGTTTGCACAGATATGTAATAATTTTCTATTGTGTATTATACTTGTGTTTGTACTAAGCATTTACTTATATTGTTTTTAGCGTGTAGATGGATGATAATAATGTGTCACAATGTCGGTCTAGGGCTCCAAATTTTCCTTGGACATTTGAACTAGTAACAATTCTAGTTTCAATTTTAATGGAATATCAAAAGAAAAACGGGAGCAAGCAAGCTTACAACTGGAAGGAGATAACTGCTACATTTATTAGTAAGACTGGGAAGTCTGGAGTTAATGAATTTTGTAGAAATAAATTTGAGACAATGAAAAAGGAATACAAGGCTTGGAAAAGTCTTAGGAATTCTGAGACCGGTCTAGGATGGGATGAGAAGACTCGAATGATTACGGCTTCCAATGAATGGTGGAATAGGAAGATAAAGGTAATTTCTTAGCTCACTTTTTATTCATACGTTGTTATAGCTTTTTTAAATATTAATATGTGATGTTTAATAAAAATTTTTTTACTTGTTTGTGCTTTGTATTGTAGGAAGATGTAAACTGTAAGAAGTATAAGAACAAGGGTATGGAAGTGGAGTATGAGGAGTTGTTGACATCATTGTTTGATGGAAATGTAGCTACGGGTCGTCTAGCCACGTCAGCTGGAATGGTTCGTGAGGCAATACCAGATCCTATCTCGCTTGCAGATGATGCGGAATTAGGTTTAGGTGAAGATGACGGTGAGGGTGGTGATTTTTTTCGTAATTTTGTCGGCACCGTCAATGAAGGTGGCGGTTCTAGCTACTCCGGAGTTCAAGCAAACGATGATGAGCCGGTTCAATTTACAGAACCAACACCAACACCGGCAACTACGGGTAATAAAGATAAGGGTCCGATGAAGAGGAAACGAAGACAATCAGTTGGGTCTTCGAAGTTGGAAGTTTTCTTGGAACGTTCACATGAGAACAGTGACAAATTGCTAGCAGTACTCCAGGAGGAGGTAAATTCTAAGGCAAGAGATCGGGAGAGAATGACTCAGAGAGGGTTGGAGGTTGTAAAAAGGTTGGTCCAGAATGACATGGTTGAGAGTGGAAGTCCACTGTGGTGTTACATTGTTGGGAGGACTAAAATTGCTTCTGATATGAATATACTACTGAACCTGGACAGTGATGAAGAGAGGGTGCGTTGGTTGACATGGGAGTATGAGCGGTCATTGATGTAGTTGTCCGACTGTTAGTTTTATTTTATGAAACTACTATCTTAAGACAATCTTTTCATTATTAATTGACATGTTGGATTGTGTATGTTTTGTTGGATTATATGTCGATTTTAAATTGCACGACAATCCTTTCATTATTACTTATCTTATATTCATTGAATTTGATTCCCATGCACTATCTTTAAATTTCTAGAAACTCCTACCTTTAGTAGCACTTATTTGCACAATTTATTTCAGGTACTGAATGTCAAGTTCTAGTAATGATAGCCGTGATAGTGACGACAATGAGCATAGACAAATTCGACGGTTCAACATCATTGAGTCTCATCAAGAATTGCAAAGACAATATGCAATTGCAGCTGATCACTACTACAAGCACATATACAAGGAGCCTTGTTACACGGAGCATGACCGGGGGAGACTTTGGATGGAGGAGATATTGAACGGGTATCACATTCGGACAGTGAACATGTTCAGAATGGATGCTGAAGTTTACCGACGTTTATGTAACGAGTTGGAGCAGAACTATGACCTCACTTCTTCTACAGAAGTTTCACTAATTGAAAAAGTTGGTTTGTTTTTATACACCCTTGCACAAGGTTGCTCGGTTCGTGTTGTTGCTGAACACTTTCAAAGGTCAACCGAAACTGTACACCGATCGTTTCATAGCGTATTGAACTCTATTACCGGACGTGGACATGAAGGGTGTGGACTAGCAGGTGATGTCATCCGACCCCGGAACCCAAATTTTCCTAGAACACCATCACACATCGCAGATGACCCGAGATACAAGAATTACTTTAAGGTAAACACAAACATGTGAAGGACATATTTTTTTGTTTATTTCATTTATTCGTAATTTGTCTTCACAAGGGTTTCAATTCAGGATTGTATTGGTTGTCTAGATGGTACTCACATAAGTGCATGCATTGAAGAAGTTTCTCAAGTTCCGTTTGTCGGAAGGAAACATACTGTGACTTTCAACGTTCTCGCCGTATGTGACTTTAATATGTTGTTCACTTTTATCTTGTCCGGTTGGGAAGGATCCGCTCATGACGCCAAGGTTCTCGAAAATGCAATCTGCAACCCCAATCTCAACTTCCCACATCCACCTCCAAATAAGTACTATCTTTGTGACAAGGGTTATGCAGATAGACCAGGGTTCCTAGTTCCTTATTCAAAGACTCGGTATCATTTAAATCAGTTTGACAATGAGCCTCCTAGCAACAAAAAGGAAGCGTTTAACAAGGCACATTCTTCTTTGAGAAGCTGCATTGAACGTTGTTTTGGAATCTTAAAGAAGAGATGGAAGTTATTATCTGTTATGCCTTGTTACCCGGACTACACCCAAGTTGACATCCATCTTGCTTGCTTTGCGTTACACAACTTTATTCGTCTTTACTCAGGGTACGATGACTTGTCAGAAGACGACGATGAATTGCCAACGACAAATCAAGATGAGGTAGAAGAGGTGGAGGAGACCAATGAGAATGGAAGAGGAATGAGTCATATTCGTGATCGTATTGCAACAGCAATTTGAAATGCAAGAAGGAATATGTAATATGTTTTATATATTACCGACATTGTCCAACTTTTATCTATGGTGAACTCTTTTATGAACAATTGTCATCACTTAGGATTTAAAACACTCTTTTATGGTGGAAAAGTGTGTTTAATTTTATAATTTGTCCAACTTTTATTAGTCAAAAGTTACGGATTGTCTTGCTGAAATTACATATGTGTTAGCAAAGACAAAAAATAATACCATTCAAAGTACTACATTGTTGGTTCATGGGTAAGATAATCCTCGTACGTTACACAACTTGTAATTTAAACCCCCCTAGTAGTACATTACATAACAAGCAATTGCAACCCCACAAAATAAACCCTTAGTAGTACATTACATAACAAGCGATTGCAACCCCACAAAGTAAACCCCAAGTAAATGATCTTAAACACATTTCCGTCATGAGTTTCTTGTTTAGCTGTTTCTGTTTTTTAAGTTCTTCTTTTACTGCTTCGAACATGATAGCACCATCAGTTTGGCCCAAGCGTAGTACTCGAACTTCATAATTCAATCTTCTCCTCTCTTCACGTAGTCCTTGCACGAAATCCCTCAAACTTGATGAACACCCACTATTATCAAATGTGTACATTAGCATCTCATCTTCGATGGGATCATCATCTGACATGCATATATCGCTCTCAAAACCGGAGTAGTCATCCATTGCTACCTAACACACAACCATACATTGTGAAACATTAGTCATGATTCACTGAAATGATAGCAATTTGCCAAACACAGAATTAATGTGTTGGTAAAGCATATTAAAAAATATTCGTCTTTGAGTTGAATGAATTATGTGATTTTAACCTCAAATTATAACCTATGCTTTGACTTAACATTAGATGCACCATGTTTCGGACTGTTTATAGTTTAATTTCAACCTAAAACTGGACAGAGTTGAAGAGTATAAATCAAATGCGCCAAAGGAGTATATATGAAAATTGCACATTGTGAAAAATTTGCACAAATTTAAAATATGCACATTTACATATATGTGTATGTTTTCGCTCTTCCATTTTTCACAAGAGATCTCACCAAGACCCTACTATTATAGTATTATGTCACACTTAGTTAAATCTGTCTCTTATTATATCAAGTCATGACAATTTGAGTGAGCTTTAATCTGAAATGACTGCAGGATGAAATGGAGAGCTCTTACAGTCAGAAGCTTCAGCAGAACAAGAATTCAACAAATTGGTAAAAGTTTTCCACTCTACTGCCTCCAACTTTATATGGTGTGGTGTGGTCTTAGGCTTTAGGCTTTTTGTTTGGATTCATAACACTTGATTTATAAAGCAAGTGTATTATGGATAGTGTATTAAAAGACCATGGCACTTGATTCAAACAGATACATTAGAGATGAAAGAATCTAGCAACTATATGATTTGCTTGAACACACAACCAAGCACAAAACCTAGCACAAAAATATAGATTAAAATTCTCTTCACTCAACTGTAAGCAGTATTAATCCAACCAAATGTTACATCAACAACAGAATTGAGGAAATATTTCAGATCTACAGAGACCAAAACCAAACATGATCTTAAAGCCACTGATTGAATCATAAACCTAAGAGAAAACTAAAATATGCAGTATCAAAACTTATATGTCGACTGGCAACTATATGATTTGCTTGAACACACAACCAAGCACAAAACCCAGCACAAAAATCTAAAAAATAAATTAAGCTATGCTTGAACACACAACACAGCAGGATTTGCTTCATCCCACCAGCTTGATCAACTGGCAACTAAGGTATGCTTATAGCTTCACAAAACCCAACACAAAAATCTAAAATAAATTAAGGATAGAACAACTACTACATTCAGCACATTAACGATCAATCAAATGCCTAATATGCATCAATCAAACAGTAAGAAACTAGTGTATATTTCCTTAAGCTTTCCTCAAATTAGCTTCTGCAGTTTCAAGAGTTTGTTGAGCTTTCCTCAAAACTGTGATCTCATTATATACCTATATCTACAGCAGTGGCAATAGGGGCATAATCACCCATAAATAAGGAATAAGAAGGCTTAAGAGAATCGAACCAGAAAATAAAGAGATTATATAAGAGAATCGAAGAACCAGAATTAGCACAATAGATGAACAACAGAGAAATGATATGAACATTACAATTGCACCAGCAAATTACAGGATACTACCCAAACCAGAAAACCAATTTTTCAGGATTCATGGCCGTTAGGGCCAAACACCGAATTAGCAAAGACAGCCTAACCAGAATTAGCAAAGAAGGGGAACCACAAAAATCGAAGGGGAACGATTCATGGCCCTAACACTAGTGTTTCTACCCAAACCAAAAAACCAATCGAAGAAGGGGAACCACAAAAATCGAAGAACCAGAATTAGCAAAGACAAAAAATCGATTTCATCAAACCCTAAATTTTTACGAATGGGCAAGTCAGCCTAACCTTTTGATGTTGATGAAGGGGAACGACGCCCTGAAGAAGACGGCTACAATCTGGCTAGGAAACTGGCTAGAACGACGCCCTGAAGATCCACGCCGGAGCACTCGCCGAATCGCCCCTAAATCGCCCAAAAAACGCCAAGGAATCTGGCTACGAATGTCGACTCTGTGTTTTTGCGAGTGAGTCGAGTACACCCCCTCAATCTGGCTAGAAACACTAGTGTTAGGGCCAAACACCGTTTAAGGGTTTCAACGCACTGAACAATAGTGTTACTCAAATACACTCCCTATTTACACTAGTAATAGCTAACACTAGTGTTTCTGTGAACTTTCCAAACACACCCTATGTACTTTGACAAATTTATTTTTGGATATCATTGTGACATTATTTGGGTAAGTGGATTTTTGGGTTAGCGGATTTTTTCTGGGCAAAGAGCTGCGTTTTTTTGGCCCCCAAATTCCCTCCAAATGTCAATCAAAAGGTTACAATCAACACTCACATCATCCATAACTCATTAGCCATCACTTTTGTCGACTTTTTGTCCTATTTCTGAATTAATTTAGTAAAGTAGGAGCCCTATTTCTCAATTTGTAATTGGTAGGTTCTAAATTTCAACTATATAGTGTAAAAGGCCCTAAATGTCAATTAAGCCTTAGTTTCTTTATCCAATTTCCATTCAAGAACTTTGCCGGCTTTATTGTAGACATCACTCAATTGACTAGATCCTTTGTAACACCTCAAGTCCATAGGACTCGGAGTGTTACGGGGTTAGGACCTCACAATAGGTCTTGACCCTAGTTTGATAACTAGTTCACTGGATCTTACAACAAGACACAAATAAATATAAAACAAACCTTTATAAAATGGAAATAACAGTATAATAATACATACAAAGCCCCACAACCGAGTGTAAAGCAACGTCATCGCATATATACATAACCCCAAAACTCAAAACATCTTAGATGTACGGAAGTCCTCGGCTGATCACTCTGCAATCCTCATATCCTGCAAATGAACTACAACACGGTATGAAACCGTTAGCTAACAATTCATATAAGATCATGCATAAGCACATGCACACATCAAAGTCATAATAAACACCAAGCATGCTATCACGCATTTCCCGTTTAGTTATCTTTATAACTTTATACACTCAAAACCATATAATATGGTTGTGTCACGAGAAGTATAACATTCTCGCCTTTGGGTACTATAACCATCTGGAGTGGTATCAAGCGTACCTCCCGTATACATTTAGAGTGGTGCATTACCCTTGCCCGCTTACCAGATCTGGCTTGACCTCAAAGAACCTCTCAAACTCCCTCAAGAGAAATGAGAAAGGTTATCACCGTCCGCTTCAAGGGGGTCAATCATACGTCGGTAATAATCAATATCGCATTCCATGAAGCACATAACAATCACCACTCATGCATACATCCAATATAGGAATGCAGCTAAGTAAGTCCTACACACTTACTTGAATCACAACACAACCTCAACCACGATCAACTCTCTAATTCCCGTAGGAATGAACAATGTCCGATAACAAGGCATATAATATATCAATCCTCAAATCATCAACTAAAAGGATCACACCTAAACCCAAAGGATCCATACGGATCATAAACATCGTAATAACCTCGATTAACATAATTAAACTTCAAAAGCCTCATCAAGGCATACATCAACATGATATCATCAATCTCATCACATACTAACCTAGCATGCTCTCAAATCAATCCATAAACACAAGGGAAATGTTCAAACATACCAATACTTGGTATATCTTGAAGGAAGGCGCACCCGTAGAAATGAAGGGGCGCGGGGACGGTGACAAGCCGCGACAGCGGCGGATAGAGCCGTAGGGGCGGTGACAAGCTCAACACCGCAGGGGTGGCTAAAACCAGACGTTGGACGGCGTCAGTGCATAAAGGCAATCTTCTTGCTTCACAGCGATCTCTCAATCGATTCTCTACTTCTCCAAGGCGCCAAAGGCAACCAGCTTCCATCATACGTACATATACATATATAAACATTCAAGATATGTCAAACACAAGATCGACTTGTGGGAATTCCTAGATAGAAAAAGGGAAAAAGAAAAGGAAGAAGGAAAGGAAAGAAGGAGCTTACCACTGTAAACTAGGAAAGGAAGAACAACATTTCATACTCATCTACACATCCACAACACAATACATGTTCAGCATCAACATCCACATCATCAAACTCTCTTCCAAGCTAAGAGAGATCAAAGAAAAAAGGAACCAAGAGAAGAGAATATTTATTTGAAATTAATATTTGAAATTAATACACTAATATAGTAGTAATAAATTTTATTATAATTGTAAAATCAAACGCAATCCCTCTCATAAAAAATATGTATTTAAAATTACTATTTATAACTAAACTTTTTATAAAATTAATTATTACTATATTAGTGTATTAAGTTATCAATATTTTCTTATAATATATACAATAAAATGTGTTAGAAACTCAATCTTTTATAGAAAACCTTATTACCGACTGATTTTTACTTAAAAATATATAATAAATTATATATTATTAGATTTATTATTAGATTTTTTATTAGATTTTTATTAGATTTTTTTATTAAAATTATTTATTTATTTGATTTTAGAAATGCTTGTACTTACCATAAATCTATACTATCGTATAAAAAAACTCCTAACTTTCACCATTAAAATAAGTATAAAAGAAGTTAGGTTCGAATTAGGCGTATGTCGTACTAGTTCACTTGCAAATTGCAAATTTGCAAGACACAGTTAGATACGTCATAAAAAATTTCTCAAATCCAACGGTCACTATTAACCAATCAAAATCACATCACGCGAGTGCATGGTAAATAAAACAAGACCACCCACAGGAAGGACATGCAACAAATATTTCGAACTAGGCGTATGTCATACTATAGTTCCCATCAAAGAGTATTCTCTAATTTTTGTGAAATCGAATTTCGCTTGGGACAGTAGTTTGAGGTATTCTTCTGATTTGGCATCATAATCAAGGATCTCCTTCGTTTCTACTAGACTAACATTCTTGACAAGAATGCAATCCTCATGTTTCTCCTTAGTAAGTTTTTTAGGAATCTCGCACACTTTCTCTTTGTATGACCTGTTTCTTTCACTCATGCTTATCTTAGTTATAAGCTTAGCAATATAGATGTGTTTGGTTTGAATTTTTGGTGTGGGAGAGGGGGTCATTTTATAGCACAGTTTGTTCATCGTCAATCATAAGCTCTCAAGCCATACAATTTGGTAGCTATTCACGTTATAATGAAGATATACTTCTAATAGGGCTTTATGCAGATCAACACATTGCAGGAATCATCAGCAGAGAGAAGCATCTTAAAGCACACACGAAACCACAAAGAGCGAGAACAAGTCAGAAAAAGGAAGAGGATGCACTTGATATAGCCGAAATTCAGAATATTACATAAGTGTGTAGCAATGTTCATTATTACTCTCCTCTGCATTTTATCTATATTTGCCTCCACCAGTCTTTTTCCATCACCTTTAGTTGCAACAGATCATTCAGTATAATCATATCTAGGTTCATAGATCGCCAATAGTTGTTCAAGATCAAGACAAACAGAAAGCCTTCTCATATCATATCTAAAAGATCTCAAATGCCAGACAATAACAACAGAATGTCGGCTTCTCTGATACTCATATCCTCCCCAAATCATCCCTTCTTTATCTCTCTCCTTTCCAGCCCTGTCTCACTTGATTTGGAAAGCAATTGGCTCTTTTAATTATTTCTTAACCTTCTTTTCGCCGCAAATATGCTTCATGATTTTTTAGCTTATCTGAACAGTCAATGAAAAAAGAATCCGGCAAGGTCTTGACAAAGAGTTGATCGATTAGGTTTTGGAGAGGGAAATCATCACTTTTGCTTTGGAGCAGGAGAGGTTTAGGGCCCGTTTGGTTTGAACTCCGGAATCGGAAACGGAATGGAAACGAATCTAGTCCATATGTATATCATTGTTCATGAAAGTTTGTGGAATCATTCCTTGTGGTTTGAACTAATTGGAGTATAATTTGATTACTTTTGATACCCTATAGGGTAACAAAATGTGAGGGGGCAAGTGCATTTTGCATTAATCCCCAAGGAATGATTCCACAAAACTTCATGAACAATGATATACATATGGACTAAGTTCGTTTCCATTCCGTTTCCGTTTCCGGAGTTGGAACCAAACGGGCCCTTAATCGATTGGTGGGACGGAGTAACAAATATGTATGTGAAATTAATATTTATAATTAAACTTTTTATAAAACTTATCATTATTTTAAAACTCTTCTATATTAGTCTATTAAATTTTCAATAAGTACCTATAATATATACAATAAAATATGTTAGAAGCTTAATCGTTCTAGAAAACCTTATTACCGACTGATTTTACTTATAAATATAAAAACAAAAAATATATGTTATTAGATTTTTAATTAAAATTATTCATTTAGTTAATTTTAAAAAGACTCATACTTACCATGTATACTCTCACTATAAAAAATAACCTAATTTTCACCAATAAAATAAGTCTAAAAAAAGTTAGGTTCGAACTAGGGGTGTAATACGAGCCGAACGAGCCGAGCATCGGCATGCTCAAGCTTGGCTCGTTTATAAACGAGCCGAGCCCGAGCCGAGCCTAAAATTTATACGAGCTTTAAAATGTGCTCAAGTTTGGCTCGTTTAGAAAATGAACGAGCTCGAGCCGAGCTTTTGACGAGCCAAGCCCGAGCCGAGCCCGAGTAGCTTGGCTAAAATAATTCTCTTATAGTGTTATTTTAGCCGAACGAGCCGAGCTTTACCCAAACGAGCTGAGCATTGACATGCTCAAGCTCGGCTTGTTTATAAACGAGCCGAGCCCGAGCCGAGCCTAAAATTTATACGAGCTTTAAAATGTGCTCAAGCTTGGCTCGTTTAGAAAGTGAATGAGCTCAAACCGAGCTTTTGACGAACCGAGCCCGAACCGAGCCCGAACCGAACCCGAGTAGCTTGTCTCATGTTACAACCCTAGTTCGAACTAGGCATTTTTCGTACTAGTTCACTTGCAAATTGCAAGACACAGCCAAATATCTCATTAAAATTTCTCAAATCAACGGTCACTATTAACCAATCAAATTGACATTAGGCTGAGTGCATACTAAATAAAATAAGACCACCCACAGCTGAACATTTTTCCATTATGTATATATAAGCAGGAGAATGGGGAAGGACAGGCAGCAAACCCTCCATTTTTACACTCTTTCTCTCTCATCTGTCGTTCAATTTGCTTTCGGCTCAAAATTAAAACAAATAAAGCAAAATTAATTTTTAACAAAAATAGAAGAAAAAAAAAAAAAAAGGAAATTTTAGATATTCTCATATTCTTAGATATTATTATTACATAAACAAATAATCAAAAATATTATTTTTCTACTGTCATAAATTCTCTCCAACCTTCCCCATTTCCAATTTCTCATTGCGTTAATTGTTGTCTTCGTTTCTTTGTTAGAAAATTTGTGTTTTTTATAATTTTTTTGGGAATCTGATTGATATTATTTTAGCAGATTTATAGCATATAAATACGGAGAACAATTACATGTTTTTTTGGTGTGGAGAGCAGGTCTGTGACGAGGAGGATGCTGAACATGCTTTGAATTCCTCGTCTCAGATCTTAGAAGATTGTCAATTTCTCTTGTAATTTTGATTACGGATCTAGTTGTTCTTCTATATTCGGTGAGTAATTTACGGTATCTAATCTTTTTCATTTCGTGTATGAATCGTATCCGATCTGATCGATGGATTCTAATTTGAAATTTTTGTAATGATCGGAATGTTCAGGGCTGTTGTTTGGGGGTTACAGTTGATCAATTTTGTGATTGATGAAGGATCCGATGCGGTTTGTTTGAATCGGATAGTAGACGCATTTTTCTTATCTACCTACTGGGATATTTTGTGGCGATTGATAATATTTGAATCTCCAGATAAGGTATTGGTTTTTTCTTCCATTTTAGATTTATTAGTCGATTCATTTTAGGGTATTGAGCTAAAGATGAGTGATGTGTTGCTTATGCTGAAAGATTGTTGTTTTTTTTTTCCTGTTCATAAAATGGATTTGGATCCGAAGCGTGTGATTCTGTTCATTTTTTATGTGGGATTTACGTTCTGTGTATCGATGTAGTTTTGGATTGTGCAGAAATATGCAATCTGACCTTGGAAAGCTCTTTATTGGTGGAATTTCGTGGGAGACGAACGAGGAACGGCTTAAGGAATACTTTAGTACATTTGGTGAGGTTGTTGAGGCTGTGATTATGAAGGATCGAACAACTGGCCGTGCTCGGGGTTTTGGCTTTGTTGTTTTCGCTGATCCTAGTGTTGCAGACAGGGTCACTAAGGAGAAGCACAATATTGATGGAAGAATGGTAATTTAGTTGCATTCATCTTGATCCTTGAATTGAATGTTGTATATATTATTATCCATTCAATCTTTAGTTGACATTTGAACTTCATTTTCGTAGGTTTGTTTGTTAATTTGTTGATGTATTATTACTTCAGGTTGAGGCAAAGAAGGCAGTTCCTAGAGACGATCAGAGCATTGTGAGTAGAAACAGTGGCAGCATTCAAGGTTCACCAGGTCCGGGTCGTACTAGAAAGATATTTGTAGGGGGTCTTGCATCCACAGTCACAGAAAGTGATTTTAGGACGTACTTTGAGCAATTTGGAACGATCACCGATGTTGTGGTAATGTATGATCACAACACTCAAAGGCCGAGAGGTTTTGGTTTCATCACTTATGATTCTGAAGAAGCAGTTGATAGAGTTCTGATAAAAACATTTCATGAACTCAATGGTAAAATGGTAGAAGTAAAGCGTGCTGTCCCTAAAGAGCTATCACCAGGCCCAAGTCAAAGCCCCCTTCGTGGCTATAATTATGGTCTGAGCAGGGTTAATAACTTCCTTAATGGTTACACACAAGGATTTAATCCAAGCAGTCTAGGAGGTTATGGGGTTAGAATGGATGGAAGATTCAGTCCAATTGCCAGCGGTCGTAGTGGATTTCCTCCATTTGGTTCTGCGTATGGAATGAATATGAACTTTGAACCTGGATTAAATGCTAGTTATGGAGGAAATGCAAACTTCACCAACAATCATAGTTATGGGCGAGGCCTGAACCCCTATTTTGTTGGTAACTCAAATAGATTTGGTAGTCCCATTGGCTACGAGAGTGGGAATGGCGGAAACAGTTCCTTTTTCAGCTCAGCAACAAGGAATTTATGGGGAAATGGGGGTCTCAATTACGGGACAAATTCCTCTAACTCGAACAATTTTGTGGGATCCAGTGGTAATCTTGGAGGGGGGAGCTTCGGAAACAACAATGTTAACTGGGGAACCTCGGCAGGCCAACAAGGTGGAGGAAATCCTAGTAGCAATGCTGGGAATCTTGGGTATGGTGCTCCTGATAGCGGTTACGGTTTGGGTGGAGGATCTTATGGAAGAAATAATGGAAGTAACACAGTACCCACATCATCAACTTATGGTTCTCCAACCGGAGGTTATGATGGGGCGTTTTCGGACTTTTATGGAAGTACTTCCATCTATGGAGATTCTACATGGAGATCAGCAACCCCGGAAAGAGATGCTTCTAGTTCATTTAATTATGGACTTGGGAATGCAACTTCAGATGTTTCTGCTAAAGGGTCTCCTGGTTATATTGGTGGATACGCAATTAGTAAAACACAGCCAAATAGAGGTAAGAGATTCTTCAAAATATAATCTGTTTTGATTATTAGTCTATTACTCTGAAACCAGAGTTATGTATGCATTTGCTCAGTTGCATTACTGATGCGACTAGGATTTTGAATTAGTTCACGAAGCCAAGCCTTTTTCTATGATCTTTGAGCCGATTGGACTAGATATAGAAGTAGCAAGTTTCTTAGTAAGATTGGAGTTGATACTGAAATTCTTCATGATATACATATACCCACATTTTTTAAACCTAAGAATCTTGATTTGGAAATTGTTCCGGTAGATTTAACTAGTCGTTATTTTTTATATATCTTTATATGGTTTAGTTTTTTCCAAAGTAGGGTAATAATTTCCAAATCCAGACTCTTACCCTGGTGCAAAATAAGTTGAGAACCATATATTTGGTCCAATTTGGAACAATGGAGTGTTAACATTGTTCCTTCTAGGGTGCGTAACTTAAAGCTTAGTGATTCTTTGCTGGGGAGGTTGTGGACTTGAACATGCTTGATTCCATAGTGCATATTCTCAAGATGAAGCCTTTCTTTGATGACTATTGGAATATATATCCTTAATATGGTTATTCTCATATTAGTTAAAGCCAAACGGCCAGTTGCTTCTCATAAGCCCTGTATTTCTTAAAAATATCATTCAGCATACGATAACATGATCTTGTACTTATTGCACACTTCTAATTCCATGTCACCTGAAGTGGCCATTAATTGATAGAGCATGAAAGCATTCAGGGGAAGTCTGTGAATAGCTTAAGCTTTTGGGATGAGTCAATTGCTTGACAGAAATTGGCATGACAAGAGTTTATTCTGCAAAATCCTGAAATTTGGATTCAGCTTGTTGATTAATACTACTCAAGAGACTTGACTGGATAGAAACTCATAGCAATAGAGGACTTGTACACAACTATGTATAAAAGCAGCTACATTTTGTGCCCCGTAAGAAGAAAATGAAGAAGAAATAAAGGATCATAGAAAGAAAAATAAGAGACCTTCTCTAATCTATGTTGCTTGCCGCCTAAAAATGTTATTCGGTTAATTATCTAATTATATGGCTTCTGTCATCTCAGGGATGCAGTAATGGTGGAGTCATCGCATACCAGTGTAGTCCTAAACTCTTACAATCATCAATGCCAGGTGAGTTGGCAGCTCCTTAGCCCTTTTCATTGATAATGGTATTGCACCATAATCCAGTATTCGTGGTAGAAACTAGTACAAGCTTTATAATTCAATTGGAATAAATGCTGCATTATGACCAACTGTGAGCTTGTGTAATACCTATCTGTGCACTATATCGGATAAATGTAGCTGATTTCCACTATAATTGCTGTTAATACTGGCAGGATCTGTTTATCTCATTAAAAGATTTTGATTTGTCCTGATGAAATTATTTTGCTTTTTATTCACTGAATCTTGACCACTTTTGAAGTCCACCCTCTAGAGTAGAGGTGCATCCATCTTCTATTGATGCTATTCGAAAGATATAATCTAATAACTAGCTTAAGATTGACGAGGAAACAATGCATTACTTCTGCTGTGCATTTTTATCGGTTTTTGTATATATACTGACTTAGTAGAACTGTAGAAGTATAGCTTATTGGCTCAGTTCTTCCACATGCTGTTAACATATGTTACTGATTAGAAAATGCTGACTGAATAAGGTATAAGCATAACATACCGAGCATTCCTATACCATTTGGAAGTATAAGGCTTTTATAGAGGAATTCCTATTTTAGCTGAAGTCTGGCATGCATATTTTCTGTATAGGTTACCCAAGAGATGATACAGAAATGAAGGAACTAAGACTGTCAGGTCATCCACATAAAACATTTTTTTTTCCAAAACCTTATTAACAAAATAGAAACTCACAAGCCAGATAGCTAATATTCTCCCTTTGAACCAACCATAAATGGACCTCAATAATCCTTGAGCACCATTTACAAGTGAATTGATTTCATCAGATGTTTGCTATCCTGCCGTATGTTGGAGTGACAGTTGCGTGTAATGAATGTTCTTAGATGTCTAATTTTTGATATTTTTGCTTGCCATTGTTTTCAGAAATAAGTATTTTGGAAGTGAGAAAACAACGGTTTGGATTTGGTGGAGTAACCCTAATAAATAAAAAATTAGAGATGAATCTAGCCCATTAAGTTGGGGTGTGTTTGTTACATCATGAAAAAAAACTAGCTGGATTTGAAAAGCTAGTTGGAGTTGGGAATTAATGAAAAACTAGCTGAAATTGAAGCAAAAGTTATAAATAATATTTGAATCATTCAACCTGCTTAGAGTTGAATACTAATGAAAAGAGGATAAGACTGTGTATTCCTAAAAATTGGTTAAGTTTAAAAACTAACAAATAGCTTACAAAAAAGTAGCTTTCTAAAAAAATAAAAAATAAAAAAATATAGTTTTCAAACTAGCTTTTAGTTTTGTGGTACCCAACAAACACACCCTTATACTTCTAATGGTTTAGATTACATACGGGATCTCATTCCGAGAAAAAGTTCCTAGATAAGAAATGAATCTTCTCAATAAATTAATTGTTTATATATGGTAAATTTCTCTAATCCTTGAGCAAGATTGGATTTTTTTTCTTCTTCCTGTTTTGGTTTGTGGAAAAGAAAAAGAACACATACATTGGATGCCAAATGCTGTTGAATTTACGCTTTTTTTTCCTCTTTCTGTCATTTGTTTCAGGACTTTGCTACCTAGAGAGAAGGCTTGAGATATCTGAACATTGTTGTAGGTCAAAATAATTTTCTGGTGGAAGGAGAAGCCAACATCAGTATGATCCCCATATTTTCATCACTACCATCCAATCACAGAACTACAATTAAAATCTCGATTACGTTAAAGCTGAGCTGACTGTTTCGGAATTGCCTGTTTTTGGAAACATTACAATAGAGGTATTGTTTTTTTGTTTTTGTTTTTTTAAATCCTTTTCTATGTTATGGTTTGAGGTTTGAGTTGCTACTGTTAGGTCTACATTTGGGGTTTATTTTGATAATTTCTTGCTTGGGAGTGAGATGTAAAATGAAGTTGAGGGATTACTTAGTCCAGAAATGTATCATTGCACAAGTTTTGTGCATCTGGGTGATACGTTTGACAGGGTAGACTACCGAAAAACCGAACACTCTACCATTTGTTTTGTTATAGTTTTGGCTGTTTTTTTCCCGCCCAAGAGCGTGTAGCAAGAACACGAGATTGTGTTGATCTTTGTGTTCTTATAGTTTATCATACTCTTGATCGTCGTTTTTTTGGATTGTCTCGGGTACTTTTGTTGAACTTATTTACTTAGTTTGCAACATTTGGAAAGGAACTAACTAGAGTTCCTAATGAAATAAGTCAGTTTTACAATTGTTATTGTTTTTGGTGTAAAAATCTCTTGCAAAGAACTTTAAACTAAGTGTGATTCTTAATTTTATCATCTTCTTTGCCTTGTAATGCTACCATTTTGATGGATTTGCATTGTGCATGAGAGAATTTAACCAAATTTGTAAGCACTTGTGAACAATAGTTGTGCTCGGGAAAAAAAATCGATTATCAATTGGTTTCAGGATGAAACTCTGTACAAAAGCTTTTTAGGTACTTTAGCGGATTTTGCGTATGTCACAGATTCAAAAATGTTTTTTTTTCTTTAATCTCAATAGAAGCCTTCTAAGGGAACATGGGAACGAGAAATTGTGTTGCAAACATATATAGTTGCATTTTTTCCCTCTCATAGTTTGTATTACAACGACGTATCTCCAAACATTACGTAAAATGTATTCGATCATATGAATAGATATCTACAATTTGAATAGATATCTACAATTTGAGATGTGTTGATGACAACAAATAACAACCGTGATATTACGAAGAACATGTGTCATTGGTCTTTTTTACACAATAACGTTACTAATTACAATGAACGATAATCTAGTAACAATGAACGATAATCGTACGGAAAATGCACTATAATTATACATTATAAAATTTATAAATACTTATAATTTACGGCAAATGCACTATAATTGTACAATATAAAATTTATAATTACTTATAATTTCTCAAATGCGCTTACAACAATTTTTTTTTTACAATAAGATAAAAATTGACGAATGGCTGAGTGAGTGTAAAATGTGCCATGAATAACAGAATAAGCATTAAAATTATGTAAAGTAATTTTTATTTATTGTCTACTGCATTTATAGAACAAAAAAAATATTTGTAAATAAATTTGTTATGATTTAATAATTTATGGGATTCTAGAACAACATTGTCAAGATGGCCGAGTTGGTCTAAGGCGCCAGTTTCAGGTACTGGTCCGAAAGGGCATGGGTTCAAATCCCATTCTTGACAAAATTGAATTTTTTTTCTTTCTATTTTTAATAATTTATATAATATAATAGGGAAATTCCGGATAGTACCCTCATGGTGTGAGGTTTTCTGGATTTTGCCCAACAGTTTTTTTGAGTTTGGATGGTACTTTTAAGTTTACGTTGTTTTCCGGATTTTGTTCAAATTATTAAAAATTTTCAAATTCCTTTTTTTTTTTGATAATATATCAAATACTTTTATTTATACGGTATTACTATTTACATAGAAGTAGAAGGTAAGCGAGCAACTAGTTGCGTCGCTACCCCTTTTTGGATGGCAAAATCTAACCTTTTAAAAATAACATCTACAAATCTAGAGGACATAATATTACTATGCATAACTCTTTGCACCCTCTTGAGAATATCAACAGCATCAGGTGCAAAAAATCCAAACGTGTTAAAAGCAAATGAAAGAAAAACGTGTTGGTTTTCAACACATGTCCTTCCATGCTTGACCACCTTAGCTGATACCGCTCTACAAGCTGCCTGACCCACAACAAAAGGTCCGTTCCCTAATCTCACAAGCGGTGAGACCCCGTCAAATCAATATCTTCCCTCCACTCCAACAAAACACCAAAACATCCGCCGCGCGCAATGTCGACCTTCCATCCCGCGGATCAGTCAAGAAGTTCACAGGTGCTTCTTGTAATAACCGAAAATTTTAAGTTTTCGACGAATGGAAATTAACCAAATTCCGATACGACAATCATAATTAAATAAATAAATAAACTAAATAAAGCGAGTTTAAATGTTATCATTTTATGTGACCTTAAATCACATAAAATGATAACACAAAATTAATTAATAAAATAAATATATAAATAATAAAAATAAAGATAATACAGAATTAATTCCGTATTATATATTTTCCGTACCTAACTAGAACCCGAGCGAGTGACGGATTCCTTTACCGTGCTAATATGAAAGCGGGCCGGATGTGGGCCGCTGCGAGGCCCAATCAGCAGCCCACCTCCTAATTAAACCTAACCCTAATTTCTCCTAATCAACCCTCTAATTAACCCTCTAATCTCCTGCCGCACTAATCTCTCGCAACTCACTCACACGTAACAACTGCTGCCCACATCTCTTCTGGATCGACGATCGACGGCTTCTGAAGTCTCCATCTCGCGCGACTGGATCAGCAGCAGGCCGCAGCCACCGGTACGCCACCGAGCCGCCACCGAGCCGCGCCGCTCCCCGCCGACCGCCGCAGTGGGTTCGGTAAGTGCGTGCCTCCCTCTCTTCGCCCTTCTTTCTCTCGTTCCGGACCGCTAATCGCCCCTTCTCCTGGCCTGCAGTAGCACCGCCACCGGACCACCGTCTCCTCCGACGCCGGAGCCAGGGTCGCCGCAGGAGCCGCCTCGCATCACCTTAATCCCGGTAAGTCGCCGCCATCCCTTCTCCTCGCCTTCTGTCGACTCGAGAAACCTAACCGCTGCCTCTTCGATCGTACCGCAGCAGCAGCCAGTCGACCATCAGGGAGGGGCTGCCGGAACACCAGTGCTGCTGCCGGAACACCAGTGCTGCCGCCGGAAAGCCAGTGCGCCGCCCAGCTGGACTGCAGCCCGGTAAGCCGGCTTCTCCGACCCTCTTCCCCACCTGCAGTACATATATATATATAGTTTAGAGATGTTTCTTACCCGTAAATATATGTATGGATTGATAGGTATAAACGACGTAAGTGTGTGTATAATATACGAGTACGGTGTCAATATAGGGTGAGGAACGTGTGTGGATGCAAGTTGTGTATGAATAACCGGATTCGGAATATATATATATATAGGATACATATATGTACTTATGTACTTTCGAGTACGGAAAATTAGTAAGAGCGGTTTGGTGAACCTATATATAGGAGTTATGAATGTCGAGTATACACATATACGGATACATATATATATATATATATATATATATATATATATATATATATATATATATATATATATATATTTAATATGAAATAAAAAAGTACATATAAGTATTTTAAAGTCTATTAACGTTTATAGAAGCTTGGAAATTAATGGGTATATATTTTTTATATAAAAGTATACTTATAAACATAATATATAGAATATATAAAAATGCGAGTATCTACACATAAATATGAGTTGGGATTAAGGAAAACTATATAAAAGAGATAAGTATATAGAAATAAGTTGGGATTTCGAGTTTATATACATAACATAAGAATGTATATATATATATATACTCAGGACGTAAGTGTACCCAACTCCGTACAAGATGAGAAATTAAATATGTAGATATGTATATGAGTACCGAATAATTACACAATTAAATAAGTAGGTGATAAGAAAGTTTAAGAATAAATTTGAGAAGCCTTCGGCTGAGGGTAAAATGGTCTTCTACCGTAAGAACGTGTTCCGTAATTCCTTAGCATGAGGTTGGACATCGGAATGTGATTTTGATACACATGCCTTATTTGACAGGCATCTGAGTTACCACGAGTACGGACTTTTGAGACGTGTTAGAGTGTATCTTGACTCAGGTAAGTCCTTGCGACTTACTTAGCCGGTTTCTGAGTGTTAGTTGAGTGATAGTAGTGGTGTGTGCTATTGCTTGATTTAATAATAATAACTTGCTAGGACGACTGTTATTATTTTACGTAAGGCCCAAGTGTATGTATAACGGGCCGTGACATCACTGCCCAGCTCTGACAGGAGACTGGGAGGTTCTCTATACCCAGACCATACAGGTACAAGGTGAGATGCATCGGATCCATTCCTGATGGTTACACGGGGGCGGAGGCGAGGTTTGGGAATCCCTCGTGTCACAAAATAAGTATCATTAGAGTGAATGAGTAATTAAAAGAAAGATAATAAAACGGACTTGTTTAGAAGCATGTTGAGTGTTTATGTTTACCTGAGTGTGTTTGTGCTACTATTACTCTGCTAATATTTAGATAACTAGCTAACGGTTCTTGTTGTTGTTGTTTTAGATTTACCGCAGGTTAGATCAGCAGCTGAGTGATCCGGAAGTAGTGGTCAGCCGGGTCTCCGTACTCCTTAGAGTGGGGTTGGGGTTGTTTGTCTTTCCTTTCTTTTGGTTAAGACAGTTGTTCCTTTCTTTTGTTTAAGTACCGTAGGCTGCTAGACAGTGTTGCATTCATTACTATAAAAACAGGGTTTTATGAATTTCGGTTTCTTTATTTGTGTCTTGTTGCAAGGTCCTAGTAATGTTGTTGTCAAACTGAGGTCGGGACCCATTGTGAGGTCCTAACCAGTAATACTCCGAGTTCCGAGAATTCGGGGTGTTACACTTCTTTCTTTACAGAAATTACGGCCCGTCTAAAGGTATCACAAAGAACATCACGAACCAGATCACAGAAACCTAAAATCCACATTAATATTTTTACCGTTCACACAAACCTAAAATCCACATTCCTCCTTCGCTCTTCTCTTCCCGTCGCTTTCCTCTGGGAAGAAGCTTGAATGGCCGCCTATCCCCTAACGTTGTAGGAGTGCCTTCTGTCGCCCTGCTCCACCACCTCGCTTGTCAGAGAAACCTTCTCTTAACCATCGCCGGAACCTGGAGCCGCCGCCAGCCATTGGTCGAGCTTCGATCCTTTGCCTCACAGATCTGCAAAGAATGAAAGTATGAGTTCAACTTTTAGAAATTGGGTGAAGGACGATGATTATAATGTACTTAATTTACCCTCTCTTACACCTTGTCACTCATCACCACCTCCATGGCTACCATGCTTTCTTTTTCTGTTTCCCCCATTTTGAAATGTTTGATTGTGTATCTATATGTATATATGTTTGTTTCTGCAATTTACAGGCACAAATTATAAAGGGAGAGGGTAGCCTTTTTTATGGTATGTAATTTTATGATAGTTTTACCTATCATTAAATGTAATTTTATGGTATGTAATTTTATGGTATGAAAATCTGCTGTAAAAAAATTATGGTATGACAAAATGTAATTTATGGTATGTAATTTTATGGTATGAAAATCTGGTGTAAAAAATTTTGGTATGACAAAATTCTTGTATGACAAAATTGTGGTATGAACTTTTCGTATGATAATTTTTGGTATAAAATTTCTGGTATGAACTTTTCGTATGATAATTTCTGGTATGAAATTTCTGGTATAAAAATTATGGTATGAGAAATTCTGGTATGAAAAATTTAGTCCAGAAAATAAAAATAAAATAATAAAAAAATAAAAAAAGGCAAGAAAAATAAAATAAATAAAATAAATTCAGTAATTAAAATTTTAAACTTATACTGATATAACAAATAACAAACACCATTTATTCCTTTCTTTCTAAATAGAAGCGGTAATAATTTTTACCTACTATTAAATGAAAGTGGTAAAAATTTTGGGTACACTTTCTTAAACAAAAACTCAAAAAAGGCCTAGTAGGCCAAATTCTCCCTAAATTAAAACAGTAATTTATTAAAAAATTTTTAAAAGAATCTTTATTTTATTTATATTTTAAGAAAGTATAACACTTATGTTTTTAGATTATGTTACAAAAATATTAATTCAATTTATTTATTTTTAAAATAAAATAAAACACTGAATTTTTTAATTTTGTAAAATTATCTTATTGATTTATTTTTAAATTAATATAAAATACTGATTTTTTTAAAAAAATATTGTTTACTTTATTTTTAAAATAAATAAATCATTCTTTCTATTTTAATTTATTTTTCAATTTTACTTTATTTTCTTTTATATTTTTTAATGGAATTTGAAATTTTTAATAAATTTGGGCAAAATCCGGAAAACAACGAAAATTTAAAGAACTCGAAAAAACTGTTGGAAAAAATCCGAAAAATCCCAAATTACGAGGGTACCATCCAGAATTTTCCAATATAATAATATTATCAAAAAAGTTGTAGCTTTCAATGTATTTGGCACCATAATATCATGATTTAGTTGGTTTCAATGTGTTTGGGAGTTGGGACCATAATATTATGTTTTTTTTTAATATACGAGAAATAAATGAAATGATTCGAACAAAAATCGGTTTAAAAAAAAATGGGCAATTTTTGATAACTATACCTTTTTGAGAAAGTAGATTAGTAACTAGATTTTTTAATATTTTAATTAAGTAAATATACCTCAACCTTTTGTATTTATTTTCAAACTCTACACACTCTTCTGTCAAGGGGTACATTTACTAAACACAAAATTAGAAAAAACCTAGTAAACCAAATTATTTTAAAAAAATTTGTGTTCATCACTATATTTATTATAGATTTTTTTTATATATTATAAAAGGTATTATTTATTACAACAATTATTTAACGACCTTAAATTAGAAGGGTTATAAATCAATATTAATATAATAATATTCATATAGTTGCTTAAGCTTTACAAAATTTTGAAAAAAAATAATTAAGACCAGGTAATTTCAGATAGTTGCATAAATGTAATTTCTTATTCTATTACAGATTTATTTATTTTTATTTTTTTGCCTTTTATATCTAATTTTCTAATTAAAAACCGAGCTCTAGGAACCTATGTAAAGGAAAACTTGTAAGTAATTAGAAGAAAAGTTTATATTTAGAGAACATTGGTGAAATAAGGTACTTTTTATATCTTGGATACAAACTAGGCACCCTAATTTCATCAATTAAAAATAAAGATAAATGAGTTGGATAATCATTAAATAAAAGGAAGGAAATTGATTATTCTCTCTCCTATTAATATTCAATTAAATTTTGTTAAATCGGGTAACTAAATATTCTTAATTTTCCTCTTAATTATAATAAGTATAAGATTGTGTGAAAGGTAGGATTCGAACTCTGGACGAGTTCCCCACTCCCCCGCCCTTATACCAGTTATACTAATCAAACTTCGTGTATTCTTTTGATGATACATAATATTAATACACAATTTTTAATACATAATTTCAATTACACAATGTCCGTACACAATTTCAATTACACAATGTTAATACATATAACACAAATATCAGCTACATAAAATGCATTGGGCATACATATTCTACACTCCAAGATATATTATCCATGTTTACTACATAATTATAATAGTTGTGTAAAAAGTCACAAAAAAATATGTATTCATAACGGATCCACAAGGAATACACATCTACTACATAATTTTGTTGAGTTATGTAGAACATATCTTCATCGACTTTTGTCTTATATAGCACCGACTTTCATCTACAATCCTCCATTGTTGATCGTAATTAAGAGCTCTAATATATATATCTCGCTTAACAATGGAGAGCTTCAGATAATACGCAATATTAGTAAATATTTACAGCAAATCAATTAGGAGAGATTTTAGGAAAATTTTAAAAACTATTTCCTATAATAACCTAGCAGCAAATCTGTTACAATATTTATTAGGAAAACATTTAAGTTTTTATGGGAGAGGATATCTCCAAATTAGGTAAATAGATGTCATTATTTTCAATTAAATTTTTTTCTACTTAATTCTAAGTGCCTACGTTATCTACACATTACAAAACATACCTATTATGTACACAAAAATACGTTATGTACCTACTTAACCAACTCACCCTTATATTTATTGCTTTTTTGCATCGGTCAATAGAAACTTTATTCTATTTTTTTTTATTATTTACTTTGTTTAAAAGTTTTTTTAGGAAATTAGAGTAAATGTGATTTTATATTTTTAGGTGAATAGGCTCTAGGGTTTTTACCCATACATGTAAAGACATAATTGTCCTTTTTTGTATATATATTTAAAGATTAAATAACAAAATTAACCAAATATTAATACAATTATACAATATTCTTATAAAAGATTCAATAATTGTATTAATATAATATTCTAATTTGTGCGGTTTTTTGTTGATTCAATAATTGTGTTGTCAATTGTTTGATATTTACATATGTGTTGTAGTTTAATTTTGTGTAAATATATTAATATGTTTATTTTAAAACATTTGTGTAATATATTTACTCGTGTAAGGGCATTAGTGTGTGAGTTAATAAGAGGTAGCATTGAAATTACTTCATTAAAAAGACATATTTTTCTTTACAAAATTTTTCTTGTATCAGATACCGTTGAGATTCTCAAGAGGGTGCAACGGGTCTTGCATGGTATTGTTGTGTCGCCTAGGTCTTCAAACGTAGTTTTCAGGATGATTGAGTTTTCTATTCAGAAGGGGTTGGTGGCACAACTTATTACCCCTCTACTTACTACTTCGATGTAAACAGATAAATTTATAAATTAACTATGATTACAAAAATTCTAAAAACAAAAATACAACATAAGTAAATTTAGTTACTTATGGAAGAAAACTTTAAGTTCACGATTTGCGTAATGTAAATCGGTGAAAAAATGTGTCCGAGTTAGAACAATAAGTCAACAACTCCGTCAATTTCTCTAAAGATGTGTTCAATGTAATTTGAATTGAATTTTCTAAGTTCAAGAAAGAAAATATGGCATCATTATTTCAATCTCCCAAGCACATTGTGTCATATTCTTTGAATGCATTAATGATAGTAAAATTACCGTCCTCATTATCGATGTTTTTGACCTCGAGTTTTATGGCAAATTACCGTCTTCATTATTGATGTTTTTGACCTCGAGTTTTATGGCTTCTTGAATTTCCTAGTATAGACCCAATACTTCGGCCATGTGATATATTTTTTATTCGTTTCTAGGATAAAGACATTGAATTCCCTAGTATAGACCTGCGATGTATTCGTTTCTCCTAAGTTAAGTTTTAAACCGTCAAAGTTTAATTTGACAAATAGTGAAGCGTTTGGATTTTTTTACAGTTGATGTCGTATTTTTAAAATTGATATATATTGATCTTAAGCTTTCAAGCAAATCTCAAGCATCACAGTAACAGTTGTAGCCTCAATCAAATCCGGCTACAAAGAAAATGAAGAACACAAGAACATACATGAGAAGGTTATCATATGAGACATGTTTCGTTTCATTTCCTTGACCAAACGACATTACAGAAACCATAGAAAGACAAAATCTAAGGATAGAAAGCATGGAGAAAATTGTAGCCTCATATGATCAAACCCGGCAACGCAGAAAACGAAGAACACAAGTTGTTCCGGAAAACAAACCTCCTCTCATATTCTGTATCTTATGACTTTACAAGATTTTCAGATACTAACAATGATATACTGTTCTGAATCTAAAGACCTCAGGTTCATGGTAAAACAATACAGAGATCATACAGTTTCATGGATAAGCATTTATTTCAGAATCGCTTACCTCGCTGCTTCAATTGTCAAGGAGAATACAACACACAGAGAGCAAGATTACAAGTATTTGACATCCACTGCTGATGGATCATCCTCTCTGAGAGCATTCTTGAGTGAGACGAAGCTGAGCACATGAGATATGGCAGGGAAGTCGAATTCCGCCTTAGTAGCAAATTTTCTTGCTCGAGGATCATATGTAAGTACATAGCGATGGCTACACAACAAAACAATGTCTCCATTCTCAAGGAAAGTTGTAACCTGAATCCATCTAAACGGGTCCCACCAATCCACGGTGGGGTCTCTTATAGAAAGCTTCTTCATCCAGGATTCCGCAACTCCATACTCGCCCATCACCCACAATTCCACATCTGCACGGAATTTCTTAGCGTCTGTAGCGCATATCGAGAGGCATCCGGCTACCATTCCTAAGTTAGACCAATTATAGATCTTCTCATCATGAGAAAAAATGGGAGGTGGTGAGAAATATCTGAAGCATTCGTCTCCAAAGTCGAAGGAGCATATCAAATGATTAGGTCGGGAACCCGTAGGATGGTCCAAGATCCAATGGAGAGCGCTGTCAACAAAGCACCCGGGTAGTTTAGAAGGTATTGAGCATGGTGCATCACCGATTCTCCTCCATGTATTACTGCTCACACCGAAATCATATATCTCAGAAACCGATTTGCCTGCATGAGTATCCTTTGCATGGAAGATTCTTAGGACCTTGTATACCTTTGTCCTCGGAGAATAGCCAAACCCGGCTACAACCTTGTCATCTGAAACAGTGGCTGGTTGTGGTAAAATGACATATTGTCCAAGGATTGGATTCCATATGGCAATCGGCTGACGGGAGCCGAGCTCCCTTAGACAAATGAGTCCATTGCATGAATTACCAAGCTGGTACCTGAAATTGGGAGAACCATCATCATCATCATCATCATCATCATCATCATCATCATCATCATCATCATCATCATCATCTTCATCATCATCATCATCATCATAAAGATCTTTTGCTTCATTGTCATCAGCATTGTCTTCTGCAGAATTTAACTTTATGTGGACCTCGCGGCAAGAAACGGAATCGTCTATTGATTCAACTATGTGGATGTCCCGAAGGCACTCCACACTGTCTCCTTTGAGTGGAATCATGAGACATGTAGGTGCACGAGCTGCGTATTGCTTGTAGAAGTAAATCTCAGACAGCATAGTGTACCATGCTTTGCAGACGTGTCTGCAATGAACAAACGTCTTTATAGGAAGCCTTTTCAGTATCTCGATGATAATGCTGCTAGGTAGCTCTGCAGCCTCTGCTATCCTTGCAATTTTCGCATCCATGTGTCAAACCCTTCTAATCTCTTTTTGCATAGGTGAATGCGAAAATCTCGGAATGCTCTTTCCTAATACCAAAATGGCAGTCAGATAATTGTCCCTTTTCTTGTCTATGAGTAAAACAACAAAATTTAAGCAAGAAAAGGGAGTAAAGAGAACATTTCACGTAAGGAACTAAATTTAAGCATGCACAGTTAATCAGCACAATCCCGGCAAGGGCAACCTCCATAGGAGAAATAAAATCAACATGAAAATGAACCAAAATTACCTGTATGTGAGCATATACTTTGTATTGTCTAAAATGTGATAAAATGATCTCTAATATAGTAACTATTGAAGTTAAATCCTGTATTTCCATTCTGATTTGTGCTATAATGAGCAAATTAACAAAGAAAAGACGTGTGAGCGTTGTTATGAACAGCTAAAAGTAGATTTACTCCTATGCCCTAACTCTTGAGACAGCATAAACTTAGATTCTCTTCGGCAATGAAAGATTGACAGTGACACTAATCAAACACAGCAAACATGGCTAAGAACACAGAAATTTATTGATAATCTCCATTTTTGTTAGAAGTTAAAGCTATGAACACTAAACAAATTATGAGGGACTTAATTTTGTCATTTCCTATTGTAAACTGACACCACCTATAACAAACAAGACTGACATAACAAAAACATGTCATTAATACGAAGAACATATACAAAAGAGATTCATTCTAAAAAACTTTGGGTCCGTTTGATTCTTCATCCGGAATGGAAAATGGAAAGGTAATGTTTAAGAAGATGGAAACAAAATTAGCCTAAATTATGCTTTCCTTACCCTTCTCCTAAGATAACCAAACATGAATGGACTTAAAAATTCATAATTTACTTCCCCTCTTCTTTTATTAACTTTCCGTTTTCATTTCGGACGAACAACCAAATGGTCAGTTAAACTACCAATGCCAACAAAATTGATTGAATGGAACAGCATCATACTATAAATTGGATTGTCTCAAACCCCAATCTGGATTATCACAACATTGTGAAACCATCAAATAATATTAGGATTTAGGAATACTATCATTAGTGTTTTATCTCCTATCTTGCAGATAATCAACCCATTCATTGGCAAACATTTAGTAAGAACTAAAAATGAAGTGATTTACGGTGACACTGATAAACGGGGTACACTAACATAGTTCAGACCTAAAAATGGTTACATAGAAACTTGTTGGCATTCTCCATTTTTGTAACAGTTAGAACTAGAAACATTTGTCATTTCCCAATGTAAAAAGACACCACCTATAACCAATGAGGCCGTTATAACGGAAACATTGCGTAAATCTGAAGAAATCATTCAAACGGTATTCATTCTCAACAATTCTAAAGTACCAACACCAATAATCTTGATCAAATGAATTATCATCAAACCCCAATCTGAATAACCACAACATTGTTAATCCATCAAATGGTAATTAAGATCACTGTCATTAGTGTTTTATAGTCTATTCCATAGATAATCATCCCATTCACTGAAAATCCAAAACCATCAACTCAAATAGTGTAAAAGCGAACAAGAATTAATATTTTAAACCTTCAAATCTCTCTAAATAGATTCAACATTGGATAACAGGAGCAAAATCGATGGTGCAAGCAAATTTCAGATTCTTGATTCTAAAATCTAGCAAAATCAAACATCTCAAAAAACCCTAAACAAACAATTTCAACAGCAATTGAATTCAAAGAAAAAAGAAGAATCGACAAGAAACAAACCTTGATTTCTAAACTTTTTAGGGTTCAGATTCAGCTAAGGAAAGAATTCAATCAATCGAAACGCTCAAACACTGCAGCAGCAACCGATCTACAAAATACCCACAAATGGATCAAGCAAACATCAGATACCCACAACAGATCGAGAGAGAAATCACTCGTTTTCCTCAATCAAATCACCCATTTTGTTTTCTCTCTCGATTGCTTGATGTCCTAATGGCAAATCTGAGAATAAAAGAGATACCCAAATGGGTTATCTCTTTAAAAGGAAATTTGGGATTCGCAAATGGGAGAAAAACATGTGAATCAAAGTTTCACAATTTCAGGGAAGATAGGAGGTTTCTCTCGTGTTTTAGGGATTACGAATTATGGGTTTTTGGGTTTGTGAAATTGTGGCTTGTTTTACAGGTGTTTGGGTGATTCTTTGTCAGAAAGAAGACCCGTTTAGGAGTGTGAGTAATCATCATAGTAACGGGTTACAGCCGCCTTGCTCATTCTTTTCCACCCTGTTTTTTCTTTTTGTTAATTTGACCCGACACGACTTTTGTCGACCTTAAAGTGGGCATTGGTTTGTCCGAGTGCTATATGTTGACTTTTAAAATTCAACGCATGTTAAAAAAAAAAAACATTAACTTTATCAAACACCTAAAATATATAGAGAGTTTTGTCATTACCCAAAAAAATAAAATAGAGTTTTGTTTTCGTGTCGATGATGCTATCATTCCCTTGCTGATATTTTATGGACGATGAATCGAGTTTGTTTGTAGCGAGAGGATTGTGATATGTGATTGAAGTCCGGCACACGAATCCTCCCCAAAGTTCCTTACTTCAGGTCACCTTCTTATTGTTTTTTCGGCTTACACACATTTGTGGTCTCATTCATTATCACTCGTCTTTATTTATAGTTATTATTGTTTCATTGTTCAACCGTTTTTCTTGACTTTCGATTAACCGGACTAATTATTTTTTTTTTGTAAAAAACGTTATTTTATAGAATGAGTGCACACTATTAAAAAAGAATTGCGGGTTGGAGTTGTCCTTGGGAGATCGTGAGCAAGTCTAGGTCAGACATGGGTTCAGTGAACTCAACTGTGTAGGCTGCAATACATTTTTTATACTTTTTTCTTCTAAAAAAATAATTTCAGTCACCTAACATTATCCAAATAAAAATGACAATATATACAAATATCAATATAGAGAAAAATCTTATTTGTACAAAATCTCATATTGAACAAAAACAAATAGTATTTTTCTCGGGTCGGACCATCGAAAGTTCCGAATTAGATTAGTTTTGGCCACCCCTACACGGCTACCAAACAATGACAATACGACAATCACACCTACAAGCACAAGAAAGAGCCTATTTCATGTTTCGGTTTCAAAATCTTCACAAGAGGAAAGTGGATAACCGTATGGTGATGATGATCTATAACATCATTCTATCCACAGAACACAAATTCAATGCAGCTCCAACATTTGCGTGATGAGAGGACCTAAAGCACACATTATGCAGGTCTCGCAAGTCACATAAAACACACATTTGGAAAATTTCTCAGCAATAGAAGAGTGTCTATGACTTCCATTTCTGCATGTCTTGTAGCATTCCTAGTTTCAGTATTACGATTGCTTCAGAAGAAATGATCTTATCGTCTTCAACAATCACACATCCAACTGGTACTTCCAATCTTTGCATAGCAGTTTAGCTTCTTCTATTGCAAACTCCATAAAAGATCCCTGATAATGCCAATTCAAGCACCTACAACATAAATAAAAATGTAGCCAAATGGAATTTTCTCAGAAACTGCACAGCAAAAGCAGAATACTTGTAATGTATACTGTGTTCCTTCCAGGTTGTAAATCTAAGTTTATTCAACACATTCAAATAGTATTAAGAAAAATGAATATTAATTTTGCAATCATAATGAATAAAAAGTTAAAAACATAAACCAAGTATGTCCGCTATCCAATATCTTGTTAAACCAACAACATAAATGAAGAACAAATTAACCATAATTTAAGACAAACAATATGGTAACAGACTTAACAGCTAACACATGAAACCAATATCAACGCTCATTTTTTCCAGAACATAAAAAAAGATTGTTTATTTGACAAAAAGACCTAGTAGTAGTGGCGTAAATTTTCATTTGTGACTGTACTATGAAGTAAATAAACCCTGCCTCATAAACCATCAACACATTCTACATACAAGCAATCAAAGATTTCTTCAAACCACAATTTTTTTTGACAATTTGAACCCCCAATCTTTTTCAGGCATTTTCTCAAACACTTTCAGAGCATAGTTCCTGATATGGGTTTTCAATTCAATCAAGCATCAACGGTCCTCGGATTTTGTGGGTTTGAGGCTGCGATTAAAACCAAATTGAAGTAAATTTAAAATCATGAACTGGTTTGATTACCTTATTCTGAGACGAATTTGATGAAACTACAATTTGAGCTGCCGATCTGCTTCGCCAACCAAGAGAGGCGAATTGTAGGCTTTAAAGCCACAAAGGGCACGTTGTGGCTGGATATTTGTTTCAGTTTGTTCACTATTTCAGTAAATTCTCAATTTTGTTGCTTGTATGGGTGCTGCAACTGCTAAGGGTAAACCGGTTCATCCGGTCTTGGACCGGACCGGATAATTCGACCCAGGTCCATTGTGTTGTTCAGTTTCGGTTCAGGTATGGAATACGAACAATCCAATGAATCGGTGGAAAATTGTTATGAAGGTATCAAGATATAGTTCTTAAATGGCGCAGCTTTTAAACAAAATGGCCCATTAGCTCAGTTGGTTAGAGCGTCGTGCTAATAACGCGAAGGTCGCAGGTTCGAGACCTGCATGGGCCAAATTTTTGAAGAGTTCTCAACTTGTAGAACCAGCTGAAGATCAAACGGTTAGAGAGGCCTATCATTTTCATTATTGATGATTATTTTGACCAATATGATCTTTACAGTTTGGTTATGTTGTCTTGAACATGTAAAGGACGTCGAGGAGCTCATGGCTTAACCTCCGGATAAGGTCTTACTCAAATGGATGAACTAACAATTGAAGAAAGCTTGTCATGAGATAGAGGTCACATATTTCTCTACATCATAAACATAACTTCCTACAAACTTTTCTGTGAGTATACGTTCAAGAAGAATGAATCAAACAAGCTTCCATCTTAACTATAGTAATTTTCTCAAATCGGATCATCGAAAGTTTCGAATTGGATTAGTCTTGACCACCCCTACACGGTTACACAACAATGACAACACTATGGTCACACATACCACATTTGCTATCATCATACAAACTTTCAACAATGGTTTACATACCTTTGTAGAATCCGGGACTGTGTTGGGTACCTTTCAACATCTTTTAGATATAGCAAACAAACACAACAAGATCATTGATTTGACACATTCAGATGAAACATTCCAAGAACAAGAAAGAACCAAATGCTTCTATCAACAGAACACAAATTCAATGAAGCTCCAACTTTTTTACAGCCTCGCAGATTTGCGTGATGAGGGTACCTATCCATTAAATTTTCGAGGGGAAAGAACATGGAGAAGGGTGCATATTATTCTACTTTTGCTGAATCACTGGACGATGAGGCTTCGGAGCATTGGGATTCCCTTGCTCATAGAATGTTTTGAATAAAGATACTGCTTCATCTGCCATTATCCCTCCAATGCACTTATATCCCTTCCCACCTCCGGTTGCGCTATTAGAGTTGCTCGAATGTAATGAAAGAATAGAACCACATCCACCAAACTTATCATTTGCACACCCATAATAGACTTCTTTTATGCCAAGAAATGATAAGGCAGAAGCACACATTATGCAGGGCTCACAAGTCACATAGAGAACACAATTGGAAAATTTCTCGGCAACTTCAGATTGTGAAAGCCCTTCTCTTTGCCACTGTAATAGAAGAGTGTCTATGGCCTCCATTTCAGCGTGCCTTGTTGCATTTCTAGTTTCATTCGTACGATTGCTTCCAGAAGAAATGACCTTTGTGTCTTCAACAATCACACATCCAACTGGTACTTCTAATCTTTGCATAGCATGTTTAGCTTCTTCTATTGCAAGCTCCATGAATTTGAGATTCTCGGGAATCTGTTCTAACTCGGATAATGCCATTTCAGGTACCTGCAACAAAAATAATTGTAACTAAATGGCATTATCACAGAAACTACACAACAAAAGCAGAAAAGTTGTAGTGTATAGTGTGCTCCTTCCGACTTGTAAATCTAAGTTAATTTAAATGGTATTAAGGAAAAATGAACAATTTTGCAGTTATAGTGAATAAAAAAATTAAACACATATATGAGCTATCAAGCTTGCATTAGCATTTTATTGAATAGACCTGAGTTTAGAAATGAGATCCGACAAGAGAAGTCGTAATTCTACAAAGGAATGAACTTATCTAAGAGCAAGTCTAAGCATTTGCATACCCTACAATCAGGTTGGATAGCAAATAATCTAAGGTTCAGATCACCAAAACACCAATCGCAAACAGTCTTCCAAAATATGGTAACAGACTTAACAGCTAACATATGAAACTAATATCAACAGTCATTCTTCCAGAACATGAAAAAAAGATTGTTTATTTGACAAAAATCCTAGTAGTATTGGCGTAAATTTTCATTTGTGATTGTACTCTTAGGTAAGCCTTACCTCATAAAGCTTGATTAGAATCAAACCCTCAACACAATATACATACAAGCAATCAAATATTTCTTCAAACCACAATTTTTTTGACAGTTTGAACACCCAATCTCTTTCAAGCATTTTCTCAAACACCTTTAGAGCATAGTTTCCTGATATGAATTTTCAATTCAATCAAGCACCAACGGTCCTCAGATTTCCAAAAGAATAAAAAGCAAGTAGAGGAACGAAAAATCAGAGATCAAATTCGCAACTTTCTCACTCAATATAATAAACCGAAACAAACTAAAAACTGAAGGAAGCAAAGCATAGAGATTTACCTGATCAAGCTGCAAATTAGACTAGTTAACGATCAACCTCTAAAACATGTAAAACAAGTATAAATTGGGTTCTGGTAAGAGCAAGACAAGGCCATATTAAAGTATGAAATGTCAAATTGGGGAATGATTTAGTTCAAATAAGAACATATCAACCATATGTAGAGAAGACTAGAGCGTTAACGACCAAATCGAGGGAGGGCTCTTGTTCTAGGGTTTATAAACACTGAGTTGAATTGCAGCCAATTGACGATCGCAAAAACCGAAGAACATACATATGCATTTCCAGTATGCATGAGAAAGTGACAAGAACTGAAGAGCATACCTTCGCTAATTTGCAGAAAACTGGAGGGTTCACATGTGGCCGGCGATTCATTAAACGACGCTGACGGTTATAATCACATCTTACTCAATTAATAACTATCAGTGTAGAATTTAATCAAAATGGCCCATTAGCTCAGTTGGTTAGAGCGTCGTGCTAATAACGCGAAGGTCGCAGGTTCGAGACCTGCATGGGCCAAATTTTTTAATTTTTTTTTTTGCACAAACCAAATTCATTTCATTTTCCTTTGCGGCATTTAGTTTCGTTATTTTTGTTGGTGAAAATTGACATTGCTATATAGTTTACTGTGTCAAAATTTTCTGTACAGATCTTAACGTGAATATTTCTCTCATTTCTTCACATGTAATACTGTAAATTGGTTTCAACTGTATTATTGTTTCCTTTTGTTTCTGCTCATATACTAAAAGTCCTACTTTGTGTCTTGACAGGATGGAGAAGCATATGCTCATTTGCTTATAACAATAGCCTTGGAAATGGTTCGAAGAAAGTACGCTACGGAAAGCTCTCTATCGCGGAACATGTGATAGAAGATGATGCTTCCGGCTCTGGGTCAATAGCCTTGGAATCAAGACCTATGTCAATCATTTGTTTGAGGATCTGAGATCCGGGTTGGTTCTATTCAAGTGCTTGACCTGATTCTGTTAACTGGAAGAAGGCTACAAAACCTCATATCAATTTGCCTTTCAGAAAAGTTGAAAACCGCAATCAAGTTGTTAGTATAGGAAAGAATATGAAACTTATTCTTGTAAATGTGGCTGGAAATGACATTGTGCAAGGAAATAAGAAGCTCATTCTTAGAGGCATTCAAATTTATATGCCTACTTTTTTCCCCATTTTGTTCCAGCTTTTCTTTGATAGTTGATGAGATTCAGTATTCTCCAACTCCTGAAGAACTTGAGATCTCATTCTCGCGGAAAAGAAATAACAGATGCAGTTATTTGGTGTTGGACGAACGAGAAAGTAAAGAATTCTGGCAAGTCTTCTCGAATGGAAAGCTTTTAAGGTTCATAATCTATTTCTCCTTACTTTTCTAGATGAATTTTCTTAGTACACAAAGTTGATTGTAATCTATTATAAAGGATAAACGCCTTTCAAATGGTGTTTTCTTCCTCGAGCTACTTGCTGTTGTGGAACCAAGATGTCAATGTATGTCCCACATCGATTAAAAAAACAAATACAGTCTAGTATATAAGGTTCGTGGCTTTTGTGCTCAATCTGTGTACTATTTGTCATTTATTAGAGGTAAACTAAAAGATGATGCTTACATTAACAACCGGGATCATGTTTTGATCCCTCCAGAACAAGCCTAGATAGATCATTCCTCTCTCGGAAAATGGTAAAGTGTCAATCGGGTTCTAGTGAGGGAGACGACAGTCATACGGATCGTCGAACTTGTCCATTGACGATTTTTCAGCTGATGAAACTACACAGCTTGCTGATGAGTGATGATGAAATTTGTGCTTTTGTGGTTCCTTCAGCTTGACTTCTTAAGGTGTGTTTGGTATAAGTGGCTAGGAGCATGGGAAATGAGAAACCCATGCTTCTTGAATTCCATACTTAAACTTATACCAAACACGGCCTAATGTGATAGGAGAGTGATCAGAGTAGCTAGGCGAACTTTATAAGTGGTGGCCATTATTGTCATATTTCCTTTGATGTATTTGGCTGCACAAATTATCTACTTCTTTTTTAAATAAAAAAACAATTTATTAGATAAAACTAGCAAATCGAAAAGTTTTTGTGATAGACGGATGTCCGTCATACTATGACACATCAAAGAAAAACATTAAGGTGAGAACAAGAAATACAAGAATTCGAACAAAGAGGAACGAAAGGAGAAGGAAGGAAAACGATGGGATGAAGCGTAATACACGAAAACTGAGAAAAACATAATGAGATAATCGAAGAAGGGTACATGAAACAAACTCAATCCATCTCCAGAATCGAGCGAAATAAGTTTGTCAATTACGCATTATCTTTAGTTATATTTATTTATGTTATAAACTAATAACTAAATTACTGTAAAAATATATATAACAAGTGAATATTTTTAGATATTTATAAAATTGATAATATAAAATAGTTATAATAGAATGTCCATAATCGATCATTCTTTCAATGAAGTTTTAAAAATATTGTAGCGTGGAAGTAGGCTCATTTGAACTTTGATGACATGTCCTCCCTTCCACCCTTATAATAGTTGGACTAATTGAACATGTGTATTCTATTGTTGATACCCAATGTTAATACACAATTTCAATTAAAATGTTAAATTATGTAGTTAACAAAATCGGTCATTTCTTAATTACACAAGTCCGTTGTTGTTTACACAAGGTTGAGTTACACAAACTCAAACAAGTTGAACAATCCCAAAAGTACGTTATTTACACAAGGTCAAGTTACACAAATCCAAACCCATCAAGTTACACAAGCCAAACTATAACTATAAAAAGATATAGGTCATATCCCGTATTTATAAGGTTGGGTCAAATTCTATAATTAAACAAATCGGGACAATTGGTGAACTTTCAAAACTATGGGTCATTCATACAATTAGAATACTTGGTCATTTCTTGCAGTTATTTAGTTTGGGGGAAATTTACAAATTCCAAGAGTTTGGGCGGAGAAGCCTGATTAGGGTATGTTGGGGTCCATTAGAGGTGGCGTCGTCGTTGGTGGCTTCCCTATGGGAGCATTGGAGGCGGTCAAGCTACAGTGAGGTATCCGTCGAGGACGCCTCTAATTCATCGCTTCCTTACGGCTTCAACTCCTCGTCAATCGGAGTTGGTGATGGAAATCCTAGCTTCTCGTATTCGCCTTTTGAGGATGGTGTGCCCGTGTCGATGGAAATGGGCAGCCGCATGACTTGGGAGGTGTTGATGACGGGAATTTTGCTTATGGTGGGCCAATGCTTCCACCACCGCATCTGATGCGCGAAGAAGGTTCCGCTCTCCGAGAATGACGTTGGTGAGTGCGTTGATCTATATGTTCTAATGGCGACGACCTGAGAGGTATGATTACAGATCAACCAGCCTGGTTTTGTGCACCCGAGACGAAGGAGACGTCAACAATGGTTGGGTTCGAGTGAATCTGGTCTTGATTGGTTTGGATTTGGGCTAGGTTTGGTTGTTGCGGTTCGAGACGGTTCTGACTAGTTGCAGATGGTTCTGGAGAAGACCGAGAAGGTCAAGACGGTATCGAGCAGTTGCGGACGGTTGCGAGTTGATTCCGACGCCGGCAGGGCGGAGAAGCTTTCAGGTTTGACGGATATGGACGGCTGGGGTTTCGGAATCAACTAGGGTTTCGTGTAACCAAATTTAAATCGTAAATGACAATTTATAGAGTTTTTATTTGGGTGGTTGGTTAAGTAGGTACTTTATGTATTTTTGTGCATAAAGTAGGTAACTTTTTTTTTTTTTGATCAAGAAGGTAAGAGGCTCGATTACACCAAATATAATTGGTGTATCGAGAGACCGACAATCGGCAAACGGGAAAACCGTCATGCAAATAGAAAAACCAAAAAAGACACAATACAATCACCACAAGCAAAGGCCGAAAAAGACACAATACAATCACCTTTGGGGAAGACGCGGAACACTCGAGGCTGACAAAACATGGAGAGGGCACGGGCTAGATGAATTGGAGCGGTGTCTCGCCGCCGGGAAGCAGGATAGTAGAAACCTTTTTTAGGGGATGTCATACCTCCTGCGGAAATGTGGATTCCACGACGTTGCCTCCACCTAGATGGAGGATCTTCGGAGACCTCTAACACAACCATGATCACAATCAACACGATCAACAGGGGCATGTGACTACCGCATCTTCCAAGACAATCGTTTAGGTCACCCTCGAGAAACATCTTCAAAAAGGAAAGTCATCCCATAATTCTTGGAATGATGAAATCTGAATTCCAAAAGCTTGGAATAATTTATTTATTTATTTTAAAAGCTAACTTTTTTTTTTTGCTTATTCATAACATTAATGTTGAGTAATTTTGTGGTTGTTCTTGAGTAGATGGATCATTGTCCTTAATTATAACAGTTGTTCATATCTTCTTTGAAGGACTTTGTTCTTGGATTCACATTTGACATATTACATCCAAAAAATGACAATATCATTCCTATTATTCAATAGTTTTGCATAAAAAAACCCAAACACACGAGTCGTAAACGACAAGTTTATCTATGCTAGAAGATTTTGGAGTTAACAATTGGCCATAACACATATCAAAGCAGTCACTATACTTCAGTACAGTCTTTCCGTTAGATTTTTCCAGACCTAGGAGGAAAAACACGAGTTGTATACGACAACTTTTGTTTTCTATTAACAAAATATGCACCCTAATTTAGGTAGAAAAATATCAAATAGAAAATAATAAATGATATTACCTAATTTGGAGATATTCTCTCTCCTATATTAAATAAAATGTTCTCCTAATTAATGACGTAAACAAATTTGTTGATACGTTAAAATAGGAAATAGTTATTAAAAATTTCCTAGAATCTCTCATCATTTTGATGATACACAATATTAATATACAATTTCAATTACACAATATTAAAACACAATTTAAATTACACAATCGTGATACATAATTTCAAATACTCAATGTTAATAAATAAAAGACTTGTGTAACCAAAAACCTTGTGACGAGATACTCGAGCGATATAAAATGACTCGAGCATACATAATGTACCTACATATTATTCAGGAAAGAAATTAAGTGAAAGGTATTTCGTACACAAGGTTTTGGTTACACAAGTCTTTTATTTATTAATATTGTGTATTTGACATTATGTATCAATATTATGTAATTGAAATTATGTATTAATATTTTATTTTATCAAAAAAATACACAAAGTTTAATTAGTCCAACTAGTATAAGGGTGGGAGGGGCAACTCGTCCAGAGTTCGAATCTTACCTTCAGCGATACAAAAAAACTCTAATAGACCAATCTTCTAAATAAAAAATGGTCACTGACCATATTGTTACTGAGCTAAAAATAAAAAAAGAACTAACAAAATTGGGTTTTTCAAATTTGAAATGATAAAAGGCTTAGGGAATATGAAGAAGACCATAAATTTGGGTAACTTTTGGTTTTCTAGAAATTTTGCATTGATTGTGTACAGAGAAGTTTGATCCTTGTATGAAAATGGTAAATTTTAACCAATAAAGTAGGGTTATTTATAACCAAAATAGGGTTATTTTTATTTGATTTAATTATTTTATTTTACTATTTTTTAACATCAATCCAACTTAATGATAACGACTCACCCAATTCTATTGGAAGTTTTTAGCAAAACCAAAAAAACCGGACAATTTTGATAACTAGGCCTTTTTGAAAAACTATAGTAGTAACAAGACTTTTTAATATTTCAATTAAGTAAATATGCCCCAACTTTTGTATTTATTCTCAAATTCTACACATTTTTCTCTCAAAGAGTACATTTACTAAATACAAAACTAAAAAAACATAGTAAACCAAATTGTTTCAAAAAAAACTTAAAGAGAAAAAAAAAATGTTTCAAATGCCATTCTTTTTATAATTTGCCCGACAACACAATTTTGCATTTCACCCATAGCATATACCCTTTATTATCTACATTTGGAAAAAATGTAAAGACTAAAGATTACTAAAGTCCTTTAAAATGTTAGAATATAAAATGAAAAATTACTGTACTTAATCCAAAATATCATCTTATATACTTTGAAAGCTTATTAGTTATTAATAAAATTGGTTAAAATAAAACAAAAGATTAAATGTAGACAAAAATAAATTCAAGTTTAATCTTTAAAAAAAATATTAAGTGTTAAATTATACATGAATTTCAGTATGAATAAATACTTTACATCAAAACTTTAACTTCAAAATTTATACTCTCTCCGATCAAAAATAACTGTCGTTTTAGCATTAGAAATTTGATCAAAATTATTTGTCGTTTTAAGTTTTCTAGGCCAATAAATGAACAATAATTATAAGAAATGTTCTTGGAAAGTGGTGTAAATGATTAATTTTAGTTCTAAAATCTTTCTTATTGGTTTAAAAGAAGGTTGAATATTAAATATGTGATAAGATTTAGAAAAAATTTACAAAATCTATGTTATTTAATAGTTTTCTTAAAAATTGTGTCAAAGGCTAAAATGACAGTTATTTTTGATCGGAGGTAGTATATACATATTAAAGTGGAAGAATTTTAAGCTAACTTGGCGAATTATGGTGAGAGTACCCCACAATTCGTATTTTTATCAAATCTTCCAATCAAATCTTTTGAAATAAACTATAAACTACTTAACAAGTTTAATTAGGGGTACATTTACTAAACATATTTATACTATGATCCTAATTATTAGAGAGAACTCTCAAAAAGACTTACTTAGTTAATTTGGCCAAATTAAAATTCAATTAACAGATAAATTGTGGAAAAGTTAATTTTCAAAATCTTGACAGTATCTACCTTCTTTGACTTCTCTAAGAAAATTTAATTATTCCATATATACCGTGTGTTAGAAACATCTAAGAGATTCTTCTAAACCGAACATCAAGTCAATTAAGAGAAAAAGGTTACGCACGAATTGATAGATCTAGGTAAATTTGGTCATGAGTTGTATCGGTCATCTATTTGACATATAACTCTTAAACTCCATGAGTTTTCTTAACATTTATTGAATTTTGGTTAAGTTGAAATCACCTATTTGATATACAATTCTTTAATCTCATGAGTTTTCTTTTAACATTTCTTGAATCTTGCTTAAGTTGGAATCACAGTGACATATTTTGTATGTTAGAATCTATATTAATTTCATGAGTTTTCTTCTGATATTTCTTGAATCTTGGTTGAGTTGTATCGGTCATTTGATATACAACTCTTAAATTCTATGAATTTTATGGACATTATTTGGTAGAGATATTTGTGGCCTTTTGATGGCCCTCTCGAAAAGCGAAAACTTCTACTTCTACTATGGATACAACAATGCATCTTCCTTTCCCGTAGCTAGAGGGAATGCAAGGTTGTTTAGTATGATGTAACCAAACACATATTGATTCAACGAGTTTCTTGATTTATTTGATAAATCCCTCATTCGTCTTTTCCATCTAATGTTTAGGACCACAACCACTAGACCAACTAAGTATTGGTGCATTATCAATGTTATGAAAAGTGGATCGTCACAATGTCACATCAAATTCATTTACAATATTCTATATACAGGGGTACATTGGTAAAAGACAAATTTCAATTAACTTTGAAACTGTATAGGTAAAAATAGGCCTGCTACCGAAGGCGGTGCCTTGCCATTTTAATGGTGGAAGAAACAAATAAGCAAACAAATACAACTTTCATGCCTTTTCAGTTTTGATTTGCTCATGAAATTCTCATTCTCGAATTCTTATCTCTTCCGCCATTGTTGTTTCTTCTTTGATCTTCCATTACCTAGATTCGCAGTTTCTGAATTTCACTTTACTTTTCTCCGTTCCCGCCATTGCTAACACCTCGCACTACTACTTGCTGCTACTAACTTGTATGTCCATCTTCTATCTATATCTACTCAGAAGTCATAACGATCGTTCTAAACAAACTTGTTTAGAATGTACATTTCTTCTTCTTTTGCTTGTTTCTTCACTGTTTTCCGTACTTGTTTACAGCGTCTCTAGGTTTTTGCTGAGTTTTTGAGCTCTTGTCTAGTTTAAAAATGTGTTTTGTTCGTTGTTTGAGTCACATTCCTAGTTGAAAGAACGATTTTGTTGTCTTGATGCATTAATTGGTTGGATTTGGAGGTTACTCTCGTTATTGATAGTAATTTCAGTTGGACTTTCATTGTATAGGTCATTATGGCTTCATCAGACGAAGAGGGGGAGATATTGCCTGAGTATGTGATTGACTATGAGTTTTTAGATGGGAGAGACCAGCCTGTGTCATTTTTATGTATACCGCTTTGTTTGACTGAGGACGAACTCGATCGCGAGGTTGTTGTTGGGATGAACTCGCGGGTTTACTTGCACGGTACTAGTAGGGATGGTCTGGAGCAGATTTACAAGCAAGTTTTCGGCTGGAAGTACGACATTTCTTCTCCTAAGCCTGAGCTTTTTATACTGTGTAAGGGTAAGCTCTGGATCAATCTGCTAAAGCCGAGAAAGCGTTTCGAGTTTATGATCAAATCAACGTTGATCACGGTTCATTTTCTTCACTTTGTTAAGAAGAACCATCAGGGATCAGCTCAAAGTATATGGAGCCACTTGGCCAGAGTGTTCAGGTTTCGTAATTTGTTCCTTTATGGCTGTTATAAGCGTTGTTGTTTGCTATTTCTGGTCTTTGCTGAAGGGGAATCGCCAAACTTTGACTATGCAGTTCATTTGATGCTCAACCATGTGAGAGAGATATTCTTGATCATATTGAATTAGTTAAAGATGCTTTCAAGAGTGATCTGGACCTCCAAAATTCTGAGGTTTGTTTCAGTTCATACTGTTCTTTATCTGCTTGGCGGTTAGAGTATGTTTCTCACTTGGAAGACTGAATTTAGTACGACTGTTCTTGTGAAGGATTTGTACTGTATGCTTCAATATTTCCCATATTTTTCACTTGTACTTCTTTTGCTGGCCTAATTGCAATCAGTTCCTGACTTGTGAGCTCATAATGCAGTTATTATTATTATTTATAGTTCTAGAACTTCATAGGTGTAATCAATCCTGGGTAGATCATACTGTTAACCATAATATTCTTATCTATCCAATTCGTAAGATCTTATGATTAGTTATAGATACTAGGGTTAGATAAGATCTCCTTCATAAGATCTTCTATCTGTATCTATATATATTCATTATACATTCACAGCAATAAACAAGGCCATAGGCATTCATCTTAAACTGCTATACATACCCCCTGGATCGTCAATTGATGTTCTATACCGGTGAGCTAATACCAAAATTTTATTACATATTTGAGAATGTTAATTGTGCTTATGATGTATTTGTAGTACCTAACATTAAGGTCGTTTGACAGTATATGTGTGAACTTCTTGGAGTGAAGCATAAGAAGCAAAAGTTATTGGAGAACACCCCGGTCAGTTCTTCCCCTTCATGTCGTGCTATCATTTGACTCTTATCATAAAGTTACTTAAAAAAAGCCTTATTTCGTTGACAGGAAAGACAACTTGTCAAGAAACCTAGAATTGCGGTGGATGAAGTTGAAGATGTTGATTATCTTAAGCTATTAGAAGAAGAGGAACCTGAGGAAGAAGAGGAACCTGAAGAAGAAGGAGAAGAAGAGGAACCTGAGGAAGAAGAAGAGGATCCTGAAGAAGAAGAAGAAGGAGAAGGAGAAGATGATCCTGAAGAAGAACCCAATCCTCTAATTATGTCGAAAGAAAAGGAGGAATTGAAAAAAGATGAAAGTCTTGATCTCCCTGATGCATCAGAAGAAGAGGACATTGGAGAAGGAAAAGAAGACGAAAGAGGACAAGAAGAAGACGAAGAGGAAGTAGAAGATGACGAAGATGATGAAGAGCTGCAACTCTTTGATACTTGTTGTGCCATTTGTGACAACGGTGGTGATATTCTTTGGTAAGTTTGTGGCTTAAGTTTCATTGACATTTTCTTACTCATATTTGTATAACTATATCATGCCCTGTTTGGCTACCTTATTATCTAGCATCTCACTTTAATAACTGGACTCAGAAGGATAAACATCTGAATGAAAGACTGTTCTCCATTAATCAGTTTTATGAATCCTTGACTCGTAATAAAGGGAAGCATATAATTTGTAACAACATGATCTAATTAGAGCAATTTTTGTACAGATCAAGATGATTTATATTATTTTCCGTTTATTTAGATTCAGCCTGTTAGTATAGTATGTTAGAACACCTTGGGGTGGAGCTTAGCTGAAAGCCTGAAACTGCATTCCTGGTTTTGGTTATTGTTTTAGAAGCAAATCTCACCTCTCAATTTGTATTCTGTTAACAGCCTTTTGTACCTCTAAAAGCACGTAACCATGTCTTATTTGTTTTCTTATATAGAATATATGTACAAGCGTATAATCAGATAATTAGTCTTCTTTGTTTTCTGCACTGGACGATAACGTCTAGATGTCATTTTACAGTCTTCTAGTGCTTATTGTCTGGGAAAGTATGATACATAAATGAATAATCCTTACACACCATTCTCTTATTATTTCCTTTTTTGTTACAGTTGTGAAGGGCCTTGTTTGAGATCCTTCCATGCAACCTCAGCTTCTGCAGAGTTCTCATGCAGGTCTTTAGGCCTTTCACAGTTTCAAGTGGATGTATTTATCTTCTTTTAACTCATTTGTTTTTATGTCCTTTTTAACTTCAATTAAAAAATATAGTACCTTGGTCTTGTCTTAATTGTTTCCAATACATCTGCAGGCTATGCCAGTCTTCTTCTGCAAAAACTGTCAATATAAGAAGCATCAATGCTCTGTTTGTGGAGTGTTGGGTTCATCTGATAGTTCCTCTGGTGCAGAGGTACTACTCCTTAACACTTTGTATTAGATTGGCAACACATTTGGTATATATATATGCTGTGCATTCTTGTCTTTCGGTATGAATATACATTTGGCTGGCATGTTGTACTGTGCATCTTTTCCATGATTTTCTTCTATCCAGTAGCACTAATTTGAGGTTTGTTTTTTTCTTGAAGGTCTTTCGCTGTGTTTCTGCCACTTGTGGCCGCTTTTACCATGCTAAATGTGTTGCAAAGGTTCTGCATCCAAAAGACATTGCTCAAGCAAAAAAAATTGAGGCCCAAGTAGCTGCAGGCGAGGCACTTACATGTCCTGCACATAGTTGTTGTGTCTGTGGTGATGGTGAGGATAGGAATGTTCATGACTTGCAGTTCGCAACATGTCGGCGTTGTCCCAAAGCATATCATCGGAAATGCTTACCCAGGTAATCATACTCACAGCGTATGTCTTTCATTTTCCCCTGTATGACCTCACTTTTTTATACCAAATATTATGTTTTTGGTAGGGATATTGCTTTCAACAGTGATTATGAGAGGAATATTCCGCAACGGGCCTGGGATGATCTGTTGCCGAAACGCATTTTAATCTATTGCCTGTAAGTTACTTTATTTTGTTTTTTCCTGTTCAACTCTCCATTTTTTAGTGAAATAACTTGTCCAATGTTTTGATCAGGGATCATGAAATCATACCAAGTCTAGGCACTCCGGATAGGAATCACATTGTTTTCTCTGAAAATATTACAGTAAAGAAAAAATATGTGACAGGGCAAGTAGGAGCTGAAAAAAGGGTTTTAAAACGCAAAGAAGAAAGTGTTGCTATGTTCATTCCTGTGAATAGGAATCCTAACAAGAGGCCGATCCACATTGACAAGCCACGTGAGTTTGTTACAGGGTTAAAAACAACAAACTCTGCTGTAGGTGTAAATTCCCTTAGAAATGTGAGCAAAGATATTTCTAGACCAGGATTCAGTACTCTCAAGAAGACTCGGCTACTTCAAGGCTCGTCAAAGTTTTTTGCAACTAAAGGGAAGATCCAAAACAGAGAGGCATGTTATTCCTTACCTGATGCTAGAAGACTCGCCACAAAATTAAAAACCTCGGTGAATACTACAGCTATGACTGCAGTTGCAAGAGTGGAAAAAAGGCATTCAGATGATATAGACCAATTGCAAATAGAGAGAAGGTATTTTATCATATTCTAGCATGATTTATTGATCTCTAAAGAGACCATTGATTAAAAGATTCATATCATTGTTATCTCCTTGCAGGATAAACTCTTTGATCAAAGAAGCAAACTCATCAATTAGTATCAACGATATTAGAAGTCAACAGAGAACAGTAGCCTTCTATAGTGGCTTCACAGAGAATTTGGAAAAAAGCATAACAATGGGGAAAGTCGACGCTTCTGTCAAGGTGCATAATCATATGGCTATAAGGGCTTTTGACTAACTAGATTTGTACCTTTTTTTTTCCCTCGGGGTCTTACAGATTTTACCTTGGTTCTTCAAATCATTGTAGGCTGTCTGTACAGCTCTGGAGAAACTCGATAGAGGCTGCAACATTGGGGATGCAATGAATATCTGTGGACCTGAAACGATTCATCAGCTTACCAGATGGAAGGTTTGTTTTTTCACATCAAAGCCTCAACTTCAAGTCTATTATTGATTGAGTCTTTCTCTTATATGATTATCTTCTTTTTAGTATTATTTTTGTTGGCTGTTTTTGATCGTTGTTTTAGATCCTTTTCCATAATTTGGTTAACAATGTTATTCACTCATATCTTAAGCTCAGCAACGTTACATTTCTATTCACTTTTCGTGTTATGTGATTGATGAGATCTCTTCAATTCAACTGTGTTGTTATAATTTATTTACAGCATAAACTCCAACTTTATCTTGGACCCTTTCTGCATGGTCCACGTTACACATCTTATGGGCGCCACTTTACAAAAGTGGAGAAGCTACAAGAGGTGATTTAATGTTCTGCACCTATTTATCAATTCCTTAGTGTACTTAATTGCTCAAGAAGTTTTTCGCTGCAGGTTGTTGATTTGCTACATTGGTATGTTGATGACGGTGATACGGTGAGATTAAAATCTTGACTAACTCCTGTCCCATTTACATTCTAAATTAATGTTCTCCGAGTATTAGGGACTATCAATAATCAAACATAATGCAATGAAGTAAATCCCATTTACCGTCCCAAGCAGATTGTAGACTTCTCCTGTGGTGCTAATGACTTCAGCTGTTTGATGAGCAAGAAACTCGAAAGCGTAGGGAAAAAGTGCTTCTTCAAAAATTTTGACATAATGCAAGCTAAAGTAAGCTCTTCTTTTTCGCCTTCTATCAAATTTTTTGGTCCTGATTATCTTTGTATATTATCGTATAGTAGGTTTATCTCAATTCATCCCATCACCTTAAACCTCTTGTTTGCAGAATGACTTCAACTTTCAGAAGAAGTCCTGGTTCAATGTTAGCAATGATGAGCTGCCAATCGGTTCTCGACTGGTCAGACCTTCCCTTTAGTTTTTCAATTCACCTGAATTATGTCATGTGTGTGCATATATATATATATATATATATATATATATATATATATATATATATAGATAGATATAGGGTGTGGTTCCCATGAGAACACCCCTAACGTGAGAACATGAGAACAATCGTACACCGTTGGATGTGAGTATTAAGGGTTGAGATTTAGAGTAGATATCAAAAATAATAATAACTACGAATAATAATAATTAGGAATCCAACAATAACTACGAATAATCCACTCAACCAACAATAACTACGAATAATACATTATACAATATGGCACATTCGTAACAAAACTAATAATAATTACGAATCTGTTCTCATGTTCTCACGTTAGGGGGTGTTCTCATAGGATCTATACTATATATATATATATGGGTAAATCTCGATATGTATTCGATCGATGATCCGGGATAAAAACCCATAAATCGGATTCGGGTCATCAATTGACGGATCATTTCGCATTCAGTTTTTTTTTTTTGGATCAGATCATCCGGTTTTTGGATCTTGTACTTTTGTTGTCACCTCTAACACTTCAACTATGTTTAAAAATTTCTGTTTTTGCTTTGATGATGCACAGGTTATTGGGTTTAATCCTCCATTTGGAGTCAAGGGACAATTAGCAGACCGTTTCATTGACAAAGCTCTCCAGTTCAAACCCAAGCTCCTAATCCTAACTGTTCCGAATGAAACTCAAAGGCTTGATCAGAAACCATTTCCTTACGATTTGATCTGGGATGATAAATATCTGCTAGCCGGCAAGGTATAGATGCGAAATTTCGTCAAATCGGACTGGACCACAATTACGGTCCGGTCTATGGACCGGACCGTAAATTCCGGGTTACGGCCCGGTCGGTCTACGGTCCATGTTTTTTTGAAAACCCGGGTTACGGTCTGGTCCGGTCCAGTTTTAGATTGTATTTTTCCATTGGTGAAAGTTTCAATTTTCATATTTTAGGTCCGGTCCGGTCCGAAATATTCAAAATTGCACAATTTAGGTACAAACAGGTCCAACCCGGAACCGGACCGGTCTGGACCGGTCCGGTCTATGGTCCATGGTGTTATCAATTTACGGTCCACCGGACCGGTGGCACAACCCTATCTTAGACTCATTTGCATCCGTTTTGATAATGAAGTATATTTTTGCAGTCATTTTACCTCCCTGGATCCATTGACACAAACAACAAGCGAATTGAACAGTGGAATTTGGTAGCACCTCCACTATTTCTATGGAGCCATCCCGAATGGACCCTGAAGCACCGGAATATAGCCATTGCGCACAATCACTTGTCAATAGAAACACAACCCATCCGTCCGGACCAAAATGTACAACAACCTGCTATGTCAAACTATCTTATGGAGGAGACTCGTGATTGTTATGGTGATTTCTCAAGCTTAAGGAGCGAACACCGTGATCTTCTCAGTATCTTAGATGATGTCCCTGAACATGTTGGCGAATACGGACCTCCAAACATCAATCATCTGTATAGCACACAAGCTCAAGTAAGTAAACCTGACATTTTATATGTTCTCATCTTAAGATTTTCATGTTAATCTTAAGAAATGAACACTGCCCTTTTGCTAGCCTGTGCCCTTCAACGCGTCCCGAGTTCCGACTTCCTGGCCAAAAGATGGACCTTCGCCCTTCATTAGAAACCCATACAAATGACAGTAGATAAAGATCGAGATAACCCGAGCCGGCGATGACATTTTGGTATATAAACATATGTTTCCATATGGTAAGCTAATACTAACTGGTAAGTGAGTTGATAACTTGCAATTTGTTCCTCGTTAAGCATTTCAATGTCCAATTGATTTGCTGCATGCTAAGAGACAACATTTGTAGTTTTAGTCCATAGGCTATATATGATATTCGGGTCGGCATAAGGCCCGTATCTTAATACCATTTCTAATGTCCGAAGCACGATTTGGGTAAATGTGACTTTTTTGTAACTGAAGGCCCATGTGGATTTTGCTATGGGGGTGTCTAGATCGGAGTTTGTTTAGGAGGTTGGTGCGTCTTTGTCAAGGCTTTATTAAGAAAGAATTCAGCACTAAATTTAGTCGGGAAAAAAGGCGACTAGAACTGAATAAATCTTATTGTTTGTTTAACGATCTAATTATATACTCGTTCTGTTCGGTCAAGTGAATGAAATTGTGCAGTTAGTGTTAATTTACGTGAATCCGGTGAGATTTCATACGAAAACTAATTGACAATAGGAGGAGTTTTTGTTCAGTCAAGTGAACGAACTTGTGCAATTAGTGTTAACTTACATGAATCCCGTGAAATTTTATACGAAAAAGGTTACTCGGACTAGATAAATCATAATGGAATTCTAATGATGTAAACTTAGTTTGTTTAGTCAAGTGAAGAAAATCTTGTGGTCATTGTTTTAAGACTAACAAGTCCGATAAGTCAGAACCTGAGGGATTGAAATTTTGATTTTGTTATACGTCCGAGATATGCATATTATTATATATAAAAAATGTGGGTTCATTTATTATTTGTACAAACCCTGATTGACTCATATGCTGAAATACCTACTAAGATTGACTTATTTAATCACATTAGGGGTTATCATACAAACCGATTTTTGCTATACTCATGCATTATGCAGAATCTGAACCCGGAGACAACCGGCAACGTTATTACCCCCGGACCTCAGACGACGGCGATCGAGTTCTTCAACAATCCTATTGAAGATTAACTTAGTAGCAACGAATTGCCTTTAATTGCGAAAAACACCCGCAAAAGTAATCATTTAGCTTCCTACCAACCCAAATTTGTTGTCGGACCTAAGAATTGTGCCTTCAAACATCACCAACCCCTAAATAAGTAATTAATTTTATACCAACTATCATCACTTGATCTAAGTTTGTGATATTTACTTATATCATATTTCCATTGTACAATTAGGCATAAAACACCAGCTAGCAAAACATGCCACCCAAGTCAATCATCTACAAATCCAAATTGATTAAAATTAATTCCTTAATTGTAATCAAGCAACATTGCTTGATTAATGTATGATGAGACATTCAATAGTACTTAGGGGAGAAATACAAGTAATCAGCCAATGTCAAAATCGTTGGTTAGCTGTCTAATTAGCATGTTTATTTGCCAACACACATGGAAATTATTGGAGAATCATTAATTGTTTCTTTCATTGTCTTTCAAACTCACATTATTGATTATGATCATTCATCAATTAGATATTTTTGATTTGAAATACCCATTTGTATCATGTATAATGTTAATGTATTCATCTTAAATAGATCTAATTTGGATACGCATTTGCAACATGTATAATTTCAGTATATTCAACTTATAAGTTATAATAGAATGTTTGTTAGGCTAATCCTCCACACACTTGAAGTGTAACCATCAGACTCAATTGACTCTTGACGACGTGTCACGTGTTGTCGGCCCAATAAGTTAGATTAAAGACATCAAACTATTTTAATACTATGTGAAATTCCGATAGGTAAAAAAGATTCAAAAATCACATGGATTACGTCTCAATTTCAGCCTAAAAGTGCGATGAAAGTTTCAGGTGCACATGCGCATTAGACTAGTAGCAACACTTGCTTAATGATGTTTCTAAAACCAATTTTACATAATACGCCCCTTCCTTTTATTATCAACGTGAGAATATTTAATTCTCCACTAATTCTTTGATAAAATTTTGAATTTGAGTTATTTAATTTTCAATATAAGTTAATTAACTATCTAGTTACACGGATTATTTTTATTTATTTATTTTATTTGGCGGGTGATATTGTATCATTATTAGGCAATTTATGATTTTATAAGGTTTAATTTTATACTTCACAATATAATATGGTTTCTATTTACCTCTCATGTAAGAGTTTGGTTCAAGTAAGGAACCAGTGTTTTTGTGGTAAGGTCTTAAGGAGTAATCATGTTGATTTACTTGATCCATTGACTTACAATCACCCACGTTATCTAATAAATAATGAGAGGTGTGGTAACAATTTTGCCATTTTTAGAAGATACGTGAGCAATCTTTGTCCCTTTAAAAAGTCTATTATAAAAGAGTGGAACGCGGTGACATTTTATAATTTTAATGAGAAAGTTGTAACAATTGTCATTCAAAATTATACATTGTAAATTCTAATATTTTTTATAGTTAGTTCACACATTATTTTGATGAGTTTGTAGTTATGTTTTTATGCATTTTTTTTGCTTGAAATAATAAAACATAATGTATGAACTAACAATACACAATATTAAAATTAATGATACCCAAAATTTAAACTAATATTAAAGTTTATAATTTTAGTTCAATTCGTTCAAAAAAGTATACACTATCAATTCTGATATTTTCTATAAATAGTTTACTTATAATTTTGTTAATTTTATTTTTATGTTTTTATGCACTTGTACATTTTTGAACTAATAAAACACAATGTTTGAACTAATTGTACACAATATTAAAATTAATGATACTCAAATTTTGAACTAATATTATAAAAAGTTTGAACTAAGTGTTAGAAAATAAGAACTACTACAACAAACAGTTTGAACTAATTAAGCAAAACTATGAATTATTAGAACAAACAATTTGAACTAAAAGAATAAAAGGAAAAAACTACAGTAAAAAATTGTAAATTTTTTATACTATTATTTAAAAATGTTTGAACAAATATGTATAAAATTTTGAAAAAAAGGGTTAAAAAAATAAGAACAAACAGTTTGAACTAATTGAATAAAAATATGAGCCATTAGAACAAACAGTTTTAACGAATTGAACTAAACTCGTGGCCTGAGATGATAACTTTTAAAGAATTATATGAAAATTACAAAATTGACAGCGCACCTCTTTTTTTAACAAAAACAAATTTTTAGAAAGACAAAATGTCGTTTGAACCTCCTATAATTACAAAAATGTCTTTGCTCCCCATACTTCACTAAAATGACATGAACGACTTTGGAAAGTTAGATCAAATAGATCAACAGTGCATATCACTCCGTATGACCGTATCTGTATTTTTGCATCCTAACTTAACCGGATCCCTCGTGTAATTTAAAAAATGTCGTTAATAATATATTAAGTAATACTCCTATTTCACAATGATTTTATTCCACTTTACACATTTCAAAAAACTTATCAAATATAAAACTATATCCTTGTTTATTACCTTTCTTCTTACTTCATTGAATACTAACAACCCACTAATATAATAAATATATGTAAATTAGTAGAAAATTCTAAAATAAATCTCAGTCATTCATCTTCTAGTCGTTCATACCAAAAACAATATAAAAAAAATGTTACATTTACTATTGCATTGAGTTCATGAATCACGAAGTTCCGGAAAAGAAGAATATATATTTTATTTGATAGCAAAAAACTATAATGAATGAAATTATTTTTATATAGGACGGTTTTGCTTATCAGATACGCTAAATTATAATATATGAAATTATTTTAACACATATTGAACATAGGGTTCCCATTTACATACATAATGGTAAATATTGAATGAAGGGTCCGTTTGGTGAACATAGTAGATTATTTGGTAGATTAAAATTTTACAATAATCCCCAATAATCTCGATAATCCATGTTGAAGCGGATGAAAAAAATGGGCAGAATAATCTGCCAAAATAATCTCCCGATGTTATAATCTCGATAATCCCTGACTCACCGAACGCACCTTAAGTCTTTCGAGAATTAAAAAACAATTACAAAGGTAATTAAGTGAACCAAACACAACCCTAAATCTTGAACAGTATTGATTGATTCATTGTGATTAAAGTGAGTTACATATAAAATATTTTAAATTTTTTTTAGAGGAATATTAAATAACATAAATAGTATAAGACATATATATTCGAGAAATTATGGTCCGTAAATAGTGTAAAATTTTATGAATTTTGAAATCTAACCGAAAATAAATTTTATATTTAGAACGATGGATATCCTATTGATAATTTATGTACATAAACCGTGACATAAAAATAGACTATAGTCGGCTTCTTTTTTTTCTTTTCGGAATTTCAACCAAACAACGTAAAATGAAAAAAGTACATAAACATGTTAATATATATTGATGAAAGTTTGTATTACATTAATTTGGAACAGCAAATATTAAAGCCAGAAATCATATGTTTGGAAAGAATTTTCTTTCCCCAAATATAACAAAACCCTAATTCTTTAATCCAAATAGAAGAAAAGAAAACACAGAAATTAACCTGATTGCATTGAACCCTAAAAAGCTAAAAACAAATTCGCAAAGAAAATCAAGAAGAAGAAGAGGAAGCAAGTGGTTCATATGATTTGCCTGGCTTTCCCCATGTACGCCGCGAGATCGTCATCTCCGAGCAAGCGATTCCGGTCACCGGAAACAGTCTTTCCGATTGATGCCAGTTTGACTGCTGCTTATCAACTTGGGTGTTTTCTTACTGCTTGCTTTGATCTTTTTGCTTATCTTCATCTTGATTTGCAGTAGTTCTTAGCTTTTTGTAGTTGCAGATTGAGGAGAAATGGAAGTTGAAAATTGAGATGTAGAGGAGGAAGAAGAACTTAAAGAGCGTTGTTTTCCATGGAGGGGAAGGGTGGGGCCTTCTGGTGCCTTTATGGGCCCACATTTGGAGACCTAAGTAGGTTTCAATAATCACATCATTAGTCTTTTTTTTTTTAATTTATATTTTTTCAATTCAATATTAGTCCTTAAAATTTTCATTTTCTCATTTCATCCTACAAATTGATGTAGATATTCATTTTTAATATTCCCTTAAGGGTCGTTTGGTGTGTTACGGGATCGGTTTAGAATTAGGAATTGGACCAAAATGAAGAACGGTATAATCGATTTCGGTCAAATTAGTTAAGTAAACTTTTTTTTGAGATTTCTCTCTAGTAACTAGGCGCATGGTATAAATATGTTTAGTAAATGTAATCTTAATCAAATCTCTTACCTTTCAACTTCAATCTAATAAAAGTGGTAAAATATTGAGGGATATACAAACTTAATGGAAATAGAAAATGACCTATTTGGCCAAATTCTTTCTTTCTAATAGAAGTGGTTCGGAATGGCGTTGAAATAATGTAGTTATTGGAATTGTGAATTACTTAAGGCCATGATCTTGTAATAACTTGTTCAATTCATGAAATCAATTTAGATTTAATTTGAATGCTTATTAAACATAAGTATCGAATTGGATCATTCTTATTTCGATTCCGATTATATGAATCTGATACCAAATGAGCCCTAATTTCACTTGAAAGTTCGGGAAGACTCACAGTTTGAAACCTCGATTTATTTGAAAAAATCGGTGTTTGAAACAACTATTTTTTTCCCAATGACTTTTTTTAACATAAACTACGGTTTTCTCACTTATATTTGTGTGTGCATAAACCGCATTTAAATTGCGATTTTCTTGTACATGGAGCACTAACTCTGTAGAATATAATTCTATTTTTATTACTAAATTAGTAAAAAAATCAACAATAGAACCGCAGTTTCAAGTTACAGTTTGTGTACACAATTTTTTAAAAAGAAAATCAGTGTTTCAAACAGCATCTTCTTCATATAAATCGAGATTTCAAATGCGGGCCTTTTCAGACCTAAAAGACTTCGTATTCTCGTAAATATGTTTACTCCTTTCATATATTTGTAATTATTTACTTATATTTTATTATTTAGGGGGAAAAAATCTCATAAAATCATACTAAAACTTTGTTTGAGATATAACCAATAAGTGTCGTAGCATAGAAGTTTCATTTTGCTACCTGTCCAAATTTCTGACATTTTTATTAATTAATTCTGCACTAGGCCAACATTAAAATTAATCACCTTTAGGGCCCGTTTGGTTCCAACTCCGGAAACGGAAACGGAATGAAAACGAATTTAGTTTATATGCATATCCTTATTCATGAATTTGATGGAATTATTCTTTGTGGTTTAAAAAATAATCAAACTCTACTCCAATTACTTCAAATCACAAGGAATGATTCCAAAAACTTTCATGAACAAGGGTATACGTATGAACTAGATTCGTTTTCATTCCGTTTCCGATTCCGGAGTTGAAACCAAACGGGCCCTTAATGGTAATAATAATCCAATATACGTATAGGTAGAGCTGTTAGACCGTTGTCACACCTATATGGCTATATGAAATCATACGCATTCATGTCGACTGTGCACGGATGCTAAATCGGTAGTAGATACATACATTATAATTTATGGAGTAGATTATTATTGTTTTTTAAAGGTAAATTCAAAATAAATACTCCGTATAATTTAGAAAATATATGAATAAATCTGACACTACAGCTAAGGGCATGTTTGGTCAAGATTAACGCAAGATTTGGAGCCGACAAGATTCCTCAAGAAGGAAAATTTGGAAAAAACATCATGGAAATCATTTGACTTTGCGGGATGGCCTGTCAAGACGGTGCAAATCAGACCAAATTCACCTAATTTTTTTCCCCTTATTTTAATATTTTCTACCTTATATTTCTTTATTAAAAATCGAATGAAGTTGAATTCTTGATTTATACAAAATTGTCTGTCAATTGTCATCTCTTGTATCGAGGGCGCCATTCATGCCCTTGAGCCTACAAAACTTGAACCCTCTTTCTTCGATTAATACTCCAACAAGTTTTGTAAACCGGCCGGTTTCTAACGAGATCTTCGACGATGTGAGGACATAAACAAAGACAACATCAAACAATCTATCAAGACGACTCTAAAAATTTGTATTTGTTTACTTAGACATGCAACAATATAACATATCATCTAATATTTCAAAAACTGGTAAAATGATTGATTTTAGGTAATGGATGTATCATTGAAGTTCATCGTGGACCGTAATTTGGGTTGTGTGTATACAAACGCATTTAAGTTCAGTGGCGATTTAATTCTAAAATCAATTGACAATAAAAGTAGTTCACTAACCTTATATATTAGGTTTGAGGGGAAGGAGGACACCTCTTCTAGACAACCAGAGTTGCCAGTTGTGAGGAGCATGTCAGGGAGCATGCATATATCACTGCTGACGAGCATGCTGATATCTCAGCTGACTTACATTTAGATATTTCAGCTGACCACCATCTAGAGATTACAATTGACATTCATTTAGATATTTCAATTGAGGAGCATTTACAGGAGCCCTTTATCCCAACAGATCGAGGCCGCGTTGTTGCTGACACGAGCATCCTTGATCAGGCGATGTGTTGACATGTTATGTGGGTCACCATGATCACGGTGTTTGGATCGACGAGGTAGATAACTACATTATAATTGTAACAAAGTGTGTTACAATATAATTTAATAGCAAGAAAGAACTCATGGATGGATCTGATACAAACGTATTGGCACCCGAGCTCTAAGAGCAAGAAAGAACTCATGCGCACAAGACACTCCATGAGCTTCCTTCCATATGAATCACGGCATGTTGTTATGCTTCTAATTTTCTTTGCCTTGTTGTAAATCTCCAACAATATCTTGACATGTTGTCATGCGCACAAGACACTCCATGAGCCCCAATAACAAGGAAGCACTCGTTGCTTACTTTGTTTCAGAGCAAATCAAATATTGGAACCCGCACATTCAATAATATCATCACGCATGAAGTCTCTATGGACGCTTGAATCTTTCCTATCTGATAATTTACCATCAAGTCGATGTTCTCCACCACCAACTAAAATCCTTGCACTCTAAACGCAACATACTCTTCAACAACGAGTGTGTAGACTCACACCGTACCTAAGAACCATTATCAATTTAATTTATTACTTCAATTTTAGAATTAGAAAACTTATAAACAAGATAAGATTGATCATGAGTTACTACGCGTTTTTTTGTCCTCATGTCAAAATGAAGATGCAAGTCACACCATGATCGAACAATTGACTCTTTGTATGAGATTAACCATGTAGTTTCCAAATACTCCATCAACCTTGGATAACTATGCCAATGCACTTTTATCTCAATCAAACATCTCTCGTAACTAGCAGAAGATCGGGATTCAAACAGGGCATGGTAGTGTGATGCAAAAACTGTTTGTACTTTCTTTGATCGTGCCATCGCCCAAGATCTATGTTGAATGTTGCACTTGATATGAAATTGGCAAATGAGTGCTTCACATACGGAAAACGACACCTGATGCACTTATAAGTCCAAGCTCTTTATCCATCACAATCACCCCCGGTGTAACATTTCCGCACACATGTCTGAGTCTCCTTAATGTCCACTCATAGTGATTCGAGTTTTCCTTAGCCATGAAAACAAATGCTATTGCAAACGTCAACCTTGTGCTAGTGATACCAACAATCTCTAATAACGGCATCTTGTACCTATAGAGGGTACAAAATCGAGACTCTAGTTTTGTTGAACTCGAAAGCACATGTGCAATGTAATATATAAAGACTCTTGAAAGGAATGTATATTAGAACTTACTCATTCGGCTTGTATGCCGTGTCCATTATGATGACATAAGAAAATAAGTTGAGGAGATGTATTGAATCTGGATGCATGATGAAAAAGTCTGAAACTTTATCTGGCTTTGGACATCTTCTCACATTGACATAGTAACGACGTTACTCTAGTGTGTGGAGTGCTTGTTGGAGTGGACGTCATCCTTCAACTTGAGTATCCTAATCTTCAATACATCACTGTATACTTGTGTTATGGCGGCGACGTTGTGAGGGTCATCCAACTGTAGTGACTTCAAAATATTTCTCCGCTTGAAACCCGACCCAAGTTCACGTCTCACCCTCCGAAACTGTTTCAACATCAATCGGCCAACATATGTGTCTCTTTAACTGCTCCGGAAGTGTATGGTTGTGCACCCCACATATAACATGGACAGTCCATTTATCAACTTTGCTTTGTACACCCACAAATTCAAATGAACACCCATCTTTTCTCGATTTGTGTTCTCGGCTAGACGAAGGCTCGGTATTAGGATCAACGTCTTTCTTCTTCCGAGGGGTTCCGAAATGTCGGCATGCCAAACGAAACGTAACGAATCCCTTAAACATTTCTCCATGACCTACTTCTGACTAACACCATATTCATAGTTCCTCCCATGAATCGAGCCCAACCAACCATTGTCTTGCAATCATGGCAAAAACCGTGAATTTCAGACATGCACGTATAATTGGTCCCTTCATCATACGAATAATTCGATAGACCCTAGTTCAAATAGAATAGAAATAAGAATTCTTGTTTTTTAGTTTAATGATAACTTACAGTAAGTTAAAATATACTTACGTCAAAATGTCGAAGAATCTTATCTCACTAACTAAATTATGTATCATCGAACGGAATCAACATCTCATCATCGTCTTGTGTAGTCATTTCTGGTAACATTTTTTGGAGAGTTTGCGAGCGTTGACCACTTCTGTCTCCCAATATATATAGCCGAACATACAAAACGCTCGAATTACAACGTTCATATTTTAAATTTATTACAGTTACACAATGTTCAAATTACGACGGGATTATCATCACTAACCCAAAACCCACATCCACCACGGTTACGGGTTCCAAATCCGTGAACTATTTCTCACGGATCCGGAACCTGTAATCATGACGGTTATGGATTATGAGTCCGTCGTATTTTTGTAAATTTCATCGCCGTGTACGTAATATTTTTTTTAGGACAAAACATTCTATATTTTGAATAGACTACCAAGCACACCCTAGAACCTAGTTCCTACAAAAACCAAGAGACTTTACATACATTGTGTTGGACTAAAAAATCCATATTTTCAAATGGATCATTTTCTAAAGGCCCTAAAATGATAAAAATATGGCCCAAATTAATGGATATTGAATAAGTTGAAAATTTTCCCAACACCTTGCATATGATGCCACTCTAATCCTAATATTAGATTTACAAAAAAATAACTGGATTGTTATTTACCCAAACAACGTCAACCAATGCAAGCACATACGAGTGCGAGTCTCACGGGATTCTGAATACGTCCCCATGCGCATCCCAATTGCTCCCACATTGTCACTTCACGCCAAAATTCGAACGTTGGAACAACAATCATGGAAGTTGGAGACTCTACCACTCGAATGTTGGAACAACAATCATAATCATGGAAGTTGAAGACTCTAGCACTTTCCGCCAAAACCCCAAACGCATCCCAAGTACGATGTGAACGTTGGAAACTCTTGCACTTTCCGCCAAAACCCCGAACACATCCCCAGTACAACACACCCTGTCAGCAGGGTTGATTTCTAGGGTCCAGCACGCCGGCGGACGCACATCCTTGTTGCATGTGGGACCTCCTGCCGCTTTCTTCGTGTTGATTGAATCAAAAAAATTTGTGGTTTGTCAAGTTCTAGTTTGCAAGGAAAATAGTGACAAAGATGGTAGAATTGGTGTTATTGGAGTTGCAGGCAAAGACGGTAGTTCCGGGCTTCCGGCTCACATTAATCTTACATATTTAGCAAGTTATATACGAATACGAACTTCAAAATTACCAGTGAAAAAAACGCGATCAAAATGTTAAGACTCAAAACCACCAATTCATCTAAAGAAAGATGGCATGCCATGTACAGGTCTCTCTGTCTCTAGTAATGCAAATCCCAAGCACCAAGAAATAACGACGATTCATGGTGATCATGATTTAACTAGTCAATGAAATATAAAAAACTTCTACTCAAACTATCCTGTAATGAAATTGCACCGATTTTCAAGTGCCGAGTCTAGATAATCAACCGAAGCATGTAGACTAATTTCAAGGCTTTACGTGCTCTCTAATGAACTGCTCAACCTGAGAAATCTCACCTGTTAAGGCAGATGCCTCAGCAACTGTAACTTTGTTAGCACATTGTGAGAATGCAAATGGCTGCCCCGGGATACCTAGTGTGTACTCGTTAGTAACATCTGCATCAGATATCCCTGTCCTTGTAGTCCTCAGCTTATCACTGTAAAAAGGATACGGAGTAATTTATAGATTCTTATATTGATTATAACTGCAGATGAATTTGGACTTGGGGTAAAATGGCTAACTAGGCCTTTTACCACTCTATTAAGAGTACCATAACATAAACTCATTCAGTAAATATACCCCTATTTAACCCAATTTTTTCATCTAGGGGAAATTATATATAGGATAAAATTAGAGGGGTCTACAAAACAAAAGTCTTTAAAAAAGAGCCTATTTAACCCAATTCCTTCTTTGGACTTTTGTACATTGAAAGTCCCGTTAATGTAGAAGAAACGAACAAAGGAATGGGGTGATTACAATTCCCACACTCAACAAAATTCAATCAAAGTAAGATAAGGCTGTGTTTGACATGCATCATAAACTAGTTAATACACTCTAATTAGTAAATGGATAAAATGAGCAAGTGGGCTTTTAATTACTGTAGGAAGACAAAGTAGTAGGCCTTTTAATAACCTCTTTGTTAAACTAGGGCCCCTAAATCAATTCAAACTGAAATTTTGTAACTGCTTTTTAAAGATAGAAGGGGCCTAGTTTGTTTTCATCATGACAAAAAAAACTCTCAAGCCAATTTCTTCATAAAGCTTTAAATAGATTGTGTTTGTCTTCCACACATAAACTAGTTGATGATTAATAAGCTAGTTAAATTCCTACACTTAATCACCAAGATCGTGTTTATTTGGATGAAATCGCATTGGTACCCTCAATTTTAATACAAATTAACATTTATACACATCCATATGACAAATAAACTAGTTTAGTCTTCCAAACACGGTTTATCATTTCAACTAATTTATTTACTTTTTTTCATCTAGTTTTTATTAACCCCAGTTAATTTTTCACTTTCAAATATTATCACAAACACAAATGAGGTAGGAATATAGAAGATGCAGATGAAAATGAGAATCTTACATCTCTTTCTCAAGCTGTTTGCGGATGAAATCTTTGGAGTGTGCACTCACTTTCTCTGTTTTGTTGCAGACAATGAGAATAGGCACCTTCTTCTTTACAACGCTAGCCTTGGTCAAAATATCATACAAGTACCTTCAAAGACAACAGGCACAAGTGAGAAATCTTAAACATGATGCATGATGGCTTGCATACCAAGTGTAATTAAAATCAACACACGGTTAAGAAAAATTACTCAGCAACTTGGCGGCAGCTGTGCAAGAACTCTAAAGCATCCACCACAAAAACTACACCTGCTGCCTGGAGCAAGTAGTCATCAAGTTTGGGCCGAAGACGGGAGTGCCCAGCAACATCAACTACATGAACAGGCTTAAATTTACCATTCTGTCCATATAAACAAGGGAAGCAAACAATTGTTAAATTGTAATATAATGGACCTCAAAGGGATACTACACTGCTTTTAAGTTTTAAGCTTTAGCTAATTAAATTCGAATACGTCATTCTATAACAAGACAAAATAGTCATAGTGAATTCTTTTTGTTACAGATAAAGAAAAAAGTCACAGTGGCTCATATAAGAAAAGCAAAACATATCAACTTGAATATGAACAGGGTAGAGTAAAAAACGCAATTGTACGAGTTCATTGCATAAATAAGAGGATCAAATGAAGTACAGTAAATCGATCAAAGACTCCAAGGGAAGCAGATTTATAGTTCCACTTATTGCCTTCTTTTACATATTGAATAGTGTTATACTACTGTTGTTAACAATTTTGTTTTCTGAAAAGGGAAATCCGTTTCAAATAGCAGCAAATAGATAAGAAAGATAAAACTTCCACTCAACCCTCTACAATCCAGATGCCAAGAACATTTGACTCTCAGTTGACAAGAACATTTGACACCTTCAAGACCCCTTGAAATATGTAGGGAAACAATAGTATGTGAGAGGTATAAAGACGCCTTTCCCTTGCATCATATAAGGTAATTACTTTATTCGTCATCCTCAGAATAACATCAAATAACTCACTCAAATTTTTCGTAAGACCGAGATAAATATATGCGAGTAAAAGATCAGGCACAGTTATAATTTCATCACCTTAGTTGTCTCAGAATGCAACACAAAAGTATCCTCATTTGGTTCCATTGATGTAACCGTCCCTTGATGTGAAGAACCATCTCGAAGCTGGTAAACAAAACAAAGAAATAACACCATCAGTTCATATTGAATAATACAAACTTCATGCATATGGTGCTTTCTAGTACACCTAAATAGCAAAGCAGCAACCTTTAAAGAGCATTTGACAGCTTCAATACCGCTAGCAGCTATTTATAATATGATGTCTGACCCTCATTGCAACAATAAGGATCCAACATACTCCTTAAATGACCTACCCTTTTTAATCATAAAATTCATAATCTCTTGGGTTTTCTCACATTTAAGCATACAGATTAGAGTTGATCCTCTATTTGATATTGCAGCTTATCATAGATTCATATTTGTGTCTATCATTTCAATTGGATAATCATCAATTTCCTAGCACTCATTTACAAAGTTTCACTATTCCATTTTACATCTATGAGAGTCAACATAATTTTCACTTCAATTTTAGTTCTGATCCAGTTTCCACTGATGCTTTTATATTACGCCACTGAGGTCATTCACCAGATCAAGTTCATGAAGCCGTTTGTATTTACACAGCAAACCAAACTAGCTGTGGCACACTAATATCTCCTTTATTAAAGTCCCTATGATTAGCAACTGTATAGGATAATGTTTCTCAAACATTCAAACCTATCTTATATTGCATGATAATCACTATCAGAAACTATGATGCCTGTTTTCAAAACAAGCAAAAGTTCATATACGCCTGACTTACACCATTATCTATAAATAACGAGTCATCTGCCAATTCAAATGCACTTAACACCAGAAATTCTTGTGGTTCTTTCTTACCTGGTAAAACAGAACAGTCTTTCCACTTCCACTCACCCCGGCAAGTACAATAGTGTTGAGTTTCTTACGCTTGAACAACTTCACTGCAACAATCAAGAAGTAAGGATAAGATCAGATATCAGCTACGATTGTAATCTCGGCTATTCCTACTTGTCCTCATGGACAATAATTAAATGAAATAGAAGAAAGACAGAACCATTAGTTAGTCAGACTTAAAGACCAATCTGCCATGCAGAGGGGCCAAAGGCTACTTTTTGAAACTTCTGACATAAAAAATACCTCTGAAAGTTCGATTTCTAAATTTTGGAGTGAGCCGCAAACAATCCAAATCTCAGAATGGAGTATTAACTATAGCATAGTTTTCAGTATAATTCCAATCCCCAGCCTTGACACAGTTCAATGGAAGGAATTTCAACTGAAATCAAAGAATTAAAGGAGATATACCTAGCAAAGGAAGAAGCAAACTCAGGATTACGATAGCAGCAGCAGCATACAACTGAGTTTCAGGAACCTGCTGAACTTTCTGTTGCAACTGATCAACAAATTCCAGCAGCTGAGTCTTCAACTGCTCAAACCCCTCAGTTTGCACCATTTTCAAACTGTTCAAATATACAATTTAAAAATCAAACATTAATCTCTATTAAACGACACTAAATTCCTAGGATTTGGTGTCACGCGATGACCGAGACCCGATATTTCCAATGCATTAGAGCTTAATCAAGAAAAGAAGTTCGAAAATTGCATTCGATGCATCTTAAACAGATCTATTTTCAAATTGAATAGAGAAATGAAGGGATAATGATGCCTTACCTGAGTTACCTCCGCTAGTGAAGGAAGAGGAATTTAACAAATTCGGAGTGGAGAACGGAGTTGCGCCGGACAAATCAAACGACCGCCGGAGAGAAGATAGAGCCTGAAACCGGCGGCGAGCGCTGGTGGCGGAACGAAATGGGGTGAGAACGGCTGATGGTCGGACTCTCTGAGGTATCGTGGAGAGAAATTGGATCCGCCTCGTCTCTCCTATTTTAAATTTTCTGTTTTTATTTTTATTTTTCGTGACATTTAGGGCCCATTTGAAATAAGAAATATATATATATATATATATAGGTGCGGTACGCATGAGAACATACTTATCATGTAATCATGAGAACAATCTTAGACCGTCGGATGGTGAGTATTAAGGGTCGAGATTTAGTGTAGATATCATTATTAATAATAACTACGGATAATAATTAGGATAATCCATTCAACAAACAATAACTACGAATAATTCACTCAACCAATAAACGATATGGTATCTTCATAACAAAACTAATAATAATTATGAATATGTTCTCATGATTACACGATAAGTCTGTTCTCATATGATCTACACTCTCTCTATATATATATATATATATATATATATATATATTGGTTGAGTAGATTATTCCTAATTGTTATTATTCGTAATTATTATTAATTATGATATCTACACTAAATCTCGACCCTTAATACTCACCGTCCGACGGTTTAAGATTGTTCTCATGGTTACACGATAAACATGTTCCCATGGAAACCACACCATATATATATATATATATATATTATTGTTTTCATTTTCAATAAAAAAGTGTTTTTTCTGATTTATTTTTCTATAAAGTATCAAAAATAATTTACCCAAAATATTATAAACCTAAAAAATAATTTTATTAATATTGTTCTATTAAATAGGCTGATAGCACAATTTGCATAATTTATCTAGAGAACTTAATTTTAAAAATGGGTTATACAAATGGGTTTACAAAATCTTGGAAATATATGTTGAATATCTAGTATATTTGATATATACACGCTATATTTAAACCCAATCCATAAATTCATGTAAAATTTAGTCACAAAACTTATTATATATTCAATATACTTTTTCTCTTGATTATTCTTCGGAAGTAGTAAATGCACAGCGATGGAATTCACAAACGCACAACGGTTACGGAATCCGTAACCGTCACGGTTACGGGACACGAATCCGTGACGGTTATGGGTTCTGAATCCATGAATGATTTTCTTTGTGAATTCTAACTAAAAATAAAATCAAATAAAAAATAAACGAAGAAAATCATCACGGGTACGGTATCCGTAACCGTCACGATTACGGAACCCGTACCCGTCACGCTTATGGAACCCGTAACCGTCACGATTACGGGTTTCGGATATGTGATAATTTTCTTTGTGAATTCTAACAAAAAAAAAATTGACACTGTCACGATTACGGGTTTCCGTCACTGTGACAGATGTTAGGAAAAAATAAAAAAATTCACAGTTTCGGAACCCGTGACCATGACGGTCACAAGTTCTGTAACCGTCGTACATTTACGAAATTCATCGCCGTATCTGTAATATCCATTATTTTTCGAAAGAAAATATGCATGGATAAAATGAGAAGAAGTGTACAAGTGTCAAGAAGAGTAGTGAGATAGGATTGCAAGTGTAATGAGAAGCATAGACGTGGTGACATGTCGATGAAGTACGTTAAACAAATGCACTGCAAACTTCAAGTGTATCCTCTTCTAAAGCTAAACCTAACACCTAAATGCGGTGAGCTTCTGTCCTCGACCAACTGTGAATAGGAGTGAGTAAAATTATTCGATTCGACTAATGCGTCAACTAATGCGATTCACTAATTCACACATCCGATCCCGAAAAATTCGAATCCGACAATATCCGTTGATTGATGATCGACCGATTCAAACCGGGAAGAATTGTCGGATCATCGGATCGAATACAAATAGGAGGTTTGAGAATAAAGTCGGACAAAATATCCAACGAATCTAGTTATAATTACTCTGAATGAATATTCGGGTCTCATATTAGAAATCCAATCCGACGAAAAGTGTCGGATATCCGAATGTTCTCTGATTGGGTTTGGATCGACCTTTTATAAAATTAGTAGATCGGATATCCCAGACTTCAGATTGAATCCGATTTCCGGATATGTTCACCCTAACCTTATATATTAGACTCCAAATATCTCCGCTTACGAACGTGTTATATCCGACAATTAGGCTTGTGGCTACCAAGAAGTTAGGGTAATATTGCATAAAAACTACTCGTATAACATAGTTTCTTTTGGTAGAAAGTATATATACAGTAGCATAGATACTTGATTTTCGGATTATGTACTTATACATAAGGTATACATATGGATATATAATTTTATTCTCGTACATATTTTTTTATTTTGAAAAGAAAGAAAAACTTGCTCCAAGTGCCTCTTTAGTTGCTTCTCTAATTCAAGCCTTCTCTTCACCTACGACGCCGCCGCCGCCTCCATGTCTACCACCGCCATGGCCTCCTCCATGCCCGCCACCTCCGTATCCATGGTATTTAGCATCATCGACTGCCACACCGATATCCTCTTCGCCTCCATGGCCGCCACCACCACCACCGTGGCCTCCATGTCCACCATGACCGCCACCACCACCGTGGTATTTTGCATCCTCAACTACTCCCCCGCCACCTCCCCAACCTCCGCCTCCATGCCCACCTCCCTGACCTCCACCTCCGTAACCGCCCCCTCCACCTCCGTAACCGCCACCGCCACCTCCGTAACCGCCACCGCCGCCTCCTCCTCCACCTCCACCTCCGCCGGTGGCCCCACCCTTTCCGCCTTGGCCTTGGCTGCCGGAGGCCCCACCCTTTCTACCTAGGCCTCCGCCCTTTCCGCCTTGTCCTTGGCCACCTCCTATTGTGTGATCGTCTATTCCAGTCGGCTTTTCTGCCGATTCACAAAAGAAAAATTAAATTAATTTATCTTAAATTCTAAAAATATATAAAATCCATGTTAAACGCGGTGGATCAAGTGAAAGTAAGTACACACATCTTTTTAAGTCATTCGAGTGAAGAATAAATTTATAACATATATAACTCTACTACTTTCTTCTTCATTTTATAAAATTGAAAACTTCAATCGCCGATGAACCAACCTCCGGAGGTGACGGGAACTTGGCCCGGAAGGCAACAAGCCACACACGCAATTCTTATACGACGACAACAACCGTGCGGGCAATGAAGAAAATCCGAGCCTACCTCGTCAACTCTTCCTCCTTCTCCATCTATAATATTCAAGATCAATTAATATCAGAAGCGTTAAAATAAAAAACAGTACAATGCACTAGACGACACACCGCTTATAATGATTGAAGAGAAACTGTTACGTATTAACTCAGTGGCAGAAGTGTCGGCTAAGACCGACGAAACGGAGAGAAGAGTAACACAAACCAAGAGCAAACAAGCCTTAGGCTTCATTTGTTCGTGAGGAAACTAAGTGTTTTGTTTTATATATGTTTAGGATGTTGAGTGTGTTTTGACTTTTGAGCATTGAAGAAATGGATGTTGTATTTATAGGAGACGGATGTTTATGTTGCTCTTGTTGGATTGGGACGGCATTCTTTGGAGTCATGCTACATTTTCTTTATTTATGATTATCCAAAGGGTCACTAAATTCCGTCGGTTAGAGTTCGAGTCGAACTTTAGTATAATATGATCATGTTAAATTTCGGTAGGTCAATTAATTAAGCGTTGAATCATGTTTAGGGATGATACATGACACAAGTTACTCAGGTTCATCTCGTGTTCGGATCGATAAAAATTCGTTCCGGACCCAACTCGTTCCGAGCATTATTTTATATGAGCTAATCGGCTCGAACTCGGCTCGTATAACACCCCTAATCGTGTTGGTCCAACCCAAGTACTTATTAACACTAGAAATTCAATAAAATTTAAGTTATATATTATTGATGTGAAAATTTGAAATTTTAATACCACGTCTCGATATGTGTTTTATATTTTGTGGATTTTGGTGAATTAATATATCGTGAGAATATATGTTAGGGTTTGAATTCATCTAATTTATAAATAATATACAACAACTTAAAAAACTAGATTTATTTTGAGATCGAACGACTACACACGTGTAGGATGCATAGAGATGATGAGAAGTATACAGATGTCAAGAAGAATAGTGATAAGGGATTGGAAGTGTAATGAGAAGCATAAGCGTGGTGACATGCCGACGAGAGTGTGCAACGCAAACTTCAAGTATATCTCATCGGTGCATGAAATTTCGTGTCATGACATGTGTGATAGGTCCGAGTCTAGTATAATATACGATAAAAACTCGATTCGTTAGGCTAAACCCTTTAACGTCGTTAGTTTGCCGGTGCGTGTTTCGCATGCGCTTTGTCAATGAAAACCGGAAATTTCATTTCATTATTAACCCGGAATATTATTAGGTAGAATATGTATCAAAAATTAAAGTAAAATATATACGAGATCGTGCGACAAAAAATAGTTTGCTAGTGATGATGTGAAGGTCTCGTATGCAACACGATGTTATCCATTGAGTTTTTGGTGTCAAATTTGGTGAATTGCATTCTTCATTAGAGCTCACATATTTGATCACACTCTTCTCTTCTTCTTTCTGTGCCACCGAACCGAAAGGAAAGCCACATGAACGAATGTAAAGAACGAAAAAGCTCATTTTTACCTTCTGAACTTCTGATTAGGGTTGTGCATACGGTCCAGACCGGTGGACCGTAACTGATGAGATCATGGACCGTAGACCGGTCCGGTCCAGACCGGTCCGGTTCAGGATCAGACCGGTTTGTACCTAAATTGTTCAATTTTGAATATTTCGGACCGGACCGGATCGGTTTGAACCTAAATTGTACAATTTTAGTGAGGTTTTCCGGTCCAAAGCTGGACCGGACCGGATTGAACCGGACCGGATATTTGCAATTTACGGTCCAACCCGGATTACGGTTTAATACGGTCCAAAACCGGACCCGGACCGTAACCCAGGTTTTCAAAAGAAACATTGACCGTAGACCGGACCGTAAATTCCGATCAGGTCCGGTCCAATTTTGCACAACCTTCCTTCACATAACCAACCACTTTCGTTGAATGATACCAGATAAATCAAGACGAAATATCTTGGTCTGATATCAATAGGTTACATCGATAAAATGAATGATGATGGTGATTTTGTAACATATATCATAAGTGTTAGTTTAACCACTACACCATCTAAAAATGATACACAGTTAAACGATAGCCTCAAAAAGGCTTGCTGAACTCAAATGTTGAAATATCATTTTTATCAACTAATCGCTGTGAATGCAACTGGGATTGTAGAGGATGAAACATGAAATAAAAATGGGATCTTAAGGGAGATGGCATCATAAATAACCGAGAATCGAATGTCTGACATGATCTCGGTGAAGAACAGTGAGAAACCGAGCCTGTTGAGAGCGATGCTAGGTTTTAAGGCTTCCAATAGGCCACTAGTGAGAAAGGATTGCAAGTGAGAAGAAGTTTCGAATCATCAGATTCGATACAGATAGGGTAAAGTCAGATCAGATATATCCGACGAATCTATCAATAATTACTCTAAATGAATATTCGGGTCTATTCCGATCCGAGAAAAGGTGTCGAATATCCAAATGTTCTCCGATCGGATTCAAATCGACCTTTTATAAAACTATTAGATCAGATATCAAGATTTCAGATTGAATCCGTTATCCGAAAATGCTCACCCTAACCTTATATTAGACTCTAAATATCCCCGGTTTATGAACTTATTATCTACGAAAATTAGGTTTGTAGCTACTAAGAAGTTGAGGATAGTAAATAAATTACATAGTAGCTTACGTATTTTTTATTTTGAAAATAAAGAAAAAACTTTCTTCGTACTTACATTATTACATAAGTACAAGAAAACTTGCTTCGGTTACTTGTTCAAAACTTATTCTTGGTACCTATTCACATCGTACTAAGTGCCTCTTTAGCTTCTTCTCTAATTCAAGCCTTTTCTTCTACGCGCCGCCACCGCCTCCATGTCCGCCACCACCGTGACCTCCTCCATGCCCTCCACCTCCGTAGCCGCCTCCAAGTCCGCCGCCTCCATGGCCGCCCCAACCTCCGCCATGGTATTTAGCATCATCAACTGCCACACCAATATCTTCTTTGCCTCCATGGCCGCCACCGCCGCCACCACCGTGTCCGCCGGTTGCCCCGCCTTGGCCTCCTCCGCCGGTGGCCCCACCCTTTCCGCCTTGGCTGCCGGAGGCCCCACCCTTTCTGCCTAGGCCTCCGCCCTTTCCGCCTTGTCCTTGGCCACCTCCAGAACCGCTTCTTCCTATTGTATGATCGTCTATCTCAGCCTGTTTTTCTGCTGGATTACAATATGTACGAATGAATTTACAAGTTAAAAATTGTTATTTAAACTTTACGTTTATGAAATCTGAATGAGGATAATAAATTTGTATATATATAGAGTATAGATCATACGAGAACCAACTCCGGCGGCGACTTGGCTCGAAAGGCAACAATGCCTGCATTGAAATAGTTTTTGTTCACAACGACAATTCTGGCAACTAGCCTGATCTGGACCTACCTCGACTTTTCCTTCTCTATCTATAATATTCAAGATCAATCGATATCAAAAGCGTTTCAATAAAAAAAAAAAGGTTGATGAACTAGACGACACATCGCGTATAATAATTTGATATGTACTTACGTTTTTTAAGCTCAGTGGTAGAAGTGTCGGCTAAGACCGACGAAATGAAGAGAAGAGTAACACCAACGAAGAACAAACAAGCCTTATTAGGCTTCATTTTGTGTGAGGAAATAAAGTGTTTTGTTTTAGTTATGCTTAGGATGTTGAGTGTGTTTTGAGCATTGAAGAAATGTGTGTATTTATAGGAGAGCGACGTTTATGTTGCTTCTATAGGATTAGGACGACGTCTTTGGAGTCGTGTTACAAATTTTTTTTTCATGATAATCCAAAGGGCCACTAAATTCCGTCGGTTAGGGTTTGAGGCGAACGGCTATTACAATATGATCATGTTAAATTTCGGTAGGTTAATTAAGCGTTGAATCGTGTTGATCCGACACAAGTGCTTATTAACACCGGAAATTAAATAAAATTTAAGTTATATATTATTGATGTGAAATTTTGGATTCAACATATAAGTTTATTGAAGTTTTATTTCGTTAATTAATTGATCATAAAAGTAGTAATTCACCATACTACACTCTTCGTATCATTATAATCGATGTGATATCATTTCTACACATTTCTTTATAATCAACTGTTGGAAATAATAAGTTTTCACCTCTAACGTGGGGACATTTCAAACTTAGTACATAAGATTCTTGAACCAATTGATTTTAGGATAGAATTACATCGAGTTTATATATTGAGTTTGAACTTAACACGTGACTTTCACTCTTACGCTCCGTTTGTATCAGAATTACCCTTAAATCCAACAAGTAGTGGCGCAACCAAATACTATTTTTAATGGTTCCAAAATCGTTAAATAATTTGTCTTTCCTTGTGTGTATATTGTTTTCAATTACTGGAAAAAAATCTTATAATTTAAATTGATAAAAAAAATGTTCACAAAATTGTTATATATTAAATTATCTTGTCAACATATTTATTTTTACCGATTAATTAAATATTTTTCAAGTTATCTATCACTAAATGCTAATTTATGAAAATATACCGGAACCACCGTCCCGTCCGATCCGCCTCTACCAACAAGGACAATTTGAGATCGAACGACGACACACGAGTAGATGCAGTGACATAATGAGAAGTGTATAGATGTCAAGAAGAATTGTGGGAAGGGATTGGAAGTGTAATGAGAAGCATAGACGTGGTGACATGCCGATGAAGGAGAGTGTGCAACACAAACTTCAAGTATATCCCATCGGTGCATGGACTTGTGTGCCATGACATGCGTGATAGGTCCGAGTCTAGTATAATATGTGATAAAAAATCGAGTCTTAGGCTAAATCCTTTAAGGTCGCTAGTTTGCCCGTGCGTGTTTCGTATGCGCTTTGTCAATGAAAACCGAAAATTTCATTTCATCATTAACCCGGAATACAGTGCCGGCCCTGGCAGTGGGCTGAAGCCCAGGACACCACTTGTCTTGGCGGCACCAAATTCCAGCAAGTTAATATTTTTTTAATTGTCATTAGAATTAAATTAGAGTGGTTATAAACTTATAAATATCTTATATATTGACATAATTAGAATAGTTATAAACTTGTAAATATCTTATATTTTGTATCAATATATGAAGTATAATCTTCAATTTTCAACCCAACAAACTAATAATCTTCTTATTTTTCAATTGTCTTTTTCATATGATATTTAATTTTATTTATTATTTTTCTCTTAAATCATTAATCTAGATACCCTTACTATTCTTAGTCCTAAATATTTTGTTGAAAGAATAAAAAAAATTGAAAAAATTTGGTTTACTAGGTTTTTTCTAGTTTTGTGTTTAGTAAATGTACCCCTTGAGAGAAGAGTGTGTAGAGTTTGAGAATAAATACAAAAGGTTGGAATATATTTACTTAATTGAAACATTAAAAAGCCTAGCTACTATGAGTCACGAGTTTGGATGTCGGCACAGAATGGGTTTCCCAAGTCATTTCATTGGTTTGGTTAGGGAGTGTATTACTACTGCCTCTTTCTCTGTCAATGTAAATGGTTCCTTGTGTGGTCATTTCATGGGTAGACGGGGCTTGAGACAAGGCTGTCCTCTTTCACCTCCCATCTTTGTGATTGCTATGGAGTTTCTTAGCAGGATGATCCTGACGAATACCTCCAACCCAGGATTTAATCACCATCCAAAATGCTCCTCACCTACCATCACTCATTTGACCTTTGCTGATGACCTCCTTTTACTATGCAGAGGAGATATTCCGTCCATTCAAATTCTAAAAGAAACACTTGATCATTTTGGTCGGGCTTCTGGGCTTGTGATGAACCCTACTAAGTCACAAATCTTCACTAGTGGGATGAGTATTGTTGATCGTGATAGAGCTGTTAACCTTACTGGGATGTCAATGGGATCACTTCCTTTTCATTACCTGGGGGTTCCGATTGGTAGCAAACGTCTGCTGATTAGTGACTACCAGCCCTTGATTCGCAAAATCACTAAACATATTCAGTCCTGGAGTGCTAAGTCCCTCTCTTATGCGGGTAGAGCACAAATTGTGAAGTCCATCCTCATCTCTATCAGCCACTATTGGAGTTCTATGTTCATGCTCCCTGCTAAGGTGATTAGCACGATCAATGGTCTCATTAGGTCATATTTCTGGACGGGCACGGTGAACAACAATAGAGCTTTGGTTGCTTGGTCTTCCATTTGTACTGCCAAAGATGTGGGTGGCCTTGGATTCCCCGATCTTGCTACAAGAAACAAAGTCGCCTTTGCTAAGATCATTTATGACCTGGATAGAGGTGGTGACAACATCTGGGTCCACTGGGCTGAGCGTCACCTGATCAAGAGGTATACCATTTGGAACTGCAACCCTAAACCTCATCATAGTGCTTTCTGGAAAGCATTACTCGTTACCAGGGATGAAATGCCCCCTTGCCTCACTGCTCGACTGCGATGCGATGCTATGCCCCCCAATCTCAACCCATTCTCTCACAAGAAAGCCTATGCCAACTACAAACCTAAACTCACCCCAACTCATCAAGCTCCCTACAAAGCTATTTGGCTCAGATCCAATATCCCTAAGAGTTGCTATATTTCCTGGCTTGCTTCCCTTAGACGCCTTCCCACACTCGCCACGCTCAAGTCCTGAAATTTGATTGGTGTGGATACATGTAAGTTGTGCAACAACGCCCCCGAAAGTGATGACCATCTATGGTCATACTGTAGCTATGGGTCACTCGTTCTGGACATTGTCTCCCGCTGGACTAAAACCCCTTACCCTGCCCCTTATATCAACAACCTCTGGGAGTGGCTCGCGTCCTGGACTCACAGGCAGCCTAACTTACTGGACCGGATCCGCATTGCCTCCATCACCTCATTCATATATCATGTCTGGACTGCTAGAAACAACATGGTCTATAATAACACCTTCACTAGAGCGATCGAGTGTGCTGGTGCTATTACTAGATCCATAAAACTCCACTTCGAGCACAACTGGAAGGACATATCACCCTCCTCCCTTGCCACTGCTCGTATGTTAAACATACAGTTTATCTAAGGCGCTTCTCCTCATCCTCCATTCAGTAATGCTCTCTAACTGCCTATGTACTTGTTGCTGAACTTGTAACTGCTGCTCCGTACTTGTAACCGTTATATATCCACTCTTAATACAACTACATTTTCAAAAAAAAAAACCTAGTTACTACTATAGTTTTTCAAAAAGCCCTACTTACCAAAATTGCCCAAAAAAAATTATATATGGAATGAAAACATTTAAATCTCGATCGTAATAGTTCTCTCGCTATATGTTCTTATTTTTCTATTGTGATTAAGACCAAATTTTGAGCAATCGATATAGATTGTGTTAACTCCACCTTGATAAATAAGACATTACTTATGGTTGATGAAAGCCAAAACCTTGGTTTTCAGGTTTTTGTAAGACCTTACAAGTTTTGGTAAAGTCATCACAGTGTCTAGTAAGACCTTACCATATTATAGAAAACCTTGGTTTCCAGGTTTCAGTAAGGCCTTACATAAACTGGTAAGACCTTACCAAAACTGGACAAAAACTACACTTGAGTGACGTATAAACCAAACGGCTTTATTTCCTTCTTGTTGAGTTATTTAAGGGATTTGATTTTAACAAATCTTTGATTTGTTTTAATTAAATCTTCTTAAAGATAAAATTGGAAGATTTCCTAACCTCAACAAATCATGATCGACCGTGCTTGACTGCTTGACTTCAACAAACAAAATCTCAACAACCCAAGATCTCCGAAGATCACGAAGGCAAGATCTTTTTTCAACGTACAAGAAATGCTGAGACGCTAGCCTATTTAAGGGACAAGGAAGAAGGGACAACATACACGTTCATTGCCTACTTCGGAAACACAAGTGACGATTCAACTTATCCCACAAAGTATTGTTCTCACATTTGAAGCTTCATCATTCTACTTTCCTGAGAGTGTGAGATCATTTTCGAGCTGATAGTACAATTCAACTAGGATCATACAAACCGTTATCACTACTAAACACGTTGGATACAAGTGTTGTATCTGGAGTACTTTAGTTTTTCTTTTCGAGTGTGTGAGTTGCTAGATAGGAAGTGTAAGACTTCTGAGTTTAGAAGAGGGAAGGTCTTCTGAAGATTGTATCTGGAACTCATCAAAAAGAAGGAAAATAAAGCTACTTGGAATCCTAGGGTTGAATCAATCCTAGGCGGGGACTAGGTCGTGTTGGTGACCGAACCTCGTTAACATATCGCGTGTCTTTTTCTGCTCTTTATATTCCTGGTTTGTCTAAACCTTTACACTTAATTCCAATCTTAGAGAAACGTGTAAGGTTTTATAATTACGAGTAAGACGTTATCTCATTTGATAAGGTCTTATCTCTTTCGATAAGGTCTTACCTATCCTAAGATTGCGAAAAGTTTCCATACTCTATTCATCCCCCCCCTTCTAGAGTATTGGATAAACTATTTTATCTGTCTATTCCGCATTTCAATTGGTATCAGAGCCTAACTCACGTCTTCTTAGATATTATTATCTGTGAGGCTAACTAATGGCAGGTGAAGGTCAAGGAGGATTTGGTCAAGGAAGATCAATTTCTCGACCACCTCTTTTTGTAGGAAACAATTTTATGCACTGGAAATCCTTGATGCAGATGTTTATCATCGATCAAGATTTAGAGCTCTGGCACATTATCAAAAACGGACCTCTCACTCCTACCAAGGATGGTCCCGATAATACAACAGTAAACAAGACAGAAGCTGAATTCAATCAGAAAGATCTTGAGAGCGTGGCGAAAAACTACAAGGCTATTAATCTATTATATTGTGGTTTAAGTACTGATGAATTTAATCGTATATCTTCATGCAGATCCGCTAAAGAAATATGGGATAAATTAGTGGTCACCTATGAAGGAACCAGCCAGGTCAAAGAAACCAAAATAAGTATCTTTCTGAGGCAATATGAATTGTTTAAAATGATTCCAGATGAATCAGTCAAAACAATGTTCACCCATTTTACGGAGATCATTAATAATCTTGACTCACTGGGAAAGACTTTCAACAATGAAGAAAAAGTCAGAAAGATACTTAGATGCTTGCCTAAAGCAAAATGGGGTCCCAAGGTAACCGCTATAGAAGAAGCACAAAACCTCAATACACTTGCTCTTGATGATTTGCTAGGCAAATTAATCACCCATGAATTGATCCTCAATGAGGACGATGGGGATGTGCCAACAAACATTAAGAATTTGGCACTTAAAGCAAAGAAAGAGGAACCACTGGAAGATTTTGAAAGCGATGATGAAGATCCTTTTGCTCTTATCTCAAGAGGATTAGCTAGAATATTAAAAATGAAAAAGCAATTTTCAAACAAAGAAAATGCTGGATCTTCTAAATACAGAGGTAAGTCTTCTAACCCCTTGAAGAAGAATCGTGTTCTAAATTGCTATGAATGTGGTAAAACAGATCATCTGGTTAAAGAATGTCCTCAAAAGAAGAAGAACAAATTCAAGAAAAAGGAATTTGGCAAGAAAGCCATGGTAGCAGCTTGGAGCGATTCAGACTCCTCAAGTGATTCAGATTCTGAAGATGATCATGCAAACTTATGTCTTATGGCAAAATCCGACAAAAATCAAGATCAACATTTGGATGGAATGGTAAGAGACCTTATATCTGGTCCTATCGATGTTTTATCAGAAGTATTGAAAAACATGATTTCTAATGAAGAAATTTACAGCAAAGAAATCAACATTCTACAAGAAAAGCTTAATGATCAGGAAACTTGCATAAGAATGCTTTCGCTGAAAGTTCAAGATCTTGACAGCATACAATCAGATCTTGACACTGAGGTTAAGGCCTTACGATTGGAAAATTCCGATCTAAAGGCAAACCTCTCATCTCTTAAGACAAGTAATACTGACTTAGAGATTGAAAAAGTGAAACTTTCTGAAAAATGTCAAGAACAGCAAATAGCTCTTGTGCAATTTACTAAATCTAAAGCTACTCTTGATAAAATGCTTGGAGAACAACAATTATCCTTAAATCGAAGTGGAATAGGATATAACAGGAATTTTCCTACTAAACCCACTACTACATTCGTTAAGGCAAAAGGAAATTGGAGATCTCCTACGTGTTTCTTTTGTTGTAGAAAGGGTCATGTAAAGGAAACCTGTCCGTATAGGAGAACGGATCCATACATTATTAGAAATACCTTTCCTGTACGTCTAAATGAACGGGTAAAACACATATGGGTTCCCAAAGGGACTAGGCCATCTAACATGGTCTACCCCCATAATGGATCTAACTCTGTTTATTGGTCAAGCCGGAAAGGATGATTTTCCGTTTTGCAGGATATCACCAAGACTCAAAAATGGATAATGGACAGTGGTTGTTCAAGACATATGAGTGGGAAATAATCTCTTTTCGACACTCTAAAGAAGAAAATCACTGGCACTATAACTCTTGGTGACAAAGGAAAATGTGACATTCTTGGTATCGGTAACGTTGGTCTTAATTCAAATAATAATATTAAAGATGTTTATTTGGTGGTGGCTTAAAATATAACCTTCTCAGTGTTTCTCAGCTTTGTGATAAAGGAAATTGTGTTAGCTTTGACAAGAAGAAGTGTGAAGTTCGAGATGAGATGACAGGAAATTTAGTGCTAACAACTCACATGGATAATAATATATATGCTGTTAATACTAACCAAATTGCAGGAACAAATTTAAAATGTCTCAAGGTCTTATCAGATGACTCAAGATTATGGCACAAACGACTTGGTCACATCAGTTTACATTCTCTTAACAAACTCAAATCAAAAGATCTTGTAAGAGGTCTTCCTGACCTAAAATTCAAGGTAGATCAATTATGCAATGCTTGCTCAAGAGGTAAACATACTCGTAGTTCTTTCAAAAAGAAGCAAGTGGTAAGTACTACTAGACCTCTTGAACTTCTTCACATGGATCTTTGTGGACCTATGCGCGTCAAATCTCCAAAAGGCAAGCAATACATTCTTGTTATTGTTGATGATTATTCTCGATTTACTTGGGTCTTCTTTCTAAAAATGAAATCTGAAGCACTTTTATACTTCTCAAAACTTTGTAAGGAGTTACAAACTTTGAAAAACCTACCAATCGTTTCTATTAGAAGTGATCATGGTAGAGAATTCGATCAATCAGACTTTGATGCATTTTGTGAGAAATATGGTATTTCTCATAATTTCTCAGCTCCTAGAACACCTCAACAAAATGGGATTGTGGAACGAAAGAACCGCACCCTAGAGGAAATGTCTAGGACAATGCTATTAGAGAATGATCTGCCTAAGTCATACTGGGAAGAAGCTGTTAATACAACAAATTACATTCTTAATAGATGTTTGATTCGATCAATGCTAAAGAAAACTCCTTATGAGCTTTTCAAAGGAAGAAAACCAAGCATATCTTACTTTAAACCATTTGGATGTACGTGTTACGTGCATACTAATGGGAAGGATAATCTTGGAAAATTTGATGCTCGTAGCGACGAAGGTATATTTCTCGGATACTCGACTCAAAGCAAGGCTTATCGAGTATACAATAAACGTACCAAAGTAGTCGAAGAAAGTATCCATGTTTTGTTTGATGAAAATGATAATGGTATCTTGAGTGAGAGCTTTGCAGATCTTGATCTAAATAAACATGAGGAAGAGGAAGAAGAAGTTGATAAGAACGTCAGAAACATGCAAGAGCCATTTCAAGATCTTACAGACGTATCTCAAGATCTTACAAACGTGTCCCAAGACCTTGAAGTACCTCCTCAAGGTCTTACAAATGAAACCAGTCTTGAAGATACATCACCGCCTGAGCAACAAGAGCCGTCTTCTCCACTTCCTATTTATTCTGAACCTGATGCTTATAATCAGAGAAATGTTCGAAGGAAGTTCAAACATGCATCATCCCATTCAACTCAGGATATCATTTCTGATCCCTCATCTGGAATACAAACTCGCTCTAAATTAAAAGATTTGTGTGCTTTTCATGCTTTTGTATCTCTTGTAGAACCTAAGAAGTACACAGAAGCTCTTCAAGAACCTGACTGGATTATTGCTATGCAAGATGAGCTAAACGAGTTCGAGCGAAATAAAGTATGAACACTTACAGCAAGACCCAAAGGCAAATTAGTTATCGGGACAAGATGGGTTTTCCGAAATAAACTTGATGAAAGTGGTAATGTCATTCGAAATAAAGCTCGTCTTGTAGCTCAAGGTTACAATCAGGAGGAAGGTATTGACTACGAGGAGACTTTTGCTCCCGTAGCCAGGCTTGAAGCCATTCGCATACTTCTTGCTTTTGCATCTTACATGAGTATTAAACTTTTTCAAATGGACGTAAAATGCGCCTTTTTGAATGGTTATTTAGATGAAGAAGTTTATGTTGCTCAACCTCCTGGCTTTGAAAGTAATGAATTTCCAGATCATGTTTTCAAGCTTGACAAAGCTCTTTACGGCTTAAAGCAAGCCCCAAGAGCTTGGTACGAGCGACTTTCAAAATATCTTCTGGAAAATAACTTCAAAAGAGGGTTGATCGATAAAACTTTATTTATTAAAACTCATGGAAAGAATATTCTTGTTGTTCAAATTTATGTGGATGATATCTTGTTTGGAGCAACTAATGAATCTCTTTGCAAGGAATTTTCTGACATCATGTGCAAGGAATTTGAGATGAGTATGATGGGAGAATTAAATTTCTTTCTTGGACTACAAGTACATCAAAGCAAAAAGGGCATATTCCTCAATCAAGGAAAGTACACAAGAGACCTTCTGAAGAAGTTTAAGATGAATGAATCAAAAATAGCCAAAACACCAATGAGCTCAACTCTTTCTTTGGATCAAGACCTTACCGGCAAACAAGTAAATCAAAAAGAATTTTGAGGTATGATTGGATCTTTACTATATCTTACTGCTAGTAGACCTGACATTATGTTTAGTATTTGCATGTGTGCTAGATTTCAAGCTAACCCAAATGAATCACATCTCATTGCGGTAAAAAGGATATTAAGATATCTTAATGGTACAAAAGATATAGGTCTATGGTATCCCACACAAAGTAGTTTCGGTCTTATCGGATATTCCGATGCTGATTTTGCAGGATATAAAGTGGATAGAAAAAGCACCTCAGGGTGTTGTCAATTTCTTGGTACATCTTTAATAAGTTGGCATTCCAAGAAGCAAAATTCAGTGGCTCTCTCAACAGCCGAAGCTGAATATATTGCTGCTGGAGCTTGTTGTTCGCAAATCTTATGGATTGCGCAACAACTCCAAGATCTTGGATTCAACTTTAAGGACATACCAATAAAATGTGACAATACTAGTGCTATTTCTATCTCAAAAAATCCTGTACAGCATTCAAGAACGAAACATATAGATGTGAGACACCATTTTATACGTGATCATGTAGAAAAAGGTGATGTGTCTTTGACATTCATTTCTACTGATCTACAACTAGCCGATATCTTTACAAAACCTTTACCCGAAGAGAGATTCAACTTCATAAGGTTAGAACTTGGTATGCTTAACAGGAGGCACAAATGTAGGGGGAGCAATTATTGTTTTACAATATTGATCTTATTCCCTACATTAAGATCTTAACATACATTTCAAGGTCTTACTACAATCGTGTTACAAACACTGATCTTATTTGTTATATTAAGATCTTACAATACATTTCAAGGCCTTACTAAATAATAGTATGTTCTTGATTGTTATTTTTAAAAGATTAATTTGGATCAAATCTTTTAGTTATTATCTTAATAGATAACTAACTAATAGATTATTTTATTTTTGGAAATCTTTCGGTTTTAATTTTGATCTTTTTAAAATTTCTTAAAATTTTACGAAGATTTTTAAACAAAGATTTTCCTCTCTCTCCATCTTATCAAATCTTCAAAGATCTCATTTTATGATTCCCTTCTGCGCTTCATAAATTCTCCGACTTCTCGTCTCTCTCACCTTCAAACCCTAATCGGCGATGGCTCCCAAACGTTCCTCAACTGCGTCCACTGCTCGATCATCCAAGAAGCAACGATCATCTACTAGAAAGGGCAAAGCCATTCTGAAAGAGTATAATCCCGATTCTGATTCTTCGATGTCTACTCCCTCTCCTTCTCGGCAAATTACTCAAGCTGTTTATCCCCCTGCCGCAAAGGACATACCTCAACATCGTCTTCGATCACCACCTTCGGGGTTTGAGGTTAGTAGTGAAGCACCATTCTCTTGGTTTCTAAACTATACCAAAGCTGGGATGTGGAAAGATGGTTTTGCTAATCGTCCCCTGAGCTTTTGTGAATCTGTTGATGATAATTTTTTGGAGTCTATGAATCTGCCATGTGTTAATTTGCTGAAATGTTCGAATGTCTGGAGTATGTTTAATCTGGAAAATTTTGTATTTCCACGACTTACCCGGCTCTTCTTTGTCAACCTCACTGCTCACCGAGAAAAGGGGATTCTGACTTTACATTCCCAGATCAAAGGGAGACAAATTACCCTTACTGCTTCTTCCTTAGCAATCATTTTAGGAGTCCCTGAGGAAATTGACACCAAAACTCACCCTTCGAAAAATGTGTGTCTTGCCCATGCCCAGAAAACATTTTTTGAGAAACCAATTCCTTCTGGTGCTACTTCCTCAAAGCCAAAGCAAAAACAAATCCATAATGTCTTAACTTTAGAGGCCAAAATTGTGTTTACTTTGCTTGCTAGGTGTGTTTTACCACGAAAGCACTCCAGAGAGATTGTAACTGACAATCTCTTGGAGATTCTGGATTTGGTACTTACTGGGTATGCTATTGATGTTCCTAATCTCATTTTATCCTACATGATGCATACTGTGAATACTCCTTTAATAGCCCCTCTTCCTTATGCCAACTTATTTCCAAAGATCTTCGAATTCTTTGAAATTGATACTACAGATGAGGATAAAGTTTATCATAAGGGACAAATTGATGAGGACTGTTGGGGAAGGCTTGGAGTTGAGAAAACTTTATCTGGAGAATGGATTCTGAAGAAACATCAACCAACTGCTCCACTTTCTTCTGAACAAAGAATTCAAGATTTAGAGGCCGAAGTGGATGCCTTGAGAAAAGATTTGAATACTGCTAGAGCTGATATTGTGGATAGACAAGATGATACTCATGAGAAGCTTTTAATGGTCAATGAGAAGCTTAATCAGTTATTGTTTTTGACATCTCTAGCTCATAGGGCAACTACTACAATCATGCCTTTGGATGAGGATGCTGTGGAACACATTCAAGAAGTATGTCAGAATGTGGTAATTAATTGTGAACGCAAGGTGCTAAAAAGGTGCATTCTTCGACCCGTCGTACCTGAGCCGTCTATCTTGACAGTGGAGGAATATGGCTTAGTCAAGAAGTACAGAAATGAGCAGGAAAAACACTTAGCAAAATTGATGGCTTGGACCACAACTAGCGAGGCACAGGATAGATGGAGGGAAAAGGTGCGTGCTCGTTTTCGTGGCAAACGAGCTAGTTCTTCTTCAAATTAGGGGCAATGGTTTGAAGAAGTGGTTGAAGTCTCGGATGATGAAGATTGATCTTTTCAAGCTCTAACTTTTTCTTGCTGAAAGACAAAAAGGGGGAGAATATTTGTCTTTTGAAATGTTTTGAAAACTCTTGGTTTGGTTTGGTTGTTTTTTGGTTTTGAAAAACTTGCTTTGATTCGATCGTTTTCAAAATTTGATCCTACATGTGCGCTTATGTTATATTATATTGTTTGTTGTTCAAATGCAGGAAATAGATCATAAGTTTTGTCTTTCATCAAGGGGGAGATTGTTAACTCCACCTTGATAAATAAGACATTACTTATGGTTGATGAAAGCCAAAACCTTGGTTTCCAGGTTTTTGTAAGACCTTACAAGTTTTGGTAAAGTCATCACAGTGTCTAGTAAGGCCTTACCATATTACAGAAAACCTTGGTTTCCAGGTTTTAGTAAGGCCTTACATAAACTGGTAAGACCTTACCAAAACTGGACAAAAACTACACTTGAGTGACGTATAAACCAAACGGCTTTATTTCCTTCTTGTTGAGTTATTTAAGGGATTTGATTCTAACAAATCTTTGATTTGTTTTAATTAAATCTTCTTAAAGATAAAATTGGAAGATTTCCTAACCTCAATAAATCATGATCGACCGTGCTTGACTGCTTGACTTCAACAAACAAAATCTCAACAAAATAGAGTGGATCAAATCTCAACAACCCAAGATCTCCGAAGATCACGAAGGCAAGATCTTTTTTCAACGTACAAGAAATGCTGAGACGCTAGCCTATTTAAGGGACAAGGAAGAAGGGACAACATACACGTTCATTGCCTACTTCGGAAACACAAGTGACGATTCAACTTATCTCACAAAGTATTGTTCTCACATTTGAAGCTTCATCATTCTACTTCCCTGAGAGTGTGAGATCATTTTCGAGCTGATAGTACAATTCAACTAGGATCATACAAACCGTTATCACTACTAAACACGTTGGATACAAGTGTTGTATTTGGAGTACTTTAGTTTTTCTTTTCGAGTGTGTGAGTTGCTAGATAGGAAGTGTAAGACTTCTGAGTTTAGAAGAGGGAAGGTCTTCTGAAGATTGTATCTGGAACTCATCAAGAAGAAGGAAAATAAAGCTACTTGGAATCCTAGGGTTGAATCAATCCTAGGCGGGGACTAGGTCGTGTTGGTGACCGAACCTCGTTAACATATCGCGTGTCTTTTTCTGCTCTTTATATTCCTGGTTTGTCTAAACCTTTACACTTAATTCCAATCTTAGAGAAACGTGTAAGGTCTTATAATTACGAGTAAGACGTTATCTCATTTGATAAGGTCTTATCTCTTTCGATAAGGTCTTACCTATCCTAAGATTGCGAAAAGTTTCCATACTCTATTCATCCCCCCTTCTAGAGTATTGGATAAACTATTTTATCTGCCTATTCCGCATTTCAGATTGATTTGGTGAGTCGCACAAATTAGATTGGTATGGACTTTATCCATATTTAAATTAATAACTTAACGTTCTAAAGGTACCAAAAATATTATCGCCCAGGGCACACAAATATCAAGGACCGGTCCTGCTGGAATATTATTACGTAGAATATGGGTCAAAAATTAAAGTAAAATATATACGAGATCGTGCGATAAAAAAAAAGTTTGCTAGCGATGATGTGAAGGTCTCGTAGGCAACACGATGTTATCCGTTGAGTTATTTTGGTGTCAAATTTGGTGAATTGCATTCTTCATTAGAGCTCACCTATTTGATCAAACTCTTCTTCTTTCTGTGCCACCGAACCAAAAGGAAAGTTACATGAACAAATGTAAAGAAGGAAAAAGCTCATTTTTATCTTCTGAACTTCAAATAACTACCACTTTTGATGAATGATACTAGATAAATCCAGACGCAATATCTTGACATGATATCAAATAGGTTACATTTATAAAATGAATGATGATGGAGATTTTGTAATATATACCATAAGTGTTAGTTTAACCACTACACCATCTGAAAATGATTAAGTGTTCATAAACGATAGCCATAAAAAGGCTTGCTGAACCCAAATGTTGAAATATCATGTTATCAACTAATTGCCATGAATAAAACTGAGATCCCCAAACTCGCTTCGAACCTCCAAACTTCACAAGCGTGATCTCATTGCGCGCATTAGGACTGCCACCATCACTGCCTATGTTTACTTCGTATGAAAGACTAGAAACGAACTGATCTACAACCACAAAGTTACTAATGAAATTGAATGTGCCCACAAAATTATTCGGGGTACAAGAAGTCATTTTGCTCAACACTGGAGGGAAAGATCCCCAAAATCGCTTGCATGGGCCAATTGACTAGGCATTCATCTCTTATAATTCTGCTCATCTCATGTCCCTATGATACTGTCTGTTGTCTAAGTTGACTCCCTGTATATCCTGGTTCTCTTTCATTAATATAACACTACTGAGATTGTGGAGGATAAAATATGAAATAAAAATGGGAACTTAAGGGAGATGACACCATAAATAATCGAGAATCAAATGTCTGACCTGATCTTGGTGAAGAACAGTGATAAACCGAGCCGGTTGAGAGTGATGCTAGGTTTTAAGGCTTCCAATACGACGATGCACCATAATTGAAGAAGAAACCGCACAGTCACATCCATTTCTAGAGAAGAAACGATGACGACGAGTGTGGAGGTTGTGGTGGTGGCTACCGGTGCTGGGGAACTTAGCCATGTAGGCTTCCTTAAAGTCGGGTAAACAATTGGCAATAGGCCACTAGTGAGAAAGGATTGCAAGTGCAATGAGAAGCATAGAAAGAACATTTAACGAAATATAGATGTTAAGTTGGCAAAAAACCTCTCTTTAAAAAACCTCTCTTCTTCCCACCGGAATCTCCAAGGTGTGGCTCCCCGCCACACCCCCCCTCCCACCTGACCGCCCCCCTACGCCCCCATGGCCGGATCCAAGCGTACTCGCAAGCCATCCATAAAGCTTTCAGAACTTTACTCCACCGCAAAAAACAACACTAAGAGCCATACCACACAGTCCAGCCCACCGAGCCCTTATGAAACTATCCCGGAGGACCTCATACGCACCAACAACATGAGAATTACTGCAAACACACAGGCCCATCCCCCCGAACTGAACTCCCAAGAACTCTTCCCTCCACTCTCACCTGATGCAAACCAATCCCCGCCACCAACACCTACCAATCAGCCCATATCCCTCGACCATGCTGGTGACAACGAACCAAAGAAGACGCCTGCCCCCACTGACGTCCCAAACCAACTTGATCATACACTTGAATCAGGCCCCTCCACGAGCATCCTGGATGCAACCGCAACGTCTCCTGGCATCGCCACCTTACCATCCCCCTCTACTGTTGATGGAACCCAGCCCAACAATCCCACCCCCTCAGCTCCCCCTCACCAACAACCAGTAAAGGCTAGTGAGATCCCAAAAGCCTCCTATAAAGAAACACTTATTAATGAGCTCTCTCGGGACCACACCCCTTTAACCTTCACTGCGGGACTCGAGAATGGTATCATCGATTTTACCCATGATGATGTCTCTGATAATATCGCCAAGTGGAACTTGTCATTGGTTGGCTTTCCCCTAGGTAGCCCCACTACATTCAACCGTGTGGTCTCTTACGCTGGGCTCACCTGGAACAAGATCTCTCTACTGAAGATCCTGCGTAAAGACAACGGTATTTTCATCCTACAGTTCCCCACTGAAGAGAGCCTTCTCTCCATTCTCCAAGGCAGCCCCTGGATCATTTCTGGTAACTCGTCCTTACTCCTCAAGAGATGGACTCACGGCATGAATCTGGACTACTCCAGCCTTTCATCCGTTCCGATCTGGGCAACCCTCCAGGATCTCGATTACCGGTTTTGGTCTCCCCATATGCTATCCAAGATATCCTCTGCAATTGGGATTCCTATCCTAACCGATAACAATTCGGCTCACCAAAACCGTCTTGGTTTTGCCAAAGTTCTTGTGGATATCCAAGCTTCGAGACCCCTGCTTCGTGAAGTTATACTCAAAGGCCCATACGGTGAAACCATCACCCAGAAAATCACATATGAATGGCTGCCCCCCCACTGCACCAAATGTGGCATATTCGGACACTGTTGCCCTACCCCCACCGCCCCTCGCAAACCTCTTGCACCAAGATCCATCTCAGCTAACTCCATACCAATTCTACCCACACTAGATCCATCACAACGAATCCCCACCCCCATCCCTACTCATACCACCAGGAATAAAGATACACCCCTTGTTGCCCTAGCTCCAAGTAACAAACCTATCACTACATATCCCCTAAAGAGCTTAGCAACTGTAAACTCCAGCTTGGGACACCTTGAACCACCACCAAATACATCACTACCTATACCCCCCCAAACCCCCCTCCTGCTTCTATTACTGTTGGGACCGTCATCTTGGCCACTCAACATTCTTCGGTCGACCACATCCCTCCCCCAGCAGTCGAACCCCCCACCTCTTCCCCATGCAGTGTCAAGGACACTTGCTGTGTCAAGGACACAAACCCCCCACCAAACATACACCAATGAATATAAATCTTGCTGCTTGGAACATTCGGGGTTTGAACCACCCTAACAAACAACAAGCCATACGCACCTTGGTTAGTAACCAAAACCTACACATTATTGCCATCCTGGAAACCAAACTGAAAAGGGAAAAAATGAGAAGTCTCAAAACCCTTATCCCTAACTGGCACAACCACTCCAACATCTCCAACCTCTCTACTGTAGACAGATGTCGCATGTGGCTATGGTGGAACCCAAACGTCATCACTCTAACACCAATCGTATGCACCCCCCAGCTCATACACTGCTCAATATCCCCGACCACAGATTACTCCCCAACCATTAATACCAACAGTCTTAACCGTTTTGAATGCACATTCATATATGCCTTCAACCTCCCTGAGGAGCGTCTCGAGCTGTGGGACTCCATTAGCACCATCAACTTACTCTCTTCTCGTGCCCCCTGGACCCTCCTTGGTGACTTCAATACCACCCTCCACCCGGACGAGAAAATCACCCACTCAAATACCAATCCGACCCAACCCTCCACTGAACTTGCAAACTGTTTTACCTCAAATTCCCTCTTCGACCTCGACTATTCCGGGTGCAAACTCACATGGAATAACAAACAACTCGATACGAGAGTTTGGTGCAAACTCGACCGGATCATCAGCAACTCCATGTGGACATCTACCTTCCCTCTACACCATGCCCATTTCGACAACCCTGGCCCGTCCGATCACTCGCCCTCCATTCTCGCCATAAACCCCACTACCAAGTGGCCGAAAAAACAATTCAGATTCTCTAACGCCTGGTCCGGCCATGAGGCGTTCCTCTCCACGGTGGCTCTTCACTGGTCGACCTGTACAAACCCCCAACACTCAAACCCGATGATATCCCTTCACCAAAAACTCAAAAGACTCCAACCTACGCTCAAGAAGTTCCCTAACCAAAAACTCGAACTCCTACACTCCACCACTGCAAACCTCAAAACCGAACTCAATGACATCCAATCCAAACTACAATCTGATCCCCTTAACCCCCAGCTCCTTGTATCGGAGAGGAACACTACCGCATCTTTGAACACCAGCACGGACTGCCTCCGTTCAACTCTTGCCCAATTATCCAAATCGAATTGGATTAAGCATGGTGACCAATGTCACTCATACTTCTTCAAAAGCATTGCATCCAGGAGCGCCAAGAATACCATCATATCAATCCAAGACCCAAACGAACCATCAAACTGCCCCACTTACCACCAGGAGAAAATCAAGGAAATCTTAACCGCCCACTACCAAAAGATCCTATCTCCAAGCACCCCCCACAACCCTGGGAACCTCTTCCCGGACTGCCACCTCCCCACAATTCCCTCCGCCATGTTAGCCGATCTCAACTTGAGGGTTACTAAGACCGATATTAAAGCCGCGCTTGACTCCATTGGTGATAACAAAAGCCCTGGCCCTGATGGCTATAACGCGCACTTCTACAAAACCACCTGGAGCATCACTGGAGACGACTTCACCAAGGCAATAACATCATTCTTCAACTCGGCAAACCTCCCCAGGCTCGTCAACCACACTGCCCTAACATTAATAGCCAAAAAAGACAACCCATCCCTCCCATCCGACTACTGACCAATAGCCTGCTGCAACACCACCTACAAAGTGATCGCCAAGATACTCGCCTCCAAGATCAATGTTGTCCTCCCTCACCTGATTGGCACATACCAAGGGGCCTTCGTTCATGGCAGATCAATTAAACATAACATCTTGATCAGTCAAGAACTCTTCAAGAGCTACAACCAAAAGCGTGTCTCCCCCAGATGTGCGATCAAAGTAGACATATCCAAGGCGTTTGACACAATAAATCACCAATTCATCCTAAACTGCCTGGCTAGAATGGGATTCCCACCTCACTTCATCAATCTCATTGAAGCCTGTATTTCGAGCCCCAGTTACTCAATTAACCTGAATGGCTCCCTCACGGGTTTCTTCCATGGATCAAGAGGCCTCCGTCAAGGATGCCCACTCTCCCCCGCACTCTTCGTCATCGCCCTTGAAGCCTTATCCTCCATGATCCACACCAACACCTCAAACCCTAACTTCAACCTCCACCCGAAATGCACCTCCCCCCGCATAACCCACCTGTGTTTTGCTGACGACATTTTACTGTTTTGTAGGGGCGATTTTGAATCAATTAATACCCTCATGAAGACCTTATCTCATTTCAGCAACTACTCGGGCCTATACATCAACGACAAGAAGATTGCATTATACACTGGCGGCATCTCTGAACATGATAAATCCCACTGGGCGGACTGCCTTGGTCTGTCTCTCGGATCACTCCCATTCACATACCTCGGAATCCCAATTGGCTCCAGAAGACTGAACAAAGCTGACTACAAACCACTCATCAACAACATTATAAAGAAAATTACCTCTTGGAGTGCTAGGAACTTATCATATGCTGGAAGGAAACAAATCATCAATTCAATTCTAATCCCTCTTCAATACTACTGGTGCGCCATCCTACCCTTACCTGCTTCGATAATCAAGAAGATCAACACCTCCTTGTGCTCCTTTCTCTGGTCTGGCGTTGAAGCTAGCGCTAGGGCTCTCATCCCATGGACAACAGTTTGCACCCCCATCACAAAGGGTGGCCTTGGATTCAAAGAACTACTTTCATGGAACCGTGCCTGTATCGCCAAACTTCTCTACGAACTCAGCCCCGGGCACATCGCGAACAACATTTGGACTTCCTGGATTGCAAGCAACATTCTCAAGAACCGCTCCGTCTGGACCATCGACCAAAGCTACAAACACAGCCCTACATGGAATAGCATTCTCGCCATCCGGAACCACCTGCTTGACGTCACAGACGAACCAACATTCCTCACCCCCACTTCTACCCCCAAAGGCACCTTCTCAACATCCGCTGCCTATAACCTTCTCACCAACATCAGGTCCACACCAAATGACTACCCTCACACCATCTGGAACCACCTAAATACTCCCCGTTGTAGCTTTATCTCCTGGCTTGCGAGTCATCAAAAGCTGCCCACTCGTGCAAAGATTCACACTTGGGACCCCGCCATCAGCCCTACTTGCATCCTCTGCAACAACCACCTGGAAGACGAAACTCACCTTCTCCACAACTGCTCCTACTCCACCTTGGTTCTCGACCTCATCTCTAGATGGATCCATATCCCTCCTCCACTACCTTTCCGCAACAACATCTGGACATGGATCAAAGACAACAAACCAGCAAAAAACGACCTCATTTCACACATTAGAACTGCTACCCTCACTGCCTACACTTACCACATCTGGAAAGCAAGGAACGAGAAAATCTTCAACCAGAAGATCATCCACCCGATCATGACTGCACACAACATCACCAGTGAAGTCAAGAACTACGCCTCCCTTAACTGGTTAGACAGATCAAGCACCTCCTCCTTCTGGGCCAACACTCTTGGTATCAATCTTATGTAACTGTTCTGTTGCCCCCTCCTTATGTTGCTGTGCTCGTTTGCCTTCCCCCCCTCCTCCCCTCCATATGTACATTTCTTACGGTTCAATACAAACTCATTTCAAAAAAAAAAAAAAAAAAAAAAAGAGAAGCATAGACGTGGTGGCATGCCGACTAATATTATTTTGTCACATTTTTACGTTAAACAATTGACAACAGGTCACTAGTCTACCGACCTTATAAGGAGTGAGTAAACATATTCGATTTGAATCCGATCCACTAGGACCACTAATCCACACATTCAATGTCCAATTCAAATCCGAAAATATCGGTTAATTGATGATCCAACTCCAATCCAATTGGGAAGAATTTTCGAAACATCGGTTCCGATACAAATAGGGTAAAGTCAAATAAGATATATCCAACGAATCTACCAATAATTACTTTGAATGGATATTCGAGTCTATTTCGATCTGATAAAAAGTGTCAGATATCCAAATGTTCTCCGATCGGATTCAAATCGACCTTTTATAAAACTATTAGATCGGGTATCCAAGACTTTGGATTGGATCCATTATCCGGATCTGCTCACCCTAACTTTATATTAGAATCTAAATATCCCGGGTTTATGAACTTATTATCCACGAAAATTGGGTTTGTAGCTACTAAGAAGTTGAGGATGGTAAACAAAGTACATAGAAGCATACATATTTTTTCTTTTGAAAAGAAAGAAAAAACTTTCTTCGTAGTTACATAAGTACAAGAAAACTTGTTTCGGTTACTTGTTCAAACCTTATTATTGGTACCTATTAACATAGTACTAAGTGCATGTTTAGCTTATTCTCTAATTCAAGCCTTTTCTTTGACTACGCCGCCGCCGCCACCGTGGCCGCCTCCATGCCCACCACCTCCATGTCCGCCACCTCCGTAGCCGCCTCCATGGCCGCCCCAACCTCCGCCATGGTATTTAGCATCATCAACTGCCACACCGATATCTTCTTTGCCTTCATAGCCGCCGCCGCCACCGCCACCACCGTGGCCTCCATGTCCACCACCTCCGTAGCCTCCCCATCCTCCACCTCCGTGGTATTTAGCGTCCTCTAATGGGTTAGTTGCTCCTTATGTAATAAACCAGATTATATTATAAAAGGAATAAAATATTAGCAAAACTAACACTACATACATAAAAAAACAATCAATTTTTGAGAAAAATTCTACTGGCTGCCTATAAAATGTCATTAAATGACAAAAATATTAAAGATTTTTTTTTTTATTATGGTTATATAATTACTTACTCAATTTCTTCCTATAATGAATCATAATATATAATAAACTATAACATCAATGGTGGTGTCTTAATTAAAGTTTTCATCGAATAATTTATAAAATATTTGTGGTCTAGTGTATGATTCTCACTTTATCATCCAGATTGCTATTCGTACCACGTGAAACATCTTATTCATACTTTGACTACGCGTACGCAATGCGTAGCCGTAGCAATAATCTCATTTCGTCCAAAAATAAAGGAAAATGACTACGACTACGCTTTGCGGAAGCGTAGCCATACTACGCCTATGTCACGCATAGTCGTAGAGCGTATGTGTAGTAGCCATAACATACATTTGATTCGAAAAATTAAGAAAAACTTATTACGCCTACGTAGGCGTAGCCATACTACACCTACGTACTGAGCAGGCGTAGAACAGGTACATATAACATGGATAAGGTGGTACGAATAGCAGAAACCCTTTTAGTAATTTAAAAATAAAAAAAATCAATAATATTTTAAACCGGACTATCATCCGTATAAATGATACTGACCTATTTCAATTTCCGACGATTCTTGGGTCCACCACCGCCTTTTCCTCCTTGGCCTACGCCGGTGGGACCGCCCTGTCCGCCTTGGCCTTGGCCGCCGGTTGCCCCGCCTTGGCCTCCTCCGCCGGTGGCCCCACCCTTTCTACCTAGGGCTCCGCCCTTTCCGCCTTGTCCTTGGCCACCTCCAGAACCACTTCTTCCTATTGTGTGATCGTCTATCTCCATCGGTGCATGGACTTGTGTGCCATGACATGCGTGATAGGTCCGAGTCTAGTATAATATACACAAAATTGGAAAACAAAAGGGTCATTAGAGCTAAAAGGTTGGTATTTTGGGCCTCTATGTTTTTTTATTGCAAAATAAGGCCTCTAAGCAATATGATTATTTTATTAAAAAACAAATTACAAATCTTACCTAATTCATTTCATCTGTGAGAGAATGATTTCCAATTGTTGGAGGAAATGTTTTTGACATGGACAAAATAACACATTTGGTCTCTCTTTTTTTAAACTCACTTCCCTCTTTTTAGAGAATTTTTAGCTATACATATCCAAAAAATATCATACTCAACAAAACCAAACCCTAAACCCAAAAAACACAGCCTTTCAAACATGTCAAACGATCCTAAATACTTGGGTAACAATATAAACATACCCAATTAACAAAAAAAATGCGGACTTCAATTATTATTTGGATAAACTACATACCCAATTAATAAATAAATACATACCCAAAAAGCATACTCAATTACCTATTTGGGTAAAATACATACCCAATTAACGTAGATATCCTTACTCAAAAATATCATACCCAACAAATAAATACATACCCAGTTCACTATTGGGTAAACTACATACTCAATTAACAAGAGATACATACCAAAAATATATCATATTTGGGTAACAGTATATATGTAATATCATACTTACTCGATTAACAAAGAAATACATACCCAAAAAACATCCAAAATAAATACTTGGATAAACAACATACCTAATTAACATAGAAATACATATCCAAAATACATAGTCTTTTCTTTTTGGGTAATAGTATATATGTAATATCATACTTACTCGATTAACAAATGATGTGACATCTCTGATTGAGTAACAAATGATGTGACATCTCTGATTGAGTAAGAAAGTGACCTCTCTACAACAACAAAGAGAACAGTAAATACTGCGTGATATGACTCAGCCCTTTGCCCTTTTCCTCTTTTTTTTGGCCTGCAAATACGAATGGAAAAGTTGGGGCTCTATACACAAAGAGCATAAATATGAGGCCCTATTCCTCCAATTATTTCTATAATATATGATCAAAAATCGAGCCTTATGCTAAACCCTTTAAGGTCACTAGTTTGTCTGTGCGTGTTTCGCATGCGCTTTGTCAATGAAAATCGGAAATTTCATTTCATCATTAACCCGGAATATTATTACGTAGAATATGTCAAAAATTAAAGTAAAATATATACGAGATCGTGCGACAAAAAAAATAGTTTGCTAGAGATGATGTGAAAGTCTTGTATGCAACACAAACTTATCCGTTGAGTTGTTCTGGTGTCAAATTTGGTGAATTGCATTCTTCATTAGAGCTCACGTATTTGATCAAACTCTTATTCTTTTTGTGCCACCGAATCGAAAGGAAAGCCACATGAACAAATGTAAAGAAGGAAAAAACTCATTTTCACCTTCTGAACTTCGATCAAATAACCAATCACTTTCGTTGAATGATACTAGATAAATCAAGACGCAATATCTTGGCCTGATATCATATAGGTTACATCTATAAAATGAATGATGATGGTGATTTTGTAATATATATCATAAGCGTTACCATCTGAAAATGATTCATTGTTCATAACCTAAGGGTGTCGTCTGTAAAGATTATTTGTTAACTTTATTTTTTAGAAGTTTATCAAATTTTAAAGGGCAATTTTGGTAACCAGTCCTTTTTGAAAAACTTTACACACTCTTCTCTCAAGGGGTACATTTACTATTCACAAAACAAGAAAAAACCTAGTAAACCAAATTGTTTCAATTTTAAAATCATATATAGTTGATAAATTAGGTTATTGTGAAGTTTTAGCTTCTTGAAAAGGTTTCTCATTTTTTATAACAAAACCCCATTTCCCGCTAGCAGTACACGCCCTCCATTCCCTCACCAACGTCACCTGTCTACATCCCTCTCCACCATGGGAGGTTCAAAACCCTACAAAAAAACTCTTAAGCAGCCCCAACTCCGCCGCCTACCCACCAAACTCCTCACCTAACCTAACCGCCCCCTTCAACCCATTCCTGAAGACCTTATTCGAAGAAACAACTAAAGGCTAACCAAAACCAACCCCACCTTGCCACCACCAATGATCGATTCTCTAAAGATTCCCCCCTCTGTCTCTTATTCCCGCCCAAACTACCTCTGAACCTCCCCTATCCACCAACTCTGGATCTGTGGCTCTTGAGACGATCCTCTCTACCCTCTACCCCTATCATCGATTATGATATTCACTATACTCCCTCCCCCACAACACACAACCAACCCCCCATCCCTTCCTTGCTTCTCTATCCCTGAAACACCAGAAGGAATACTAAGCGCCGACCACAAGGCCAACATTATCCACAAGGATATTGTCTCGAAAAGCACTCCTTGGAATCACGTTCCACTCGCCTTTCCCCCAAGACACGAGGACGCGTCATCACGTTCACCAAGGAGGATATTACCAAGGTCACCAATAAATGGGAGCTTTCTCTTGTTAGCATCTCAACTCGCAAGCCAATCGGCTTCAAGAAAATATAAACATTCATTTCATCTGCATGCAGGGGCGGCCCTTGGGTGGGGCAGGGTGGGGCAGCCACCCCACCCTCCAAAAAAAAAAAAAAAAAAATTTTTTTTTTTTTAAAAAAAAATCGTTTTAAAATGGGTCGTGACTTCTCGTTTATAAAAAAATTTTCTACGATTTATTAATTTTTTAAATATCACTATTCTTGTGTTATATTTAAATGTTGTTTTGGATCTTTCGCCAAAGTAAACGAAACTTCAAAAAAATTTCCTGTTTTAGGCTCGGGGTGAAATAATTCATAATTCACCTAAATGTACGAGATTTGTTGTTTGAAGTAGAAGCGCGGTCTTAAACCGCACTATTATTTGTAAAACGCGTTGTCGAGGACAATGTTTTAATATCCGAAATAAAGATAATAAAAACACAAATAGAGGTGTGGTCCTATACTGCGGCTATAGTGTAACGTTTTTGAAAGAAAAAAAACTAAAGAGGCGCGGTTATAGACGCACCTATAGGGCAGCTATATTTTTATAAAAAAAAAATTTATAGGCGCGGTCCAAGACGGCGCCTTCAAGTGTAATATTTTTTTATTTTTTTTAAAATTTTTGTTTATTGTAAGTAGATGACATATTGACTTTGTTTTATCGCTATTTTATTTTCATAGATATATTTAACGAAAATAAAATTTCGCCCCACCCTTTGAAATTCCTGCGGCCGCCACTGTCTGCATGGAACTCGATCCAACAACCCAAGATCATTCTCAATGACAACGAAGTTTTTATCTTCCAATTCAAATCTGAAGAAGACCTCAACACTATACTCCACAACAACACTTGCATCGTTAATGGATCCTCCACCCTTTTTATGAAGTGTTGGCACCATGGTATGAAGCTCAACTACTCCTACCTTGCCTCCCTACCCCTCTGGGTCACCCTTCCAAAACTTGACTATCGTTTTTAGTCACAACACATTCTTGCAAAAATATGACCGGCTTCAGGCACTTATCCTTGATGACTCTCATTCAGCTCACCAAAATCGGTAAGGTTTGCCAAGATTCTTGTTGACATTTTTGCTTCCAAACCTCTTCTTTGTAAAGTCCTCCTTAAAGGCCTTGATGGTGAAACTATCTCCCAGAAGATCACCTATGAATGGCTTCCTGATCACTGTTCCACCTACATGGTGTTCAGTCATAAGTGTAGAACTGTTCCCCGAGCCAGCCTCCCTCCAAAGCACACTGCCAGCCGCCGCCCTTTTGCTCCTTCCCTTCGTGAACCTCTCTTGCCCACCCCTAATCCTTCCTCATTTCTCATTACCATAACAAATCTAAGAATGCCATCAGCCACCCTCCACCTTCATCTCAACCACAATCTCAATCACCCCTCCGCCCCCTCCCATCAACGCTCTCCATCCCTCCAACCCCCCAATTCTTTCGTTCAACACCTACCCGTCCCATACAACCTGGAGAATATACCTCTACCACGTACCAATGAGAGCCTATCATCACCTCTTACTATTCTATCTAAAAACCCTCCTACTATACTCCTACATCTTTTCTTGCAAAAACTCGTCACAAGGCAACATGGATTGCCTTGTGGCATCACTTGACATTATTGATGAATCTTAACCTATGTTCTTGCAACATACGTGGTCTTAACCACCCATGCAAGAAAAAGGCAATCAAAGAGATTGTTAAGAAGCACTAGATCGACATTTTTGCCATCATCGAAACTCGACTCAAGAAAAATAAGGAAGCTAGGACTGCATCCCACCTTTCCCCACTGGAAGAACATTTCTAACTCCTCCTTCTCCCACAAAACCCGTATATGGCTTGGTGGAACCCTAAAAAACTCCATCTTACCCCCATTATGTTAATGGATCAGATCATCCATTGTTACATTCACCTACCAACACTTCCACTAACACCACCTTCTTCCCTCCCTTACTTGAATCCATGTTCATCTATGCCCACAATCTCCTCACTAACCGCTCACCTCTATGGGATTCTATTAGAACCATTCATCTTCTTATTCAATCCAACCCTTGGACTCTTCTTGTTGACTTCAACGTCACCCTATATCTTGATGAGAAATCTATCAACAACTCCCCTACCATCACTCAAGACTCTTTTGAAATCTCCCATTGCCTCAGTCAAAATGACCTTTCCAATTTCTTGGGATGCAAGTTCACATGGAATAACAAACAGATGGATACAAGGATATGGTGCAAACAAGATATAATCCTCACCAATAACTAATGACATGCTTCTTTCCCTAGATCTACTTCCCTCTTCAACCATCCATACATCTCAAACCACTCCCCTACCATCCTTTCTCTCTCTAGCACCACTAAGATAGCTAACACCCCCTTCCGTTTTAATAATGCTTGGGCTAAGCATGAAGACTTCTCCTCTTGTGTTGCTAATGCTTGAAATGTAACTATCTAGAGGGAATTTTATGTATAAGCTTGTTCAAAAACTTAAGCTTCTCAAGCCCCTCCTCAAGAAATATCCTAGTGCTAACCTGGAAGCCCTTCATACCACCATTGCCAATTACAGCGCACCAACTCTCTATAAGCCAACTTCCCCTCCAAACCCAACCCCACAACTATACCAACCACGTGGCGGAGAGCCAAGCTCTCCAGAAACTTAACTCCTCTCTTGACCTCCTACATATCACCACTACTCAACTTTCCAAAGCCGAATGGATCACTTATGGTGATCAATGCAACACGTAATTCTTCAAAAATATCAAAGCTAGGAAATGCTCTAACAAAATCTTCAGTTTGCTTGATCATAACCAAAACCTCACACATAATCCTGACCTTATCATCTCCACTCCGATTTACCATTTCTTACCCATCCTTGGCCCCAGACATACCAACACTCACCTTTTCTACCCTTCTATCACCTCCCAACCCTTACCAATGACAATATTTGTTCCCTCATTGCTCCTGTTACCCCGGATGAGGTCAAGGAGGCTATTTTCTCCATTGATGATGACAAGGCACCTGACCCCAATGGATTTAATCCCCTCTTCTTTAAAGCTTCCTGGAGCACTTTCAAGGATGAGTTCACTAAAGCTATCATCGACTTCTTCAATACGGGGAAAATTTGGAAGCAAATCAACCACACCTCTATATCCCTTGTTGCCAAAACTGACAACCCATTCTCTCCTGCTGACTACCGGTCAATCTCTTGTTACAATACTATCTACAAAACTATCGTTGACATCCTTTCCAATCGACTCAAGTGTAACCTTCCCCTTATTATTGACAACTACCAAAGTGCTTTCGTCAAGGGAAAATCCATTAAGCATAACATACTCATTTGCCAAGAGCTCCTCAAAAACTCACCAGGAAGCATGTCTCGCCTCGATGTGCCATCAAAGTTGACATAAGCAACTTCGACACAATTGATCACAACTTCATTCTTCACATCCTTAACCTCTTCGGTTTCCCTGCTAGCTTCATCCATCTTATCAAAGAATGCATCACCACTACTTCATTCTCGATCAACATCAACGGCTTATTGGAAGGCTACTTCAAAGGCACTAGGGGTCTTAGACAAGGTTGCCTACTTTCTCCCTCTTTGTTTGTCATTGCCATGGAGTATCTCTCCTACATGATCAAGAGCAATACCTCAAACCCCAACTTCAACCTTCACCCTACATGCTCCAACCCTCATATCACCCACCTTTGCTTTGATGATGATCTTATGATCTTCTATAGAGGCAATCTCACTTTCATACTCATCTTGAAGCATTTTTTGACTTATTTGGTGACTTATCTGATCTCAGAGTTAACCTCTCCAAGTCCACCATGTTCCTTGGCGGCATATCCAACCCTAACCAAGATCACATCCTTAACCATACTAGCTTCACCAAAGGTACCCTTCCATTTCACTATCTTGGTGTTCCGGTTGAAAGTAAAAGACTAAATATTGCAGATTATCAACCTCTTATCTCCAACATCACTAAAAGAATCCAATCATGAAGTTCAAAACTCCTTTCCTAAGCTGGCAGGAAGCAACTTATTTCTTCCATTATAATGACTATGCAATCTTATTGGAGCTTTGTGTTCTTTCTCCCGTTTTCCATCATTGACAGAATTCAACGTATGATCCGCTCCTTCCTTTGGTCTGGTAAGAAATGCAGTAATTGATCTCTTTTTGCCTGGAAAAATGTGTGCAAGCCTTTGAGTGAAGGTGGACTCAGTTTCAAAGAGATCCTTGTCTGGAATAAAGCAAGTATCACTCACTTCATCTTTAACCTGGCCTCCAACAACTCTAATCTTTGGTGCTTCTAAATCACTAGCAACATGCTTAAAAACTTCAACATCTAGAATTTCCTACCAAAAACTTCTGCTAGCCATAATTGGAATATGATCCTCAAGATCCGTGATGAATTACTATCCTAATTGCCTCCCACCAACAACCTTCACATTATCTCCAAACCCAATGGTTCCTTCTCTCAGACCAAAACCTATAAACTTTTCAGATCGTAGTGCAACACCACTCCTTGGTGCTCTTCCATCTGGAATGGGCTCAATGCTCTGATCCCAAATGCAGCTTCATCACCTGGCTTGTTGGACTCCAAAAGCTCCCTACCCTCACAAAACTCCACAATTGGCTCCTCGTACCAAACAACACTTGTAAACTCTACCTAAGACACCAAAAAGACGAGCACCACCTCTGGACTAATTGCTCCTATACCTCTCTTGTCTTGGACATCATATTAAAGTGGACCCAACTCCCCTCACCTCCTCCTTACTTGCCTGACCTTTGACGTTGGCTCAGCTCATAAGCCAAATCCAATAGAAACTTCATCAACAATGTTCTTGTCTAGCATCACTTCTTTCATCTACTTCACTTAGAAAGTTCGGAATGATCTCATCTTCAGCCACTCCTCAACAACCGTCATTAATTGTGCTAACAATATCATCCTCATGACCAAGAACTTCTCTCTTGAAAAGATCGATCCCCGATACCCTATTTTGGGCCAAGATACTCTGAATTCACCTCACTAATCCTCCTTCTCTCTCTTCTCCTACCCCTCTTTTTATGCTTGTGATTCATATGCTCCCCAAAGTCTAGTAAACTTTTTGTAAATTCAACTCTTCTTTCTTATAAACGTAAACTTAAAAAAAAAAAAAGTTTCTTATTGGATAGTTTGGGGAATCGATTTTTCACGACGGTCGAAGGGAGTTCTTGTTCACTTCCCATGGCGATATCCCGTTTGATCACTCATGATATGTTAGAATTCCTTCTATTCATGTTTACAAAAGACTAGAGTGACACCAAAGGAAGAACATAGTAACGTAGCGTAGACTTAGTTGCACCTTATACATAAGGTATACTTTTCGAAACATTATTTTTTCCTCGTAGCTATATTTTTTATTTTGAAAAGAAAAAAAACTTGCTTCGTCTACTTCTTGTTAAGACCTTATTATCAGTACACATATATTCACATTCTACTAAGCTTGCGCCTCTTCAGCTTCTTCTCTAATTCAAGCCTTTTCTTCAACCACGCCGCCGCCGCCTCCTCCGCCTCCATGTGCACCACCACCGTAGCCTTCTCCATGTCCACCACCACCGTAGCCTCCTCCTTGTCCGCCACCTCCATGGCTGCCCCAACCTCCGCTGAAGTATTTAGCATCCTCAACTACCACTCCTTTGCCTCCATGACCACCACCACCGCCACCATGCCCGCCACCTCCGTATCCGCCTCCATGTCCGCCACCTCCGTAACCGCCTCCATGCCCTCCACCTCCGTAGCCGCCTCCATGTCCGCCCCAACCACCACCTCCATGGCCTCCCCAACCTCCTCCATGGTATTTAGCATCGTCAACTGTCACACCGACATCTTCTTTGCCTCCATGGCCACCACCACCACCACCACCGTAACCTCCTCCATGTCCGCCACCTCCGTAACCACCTCCATGTCCTCCACCTCCGTAGCCGCCTCCATGCCCGCCCCAACCTCCACCTCCATGACCTCCCCAACCTCCGCCATGGTATTTAGCATCATCAACTGCCACACCGATATCTTCTTCGCCTCCATGGCCTCCGCCGCCACCACCGTGGCCTCCATGTCCACCATGACCGCCGTGGCCTCCATGACCTCCATGGCCTCCACCACCACCACTGTATTTTGCATCCTCAACTACTCCCCCGCCACCTCCCCAACCTCCGCCTCCATGTCCACCACCTCCATGGCCTCCACCTCCGTAACCGCCACCTCCGTGGCCTCCCCATCCGCCACCTCCGTGGTATTTAGCGTCCTCTAATGGGTATGTTGATCCTTCTGTAATAAACAAGATTTTATTATTACAGAAATAAAATATTAACAAAACTAACCCTACATAATCAAAAAATTCATCTTTAACAAAAAAAATCAACAATACTTTAACCGGTCGACAGTTGATACGAATAATACTAACCTATTTCAATTTCCGGTGGATTCTTGCTTCCACCGCCGCCTTTTCCTATACCTCCACCCTTTCTGCCTTGGCCTTGTCCGCCGCCTTTTCCAACACCTCCGCCCTTTCTGCCTTGGCCTTGTCCGCCGGTGGCTCCACCCTTTCCGCCTTGACCTCCGCCGCCGGTAGCTCCACCCTTTCCGCCTTGACCTTGGCCTGCCCCGCCCTTTCCGCCTTGGCCTCCGCCAGTGCCGCTACCCTTCCCTCCTTGTCCCGGTGCACCTTGTCCTTGACCGCCACCTGACCCTGCACCCTTTCTGCCTAGGGCTCCGGTCGGTCCTTGACCACCTCCTCCTATCGTGATATCATCTATCTCGGTCGGTGTTTCTGTTGGATCACAAAGGAAAAAATATAAATTATTTATCTTAAATCTAAAAAATATATAAATATCCGTTAAACACATATTTTTAATCAAGCGAAAAAATATACTCTTGCCTTTTTATGTCATTTGAATGAAGAATCAATATAAACAAATGAATTTATAAGGCCGTACTATACGAGTATACGTTTATAATTTTGTGTAACATAAGTTATAAGTAATAATATTTAATACTTTACGTTCATAAAATCTACTCGAGGATAATAAATTGTCAATTGATATATCTTGTTTCTAAAATATAGGATTATCAGAAAGATAAATATAATAATAATATTTACAAATATATTACTTTCTTCGTCATTTCAAAATTTTTAAAAATTCAATCGGTGAAGAACCAACCTTCGGGGTTGACGGCGACTTCGCCTGAAAGCTTCTCCGAAGCTGCCTCGACTCTTCCTTCTTCCCCATCTATAACATTCGTGATAAATATATATCAGAAATGTTAAAATAGAAAACAATACGATACACTAGACGAGATACCGTCTGAACAGAAAAAATAGCAACAACAAACAAATGAACATCGAGGAGAATCACTTACGTTTTTGAAGCTCAGTGGTAGAAGCGTCGGCTAAGACCGACGAAACGAAGAGAAGAGTAACACAAAGGAAGAGCAAACAAGCCTTATTAGGCTTCATTTTTGTGAGGAAACAAAGTGTTTTGTTTTATATATTGTGGATGTTGTGTGTTTTGATCGTCGTAAGAAGTGGCTGTATTTATAGGAGACCGACGCTTACATTGCCCTTATTGGATTGGGACGATATTGTTGGAGTTGCGTGACTAAATTTTTTTTGATGATAATTCACTAAATTCGTCTGTTAAGGCTCGAATCGAACTACTATTATAAAATGATAATACTAAAGTTGGTGTATGTAGAGATTTTTGATGCGTGTTCAAAACTTTTTCCTGCATATGTAGAATCGTAAATGTTATTTATCTAGTTGGACTTGGATCGAACACGTATGTAGAATCATAAATGTTACTTATCGAGTTGGACTTGGACCGAACACGTACGTTCGTTCGGATATACTGTAAACCCCACATCTACCTCCACTAAAATTTACTCACAAAACAACATTTATTTCGAGATCGAACGACTAGACAGTGGGATGCACAGAGATAATGAGAAGTGTACAGATGTCAAGAAGAATAGTGAGAAGAGATTGGAAGTGTAATGAGAAGCATAAACGTGGCGACATGCCGACGAAGGAGAGTGTTCTTTTGTCTCGTTTTTCACGTAAAACAAGTGCTGCAAACTTCAAGTATATCCCATCGATGCATGAAATTACGTGCCATGGTGTGCGATGTAGGTCCGGGTCTAACACATGATCAAAAGTCGAGTTAACTTTATACAAAAGTCTATCAGAACGTAACCTAAAAACGTCGTCTGTAGAGATTATTCATTAACTTTATGAGAAAACTATCAAAATTCAAAATCTTATATATAGTTGATAAATTAGATTATCCAGAAGTTTTAGCTTCTTGGTGTGGTTTTCTATAAGATTTTTAAAGCTAATGTGAATGTGTTTTTTTTAAGGCTTAAGAGTTTATTGAGATATTATTCCAAGTTTATCCCTATTCTTTATTGAAAAAATTGGTGTAAAGGAGCCTTTTGTATGCATGATACAATTTAGGCCTCTCTAATTTTCTCTCAAAAAATAAAACTAAATTAAATTATAAAGAGGTTATTAATTGTGGGAACCACTCTAATTAAAAAGATTCTCTCCCTTAATTAAGGAGGATAAATAACTATTAAAAATTAAAAAGATAAACTAAATTAAAAAGATAATTGAATATTAATTGTGGGGACCACTCTCATTAAAAAAATTATCCCTTAATTAATATGCCTGTTTTTAATTAAATAAGGAAAATGAGAGTGATTCCCACAAATTCTGTACATAATTTTATGTACATAATTTCGCACGCAGATTATGTACATAAATTCGCACGCAGATTATGTACATAAATTCGCACGCAGATTATGTACATAATTTCGCACGCAGATTATGTACATAAAATTATGTAATTAATTTTAATGCCAGCAAATAAGCGATTATTTTAAAAAAAAAAGTAATGTTAATTAAGGGAGAGAATCTTTTTATTTTTTAAAACTAATTCCTTAATTGTAGGGGACCACTCTTATTTTCCTTTTTTATTTAAAAAAATTAAGGGGAGAATCTTTTTAATTTTGAATAATTATAGGGGACCACTCTCATTTTCCTTTTTAATTTTAAAAGTATCTTAAATTATTTTTAATTTTATCTTTTTCTCAAAATTACAAGGGGCCTACTTTATCTACATTTTTACAAAAGAGACTAGTTAATCTACATTAATGCATAATTAGCCTACTTTTCCTTTTATCTCTTCTTTATTACACTCTTATATATCGATTTTGACCTTTTTCGCAAATATACCATTAAAATTAGGCCTGAGCATCGGTCCAAAACCGCAAACCGTAAACCGAACCGCAAACCGCAAACCTGAAAAACATGGACCGCAAACCGAACCGCAAATTTGCGGTTCGGTTTGCGGTTCGGTTGAGGTTCGAACCACAATTTGCGGTTTGCTTGCGGTTTTGCGGGTTTTTTTTTTTTCGGTTTGGTTGCGGTTTTGCGTTTTTTTTGCGGTTTCTTTTGCGGTTTGCGGTTTTTTTTGCGGTTTGAACCGCAAAACAAAATTTTGCGGACCGCAATTTACGGTTCGATTACGGTTCGGTGAACCAAACCGCAATCTGCTCAGCCCTAATTAAAATACATTCCAAAATCTCCTTTTACGGACAATTTTTAGATTTTCTTATTTTACAAATTCATCCCAAACTCTACTAACAAAAAACTAAAGCTATTAAAAAAAAGAACTTACCAAAAAATCAAATCTTATCGAAGAAGCTATACCATAAGTGTACATTATACATGTTTGTGATAATCAAATCTAGCACACAAACTCAGGAAAGTTCTATCCTAAAATTAAAAGAAATACCCCATAAATCTTATATAATAGATTTTGTATCCCTTCATATTCGATATGGGATACATTTATCAACCGCATACCCGTCCAACAAGGTGTGTCATTAGACCCAACAACACAGATCCCTCAGTTTTTTTGGGGCATCATCGTATTTATCTTTAGTTGGTTTATAAAACAAAAAGTACTTGCCATAATAATCACAACTCAATATTATGGGTAAATCCATAAATGGTCAAAAATTCAAATCTTCTTGCTACTTTTTTTTTTTTTTTTCCTATATATGTTTTATAATATTTTTTTTATCTCTTTTTTTGTTTCAATTTTTTTTTCTTAAAATACTTTAAAAGTTATGATATTTTTTTAATGTTTATTGTCATTCGTTTATGTATTTTTTTGTTTTTTCCAAATAACACATAATTTTAAATTGATAATAAAAAAAACGTTTACCCAGAGCCTCCAAAACTCATTGAATGGTCCGGATCGACCTACTTTTCTAAATGGTTTAAGAGGTCAAATTGTGGAGAATGCATGGCGGGCAATGCGTTTGTCTTCATTATGGAGTGTGCTACCCAAATCTTGTCGAATGTACAAAACCAGTGGGAGGGGATAGGCTACATGCATGCCCACGTGATCGCTGTGGGCTGTCTTCTTCATGCATCTCATCTTCTTTAGTTTCTTCTGTGCAATATGAAACGTGTTGTGTCTTCTTCCTAGCTTGCTTCGCATATTTATCTATTTACAATTACTATACATCATATTTTGTTCTTTTCCTAGCTAGCCGAAATGTGTGTATATCTTTTCAATGAATTGAGATATTCGGTAGATGGCAAAATGTACTAATAGTAACAAAAATGAAGTTTTTTTTTTTTTGAAATGGTTTATATTAGTAACAAGAATGAATGTACACGGATGGGAACTACCCAAGGAAAGCAAGAGACAGTACATGAACCCTAGGAGAGGTGAATGCCAAGAATTTTGGCCCAAGCAACTGAGTTGTGGGATCTATCCTTCCATTGGTAAGAAAAGTGAGTCTTAGTGTTGTTGATAATGTTATGAGCAACTGTAGTGACATGTGTAGATGTGTGGTTGAAGATGATATCGTTTCTGGCCTTCCAGATGAAGTAGACGAAGTTTGTGATGGTGGAGAGGCGGACATGGTTGAGCATATCATCTTTACGGAGCGAGAGATGGCCAATCCAGCTCCGGATGTCATTGGCGAAAGGGTAAGGTTGGCTCACTCTGAGCCATCTGGAGACAAGGTCCAGTACAGTTTTGGAAAAGCAGCAGCAGTGGAGAAGGTGATCTTCGTCCTCAGGATTAGCATTGCATAGTTTGCAAGTATTGTCAGGGACAATACTCCATGCAGAGAGCTTAGTGAGCGTAGGAAGTCGTTGGTGGTAGGCAATCCAAGCGATGAAAGAACATTTAGGAATGCAGATACTCTTCCAGATGGCACTTACAAGGAAGGGCGGACCGGATGCAACAGGTTTCCAGCAGAGATCGTATGCAGTCGAGGTAGAGAACTTACCATTGGGTGTGGATGTCTTAGAGATGAATGTCGGTCCATTCATTAATGCAGTGATCTCGTCTCTAACAGTAAGGATTTGGTTCCAGATGAAGCTGTGTTTGTAACTAGTGGTAACAGACCAGATGGACATACCTTTGAGAATGTTAGAGTGAATCCAGTTGGTCCAAAGGTTTTGATGTTGATTGGTCGAGTCAAGCTCATATAAAAGCTTTGCAATGCATGCTTTATTCCAAGAGAGTATTTCTTTGAAACCAAGGCCGCCATCCTCCTTTGAGAGGCATAATGTACTCCAAGATATAGGAGCACGAGAACTAGAATCAGAGCCAGCCCAAAGAAATGATCGTAGAAGACTTCGGATCTTGTGAATGACTGTAATGGGGATGAGCAGGATCGAGCACCAGTAGTTGTATAGGGACATTAAGATTGAGGTGATGATTTGTTTCCGTCCAGCATACGATATATTCTTCATGCTCTAGGAGTTAATCTTGTTTGTGATTTTGGCAATAAGTGGACGGTATTCGACAAGACGGAGCCTTTTGCTCCCCACAGGAACACCAAGATACATGAATGGGAGGGAGCCGACGGTAAGGCTTGCAGTGGAAGCGAGGGAGGCACGTTCCTAGTCAGAAATCTCACCAAAGAAGATTGAGGACTTGGAGAGGTTTATGGTAAGACCTGAGTACTGCCCGAAGAAGTCAAGTGTACGTCTTAGGATTTGAATAGAGGTAGCATCTCCCCGACAGAACAAGATTAGGTCATCAGCGAAGCATAGATGTGTAATACGAGGTGAGGTGCATTTGGGGTGCACGTTGAAGTCCGGGGTAGATGTGTTGACATTTAGCATTGAAGAGAACCTCCATGGCGATGACAAAGAGGGGAGGCGAGAGCGGGCATCCTTGGCGAAGGCCCCTTGAACCTTTAAAATGTCCCTGCAAAGAACCGTTGATATTGATAGAGAAAGAAGTGTTAGTGATACAAGCTGCAATTAGACGAATGAATGCTTCGGGGAAACCCATCCTAGTGAGACAGTTTAGAATGAATTTGTGATCAATCATGTTGAATGCTTTGGATATGTCAATCTTCATAGTGCATCGTGGAGAGGTATGTCTTTGGTTGTATCTTTTAAGGATCTCCTGACAAATATGAATGTTGTGTTTGATGGATCTTCCTTTGACAAAAGCCCCTTGATAATTTCCGATGAGGGATGGGAGAGTGGTGTTAAGCTTGGAAGCGAGGATCTTGGCAATTACTTTGTACACTATGTTACAACATGAGATTGGTCTGTAGTCAGATGGGAGGTTGGGGTTTGATTTTTTTGGAATCAGGGAAATGGCTGTGTGATTAATGTGGTGTGGAAGGTAACTAGTGCTAAAGAACTCCTTAATGGCAGCACAAAATTCAGTACCAGTGATAGTCCAAGAGGATTTAAAGAAGAGCGCATTGAAACCATCAGGGCCAGACGCTTTGTGATCGCCAATACTGAATAAGGCATTTTTTATATCTCTAGGCGTGACCTTCAAGCATAGAAGAGCAGAATCCTCAGGAGTGATGGAGGGGAGAGTGCAATCAGGAAAAAGGTTAAGTGGGTTAAGGTGGTTTGAAGGGTTGAGAATCTTGGAAAAATGCTTGATCAGAATAGTAGTGATATCAGCCAAGTTCACCGACTACCCAAAGTCAATTTATCAGGATCCTGGATGCACTTGATAGCATTATGCGCTCTTCTAGATTTAATGCTTTTGAAGAAATACCCACTGCATTGGTCACCATGCTTAGCCCATGAAACTTTAGAGAGCTGATTGAGTGTAGTGCGAAGGCTCTCTTGTGTGGTATGAAGTATGGAGAGTGTAGCACACTCGGTGTCATGGAGTGAAGTATTCAGAGGGTCGGTTTGCAAGCTTGTTTGGGTTGCTTCAAGCTGCGCCTTAAGATGCTCAGTAGTAGAGTGGAGATTCTCAAGAGATATACTTGGAAATCTCTTGAGGGACCGTTTAAGGCAGCGAAGCTTGGATGAGAGAGAGTTCAGCTTCCCAAGATTAGGGTTTGAGTGAGTAGCCCAGGCAGTAGATACAGTGCTAAGGAACCCCTCGTGGGAGGCCCAACTGTTGTTGAATCGGAATTGTCGATGAGGAGGGGAGTCTTTGGCTTCAAGATCCAGGATAGCTGGGGAGTGGTCAGAGATTTGAGGATTGACGAATAGGGCTTTGGAGATCGGGAAATGTGAGTTCCAGTGGGAGTTGATAATGATCCTGTCGAGCTTGCACCAAATCCTGGTGGCCGCCTATTTATTATTCCATGTGAATTTATGGCCAGAGTAGTCATGGTCAGACAAGGAGAACCTGGAGAAGCAATCCAGTAGCTCAGATGAGGGATGGGTCGAGGATAGCAAGTTATGAGAAAGTTTCTCATCACTGCTAAGTGTAGTGTTAAAATCACCCATAAGGACCCAAGGCCTATTAGAGTTAAGAAGAGATATAGTGACAATGTTATCCCAGAGAGGGATACGATCAACAGGAAGGTTATGGGCGTAGACGAAGGAGCAGTCTAGATTGGTAGGGGTGTTGAGAATGGTGATGTTGCAATGAATGATTTGGTCATTTTGGAAGATTGGGGTAAGTTGGGTGGAGTTTGGATCCAACCAAAGCCAAATGCGGCATTTGAGCCCTGGGGAGACGGTAGACGTATGATTCCAACTTGGAATGAGAGAGGTGAGTTTCAGCATCCTGGGTTCAGAGATTTTGGTTTCAAGGATGGCTAGGATGTCAAGATTGTGAATTTCTATTAGTTCCCGGATAGCCTTGTGTTTGTTGGGGTGGTTAAGGCCCCGAATGTTCCAAGAGCCGATTTTAATCGACATGGAGAGGTTGTGGTAGAGTGTCTGCATCCTTGATGCATACATTGGGGTTTGGCGTGTGTTGAGTGGAAGTTGGCACTTGGGTTGTAGTGTGAGATGAAGGTGATGGTGAGGGAGGTAGTAGAGTGTTTTGAGTTCCAGTAGGGAGGGTTTCGATAGGATTGGACGTGGTTGGTTGGGATCCAGATGGGGAATTTTTGTGAACTTGGTTTGGAGATGAGAGGAGTGGAGGATTTTTAGTGTTGGGAGAGGGGAGGATTGAGGTGGTGGGGCACGGAGCTTGGCTTGTAAGAATACCTTGGGTAGTATTGATGCGATGAGAAGCGTCTGGGGTGGGCAGTATAGGCTCCTGGTTAGGTGATGGGTTGGGTATTGCTCTTTGGGATTTTTTTAACCCCATGGTATTGCCATTAGGAGGCTTACATCGATGGCCAAAGGTGAGACAGGTGGGGCAGTGCACTGGGAGCCAATCATAGGAGATCTTTTGAGTTATAATCTCCTCTTCAGGACCAATGAAGGTGATCTCGCGAAGAAGAGGCTTAGAGGCTTGGACATCAACGAGAATCTTTGCATAACCAAGTCTCCCTTGATTAGCCGAGCATTGATCAGTAAGCAGTGGGATGCCTATGGCAGAACCAATCTTTGCAAGCATATGGGGCGACCAAAATCTAACGTCAAGATCATGAAGAGAAGCCCAAATTGGAATGGAAGCGAGGCTGGAGTAGTCCAATGCCATTCCAAGATACCAACGTTTAAGAAGCAAGGAGGTGGCTCCATTGATGATCCAAGGGCTACCGAGAAGGATGGTATTCATGTCTTCAACTAATTCGAAGTGGAAAACGAAGACTCCATGCTCATTGCGTAGGATCTTGGGCTTGGCAATGTGGTTCTAGTGGAGAGAGGCGTGATTGATCATTCGCTGATAGGCCAGGGAATTGCCCATAGGGAACCCAATGAGCGTACGCGACCATTTGGATAACGGGCCAGAGACATCATCATTGGTAAAGTGAATGATGCCGTCCGCAAGGCCTGGGGAATAGGGGAGTGGTACGTGTTCCCAAGAGGCCGCATTAGTCAGAATGCTTTTGTAGGTGTCCTTTGGGGTTCCAACTGAAAAGAAGCATTGAATGGGTTCATGAATGTGCCCAGGAGTTGAAGAGGCGGGTATGTTTTGAGAAGGGTTGTTTGGTGATGAGTTTGGTTGAACATGGGTCGAAGGAGTGTTAGCATGGATCGGCTGCAGAGCTTGGTTAGGCTGTAGCGCTTGGTTTGGCATGCATGCGATATGGTTAACTGTTTCTTGCGCAGCCGGCATAGTCAGATCAGTTGGTGTGGTAGCAATAGGTTTTGTTATATTTGTAGGAGACGGAGAGAGAGGTGGGAAGTCGACCGCCGAGGGGATGGGTGGGGGCGAGGCGGTGGAGATGGTTGGTTGCGCATGGAGGAGACGATGCGGTTGTTGTTTGAGCGGATGAGATCTTCTGGGACAGGTTCAAAGGGGCTATCAGGTTTGGGGGAAGAACAGGAAGCAGTTTGGCGGTTAGGGCTCTTGTTTAGCTCGGAAATTTTCAGGGATAGTTTTTTGGTGCGTTTTGAACCCCCCATGGCAGAGATCGTGGCGTTTGCTAGGGAAGGTTGGTTGGGTAGGTCGGAGCGGGAGGGTAGGGGAGGTTGGTTAGGTACTCCGGGAGCGGAGAGGTGGTGTTTGGGTGTTGACCACAATTTTTTAGTTTTTTGGGTTATGATTTGTAATATGATCAAATAAAGACCCACAAATAATGCTAATTTCTACCGATTAACAAGGATGTGAGATATGAGTCCTTAATCTCAAATACGTGAAACGGAATAATACGGATTGAAACTCAGATATTAACTAGTAAAAAAAGGTGAGGTAGACCACGGTTATATTGTATATGGTGCTTACTAGTACAAAAATGTATGGTTTCTGCATTTTCAGTTATCAATTACAAAGTGTTTACGCTCAAAGATAAACATACGTAGAATCACCCTACGGTAAAGGTGTTCAAAGTGATTTTAATGAGTTCTTTAAAGTTTTGATTGTTTGTTTCTAGGGCTAAGTACAATATCAATGAACGAGAACCTTAGTAGGGCCGGAGTGCGTTAGGGTTAATTGAGTTTAATTTGTCTATCTATTGTAATCACGGAGAAATCAATAAAATAGAAATAAGAGACCGGAATGGTAGTCGGTTTCCCGAATAGAAGACTAGTTAGGGTTTTCGCTTTACATCATAGTGTTTTACCAATGAAAAAACTGATATTGGGATGGTATCCCCAGCAATGAGCCACGACTTATACATGTCCCGGATGTAGAGCGACAAAGCCGATCGAACCGGAAGCTACTTATAAACCTTTCAAAAAAAACATTGCCAACTTCGATTACTCTTAATATTCCAACATAACCGATCCAACAATAGCAGAATTATAGATCTACAATAATATGATAATATAATATAGAAAATTGCAAGTAAAATACAACAAAATTCTCCGATATGTTTTATTGATAATTGGGTGTATCTTGTTGCAATGGAGATGAGCCATGATGCTCCAATTTACCATTCCATCGGAAACATTGGATACATGCTTATCCTTATTTTCATACAAATTACAAGAAATGGCAAATATTTATATATTGGAACATGAACGTCCTACGAATTTAGGGCGGAGCCTCTCCGCTTTCACAACAACGGCCACAAAAGAATTTTGTAGGGTAGCAACAACCTGATTTGCAAGTCGGCTCCACGAAATCACCTAAGAAACACGTACGAAGACACACGTTTTAGGGTTGGGAACGAGAAACAAAGAAATAAGTGCTAAAAAAAGTGAGATTTCAAATTCAGATTAACATGGTTTCATAAATTTCAAAGTTATTACAATGACATAAAAGTCTAAAACATTTTAAGAAATATTTACATTTAACTTATTAGGAATAATGTGAGTCAAGAAGTGACTTCTAATCCTTTTTAATCTTCCATTATAATAAAAAAAAATTATCTTAAGATTTGTTTACATTTGATTAGGCCGGCTTTAATTTTTTTTAAAAATAATCTTAAATTGGCTCGGACAGACCTAAACCGGATCTGAATTAACCCAACCCTAATAAAAAATTCTAATAATTTTGAACCGATGTTAAGCGTTATACGTTGAATTACACGGTTCAAATCGGATCAGATTAAACGGTCCAAATGATTTATAAATAACCTTAAAAAGTGTATAACTCAAACGCTTAACTAGTTTAACGATAAAGTTACGTTACACTTTTTAATATATCTTTTCATAAAAGTTAAGTTTGGTATCATCAAAATAATATAATAAAAAAAACTCATATTAGAAGTGTATTTTTCTTAACCGCGAAATAACCAATCCGAACATATAGACTACATTGACTAATCAAATCAGACGAGTCAAATGTAAGTAAAATATATTGAGGTGTTACTCAACACGAAGAGATCTTCAACTTAAAGCATACCATAATGTGTAACTTCTGTTCAAATAAGTAACAAAGAATGACACTAACCTCTCTGAGCTTGACCTCCTCCAATAACACCAGCATCGCCGCCTTGATCACTTCCACAGTGACCATGCTCTCCGCCGTAGCAACCACCTTGTAGGCTAGATCCTCCTCCTCTTCCGCTGCCTTCCCCACCTTTAGTGATGAGTTTAATTTAGTTAGGGAAAAATCACCAAGTGAAAATGGTTAAAGATGAAATTTTATAAATGTTCAACTTAAACAAACCCTTTTCTCCTTTAATCATCTTATCGAACATCCGCACATGAAGTCAATTAATTCCGCATTTGAGGTGTGAATTTGAAATTGAGTTCCATTAATTTCGCACTTGGACCCCAAAACTGAATTTAAATTTACTTGATTCCGCACTTAAGCACCGAAACGAAAATTGAGGTTAATTGATTTCGCACTTAGGATGCAAAACTTAAACTGAAATTCCGCACTTGAGTCCCAAAACCAAAGTAAGAAAGAAAAAAAAGACCGATTTGATTCCGCGCCTAGAGTGCGAAATTAGCTAATTTTAAAAAATATAATATATGGGTATAACATATTAACATCTAATTTTGATAATACTTTTACGTATTTTTTTAATAAAAAAAGTTAGGATGTATAAATTCACCCCAATCTGAACCACGGCCTCCGTAACCACCTTGTCCTCCGCCGTAACCTGGATCACTTCCTTGTCCACCACCAAAACCACCTGGTCCTCTGCCAAATCCACCTTGTCCTCCGCCATAACCTGGATCACCTCCTTGTCCACCACCAAAACCACCTGGTCCTCTGCCAAATCCAGCTTCGCCCGGTTCACAACACTTGGCACATTTACCAATATAGTGATAACAACACCCTAAATTTCCACAATCCGGCTCAACATATCCTGTAAAATTTTTATTACGACAATATGTTAATTATTTACAAGATAACTACATGTTCTTATATGATCCTCTCTATATATATACATATATATAGGGTGTGGTTTCAATGAGAACACCCCTAACGTGTATACATGAGTACAATCCATCTTAGACCGTCGGTTGGTGAATATTAAGGGTCAAGATTTAGTGTAGATATCATAATTAATAATAATTAGGAATAATAATAATTAGAATAACCACAATAACTACGAATAATACATTAAACGATATGACACATTCGTAACAAAACTAATAATAATTACGAATTTGTTCTCATGTATACACATTAGGGGTGTTTTCTCATACGATCTACACACTCTCTCTCTCTCTCTATATATATATATATATATATATATATATATATATATATATATATATATTGGTACGTACCAGAGGAGAATGGAAGAGCAGACGCCAATAGCAATGCTGCGAAGACTACTAAATATTGTATATTGAGCTTCATGTTTGTTGTAGTTGTGGATTTGCAATGTGAGTTGAAGAGTTGATAGTCCGAAGTCTATTTATACCAGTGGTGTGACAATGAAGGGTTAACACGTTACACAACTAATAAGGTATCAAATTTGGTAGGTTACGTAACGTGAAGAGCTAGAATTTTTAAAATTTTGTGGCCATAAGTTTATATTTGTTTATATAAAAAAATGATGAATTCAGTTGGAAACTTGGATTTCCATATGGGCCCTTTGTATTCATGAGGATTCGCTTGAAAGTTCGGTATAAAGACAAAGTAAAAATGGTTTGTTGTAGAGGGTTTGGGCTTGAAATTTGGTTTTGGGATATATGAATTGATTATTGACCCATTGTGTTAGATCTAAAAGGTTATCGTAAGGAAAATTTTAGGGTGTTCATAGGTAAAAAAAAATGAATTAAATTGATTTGAACCTAGTATTGTATGTAGTAAAATCGGTCATAAAAATGCGGGCTATTTACATCAAAGTTATTCAGTTTCGTCATGTCTACCGCGAGACGAACTAAGTATGAACTGAAAATATTGCTAGTTTAGCGTATGATTTTTATGTTGGTTTAAGTGTATTGTTTGACCCTACAAATAATTTAGTGGATCTATACTTAATGATGTAAGGGGTTAGACTATCCCATGTGATGATCTTTTACTTAATGTGGGTTACCTAGAGAAAAAGTGTCTAGTTTGTTTTGCCCGATAACAATTAAATATCACATACAAGCAATCCGTTTATTACAATAAACCGAGATTACCATCACTGAGAAATAATGTTGTTGTTTGATGAACGGGATGACCTAAACGTTGATGCCAAAGTGACAAGATGTTGTGAAGACTATGAATATGGGTGGCAGTTAGAGTGGAAATCGGAAAGTCGAGAGGTTCATCCGTTCCATTCAACGTCCGCGAAACTGGTAGATACATACCTTTGATGTGAACAACATATGGAATTTGAGATGTTTGATAGACATGGTAATGATATTAAATTGCATTGTAATCTAGGTACATGCAAAAACATGGTGTAAAATAAATTTGGGACCAAGAAAAATAGAACCGATCGACATGGTTTGTTGTTTTTAGCGATCATTTTGGTAATTGAATAACATAATAATTTATGTAGTTAAGGTTAGTGAAATGCGGAATAGGCAGATAAAATAGTTTATCCAATACTCTAGAAGGGGGGGATGAATAGAGTATGGAAACTTTTCGCAATCTTAGGATAGGTAAAACCTTATCAAAAGAGATAAGACCTTATCAAATGAGATAACGTCTTACTCGTAATTATAAGACCTTACACGTTTCTCTAAGATTGGAATTAAGTATAAAGGTTTAGACAAACCAGAAATATAAAGAGCAGAAAAGGACACGCGATATGTTAACGAGGTTCGGTCACCAACACGACCTAGTCCCCGCCTAGGATTGATTCAACCCGAGGATTCAAGTAGCTTTATTTTCCTTCTTCTTGATGAGTTCCAGATACAATCTTCAGAAGACCTTCCCTCTTCTAAACTCAGAAGTCTTACACTTCCTATCTAGCAACTCACTCACTCGAAAAGAAAAACTAAAGTACTCCAGATACAACACTCGTATCCAACGTGTCTAGAAATGATAACGGTTTGTATAATCCTAGTTGAATTGTACTATCAGCTCGAAAAAGATCTCACACTTCTCAGGGAAGTATAATGATGAAGCTTCGAATGTGAGATCGGCTCTTTGTGAGATAAGTAGAATTTATCACTCGGGTTTCGAAGTAGGCAATGAACGTGTGTTTTGTTTCTCCTTCCTTGTCTCTTTAAATAGGCAAGCGTATCAGCATCGTAGAAGAAGATCTTGGCTGCGTGATCTTTGGGAGATCTTGGGTTGTTGAGATTTGATCTTGGGTTGTTGAGATTTTGTTTGTTGAAGTCAAGCGGTCAAAGTCAAGCACGGTTTGTTGAGGTTGAGGAAATCTTCCAATTTTATCTCAAGAAGATTTTAATTAAAACAAATCAAAGATTTGTTAAAATCAAATCCCTTAAATAACTCAACAAGAAGGAAAAGCCACTTGGACGTACGTAATTCGCTTGTGGTTTCTGTCCAGTTTTGGTAAGGTCTTACCGGCCTTACTGAAATCTGGAAACCAAGGTTTTCTGTAATATGGTAAGGTCTTACCTGACACTGTGAAGACTTTACCAACACTTGTAAGATCTTACCAAAACCTGGAAACCAAGGTTTTGGCTTTCATCAACCATAAGTAATGTCTTATTTATCAAGGTGGAGTTAACAGTTAGAAAATAAACCGATATTGCCTTTCATGTGAAAATATGCTCTACTATCTAAAGTCCAAGAACTAGAAGTTATACTTGCTATTGTTTCGTTTGAAGTCTCGTGAAAAGTTTTAAATTTATCAAGTAGATCTGTCCATTGAACATCGGTATAGATTCCAAATTGTTTCGATCTTGGTTCGTTGAGGCAAGGGGGCTATCACCACAATACTATTTTTTTTTGAAAAGTTAATATATTGAGTAACAACAGAATTTACATAGGGGACGACTCGTCTTGGGAGTACAAGAATCAAGCGACTAGACTAGGAGTACAACACAAGTGAATGCCTAGTATATTAGCCCAAGCGGTAGAATTTTGGGATCTGTCTTTCCAGTGACTCGAGATGTGGTTCTGTGTGGTACTTATAATGTTGTGAGCACAAGTGGCAGGATGGGTGGGACTTTGATTATAGATGAGCTCATTCCGGGCTTTCCATATGAAGTAGATGTAGTTCGAGATGGTGTAGATACGAACATGAGAGATGAGGTCATTCATAGTAGGGTTTTGCTTACTAAACCAGTCCCAAATGTTGTCACTGTAAGGATAGGGAGAGGGAACTCGGATCCAATTGGAGATGAGATCGAGAACAAGCTGCGAGTAATTGCAATTATGAAGCAGGTGATTCTCGTTTTCAGGATAGTTGTTGCAAAGTCTGCATGAGTCCTCCTGGATGAGGTTCCATTCAAGAAGTTTGGAGAGTGTTGGAAGTCTTTCATGGCTGGCAAGCCAAGTGATGAAACTGCTCTTAGGCATAATCATACCATTCCAAATGATACCTAGATGGTAAGCAGGTTGAGGAGCAAGGGGCTTCTAGAAAAGTGAGTATGCAACGGAGGTTGAGAAATTGTCATTTGGTTTGGTAGTGAGTCTGATGAAGTTTTGATCATTTGTGGCTTCCACAATCTTATCTCTAATCTTGATAATTTGGCCCCAAACGAAGCTATGCTTGTAGTTGAAGTCAATCGACCAAATGGACTGTCCTTTCAGGATGTTTTCTTTAATCTAGTCCGACCATAGGCTGTGGCTTTGGGAGGTAGGGTCAAGGTCGAAGATGAGATTTGATAGGCAAGCTCTGTTCTAGGATAGTAACTCTTTAAAGCCTAGCCCTCCTTCATACCTTGAAAGGCAAACCGTACTCCAAGCAACAAGAGAGCAAGGACTTGCAAACTTGCCAGACCAAAGGAAGGAACAAAGAAGGCTCTTGATCCAATTCATGATAGACGTTGGAATGATAAGCAATGTGCACCGGTAGTAGTGAAGGGACATTAGAATGGACGAGATCACATGCTTTCTTCTGGCATAAGGGGGTTTCTTGAACTCCAAGAGTTGATTTTATTGGTGATCTTGTTGATAAGGGGGGTGTACTCAGCTTGACTTAGTCTCTTGCTGCCAATAGGGATACCCAGATAGGCGAAGGGCAGTGATCCTTGGGGTATGTTAGTGGAGGAAGAAAGTACGTTACAATCCTGCGGAGAGAGCCCACCAAAGAAGAGTAAAGACTTAGCCGTGTTGATGGTCAGGCCAGAGTAACTTCCGAAAGAGTCAAGAGTATGCTTCAGTATGTTGATTGAAGTAGAGTCGCCCCTGCAGAAAAGCATGATGTCATCTGCAAAACAAAGTTGGGTAACCACAATACTATTAGTGTGAACACGTTGCATGGCATGATTATTATTGCCCGGCTAGCACACATTTCTTGGCGGCGGGTGTCCCGGAGGTTGGTTTCGGTTTCATTTTAGGGTTTCCGGTGATAGGATCCAAAATTCCGTGACTATTGTTCCACCGACCAGGATACCCCCACAATTGTGAAACATGGTGTCTTCTTTGCCCCGTTTATTACAAGGGGTACATACAATAAAGAACAGATTTGTCAATTTTACCTTGATATGAACGGGTCGCGCAATCATGGCTAGAGAGTCAATGTAGTTTTTGGATTCCTCGGTGGCTGAATGCTATATTCTTTTTGGATAGCTAACGTGTACAATGATAGTGGAAGTTTTATCGAAGTACAAACACCCACCCCGCAAGGATACAGGATCAGATGTAGTATAATGGGGTATCGAATGCACATAGATTGTGTTTGACTTGAACAAGACTAATAATTAATTATTTTAAGTTAATACAAAGGAATAAGGCAATCAATAGTAATCGGTGAAAGCAATTATGATGATAGCAAATAATAGAGGAACACAATCTAAGGAAACAAGAATGCCTATAATAAGTTAAGATATTGATGCATATATATATATTATGAATATTGATATATGATAATTGCAGGTAACCATCTAAAATAGTCTTAGGCACAGACAAACCAAGATCGTGTTTTCAACTCACGTAGCTCTCAGTCCAGCGGTTCGTGGGTATAGAAAAACCCATGAAGCATTTAGAAATTCGAAAAAGACCAAGAAAACCTTCGCTTGTGACCCTTTTGTTTAAAAAGGTACAAAGCCGAGAACTTTTTACGTGCTTCATGGGCTTTCTTTCTTGGTCGTTTTTTTTGAAAGGTTAACATATTATGAAGAAAGGATGTACAAGATATGGGGGGTCTAGCTAGACCAGAGAGATGCAAGAGAAAAGAAAGAAGAGATACAAAATGAATGAGGGTTACACAAGTTAAGATGAATTCCGAGGAGATGGGCCTAAGCAAGGGAATTAGGAGATTTGTCCTTCCATTTGTACGTAGTGAAGTTCTTGGTGGTGTTGATAACTTTGTGAGCACAAGTAGCCGAGTGAGTGAACTGTTGATTGAAGATGAGATCGTTTCTCGCATTCCACATGTAGTAGATAAAACTTGTACCCGACGAGATACAAACACAAGTGGGGAGATCGTGCTTTTGAGGCTTCAAGGACCGTAGCCAACTCTAGATGTCATTAGAGTGAACGAGGGGTGAAGGCTGTCTGAGTCATCGGAAGATGAGATCAAGGACTACGGTGGAGTAGCTGCATAAATGGAAGAGATGATTTTCGTCCTCCTGGTGCATTCCGCAAAGTTTGCACGAATCATCTTGCACAATGTTCCAAGACCGAAGCTTGGTAAGGGTGGGAAGGCGGTTGTGGCTATCTTGGTTTGCCCTCTTATTTTTTTGATAAGGCAAAATATGTAAGCACTACAATGAACACACAACGAGGTTTCATCCTAAAACCAATTGGCAATTGGAGAAATAGTTCACCAACCTTATATAATAGGCTCAAATAGTCCTCACTTTAGACGCGAGAACTTATTATTTCCAACAAGAACACACAGGTCTTTAGCAATGGAACTCCGTTGATGCCATTTAGAGAGGAGGGTAAGTTTTGAGTGTTCAGCGAGCCAGGAGAGAACATGCAACTAAAATACAACAAAATTCTTCGATTATGTTTTATTGATGATTGGGTGTTCTTGTTGCAATGGAGAAGAGCCCTGATGCTCTAATATACCATTCCATCGGAAACATTGGATACATGCTTATCCTTATTTTCTTAGAAATTACAAGAAATGGCAAATATTTATATTTCGGAACTTGAACGTCCTACGAACTTAGGGCGGAGCCTCTCCGCTTTCACAACAACGACCACAAAAGAATTTTGTAGGGTAGCAACAACCTAATTTGCAAGTCAGCTCCACGAAATCACCTAAGAAACACAAACAATGATACACGTATTATGGTTGAGAAGGAGAAACAAAGAAATAAGTTCTTAAAAATTAGATTTCAAATTCAGATTGACATGGTTTCATCAATTTCAAAGAAATAATTTAGGTCCGGTTTAAATATGATCGGGTTTAGTTTCGTTTTTGTTTGGACAACCTACATTTTTAGTTTTATACTTTAGATTTTTGTTTGTTAATAAATATTATCTTTAAGTTTTAAACGATTGTGGGGATCTCTAATAATAAAATTAAAAAAATCCTAAATTTAACATCTAATTCTAACCTTTTTCGGTTCCCATTCTAATAAAGGATGTGATACTTAAAACACGAACACAAGTGATGAAGTTACTGTTGCATTATCACCATGACAAAAATCTACTCATCGTTCCCCTAAAAAGATCGATCCACAGACACCCTCTTCTGGGTCAAGACGCTCGGAACTCACCTTTATTCATCATTCTCTCCCCTCTCCTCTCCTTTACTTCATCCTTCTCTTGTCTAGCAGACTCATTATAAATTCCCCGTTTTTCTAATAAACGTAACTTTCGAGAAAAAAAAAAACATAACTGAAAAAAACTAATATTAAAAGTGTATTTTTCTTAAACACGAAATATCCGATCCGCACATCAGACTAGTCAAATTAAATGTAAGTTAAATATATTGAAAATCTATGAGATCTTCAACTCTATCATACCATAAAGTGTAACATCTGACCAAATAAGTAACAAAGAACGACACTAACCTCTCTGAGCTTGACCTCTTCCAATAACACCAGCATCGCCGCCTTGATCACTTCCACAGTGACCATGCTCTCCGCCGTAACAACCACCTTGTAGGCTAGACCCTCCTCCTCTTCGGCCTTCCCCACCTTTTGCATTCATCGTTGTTAAATTGTTGGATATTTTTAAACGTAGAAAATTCTACAAATAAGAATACTTCATCGATCTTAATTTTATGTGTTTTTTGAATATAAATGTTAGTCTAAACTCCTTTTGTTCACTAATTTAACTTCTAGTTTTTCATATTTTCGTTCATGCCTCTTTAATTGGAAAACATTAAATATTTTAGGGAAAAAATGAAAGGATATATCGATATTTTAATACGGTTTAATTATATAATATTTAAAATAATATCCTTTTATATATATTATATGGACAAGAAAGTACATACATACTATAAAAACTAGTTTTTAGTCGTAATGCTTTTGATATAAATTTAAAACTAAATATCATAGACATCAACTTAAAGTTTTTCACTCTATAAATCCGATGACATTTCATCTTAAACTAATTGAAAATAAGAGTTTAATCACCGATCTTATAGAAAGACTTATAATCTCTCAAATTTAACTACATTATCTCGAAATGTCACACGAGTACAACTAGAAGAATGAGCCAATTGACAATATAAACAAACAAGTCTAACATCTCATTCTCTTTACAAAGAGCGCGCTCAAAGATAAAAAAGCAGGCCGTGTGTACATCCGTGTGAATTAGATCCAAATCCACAAATAACAAAAGTAGTTTACCGATCTTATAACTAGGCTTGTTATTACACTATCGACATGGAATATGCATATCAAGAAAAACACTGATAGAAATGTTATTTTAAATGTTCATAGAAAAACATGAAAATACATACTAAACAAAAGAAATGTAAACCTTTCTCAGTTTTAAATGTTCATAGAAACGTTATTTTCACCTGAAGTACAGAAGCCAACGGAAGATGAAGGTAGAAGAGACACAAACACCAACAGAAACCCTAAGAGCACCAAAGGCTTCACACTCACCTTCATTTTCAATTTGTTGCTTTGATTTGTATGTGTTATACTTCACATTAATATGCCAAGTCTATTTATTAAAATAACGTGGCAATGAAGGTGAGCCACGTTGCCAAAAATGTAAGAATTTGGTTAGCATTACATTACGTGTGGGATAAGATTGTGAGTTATCTATGGGCTGTGTATGATGAAGGTATATTCGATCTACTAGTTAGAGTGTCGTAGAGTATGAAGTATTGTATTTTATACAACTGGATCTGAACTGCTTGACTGTAAGTTTAATTATGGCTAATGATCATAAGATTGTAAGTTTATACATTGCATCATAAGTTTGTAAGTTTATACCAACTTTAAAAATTACTAGGACCGATATAAACTAACACCGTGAATACTAAAAGTAACATGTCATAATTTTCCGGCATATATAAATCATAACTCTTTCGATGACATGGCAATCGGAATCTTACTATTATTACTTACCATATATACCTTTCGTACTTTTAAAAGAAAACAAATGAGTTTAATCCTCATAAATACATAGAACCCATACACGAATCTAATTTTCCAACTGAATTCACTATTTTATATAAGCAAAATACAAAAATAAACTTATGGCCACAAGTTTTAAAAACTCTAGCCCTCCACGTTACGTAACCTACCAAATTTGATCCCTAGTGAGTTGTGTCTAACGTGTCACCCCTTCATTGTCACACCATTTATATAAATAGGCTTCGCATATGATCAACTCTTCAACTCACACATTGCAAATCCAAACTACAACAAACATGAAGCTCACTATACAGTGTTTCGTAGTCTTTGCAGCATTGTTGTTCGCCTCTGCTCTTCCACTCTCCTCTTCTGCTAGAGCTGGTAGGTATCAATAATCAAAGAAATGTTCCAACTTGATCCTCTCTCTATATAGATATACACGTGTTTAACGTATTGTTGTATTAAAACTTTACAGATTTTATAGAGCCAAAATGTGGAAAATTAGGGTGTTGCTATTACACTCACGGTTTCTGTGCCAAGTGTTGTGAACCAGAAGATTTCGGCTTCGGTGGTTTTGATGGTGGACAAGGCGGTGATCCAGGTTATGGCGGAAGAAGAGGTGGCTACAGAGGCGATGACTCAGGTGGGGGATAACTTATACATTCTAGGTTTTAAGGTTTTATATGTATTGAACATTAGCTATCGAATCTAAGAACTAAGCCTTACTAAATACACTATTTAAACATCTAAATAAATGTACATTGATTGTGTACGTGCATGAACTCATGGAGTTAGGGTTTCTATAATGCAGGTTATGTTGAGCCAAAATGTGAGTGGGGATGTTGTGAATCCTACATGGCACGTTGCGTCAGTTGTTGTCCATCACCATGGATTCCACCCATCGAAGTCAAACAAGTTGAGTTATCGGTGTCGGAGAGGAATTGATTTAATTCTTACATGAGAAGACACATGCAATTGTGTAATTGTAACGAATAAATTGTGGAGGGCATAATGATCATCATATTGCGTTCATATGTCTACATATCGATAATAAAGTTACAAATTTGTGATTTTCGTGCATTTCGATTATATTTTGTGTTGAAAATCCAGAATTTCGATAAGATTTCAGTATAAAATTATTTGACAATAGATTGTGTATCTTGCCAAGTTTGAAAGTACCCCAAACACATTTATGACTTCATATATATGAGATAATTTCTATCAGTGTTGAAAGAATAGCGATGACAAGGATTCATAAAATCCGGGATTATTTCCTTACAAGAAAATAATTAATACAAAACATATATATATATATATATATATATATATATATATATATATATATATATATATATATATATATATACTCCTTATTTTCAGAATAATACGAACACCTATAATTATTTTACTAAAATTATATTCCCATATAGTATCAGAAAATTAACAATCAAATTGCTCAAAATCAAACACAAAACGACGACATTTATCGAGCATGGCACCAACCTCCACTCTCGTTGTTTACTGACCCTTTTTACCTTCACCCTTTGAATAATGGATGCTTTTCATTTTGCATCTAGTCGCGCTTTTATATATGAAAATTAGTCTAATAATCAACACCTGGGAACATCTTGACTATTTACATCATTAAGTAAAAGATCCACTATATCTTTTGGATGGTGATCGAAAAGATACACTTTGACCCAGACAAAAACCAAATGTTAAACTAGCAATACAGTTCGCTATTTATTTGCCTCGTGTTAGGCATGCTGAAACCCAATAACCTTGCTTTCGATAAACTTACATTCTTTGTGACCGATTTTACTACATACGATTCTCGTTTCAAACCCAATAACTTTGTATGACCTGTTTTCTTTCCTCCTTTTGGTCTAGTAGACCACCCTATCTTGTAAATGCTTCTCTGGTTATTAATATCACAAACTTTCAAAAAAAAAAAAATGGAACCAATTAAGGCAGAGGATAGAAGGACAACATTGACAGAGCTTCAATCGGTTGTTGCAGAAAGTCATGCAGCTCAGTTGGCATTTGGGACAATGTGTTTGCTTATTTGATATTGTTTAAAGATTTCTGGTATGAAAAATTTCTGGTATGTAAATTTTTAGTATGTAAATTTCTGATATGTAAATTTCTGGTATGAGAAATTCTGGTATGAAGTTTTGGTATGAGAAATTCCGGTATATATGTAAAAATTCTGGTATGTTCATTACAAAAAATAAAAAAAATAAAAAAGGCAAAAATAATATAATAAAATAAAATAAAAAACAAATTCAGTAATTAAGAATTAAAACTTACACTTACAATTAACAAACATCTATTATTCTTTTTTTATTAAAATAGATAGGTTAATTACTTTTACCTACCATTAAATGAAAGTGGTAAAAAATTATTGGTACTAAAACACAAAACTAAAAAAGGCCTAGTAAGTCAAATTCTTTCTTAAAAAATTATCTTTTTTGTCTTTCTTAATTTTAGAAAATAAAGTTATAACAAGTCTAATATATAAACTTGACGAGTAAATTCATCTATTTTCAAGTGGTTTTAATGAAGAAATCTTAAGGGAGTTGTGTGTTAGTCTTTTATCACAAAATACACCCATAAAGAAATATAAAGCCCCGCATTATTTGATCCGACGTAATTTTTCATAATTTACCAAGAATAGATAATGGTTTTTTTTAGCCGGAACAAGCATAGATATATCTCGTCAACCAACAAAGGATATAATCGAGATACATGCATGATAGAAATGCAATTTTTATTACTAATATGTGTGCGTATGATTACAATGATCATTGTACCCACACAATTTATTCGTTTCACTTATATAATTGCATATATCTACCAACATAAAGCAAAATAAAATACAAAAACTCAATTCTTCTTCGACTCTGGAAGCCAGGCTCGTTCAAATTTCATGGGTGGAATCCAATGACTCCATGGTGACGGACAACACTGGACGCAACGTCCAATGTAGGATTCACAACAACCCCACATACATGTTGGCTCAACATAACCACCGTCTCCGTAACCACCTTGGCCTCTGCCATAACCTAGATCACCTCCTTGTCTACCACCGAAACCACCTGGTCCTCCGCCAAATCCAACTTCGCCCGGTTCACAACACTTGGCACAAAAACCATGAGTGTGATAACAACACCCCAAATTTCCACAATCCGGCTCTACATAGCCTGTAAATATTTTATTATAACACTATATATGTTAATTAATTGCAAAATAATTTATGTGTTCTCGTATGATCACACACATATATATATATATATATATATATATAATATCGTTACGTACCAGAGGAAAACGGAAGAGCAGAGGTGAATAGCAATGCTGCAAAGACTACGAAACACTGTATAGTGAGCTTCATGTTTGTTGTAGTTTGGATTTGCAATGTGTGAGTTGATGAATTGATGATATGCGAAGCCTATTTATACAAATGGTGTGACAATGAAGGTGTGACACGTTAGACACAACTCACAAGGGATCAAATTTGGTAGGTTACGTAACGTGAAGAGCTAGAGTTTTTAAAATTTTGTGGCCATTAGTTTATTTTTGTTTATATAAAATAATGAATTCAGTTGGAAACTTGGTTTTGCATATGGGTTCTTGTATTTATGAGGATTTGCTTGAAAGTTTGTTTGTTTTTCTTTTTAAAAGTACGGCATAAAGATCAAGTAAAAGTTGTTATTTGTATAGGGTTTCGGCTGGAAATTTGGTTTTGGGATATATCAATTGATTATTGACCCAATGTGTTAAATCTATAAGATTATCATAAGGAAAGTTTAGGGTCTTCATAGGTACAAAAATGAATTAAATTTAATTTGAAACGAGAATCGTATGTAGTAAAATCGGTCATAAAATGTTGTTTGTCTAAAGCAATACTACCGTGAGACGAACAATGTAGTGAACTATATTGTTTTTTTTTTTTGATACAAAGATAAGAGAAACAAGAAGGGTCAACATCTAGAAGTTGGCCGTCCTAGAGCATCCTTACGGATGATTTCTTCAACGTCTCGCGGAAGGCTCCCGTCGTCCATGTCCAAAAAATGGCCAAGAGATGCGAGCTTGTCTGCGACAACATTGATTTCCCTAAAAACATGTTGGACTCTAACTTGTGAACACCTTGAAATCAGAATAGAGATGTCAGAAATGATCATATCCGCTTCCCATTGCGGTTTTCAGATCTGATTAATTGAATTAATAAGTTCAAGGTTATCTCCCTCGATTTCAATGGTGTTGTGTCCTAAACTTATGGCCTTTTGGAGGCCCTCTCTTAGAGCGTAAGCTTCAGCTTAAAGAATAGTTTTTGCTCCACATTGACCCATTCCAGTAGCAAGCGTTTGAGCATTGTGGTCTCGAATGATGAAACCAAAGGCACATTGGTCATTAGAATTTTTAGAAGCATCAAAATTAATTTTGACAGAATCCAAGCTTGGTTTCTTCCATTTAATGTTTTTTGTTTTTCGTCTTTGTTGTTGAGATCTTGTGTTGCAGTTTGTTGTTTTTGGGTTAGCCTCATCCCGTTCTTTGACTTGTTTTTGGATCACTTGTTTTAGATCATGTGGTATTTTTTTCTTATTAAAAATTATTTGGTTTCTCGTTAGCCAAATTATCTTTATGATGATGTCCATTATTTTATGGCATGTTGGGTCATAGTTGAGTAGGAGCGTTTTGACTTTATTATTATTGATATTGTTTAGTGTATACGGACATTTGCAAAAGAGATGCTTAGCACTCTCTATTGGGTGTTGACAAAGTTCGCAGTGCATTAAGACCGGAATTTTTTGTCTTTCTAGGTTTTCTTTTGTTGGGATGCCATCGAGGGACAACTACCATAAAAAAATTTTAACTTTTGGCATTATGTTGATATCCCATATCCATGTTTTGTCATTGTTTGTTCCCATCTTACGTTTTTGGATAAGATCCATTGCTGATTTGGTAGAGAACCAACCTTTTTCACTTGACGCCCAGTATAATCTGTCTTGTATTTCATTTTGAGGTAGGTTATACGTGTTTAACTTTCTTATAATGTCAGTTGGTAGTAGATTTCCTAAATGGAGAATTTCTTGTTGGTTCCATTGTTTATCAATTATAAAGTTGCTTACTAGGGCAGCCGTATTGATCAATGTTTTATCATTCACCACGTTTTCTAAAGGTTGGTCGACTAACCAAAGATCTTTCCAGAATCTAATAGTTTTTCCGTCTCCAACACACCATCTGAAAACTTTTTCAAAATCTTCCTTTAAGTTTATTAGTTTTTTCCATTGCCACGACATGTTATTTTTGGGTTTATAATTCCATAAACATGTTCCTTTGAGATATTTCTCTTCTATAGTCTTAACCCAAATATTATCTGGTTCTACCATTATTTTCCACAGTACTTTCATCTGTAGAGCTTTGTTCATATCTTTAGATTTTCTAATTCCGGTTCCCCCTAGTGCTTTTGGTTTACAAATTTTATCTCAACTAATAAGGGGGTGAAAATTCGGTCCCTTGTTCCAAAAGAAGGATCTATTTATCTGATCAAGTTCTTTATGAATGCTTGAAGGGAGCATGAATGATTGCATCAAGTAGCTTGGTTTTGCATTAAGGTTGGCTTTTATCAAGGTTATTCGACCTTCTTGAGAAAGAGACGAGGCTTTCCACTTTGTTAGTTGTTGTTTAGTTTTCAAGATGACGCTATTGAAAGTGTCTTTGTTCACTCGTCCATTTATGATCGGACAACCTAGATATTTTTCTAAATTGTTTGAAACTGCAATACCCATATGTGCATGTAGTCTCCTTTTGGTTGTCGGTTCTACATTTATTGTTGTCTGAAATGTCGATTTGTGATAGTTTATTACTTGTCCTGAGACCGAACAATAGTCAGTTAGGACAGACATAATCATATTGCTGGCTGTCGTTGTTGCCTTGGTGAAAATTATTATGTCGTCTGCAAATGCCAAGAAAGGGATAATTGATCCATTTCTTGAGATTGGGAAACCTATTATCTTCCGGTTTTCATTACTAGCTCTTTGTATGTTTCTAGCTAGAATTTCGGCCCCTAGGTTGAAAAGCAAAGGGGACAATGGATCTCCTTGGCGCAGTCCTCTTTTTGGATGAATGATGTTTGTTGGAGAATCATTTATGAGTAGGGAATAAGAAACCGTCGAGATACATTCTTCAATCAATCCTCTAAATTTTTCTCCAAAGCCAAATTTATGCAAGATTGCTCTTAGGAAAGGCCATTCCACTTTGTCATTGGCCTTTTCCATATCGAGTTTGATAGCCATGAATCCATCTTTATCCCTTTTGGATCTAAATCCATGGAATATTTCATGTGCTATGAGTACATTGTCGTGAATTGATCTGTTTTGGGTGAAAGCACCTTGTAGAGGATGTATTAGTTGTGGGAGAACACAGCTTAGTCTTCTAGCTAAGATTTTTGCAATGATTTTGTAGACAGTTGAACATAGACTAATGGGTCTGTAATGATTAGTTGTTGTTGGATTGTCTACTTTTGGAATGAGAATGATAAAAGTATGGTTGAGCTGTTTCAAGATTTTTCCAGTTCTGTAGAAACTTTTAACTGCTCTTATGACCGCAGGTCCAATGATATGCCAATATTTTTTATAGACACCAGCTGACATGCCATCCGGACCAGGTGATTTATCGCTGCCGATGTCAAATAAAGCCCTCTTAATTTCGCTTGTAGTAAAAGGTTTCGCTAACTCTATGTTCTGGTTCTCCGTTATTTCCGTTTGGATGACTTCAAGTTGTTTTTCCAACTTACTATGGTCTATATTCGAGGCCATAAATCTGTGTTTGTAATCCTCTATAAATTCTTTGTTTATTTCTTCATCCTTTGCTAGCACCGAACCATCAGTCTTGGTTATTGTAGCTATTATCTTCTTGTTTCTTCTTCCCGTAGCTTTTCTATGATGAAAGCTTGTGTTTTTGTCTCCAAGACATAAGTTAATTGTTTTTGCTCTTTGCATCCAATATTTGTGTTGAAAATCTAGTAGGCATTCCCTTTTTTTATTAAGTCTATTGAGTTTATCATTATTTTGTTGGTTGAAACTCCTAAATGTTTGTTTTTGGTACATCTCAATTTGTTCATCAATTTCTGTAAGTTGTCTATTTATATTTCCAAATCTCTCTTTGCTCAATTTCTTGAGTTTAGTTTTGAGTAGGTTGGTTTTTTTTAACTAAGTTGAACATATGGGTTCCGGAAAATTGTGTTCTCCATGTTTGCTTTATGATGTTTTCGCAATCCTAGCGTTGCATCCACATTGATTCAAATTTGAAAGGTTTGTTTTTGTAGGTGATTGTCGGGTTATGCAAATCAAAGGAGATCATGCAGTGGTCCGAGGTTGTAAACGCATGATTCCGAGTATGTAGTTGAGGATATTCTTGGATTACTTCCATAGAGGTCATAATCCGGTCTAACTTTTCATATGTACGTATTGTCTTCCCCATCCTTTTTTCTTTTCCAGGTGAAATCATTTCTTTTTGTATTGAGATCAATTATGTTGCATTTTTGTATAAAGTTTTGGATTCTATCTAATTTGTGATTAGTTAAGGGAGCTCCCCCCTTTTTGTCCATATGATTTAGGAGATCATTGTAATCTCCAATCACTACCACTGGTAGGTTATTATTCTTTATTTCAGTCGTTAGTTTATTCCAAAATTCATCTTTCTTTTGCTCATTTGGGGGAGCATAAATAAAGAAAATGTTTAGCTCAAAATTTGTTCGCAAATTTGTGTGTTTGATTATTACATGTCTTTCATCTTTTTTGATTACTTCAATTTTTTCGTCTTTCATTTGATATTCTTTCCACAAGAGGCATAACCCTCCTGCAAAGCCGTTAGAAGGAATAAAGCATATATTATCAAAACCTGCATTTTTCCATAATGCTTCGGTTGGCTCCGTGCTTGTTTTTATTTCAGCCAACATAATAATTTGAATATGTTCATTTTTATATGTGAGGTTAATATCTGTATTGTTAGTTTAGCGTTTGGTTTTCATGTTGGTCGAAGTGTATTGTTTGACCCTCCGGAGGATATAGTGAATCTTTTGCTTAATTGTGTAAGGGGTTAGGCTATTCTTGGGTGATGATCTTGCACTTAATGTGGGTTATCTAAAGAAAAAATTAACTAGTTTGGTTTGCTCGATGACAACTAAATATCACATGCAAGCAATCCGTTTATATTGTAATAAACCGAGATTAGTAACATTGAGAAATGATTTTGTTTGATGAACAGGATGATCTAACGTTGATATCAAAGTGACAAGTTGTTATGAGGAATATAAATATGGGTGGCAATTAGAGTGGAAATTGGAATCGAGAGGTGCTTATTGATAAATAACTTTAATGTTAACAACATATGGAATTTGAGATGTTAGTTAGGCATGGTAATGATATTAAATTGCATTGTAATCTAGGTACATAAAAAACATGATGTAAAATAAATTTGGTACCTAGAAAATCGAACCGATCGACGTGTTTGTTGCTTTTAGCAATCCGTTTGATAATCGAATAACATAATAGTTTATGTATTAAGGTTAGATGATAAATCGTTATTACCTTTCATATGAAAATATGCTCCATCACTTGGATCACTTGGATCGGCCTTATGCTAATGACCTATGGTCATGGATCACCAACTTCAAACCCAAAAAACATGACATCCTCCACAACATTCGCCTCTCCACCATTACCGCTTACGTCTACTTCACTTGGAAAGTAAGAAATGATCTCATTCATGGTGGCACCTCCACTTCACCTATGGCTTGTGCTCACCAAATCATCAGTGCAGTAAAGAACTCTACTTCCCTCAAATGGTCAGACCGCTCCACCAGTTCCATATGGTGGGCTAGGCTCTTGGGCATTCCCCTTCCCTAATAATCCTCTCTCTTTCTACTTTTGTAACCTCTTTGACTCTAAGGTCAGTGACCCTGTAAATCCTTCTTAATATACTTAAAATTTTCAAAAAAAATAAAATAAAAAAAATGCTCCACTATCTAAAGTCCAAGAACTATAAGTTATACTTGTTATTGTTTCGTTTGAAGCCTCATGAAAAGTTTGAAATTTATCAAGTAGACACGGTAATTATAGATTCAAGATTGTTTCGATCTTGGTTCGTCGAGGCAAGAGGGAAATCACCACAACAATAAGTATTGGTGTGAACAAATTGCATGGCATGGTTATTGTTGCTCGGATAGCACACATTCTTGGCGGCGGGTGGCCCGGAGGTTGGTTTTGGTTTCATTGTAGGGTCTCCGGTGACAAGATCCGAAATTCTGTATCAATTGTTCCACCAATTTGGATGCCCACACAATTGTGAAGCATGGTGGCTTCTCATGACCCGGATTGTTACAAGAGGTACGTACAATAAAGAATAATAGATTTGTCAATTCTACCTTGATATTAACGGGTAGAGGTTCGTGCAACCATGGCTAGAGAGTTCATGTAGTTTTCGGATTCCTTGGTGGTTGAATGACTATATTCTTTTTGGATAGCCAACACGTACATTGATCGTGGAAGTTGTACCGAAGTACAAACAATCTCCCCCGCAAGGATACAAGATCGGATGTAGTATAATCGGGTATCAAATTCACAGAGATTATGTTAGAATTGGATTACATAATAATTAATTATTTTAAATGAAAGAAAAATAATAAGCAAAGCAATAGTAACCGGTGAAAGCAATTATGATGATAGCAAATAATAGAGGAAGACTATCTAAGGAAACAAGAGTGTAGTGTTAGACAGAATATATGTTTTCCAATGATAAAATTGGAGATTTGAAAGCCCTACGCAACAGTGTCGCTCGGAGGCCGAAAGTGCATCCTAAAGGCGCCAAAAACCCTTGTAATAGGGGGTGATGATTTGTACTTGTTACTGACAATGATCGATGTCGCTCGGAGCTTGAGGATCTGATCATCTCCGGACCTAGCTCGATAGGTGACCATGATTATGGATGCAACGATTCAAGGAGTGAATATCACTCTAAGAAAAAGAAGAAGAAGATGATGAATAATCAAAGTAATTTTGGTGATAAATGAAAACCTTTTCCCGAAAAGAAATGAAGACTGGTCATTTCTTGAAGAGAGATAAAAACCATTTTCTAGAAAAGAGATGAAAACCATTGATAGGAGATAAAATGATATCAAGTAGAACAGGTGTGCGTGAAAGCTTACACTCCCGTACATGTACACATGCACGTAGAAGAGGAAGATCACGTGAAAGAGAGGATAAGCATGATCATGCACATGAACGTAGGAGAGGACGACAACACAAGCGCTTGCTTGCCCATGCATGTGGAGAGTCGACTCATTCATGCACGATTTCAGACACATATAGTGGCGGACATTCGGCCAATATTATTATTTTTCATGTCATATAAGACATCTTTAATTGTTGGTTAGGTTTTGATTTTGGGCCTGTTTATTGTTACTTTTCGGTCCAACTTATTTTAAGTATTTCCTTTTCATTTAAGTCATCTAAGAGAGAGGCTTAAAGGATAGATTCATGATATCTTATCTTTTCATAAGATAGATCTTATCTTATATTCACATAAGGTAGATATTATCTTATCCTAACTTAGAAGATAGCTTTTATCCACTCCTATATATGAACACACCGCGGCCTTGCTTTGTTCACCAATTTAATACACACAAATTTCAACATTGCTTTTGCAATTCTTTGTTCTTCCGAGAGAGAGAGATGGGGAGAGGGAGGGAGGGAGAGATAGAGTTTGCTGCATAGCTTAAACTATTTTGAGTTTTTATGTTTGCACTATGTCTACAAGTTGGTATCTTTTTATGTCGTTCACAAGCCTCTTTTTTTTTGAAAGTTTGTGTATTAAAGTAACCAGAAGAATATACATAAGAGAGTACTACACATGGGGATGCAGGAAACAACTGAGAGAGAGCCGACTAGAGGGATTACGAAAGGTGAGTTCAATTCCGAAGATTTTAGCCCAAGACAGTGAGTCGCGATCGATCTTTCCAGTGGTAAGCAACATGACTTTTAGTAGCATTGATGATGTGGTGAGCACATGTAGCGGGGTGAGTGTAATTGTTGTTGAAGATGAGTTCGTTCCTGGACTTCCATATGAAGTAGATGAAACTAATGATGGTAGACATGGTGAGATGAGAGACTAGGTCATTTTTTATGGGCTTGTGGTTACTAATCTAGTTCCAAAGGTTATGGGAGTATGGTTAGGGTGAAGGGATTCTAAGCTAGATCAGTTTGAGAACAACTTCAGAGTAGTTGCAATTGTGGAGCAGATGTTCCTCATTTTCCTAATGAAGGTTACAAAGCTTGCAGAGGTTGTCATCGGTTAAGTTCCAAGCATGAAGTTTTGTGAGCGTGGGAAGGTGGTTGTGGCTCGCGAGCCATGCGATGAAACTGCATTTTGGTATGTTCAGTCCGCCCCAGATATATAGCAGTAAGAGTGTAAGATTGGGGAGGCGATAAAACTGCATTTTGAGAACTTACCATTAGTCTTGGATGCGAGACAACAGAAGGAAGAACCAACTCCAGATTCGATAATCTCGTCCCTAATCCGGATAAGATGGCCCCAGTGAATATTGTGCTTGTAGTTGAAGTTGTAAGTCCAGATGGAGTTCCCCTTCAAGATGTTGGAGTGCACCCATTCAAACCAAAGGTCATGCCCTTGCATAGGTTGGGCAAGATCAAAAATCAAATCCTTGTAGTGCTTACTTCTTCAAAAGTATCACTACTCGAAGAGCCAAAAATACCATCAAATCCTTGACCGTCCCTGACTTTCAAGACGACCCTCCAACTCTTAACCCAGACAAAATTGCCCACATTCTTGTGAATTATTTCACCAAGATTCTCAACCCAACCCAGGATCTTAACCCACTTAACCTCTTCCCGGACTGCCCCCTCCCTCAAATATCGCTGAATGATTTACTCAATCTTGCTAAGATTGTTACCCCGGATGATGTTAAAACGGCTCACTTCGGTATTGGTAACCAAAAGGCTCCTGGCCTTGATGGTTACAACGCCTTTTTCTTCAAGCAGACCTGGAACATTACCGGAGACTCTTTCACCAAGGCCATCCTAAAATTCTTCCACACGGGAAGACTCCCACAATGCTAACCATACTTCCCTCTCCCTCATACCCAAAATCGACAACCCCAAACTTCCCTCCAACCTCAGGCCTATCTCTTGTTGTAATACCACCTACAAGGTTATTACTAGGATCTTGGCTTTAAAGCTAAATGACACCCTACACTCCATCATCGGTCACTATCAAGGTGCCTTCGTCAAAGGCAGGTCCATAATACATAACATTCTTCTATGTCATGAGCTATTCAAAAAATACAACAGAAGACATATATCCCCTCGCTACTCAATGAAGATTGACATTACAAAAGCTTTTGACATGATTGATCGCAAGTTCGTGCTTCGTTGTCTTGCTAGGATGGGATTCCCGGACAATTTCATTAGACTCATTGATGCTTGCATCTCTACCCCATCCTTCTCTCTCAACATTAATGGTTCCCTCAAAGGCTTCTTCAATGGCATTAGGGGCTTAAGGCAAGTGTGTCCGCTATCTCCTCCCTTGTTTGTTATTGTTATGGAAGTCCTCTCTTCTATGATAACAATCAACATTATCACCCCGAACTTCAACACCCACCCTAAATGTGCCCATCCTCGTATTACTCACCTTTGTTTTGCTGATGATCTCATGCTCTTTTGTAGAGGTGATGCGTCCTCAATCAACTTCTTCAAATCTACTCTTGACTCCTTTGGAAGATACTCTGGTCTAATCATCAACACCACAAAGTCGACCCTCTTCACAGGTGGTTTATCCTTACAGGCCAACGAGCTTCTTGCAACCTCCACCGGACTCTCACTTGGCAAGCTCCCGTTCACATACGTTGGCATCCCTATTAGTAGCAGAAGACTCAACCTTACTGAATATAACCCTCTGATTGCAAAGATTACCAATAAAATCAACTCCTGAAGTGCCAGGAATCTTTCTTATGCTGGACGCAAACAGGTTATCACATCTATCATCTCCTCACTCTACCTCTACTGGTGCGCCGTTCTTACCATCCCCAACGCCATTATTCTCAAGATCATTGGCCTCCTCCGTTCCTTCCTTTGGTCGGGCAAGTCTAGTAGTCATCGTGCTCTGGTAGCCTGGAAGACTGTTTGCCTCACTATTAAGGATGGGGGCCTTGACTTCAAAGAATTACTCTCTTGGAATAAGGCCTGCCTCTCAAAGCTGATTTTTGTTCACAAGCCTCTTTCTTTTGTTGTTTTGTTGATGTGTTATAAACAAAGATTATAACGGAAGGGTTGTACGACCGTTCTTAATTAGTTTTGTGTTAAGGTCTCAATTTCCCTACCGTGCTCCAAGTCGTTTGATAGAGTTCGACCTATCTATCCCATTATTGATCCACCATTACGGGATCATACGCCCATTCCTTTCACCCATACCATCCATCCGTCAACCCCTCATTAAGATCTATACCCCATTGATTAATCCCTCTGTTAAAGATTGATGTATGTGTTATACTTCACATTAATATGCCAAGTCTATTTATTGAAATAACGTGGCAATGAAGGTGTACCACGTTGCCAAAAAGTGTAAGAATTTGGTTAGCATTACATTACGTGTGGGATAAGATTGAGTTATCTATGGGCTGTGTGTATTATCAAGGTATATTCGATCTACTGGTTAGAGTGTCGTAGAGTATGAAGTATTGTATTTTATACAACTGGATCTGAACTGCTTGTCTGTAAGTTTATGGCTAACGATCATAAGAGTGTAAGTTTATAAGTCCATTTATATAAGGCAAAATAATACCAACTTTGAAAATTGCTAGAACCAATATAAACTAACACCGTAAATACTAAAATAACATGTCATAGTTTTCCCCGCAAAAATCGTAACTTCTTTAATGACATGACAACCCGAATCTTACTATTATTACTTAACATAATAACATATATACCTTTCGTACTTTTAAAAGAAAACAAATAAACTTTAATCCTCATAAATACATAGAAGCCATACACGAATCTAAGTTTCCAACTGAATTCATCATTTTATATAAGCAAAATTACAAAAATAAACTTATGGCCGCAAGTTTTAAAAACTCTATCTCTTCACGTTACGTAACCTACCAAATTTGATCCCTTGTGAGGTGTGTCTAAAGTATCACCCCTTCATTGTCACACCATTTGTATAAATAGGGTTCGCTTATGATCAACTCTTCAACTCACACATTGCAAATCCAAACTACAACAAACATGAAGCTCACTATACAATGTTTCGTAGTCTTTGCAGCATTGCTATTCGCCTCTAATCTTCCACTCTCCTCTTCTGCTAGAGCCGGTAGGTACCAATAATCAAAGAAAAATGTTCCTACTTGATCCTCTCTTTCTATAGATACACTCGTGTTTAACGTATTGTTGTATTAAAATTTTGTAGATTTTCTAGACCAAAAATGTGGAGAATTAGGGTGTTGCTATTCCAGTCAAGGTTTCTGTTACAAGTGTTGTGATCCAAAATGTGAGTGGGGATGTTGTGAATCCTACATGGCGCGTTGTGTCCAGTGTTGTCCATCACCATGGATTCCACCCAACGAAGCTAAACAAGCTGGATTGTCGGTGTCGGAGAGGAATTGATGATTTAATTCTTACCTGAGAAGACACATGCAATTGTGTAATTGTAATGAATAAATTGTGGAGGATATAATGATCATCTTATCGTGTTCATATCTCCACATATCAACAATAAATTTACAAGTTATTGATTTGCGAGCATTTCGATGATATACGTGAGTATTTTACCTGATAGTATGAGCGTATTTTGTGTTAAAAATTCAACACAAAATTACGATAAGATTTTATCATAAAATCATGGGCAAATTAGGCAACTAGGCCTTTTTAAAAACCAAGTAACTAAGTAGGCTTTTTTGGGATTTTCAATTAAGAAAATATACCCCAGTTTTTTTTAACCGCACAAACCTAGCCGTCAAATTTCCCTTTTCTCACTATCTCGTTCTCCTTCGGGTAGCGCCTCATTCCTCTTCCCCTTCTTTCCCTTCTCTGAATCTGTGGCTTCTACTTCCTTTTCCTCAATATCTCGTTCTCCTCTAGTAGCCTCCTCATTCCTCTACAAGGATATCACCTATCATTTCTTCCAGATCCAGTGCCGAAGAAAGTGAGATGAAGAATAAAGTGAAATGGGTGGACCATCCTCAGTGCGGGGCTGCCGGAGAGCCAGTGCCGAAGAAAGTGAGATGAATAAGAAAGTGATATGGGTGGAGGAGAAGCCATGACTGCAATGGTGGGTGTTGGATCTGGATCTAGATCTGGATCTGGACCTGGATCTGGATCTAGATCTGGACCTGGACCTGGATCTAGATCTAGATCTGGATCTGGAAGACAACTATAAGGAGTTCGCTGGCGGGATCTACAACTATAACCACTACCAGCCTTCATATCCGTCGCTAAACCTTAGGTTTGCGCAGAGATTGAGGTCCTCTTGCAAAGATTACATTAAGGACCCGACGATCCGTCGCCAATGAACGGAGGTTTGTATGTCTTTCGTCTACAATCTATGCCAAGGGTTGCCAGGGAGATGTTTAGCAGACGGAAAGTTGATTTGGATTTGTAACGCGGATCAGGAGGACAGTAGAGTCTTCTGTCGCTCATTGCTGGCTAAGGTAACTGAACAGGAGCTTATATATATTGCTTTTGTGGTTCAAGATGGTTTTATGAAGATGGGTATACATACAGGTCTTACTCTTCCAACTTTTATTTTAGTTGAAGTTTTGGAAGGGGGAGAGAGTTGTGTGCTGTTTCTTTGAACTTGTTTCCCTATTTTACATGTTGGCCATTGTTAACTGAGGAACACATCATAGTTGGTAATGTAGTGAACATGCCTTTGTCATCAATCCATATGGTAATGTGAAGGGGCGGTCTCTTCTCTTGAAACATATCATATAATGGAAATTTTTATGCTATGCTCTATGCATTTCATCCTTATTTTATAATTCATCAGGTTGTAAGGATTCGGATGAACAGTAATCATCTAAAAGATCCATTCCATCACTTGGACTTGAAGAATCAAAGGTAAATTCATAATTATGGTATGAAAATGGCATCTCAATCTGATGAAATACTTCATTTGGTTTGTTTGTGATTTGATGAGATATAATCTTAGTTTTTGGGTCAGTCGGATTCGATGAGCATTTTGTTCTTCATTAGATAGTGTAAATTTACAATAAAATGTTTCGTTGTACTGTAAATTCATAATCAATGGATCTAAATTCTACAAATGTGGTATCAGGTGGGCTGTGCGCTCGGGTTCGGATTGTTAAAGTGAACGCCGATGAGCTTCTGGTGAGACTCCGTTCATTGGCGGCGGGTATCGGCATCTAGGGTTGTTCGTGCTACTTGATGTTCTTGTGCAGTCAAATATTGATCATTTTGTTGTTTATGTGTATGTAATTTCCGGTACGTAATTTTCGGTATGTAAATTCCGGTATGTAAAAGATTCTGGTATGTAATTATAAAAAATAAAAAAGGACAAAAAGAAAAAAAAACGATTCTATTTTATACATATAACCTTGTTCATGAAAGTGTTTGGAATCATTCCTTGTGATTTGAAGTAGTTGTAGTAGAATTTGATTACTTTTGATACCCTATAGGAAAACAAAAGTGAAGAAGCAAGTGCATTTTGCATGAAATCACAAGTAAGATTCCATGATTTTTTTTTTTTTTGAATTTGTAATTTTATTGAGGAGTAAAGCGAAGGAATGTACACAGGAGTCTTACAGGGGCAAATCATAAAACGATAGACCGAAATAAAAGACTAGAGCAAATGGGAAAAGGGGATGAAAGTTCAGGTAATATCCAAGTTAAGCAGTCTGGCCGATTGAAGAGTAGAGGATGATCTAGGCTTCCAGTTTCTTTCGAAGTGGGATTTGGTAGTGTTGATGATCACAGCAGCACAATCCACGGCTCTCATGAACGTGTTGTTATAAATCATGTTATTTCTAGCGATCCAGACGTTGTAGATGAATGAGGTGATAGAGGCAATCCGAATGCTTTCCATCAAGTTGGGTTTTTGGTTGTTGCACGAACCAAGCCAGTTCCAAATATTGTGGAGATATGGAGCTGGGTAAGGGGTCTTGGTCCAGTGAGATACAATGTCAAGAACGAGTGAGCCATAGCTACAGTGACTCCAGAGGTGGTCATCTATTTCAGGTGAGCTATTGCAGAGTTTGCACATGTCATTATCGGTCAGATTCTAGGATTTGATTTTTACTAAAGTTGGTAGCCTTTTGAGTGCTGCTAGTCAGGAGATGTAGCAGCTTTTCATGAATAAGGATATACATATGGGCTAAATTTGTTTTCATTCCGTTTCTGAAGTTGGAACCAAACAAGCCCTTAGTATCTAATCTCAATGTCATTTAGCAACACAATACAAACAACAAGTCAACCCTAAACCACCGACAATGAAATCTACAAAAGATGAGAAGTTAAGCGTAGGGCTGTGCAAAATCGGACCGGACTGGTTACGGTCCAGGTTTTTTTGAAAATCTGGGTTACAGTCCGGTCCGGTTTTTGGACCGTATAAAACCGTAACCCGGGTTGGACCGTAAACTACGAATTTCAGGTCCGGTCCGGTCCAAATTTGTCCGATCCGTTCCATTCCATTCTGGTCCGATCCAGGTCCGGTTTTGGACCGGAAAGACTCACCAAAATTGCACAATTTAGGTACAAACCGGTCCGGTCCGCAATATTCAAAATCGTACAATTTATGTACAAACAGATCCAACCCGGAACCGTTCCGGTCCGGTCTACAGTTCAAGATTTTATCAATTTACGGTCCACCGGTCCGGTCCGGACCATATGCACAACCCAAGTTAAGAGGCAGGGCCTATTACACAACCCTAGTTAAGAGGCAGGGCCTATTATAGAAAGTGAAGCTAGCGGGAAGTCCTAATAGAGAAGGTGATTGTACCCAAAATACTATTTATTTTCTATGTCCATATTTAGGTAGTTTTTTTATATAACAAATTTTACTTTCATTTTCTTTATGGTAAACTAGTAACTTATATTATGTATGGAACCATAAAAAATCCATTGAAGGTTTGAAAACAAAATCCTCAAGAATAATTATGAGAAACTTGGTGTAATATAATTTTTTTGTATTTGAGATATAAAGTGGACTCATATTTAGTTAGGATTACATTAATTAATTAATTAATTAAAAGAGAAAAATAAGTCCACTAATCCTAATTTATAGGATCAATTGGGCTAGTTGCCTAATGTACATTTCCCTTTTTTTCTCAATACATATTAACCTTTCAAAAAAAATATAATAAATTTATAGGATCAACAACAAACAAAAATGTGCAGAAAACCAGAATTTATCTCACTCTTCATTATTTACTTCAGTTCTCCATCGATGGTAATATACTCAAACACTCATCGACGAAAGTGGCGGCGACGGATGTACCTCAACCATCGGCGACCCTTGGCATGTGCAAGCCTTGCGCTATCAACGACATTAGATCTTCTTCGCTTCTTTTAGAGAGGTTTAAGGTTTTTATTGATCAAGTATTATTTATATGAAAAATATAAAGGGTAAACTATCAAATAAAGGATAAACTCAATATTCGGTTCAATATGATCTAACATTCCCCTCAAGCTAGAGGTGTGATTTAACAACGGTTTTTGGGTTTTTTTTTTTTTTTTTTGAAAAAGGTTGTTATATTATTAGGAAAGAATGTACAAGTGGTTCATACTAGAACATAAGAGAATGTGAAGAAGGGAATTACAAGAGATGAATGCCTAAAATCTTGGCTCTGGAGGTTGAGTTTTGGGATCAATCGTGCCATTTGACAGCAACAAAGCTCTTTGTTCCAGACGTAGTACATAAAGCTGGTGAGAGTGGCAATGAGAGATGAGATCATTCTTGTGGGGTTTAAGAGAGTTGAGCCAGTTCCAAAAGTTGTTCCTTAGGGTGGAGGGTATTGGAATGCGAAGCCATCGGGATAGGAGTTCCAGTACCATGGAAGAGTAGTTGCAGTGTAGGAATAGGTGGTCTTCAGTTTCTGAATATAGCCCACAGAGCTTGCAGACGTCCGATTGGACAATGTTCCAGGATAGAAGCTTGTTTAGAGTGGGTAGACGTTTGTGGCAGGCGAGCTAGGAGATGAAACTGCACTTCGGGATGTTGAGTCCCTGCCAAATGGATCTATGGATGAAAGGCGGGTCAGGAGGAGGAGACTTCCACAGGAGGTTGTAGGCAGTAGTGGTAGCGTAGGTTCCATTGGGCCTTGCTGTAATGCTGGAGAAGTTGGTGTTAAGCTCGGCATCAGAGATTTCGTTTCTAATCTTCACAATGGAGCACCGGGTATGGCTATGATTGTAGTTTGCTGGGTAGGTCCAGATGGTGTGTCTTTTGAGAATGTTGTGATGAATCCAGTTAGACCAGAGGTTGGGGGAGAGGTTGGCGTTATCGAGCACGAAGATAAGCTTTGCGATGCAGGCTTTGTTCCAGGATAGGATTTCCTCGGTTTTTGGTTTTTTGACGCTCCTTAAATTGTTACTTGCACTTGAGTATTGAGCTCGAAAATTATCGTTGGAGCAAAAAGATGCAAGAAGAATTGGATGGACCTACCTCCCTTCACTAGTATTTGTTTTGTTGGTAGCGTCATAGAATAGGTTGACCCTTATATTATCTTACGGTGATCATATGGATCTAACACATTGGGTCAATTAACCGATCCATATATCAATATTCAAATTTTAAGTCCAAACCCTTTACAATAAACTATTATTACTTAACATATATACCGTAGGTACTTTAAAAAATAAAAACAAATGAACTTTCAAGCAAATCATCATAAATATATAGAACCCATATACGAATCCAAGTTTCCAACTGAATTTATTATTTTATATAAGCAAAAGTTCAAAATTAAACTTATGGCCACAAGTTTCAGAAACTCTAGCCCTCCACGTTACGTAACCTACCAAATTTGATTCCTTGTGAGTTGTCTAACGTGTCACCACTTCATTGTCACACCATTTGTATAAATAGGCTTCTCATATCATCAACTCTTCAACTCACACATTGCAAATCCACAACTACAATAAACATGAAGCTCACTATACAGTGTTTCGTAGTCTTTGCAGCATTGTTATTCGCTTGTGCTCTTCCATTCTCCTCCTCTGCTAGAGCTGGTACGTACCAAAGAAAGATTTCTACCTGACCATATATAAGCGTGCTTAACGTATTGTTGAATTAAACTTAATTTTGCAGATTTTGTAGAGCCAAAATGTGGAAAATTAGGGTGTTGTTATTACACTCATGGTTTTTGTGCCAAGTGTTGTGAACCAGAGGATGTAGGCTTCGGTGGTTTTGGTGGTCGACAAGGCGGTGATCCAGGTTATGGCGGAGGAAGAGGTGGCTACGGAGACGATGGTTCAGGTGGGGGATAATTTATACATTCTAGGTTTTAAGGTTATATATGTATTGTACATTAAATGTATGCATTGATTGTGTACGTGCATGAACTCATGGAGTTAGGGTTTCTATAATTTCAGGTTATGTTGAGCCAAAATGTGAGTGGGGATGTTGTGAATCATACATGGCGCGTTGCGTCGCATGTTGTCCGTCACCGTGGATTCCACCCGTTGAAGTCAAACAAGCCGGATCGTCGGTGTCGGAGAGGAACTGATTTACGTACTTCTTATATGAGAAGACACATGCAATTGTGCAATTGTAATGAATAAACTGTGGAGGGTATAATGATCATCGTATCATGTTCATATGTTCACAATCAATAATAAATTTGCAAATCCTTGGTTTGCGTACGTGCATCTCGATTATATAAGTGAGTATTTTACATGACAATATGAGCATACTTTTGTGTTTAAAATCCAACAAAGAATTTCGATAATATTTCATCATAAAATCGTTTGAAAATAGATGGTGTTTCTCGTCAAGTTTGCAAGTACCCAAACACATTAATTTAGAACCTTCCAGACTCGCGGAGAACCTTCATCACCAAAGGACTTATTAGCTAAGTAAGTCCTTTGGTATAAATAGGAGACATACAATTCACACATCTCATCGTATGCATACACTTGGGTCTAAATTAATAACGTCGTTCTACTCAAGTTTTAAAAAAAATGGGTTGTGGCATCACCACCCAACTCTGACATGAGACTGAGAGGTTCTCCGCGATTAGTCCAGACATGGTATACGACGAGATGCATCGAACCACTCCTGTTGGTATAAGGGGACGGAAGGTGAGAGTCAAGGGACTTCTCGTGTCACAAGCATAAGTTGAATTAGAAGTGAATCACTTAAATAAAAGGTAATAACAGGATTTCTATGCAAACATGTTATGTGTTTATTTTCAGTATTGATGTGTGTTTGTGCTATTTAGTACTCCCGATACTTAGTCTGTTGGATAGCAATTTTATCATATGTTGTTAGATGTATTGCATGATAGGGTAGCTATACAGTGATCCGGACGGGAGTGGTCAGTCGGGTTCCCCATAAGTAGTAGGACGGGATTTGGGGGTTTATTATATTTCAAACTACTTTTGCATTTATTGTCCTTGGGATATCCGCCCTTATGTAGTACTTGGCTGACAGTCTTTCTTTAAGTATGTGACATTATCGCATTTTATATCTTATTCGGTTTTCCTTTATTTGTGCATTGTTGTAAAATCCGGTGATATTATTGTCAGGCTAGGGTCGGGGCCCACTGTGTGGTTCTAACCCGTATCGCCCCGAGTTTTGAAAATTTGGGGTGTTACATATATAACTCGGATACTATTTGAACCAGGTTATAAAATACACTACATCCCACCTAATACATCAAACTCGTAATGTGTTGGAACCAATATTTTAAATTAGTGCAGTGTGTTTTTCCGGGCCAATTTTTGGTGGGCTCCGGCCATCGTCAACACCTGAAAATGGAAGCAGTGACTTCGTCTTCGCGAGTAGTGAATCGTGGTATACTTATTTGTTAAAATTGGATTTCAAGTGAATGAGATAATGATGACCGGAGTTACGTGTACGAAACACAACACTTGGTGAAAGGGACAAAAATGTGTTATCCCACATCGACTAAAAGGAGTTAAATCCTTATAGTATATACAGAGGGAAAACTTTTAAAGGCCGTTGTCATTGGGTACTACCTATTTTCAATGGGAGCAGACATAACTAACCGACCACACGCGCACACACCGAGTCGAGGTGTGACGATGCTTAGACTTAGGCTACCTGAATCATGACGAGTATGGATTGGACTGATGGTGTTGGGTTGGCCGACCACTCAAGGCTATCATTTTTTACTCAATCTCGTAATGGGTTGTAGAGTTAAAATGGCATGAGCCCAAAGCTGGGTCAAATTAAGCATCAGCCAAATAAATGAAAATATATATATTCGAATTTAATTCAAAAATTCTAATTTAATGGAATATCCGGATTTTAAATCTCGGATTAAAAGTGTTGATCTCATTTATCTTTGGGAGAATTTGACATACTAGGCTTTTTTGAGAATATGATTTAGTAAATGTACCCCATAATTTTTTACCACTTTCATTTAATGGTAGGTAAAAATAATTAACCCCTTTATTTTAATAAAAAAAAGAATAATAGACATTAGTTAGTGTTAAGTTGTACTTACTATTACTGAATTTTTTTATTTTATTTATGTATTTCTTTTTATTTTTTTTTAATTTTTTTATTCTTGAAATAAATTTCTGGTATGAAATTTTTCATACCAGAAATTTTTCATACCATAATTTTTCATACCAGAATTTTACATACCAGAATTTACATACTAGAATTACATACTAGAATTTTACACACTAGAATTTCTCATACCAGAATTTTATCATACCAGAATTTCACATATAAGAATTTTTTTCATACCAGAATTTTTTCATACTAGAAGTGTTTTTTTGGGTCCTTTTTTATTTTTTATTATTTTCTGATATGAGCTTCTAGTATGAATTTTCGTACCAGAAAACTCATACCAGAATTTTCTGGTATGAAAAATTCATACTAGAAAACTCTGGTATGAGTTTTCTGGTACGAAAATTCATACCAAAAAATACTTATAATCTAATCCAAGCATAAGAATCCACAGTTTATATATATATATATATATATATATATATATATATATATATATATATATATATATATTACTCAAACAGTTCATTACGATTCAAGTGTAGATAATCAGAGAGTATAAGGCCACCTACACATACACATTAAGATGAACATGTATTAGATTGGAAAACCATTGAAATGTGATACAGGAGCTGCAAGTGTAAATATCTGCACAAGTTCTGTACTTGTTGGAACTTGAATATCATAACCGTTGTATCCTTTCTTGTTCAAAGAGTCAATCATCATGTATGCTGCAATCACCTAAAACTATACCAATAGGAGGAGGATAAGGCCATCCCTCCTTCTGACAAGCTTTTATGCAGCCGTTGATCGTCCAAAGACACGCCCCTTGTAGTACATACTCGGTTTCCTACATGATTTCCCTTCCGCTTCCTGTACCATGTCTGTCCCAAATTGTTCTTATCAAATATCATCATCATCATCACGTCTTCATCTCTCTCTCTCACATATATATATATATTGAATGATAATTCATCGAAGAATACGAGGTACAAATTAACCTGAAGCGAATAAGATGCAAACCAAGAGCAGAAGCTCTATGAACTTGTTCTCCATATTTTCCTTGAGCTTATGTAAGCACAGGTAGCTGTAGGAAATAATTAGCTTCTGCAATTGATAATGTGTGTTTGTGTCTTCTGTCTATATCGCTTTCGCCTTTATATAGCTATCAGATGAAGCTGGATTTGAATAATGAATATCTACACTACCTTGAACAGAAAGATTGATGATTCTTTTTCAAATTAGGAACAAACATAAATACTAACCATGATGTAAGAATCAGCGATAATTTCAGATCCATTCCCCCTAATAACATTGGGCTTTAACCCTAGCAACTCTAAGCAAACCCTCAACCGGAACTCGGAAACACCAACGGCGACAAGGCCGAGCATCTAGGGCTTTCCATGCCGGACAGAGACCTCAGCGGTGGACTTCATCGCCGGGATCCAATCAACGGTCGAGCACCTAGGTTGAATCGATCAACACAACGTTTTTTGGTATGAGGGGTACACAATAATCAGCAACAAAGAATCAGATCCGCAATAATCAGCAACAAAAACACAAGATAACTTACTAATCACTGGAAGATCCATTTTGAGCCAACATGCTCAAGGAGAGAACGAAAAGAGTGACAGAAGAGTGCCAAAAAACGAGAATAGAGAACGAGAACAGAGAACGAACAGAAGAGAGAACGGAGAACGAACAAAAGAGTACCAGAAGAACGAGAACGAACAGAGAACGAGAAGAGTACTCCAGATCCAAAGCTCGAAGCGAAGTAGAGGGGAGAGAGAGAGAAGGCGTGCTGCTCTTTTTTAGGTTAGAGACAAGTATAGGAAGAAGTTTGAACGGTAAAAATAAAACGGGGTATACTTACTAAAATAATTAATGCTAAAAGCCTAGTTACTACACCAAATATAAAAAAGGCTTAGTTAGCAAAAAAAGCCCTTTATCTTTTGAGCTCGCCAAAAAAAGGGGTCTCGTCTTCTCATTCCAACGCACAAAGATAAAGGTAAAACACTTTTCTCTTCAAAATTCGAGAGTGCAACGTAGAAGCAGTTCTCCAGATTTCCAAAATTATTACAGGTCTTGGATCTAGTGCAGTTTTATCTTAAGATATCAAACGTTATTCAAACCGATGTAATACGGGGTGTTTTCAGAATTAAAAATAGAGATCTTCTAATTTTATTATGCACATTGTACAGTATTGTAATCCTACATAGTTTTTTCCTTAATTTTGATGTTCTTACGGTTTTTGGAAGAGGTATTAAATGTACTCATATCTCCTCATGTGATCTGGATGTACTCCTACATTTCTAGGTGATCTTGGATTACTCTTGTATCACAAAACTAGCTAAGTTATTGAACTAGATAAGCAGTACCAAGTCTGTCTAGACAAGTCAAGAAGCCTACCAATAAGATGCATTAGAACCCAAGTAGCTCAAGTAAATCACCATCACTAGGTGAGTTTAAGGTTTCTTTGCATAGGAAGTGGAGTGGGTTTGCAATCACCGATGAGCCGAAACAATGTCATAATCATATCTATATATCTTACTAAAACGGAACCCACTTCGTCCACATGTCGCGTGTTAAGGCTAGCCACATCAGCTTTTTTCCAATTTATTTACAATATTACCACAAGATATATACAGATTTGCCATAATATTTTTCATAATAAAAAAATCATTAAAACTAATAAACAGTCAGCAGGCCAAATCATCATTAATCTAATAAATTATCATGCCACATCAATTTTACTCAAATATTAATTAAAACAAAAACATAATAAAAGCACATCTAGATTTTGTTTTTATAATTTTCAAAAAATAATTTGGGCACATTTTAATCTACGAAAATTAATCTTTGAGTTAATTTTATAATTTCAAATTTTATATATCACATTTTGTTTTCTTAATTTAAATTTTTGAAAATTTTGTTTTAATTAATTTTTTAATTATATATATGTGTACAAAATCCGCACAATGTGCGGGCATTAAACTAGTTTTATCTTATTTTAAAGAATGTCCCAACCCACTCCCCCTAGTATCAGCTGAATCATCATCATTGGAGATATGTTTGTTGGGTTGGCTATGAGGAACCAGAAAAAAGAATGATGTCAATGGAGAATTAGAGATAGATTGGTGTGTAACACTTGTTGTATTAGTTGCACTTGTACAATTATTAAGAGGGTGGTGGACAAATTATCCCTAACAATCAATCATAGTTAGGGGTGTCGACGGTTCGGATTTGGTTTGGGGAGTGATATACACGTCTTCATTTTCATTAAGCATAATGCCACTCATTCCGTCCTTATACTCACGCGAGATTAAAGGTGGAATAAATGGGATTGTGAGCTCCTATTGCATAATTGAGCATAAATTAGGCCCTTTAATTTTTGGTATTGAAAATGGTAGTTTGTGGGTTTCGAACCTTAGTTGATACTCCTATTACCATCTTAAATCTTATTGAGATAATAAACTTTAAACATCTAAAGGTAGGAGATTTCGAATCAATATGTAAGATTAGTGGACTTATTCTTCTATTATCCATCGATTTTAGGTTAAAACTTCACTGGAGTTATGTGTTGTACTTGAACTCGTATACGCACGATCCAATCTGATATCCGTGTTAAGGACATTAACATTGCATGAACCAATTAAGCTAGGGATGTTAAATAAACGATCAAAGTTAAAAAAGTTGAAGCAAAAGCCAAAGATTTTATTAATTAATGAATCAAACCGGTAACATCCCGTAAAAATTGTCATCCCGCATCGTTTGAATAAGGATTTGTGATTGGTTTATAAGGATGGGTTGCTACCCATGTCAACAAGAATTCTTCTTTTTCAGTGGTAGAGTGAGGACAAATAACTCTGTAGTTAAGCGTACTCGTGCGGGAGCAATTTCAGGATGGGTGACCTCCTAGGAAGTTACTAAGACTGTCTTAGTAATTGTTTGGTTAATAGAAACCGGTTTTTTTTTTACTAATTGCTTAGTTAGTAGCAACAAGCAAAGATTTCGAATCTAGTATGTAAAGTTAGTAGACTTATCCTTCTATTTTCTTGACTTAAATTCGTTTAGTTTCGTGGGTTCTCATAGGATTTATGGTGTTATAATACCCTATTTTACAGGACATTACAAGAATTTATTTGGACACTTGTTTGAATTTTCTTTTGTAAGCATCATAAATCTTGAAGTATAGTATTAATTTTTATATTCGACTGATCTATAAATCGAATCACATCCGTCCAACTATATATGTCAATCTGGACAAATGTCTTGGCTACATCAACATTAATATTTTTTTTGAAGAATAGTATTATTTATGAACCAATTTTATTTATTTTTATTCGTTAATATGTCCAACATCAATTTGGGACCAATATGTTGTAGAAGCTAACAAGACTTTTGTCTAACTTATCATAATCTTCTAAGCATCGTGATAGATTTTGGTGGAGAAGACCACACAAATGGTGGAGGTAAAGCCACACTGATACTGAGTTTACATGATATAATATAAAATAGAAACTATTCTAAAATAATAAGATAACTTCTCTAATATAATATACCATATCTTTCAATACGATACCGCAGTCAAAGCGTGCGTACGCAAACGAACGCTGAAGACTGGACCATTTCATTGACAATGAGCAAAGAAAACTTTCGATCAACAATGACCGGTGATATGAATATCACTTGTAAAATCGATAGTACCACTAGTAAATCGGTGGTAAATGTAGATTTAGACACCGGTAAGTTGACGACAAATAAAGGATTGGTAGGTTGGGCCTAATACGCATGTGCGCTCGTATGCACACGACCCGCGCTCTACCGGTCCGTCTGTATCGGACTTTGACATGGTATCAGAGCGGTTAGCCTCAATTCGGCTCGCGATCCTAACTTGTGGACAAGTGCAACTCGGTCTATATCCTCTAGTTGCACTTGTGGGGCGGGTTGGAGATAATAAGGTCCCACATCGAAAGATGGGGACACTCCGAGCCTAGTATATAAGGTCGGTGGGCTACTCCTTCTATTATCAATTGGGTTTAGGATGGAACCTCATCGGGTTTATGTGTTGGGCTTGAGCCTAATGCACATGTGCGCTTGTATGCATGCGATCCCCGCTCTACCGATCCGTCTGTATTGGACTTTGACACATCTACATCCATAAAATTATAGGTCAAATTAAAAGTATCACATAATAATAATTCAAAAAACTTTCATTATAATAACAAACTATTTAAATTATAGCATGAATATTATCATCTGAAAAAGTATTGCTCAAATTCCATAGACTTAAAGATTTAATCTTGTAATTTAAAAGTATTCTATGCTCATAAAATTTACATTTTTTCTCTATAATCTCATATAAGCTAGATGGGCAATTTTGGTAACTAGACCTTTTGAGAAATTAGAGTAGTAACTAGACTTTTTAATTTTTCAATTAAGTAAATATACCTCAACCTTTTGTATTTATTCTCAAACTCTACACACTCTTTTCTCAAGGGATACATTTACTAAACACAAAACTTGAAAAAGCCTAGTACACCAAATTGTTTCAAGCCCTAGATTCAAGTGCTAGTTTTGGACCCACAATGAAACACAAGTAGTATATAAGAGCATTCAAGTCTTGCTTTGAATCCATCCACCTTCATCACAAAACACACAAAAATGGCTTCCAAGGCACCATTAGCTCTTCTTCTTGCTCTTCTAGCCATTGCTATTCTCCTCTCCTATGAGGTGACAACTGCAAGAGATTTGGCTGAAGCTTCCAAGCAAAATAGTGAGTCTTTCTTCTTTAAATTCTCCATTTAAGCCTTTTTTGAATCTTATAGTTGTCCTATGAGACGAGTTACTAGGATTCGGCTAATAACTCGAGCTTGTATACTCCGTAAGCGAGCTAAATATAAGCATGTTTTAAAAATAGGTTAAAACTTAAGCTACTCGGCTCATTCAATTAGAATAACATTGTACGTAGGATTGTGATATTAGTTTATTTAACTTGTTCGAGTTCGTTCAATGACTATATGAACATATTTTAAATTGAGACGTGACTTAAACTCAACTTGTATAACGACTTTAATATTTTATCACTCGATTATATATCATTAACTCTATACAATGAATATAACGTAAATGATCTTTAGAATCTAGGATTTAAGGTGATATAACTTTATAACCCGGTGCACGATTTATAAATTTAGGTGGTTCAATTCATACCTTGGTTAAACTTATGTGGCACAAATAATGATTTAAATTGCATGATGAAAAACCTCTATTGCTTATAAACTAGGTAAGATAATCGATCGATATAATTAAATTAACCTTGATATAACTTCTTTGCAAAATATTAGTTTGAAATTTTAAAGTTGTCTTGAGAGCTAGTTAATGAATTGTATATATATAATATAATATTGTGTGAAAATTTCTTATTTAATATTTGTATAGGTGATTCTGCCAAAGAAATCGAAAATACCATTACCCCCCTATGTTGTCCCGACTGTGATTATAGACGTGGTTGCGGTTGTTGTGATTCAATGGTTGAGGCGGCTGAAGCTGCACCATCAAACAAACTACAGAACTGATCGATAAGACGTATATAGAGATAAATAAGAAGTTATTGTTTCGGTTGTATTTACTACATATGTCGATGTATCTTTATTATCGGGTAAAATCATACTTATAACATACATATGTATTACTGTTACGCGCCAAATTCAGGTTTCAACGTTGGTATATGAAAATTTTCTGTAGTAATATTGTGATATTGTGTGATTTTATTTCTTGAAAACAAAATTTTAAAACCTATTATTACCTGGATTACAATAATTACATTTAATATCCAAAACCTAATCCACTGATTTTAATATATAGAATTCAATCAGGAATTTCTTACCCAAAACCTAATAGCCAAATTAAAAGAGAAATATAGAACTCGTCAAATCTGACGCTCTCTCGCCAACCAGGCGATTCTCTAGGGTTTCCTAGTTTCCACCGCCGCACTGATCCCAAGACACCAATCTCCCCCACCAAATTCTCTGACGCTCTCTCTACACAACTCCCAACACTCCCTCCTTGCCCTGCGCCCTAACCCACTCCACAATTTCACAAAACCGCTCTACTCGCCATATCAGCCCTAAAACCGCCCTATACCCGCCCTTCTCTTTCCTCTCCTCGATGGACAACCTTGGACTCAATCTGGCGGGTCTCCGTTTGTCGGACGAGGAACGTACCGCTGTCCACGTAGAAGGTCTGGAATCAGAATCTCACCGTCTGAATCTTTGCCTAGCAGGAAAACTCCTCTCTCACAAGCGCTTCAACTCGCAGGCTCTAATGACTACTTTTAAGAACGTTTGGGGCCCCAAACATGGTCTCGTTACAAGGGCTGTGGAAGATGGACTCTTCATCTTCCAGTTTTTTGATGAAGCAGACATGAGACATGTCCTGTCTGAAGGTCCCTGGTGTTTCGATGATGCCCTTCTGTTATTGCAAGAAGTACCACAGGGTACCAGAGTTTCTGATATTGTGTTCACTCATGCATCCTTCTGGATTGTTGCACGCGATATCCCTCTCGGATGTGCTGTTCTTCCACTTGCTAAGGCAATCGGTAACCGCATTGGAAATTTTATTAAGTGGGATGAATCTGACTTCCTGGGACTTGGGGGGAGTATCCGGGTCCGTGTAAGCATCTATGTTACCAAGCCTCTGTGGCGCATGGTCAATGTGGTCCTCAACGGTGTACCTTCAGCACTCCGCATCCAGTATGAACGCTTACCTGTCTTCTGTTTCACATGCGGCTGTATTGGCCACACACAGAAGGCATGCTCTCTCCAACAACCCACTGAGACATCACCTGCCACAGACCAATTTGGCTCTTGGCTTCGAACCTCTCCACCAAGGCTCCGTAAGCAACCCCATCAAGAAACTATTGACAAAGAACTTGAGTGGTATACTAAGTTTAAACATCGATCCCACACCCCCCAACCTCCCCAGTCGGCTGAAGAACCCACTGGCAGCAGTTCCACACAACCCAGAACTGGAGCCCTCCAACACTGCTCTCTTGACATCGAGAATAAAACCGCTGATGATGCACCAGGAAGGAAGAAAATCAACATCAAAAAGAGAGCCCGTACAACATTGCCTCCTCAAAACACTCATACAGGCAAAAGGAAAGCGAATTCTTGCAACAATATTGATCTTGAACTCACTGTTATGGCCCCTCCAACAGGAAAAAAACAGCGAACCCCATCTGAGGACACAAACATGATTGTAGACAATCAAGTAGCGCGCATGGCGGAGGCCCATGCCCGCGAACAGCAATGAAACTCCTCAGCTGGAACTGTCAGGGGTTGGGCAATGCCCCTACAGTCCGTACTCTCCGAGACTACTCTTGGAAACATTGCCCGGATATTGTCTTTGTCATGGAGACAAAGATTCCAGCACATGAACTCGACAACATCAAAAGACGCTGCGGTTTCACCCACGGTCTCTGCCTGGACTCGGTTGGCCGTTCTGGTGGCCTTGGTTTATGGTGGAGAAACCTCACTGTTACAATAGTACATTACTCCCATCATCACATACTTGCAACTGTTACCTCTTCTGACGGTTCACACTGGTCACTAGCATGCATTTATGGTTGGCCTGAAACTACCAACAAGCACCTTACTTGGTCTCTCATGCGTGACATTCGACAGCAAACCGACGGACCTATTCTCATGCTGGGTGACTTCAATGAAATTCTCTCATCAACTGAGAAACTTGGGGGACCCCCACGTGCACAACGAGCCCTTGATGCCTTCCGGAACGCTGTTGATGACTATGGCCTTGTCGACATTGGATGCAACGATGGGCCTTTTTTGACTTGGGCTAGAGGCTTAACGCCATCCACTTGCGTGAGCGAACGCCTTGACCGTTTTCTGGGCTCTTCTTGTTAGATTGAAATCTATGGTAGTACCAAAGTCTCTCATCTACCACGTCAACATTCTGATCACTCTCCGATTCTCTTAAGGACCCTAAACGCAAGCACACCGCCAAGACACTCTAAACGCTCTTTCAGATTTGAAAAACTTTGGCTCACCCATCCTGAATGCAGGGAGATAGTGGAACACACTTGGTCTCATGAAACAGGTTCAGCACCTACCAAAATTAACGCTTGTTCCTCTGCTCTATATGCATGGTCTCGGAATGTCTTCAACGAAAGAAAAGGGCGAATCACGGCTCTTGAAGGGGAATTAAAATCTCTACAGTCCCAGCATCCCTCCACTCACGTTCTCCAGCGAGCATCTAATATTTCGGCTGAGTTGGATGCATTACACAGACAGGAGGAGATGTACTGGCACTCACGTGCCCGGGTCAAGGAGTTACGCGAGGGAGACCGTAACACATCATACTTTCATTACAAAGCATCCCAACGGAGAGCCGCTAATACCATTGATAGATTGGTTGACGATAATGGGGAACACCATCAATCCCATTCTGCTATCACTAAGGTAATCACCTCCTTTTATGAGACCCTCTTCACTTCTACTAACCCTTCTGATGTGGACATAGACGCTCTCCTCTTTGATATGCCCACCCGGGTTGACCCGGACATGAACAGAGACTTACTTTCAAACCCAACGGCCGAAGAGATCCGCTACGCACTTTCCCAGATGCACCCCGACAAAGCACCGGGTCCGGACGGAATGCATGCTCGTTTCTTTCAAACTTTCTGGCCTATTGTGGGTGGTGATGTGGTGCATTTCATTCAACAATGGTGGCTCTTGGGTACCCCTCTGGACAGTATCAACTCCACAATAATCACTCTCATACCCAAAATAGCTAAACCTACAAACATCTCCCAGTTCCGACCCATCAGCTTGTGCAACGTCTTATACAAGCTTATCACCAAGGTTATGGTAAATAGGATGAAACCTTTTCAGGATAGCATCATCTCACAGCCGCAGAGCGCATTCATTGCGGGTCGATCCATCACAGATAATGCCCTTATTGCTGCCGAAATATTTCATGCCCTCAAACTCAAGACAAACGGCAGCTCAGGTGACTTAGCGCTTAAACTTGACATGAGCAAAGCCTTCGACCGAATGGAGTGGCCCTTCATCCACAAGATTATGCTCTCAACGGGCTTCTCCGCTGAGTGGATATCCAAGGTCATGTGCTGCGTCCGGGGTGCTCGGTATTCTTTCAAAATTAATGGTGTTATAGACGGTAATGTTACTCCTTCTCGTGGGCTGCGGCAAGGAGACCCCCTCTCACCCATCCTCTTTATTTTGGGAGCTGAAGGCTTATCACATCTACTCTCCCGAGCAGTCACCTCATCACTCATTCATGGGGTGTCAGTTTGTAAAGGTTCGACCCCTATCTCTCATCTCTTCTTTGCTGACGATAGTTTGTTGTTTGCGAAGGCAACCCCGATAGAATGCTCCAGGATAACTGAATTACTCAGTCATTATGAGCGAGCTTCAGGTCAGAAGATTAATTTGCAGAAATCGGAGGTGGCTTTCAGTCGGAACGTTGATTGTTTCCAGCAGGCTCTGTTATCTAATATCCTGGGTGTCAAGAGGGTGGACAAGCATGCAAAATATCTGGGTCTGCCAGCAGTTATTGGACGCTCAAAGAAGTCTATCTTTGCTTTCATCAAGGAAAGAATTTGGAAAAAGGCTCATGGTTGGAAAGAGAAACTTCTCTCCACTGCGGGGAAGGAGGTTCTGATTAAGGCAGTGCTGCAGAGTATCCCCACATACATTATGTCGGTTTATAGACTGCCGGATGGTCTCATTGATGAAATTCACGCACTCCTTGCTCGTTTTTGGTGGGGATCATCCGATACTCAACGGCGCACACATTGGTGCACATGGTCCTCCCTTTGTTTACCTAAGAGCCATGGTGGTATGGGTTTTCGAGACCTAAAGGTCTTCAATGAGGCTCTCCTGGCTAAGCAAGGCTGGCGGTTACTCTCAATGCCACAATCCCTTCTACACACTATTCTGAAGTCACGCTATTTCAAACGTCACTCTTTCGCTACTTCATACAGGGGTTGGCGTCCCAGTTTTGCATGGCGAAGTATTTGGGGGGCAAAATCTCTCCTCCTTGAAGGTGTTGGCTGGCTTGTTGGAAACGGATCTGTTATCGACGCCTCCAATGATAGGTGGATTCCCTCACCCAGAGGGTTTTTGCGCCCAACTCTTCGACCTGACATGGGGTCTGATATTGTGGTTTCTGATTTCATCGATCCGGACTTCTTCCATTGGGATGTTGAAGCCTTGCGGGCTGCTTTTGACCCCTCGGACGTGAGACGAATCTTAGCTATCCCTCTGGAGTACCCATCGCTACAAGACCAGATGGTTTGGGGCCACAGTACATCAGGCATCTACTCAGTAAAATCCGGATATTGGCTCGGTATTATGGGTTCTATTTCTGTCCCCCACCCACCGTTCTGGACTCATCTATGGCAACTATCACTTCCCCCAAAGGTCACCCATTTTGCCTGGAGGCTGGGACATGGTTACCTCAATTCCGGTTCGATCCTCTATGCTAAGCACGTTCTAACTGATCCCATTTGCTCAAGGTGTGGGTCTTCAGCTGAGACTATCTGGCATGCCCTGATTCTCTGCACAACATCAAACACCGCTTGGATATCCTCTCCATCAAGACAAGCTTTCCTTGAGTCTTCCCAATCCGATGCAATTTCGGTTATGGATGAAATTCGAGACTCTTTAGGCACATCTGGACTTTCGGACTTCATCACCAATTGTTGGGTTGCTTGGACTCTAAGGAACAAGACACTTTTTGACCCTCACCCACCGTCTGGCGACATTCTACGTGAGGGATTCCGCCGTCTTGTGACTGACTTCACCCTTACCCCGGCACCTCCAAGCTTGGCCTCCACCTCTGTCCCCTCATCTGTTGCTCACTGGGTTCCTCCACCACCCGGAATACTTAAAATCAATACAGATGCTAGCCTTCTTCACGGTGCTGTCTGTCTCGGAGCCGTCGCGAGGGATTGTTTGGGAGTTATTCGAATGGTTGCTGTGAAACGCTTTGAAGGTGTCTCCGAAATCTCTCTTGCTGAATCACAAGCGGCTCTCTTTGGCTTACAATCTGCACTGCTCTTACATCCCCAAGACCTGATTCTCGAAACCGATTCTATCACTGTCATCCGCAACCTACAAGGGCGAATTCCGAGAACAACGAGATCGTATCTGGCCGGTGTTTGTCGTTCCATCATCGCCCTCTGTCCTGATCACTTGCAAATCTCTTTTAAGCATGTAAAGCGCTCTGCTAATACAGTTGCGCATCTAGCAGCTCGTCTTTTGCATGATTCTTTCACTTCCACTGTAAGCTTTAACGATTTTCCGCAGAGCCTTCTTGACCTTGCGGAAATTGACCTAATATAATCTATCCATGAGGCTTACTTTCAAAAAAAAAAAAGAGAAATATACCTTGATATAAAATATAATTTTATATCTTGATTTAAAATGTAATTTGTAGAAGCAAATTGGTCGTTATAATTAAATTTACCTTGATAATAAAATTTTGTTTTTTTTTGCCAAATATTGGTTTGAAAATTTATAGTACGTGGAAGAGCTGCACTTAGACTTTTCAGCCCATTAATGAGAGAAGTTGACAAGACATTTGTCGAATTTGACATAATCTGTATTAACTATACAAGAACTACTAAACAAAACATACAATCACATTTGAATTTTTTTTCAAAAAATAAAAAATTATTTTTCAAAGTAGGAAAACTATTTTTCTCAATAGCAAAACAATAAGAGTTAGAGTAGACCCACAAATTAAAATTAGGGTTTTTCAATAAAAACCGTCGTTTAAAAGTGCGACTTCGTTGGAATTTTAAAATATGAGCAAGCAAGGCATAGTTGTTGTATTGGTTTGAGGATCTGTCTCAGTGTGAGAGGTTAGAGTTTGAATCTTGAAACCCCTCGTATTGGTATTAATGGTATTCTTCATATTTGAAAATTTTCAAATTAAATATATTATTTATCAAAGTTAGATAAAATTAACAAAAAAGTGTTTGGTCTAGTGGCATGTCCTTCATCTCTTTGAGTACAAGAGGTTCAATGTTCAATTCTTGGAGCACCTATAGATAGAACTGTGTTTATATTTTTAATTTCCAACAAAATCACAGTTACTTCGATCCTAATGTAAAAAATAATTTTCGTTTTTAATTATTTTGGAAAAAAATCCATCATATAAGGCAAAAAAAATGTGGATTAAGTTAAGTTTACAACTAGGTCTATCAATAGATTTGTCTAAAACTACCTGTATATTATTATAGAAAAAGGAGATGTGGGCAGCGTGACTAGAGGTGTCAATTGAAGGGATTAGGTCGGGTCAATTTTATTTCGGATAACTTTGAGTGGTTGAATTTGCGTGTAGTTTCATGTCGAGTTTACTCTGGTCAACTAATAGAACACGAGAAAATGCAAATCGGGTTCTCGAGCTGTTTTGGAGTCTTTTAATCGATTGTCGGGTTAATTCGAGCTAGTTCCAAGCTATATCATGTAAGCAAATTAAATTTAAATAATCGGTTATCGGATCAATTAGGGTTAAGTCGCTTCGTGTTTCAGGCGAATTTTTAGTAGGATGATGTCGAATTCGAGCTAGTTCCAAGCTATATCATTTGGGTATAAACAATTTAATTTATTTTTTGACAAACTAGTTGGGTTTTGCAATTTGAGTTGTTCCTAGCTGGGATTTTCAATTCTTCTTACATCGAGTTTACAAAAAACTCGAGGGCCCTCTTCTAAAGCTTTTTGTCCGTCTTGTTCCTTGGTTTCCTTCCTTTTTTTCCTTCCTTATTCCTTTATCTTTTTTATGATGATGAGGATGTGGTGAGTACTCCTTCGATCGGCATAGATTTACCCTTTGTGCTCCAATGTAAACCTAAAAACACCAAAAGCAAGAAGTATTAGGGAAGTAGAGATTATTTGATACTTTTAAGTATAAGCATAGATGTGAATTTTTTTTCCCGTACAAAACTAAGAAAAAGCACACAAAATACATCTATAAAGATAGCTTAAAAATATGCGATCATCGTTTTTTCATTGCGTGTTGTTTCTGTTTCCATAAATCGATTCACATCCGTCCAACTATATATGTCAATCTGGACAAATGTCTTGGCTACATCAACATTAATATTTTTTTTTTAAGAATAGTATTGTTTTTTAACCAATTTTATTTATTTTTATTCGTTAATATGTCCAACATCAATTTGGGGCCAATATGTTGTAGAAGCTAACAAGACTTTTGTCTAACTTATCATAATCTTCTAACCATCTTGATAGATTTTGGTGGAGAAGACCACACAAATGGTGGAGGTAGAGCCACACTGATACTGAGTTTATTATCACCCTATTTATAGGGTAAGAGGAGAATAATAAAGATTACACGATATAATATAAAATAGAAACTATTCTAAAATAATAAGATAACTTCTTTCAATATAACATAGCATATCCTCCAATACGCTCCCGCAGTCAAAACGTGTGTACGCAAGACTGGACCATTTCATTGACAATAAGCAAAGAAAACTTTCGATCAACAATGAGCGGTGACATGAACACCACTTGTAAAATCGATAGGATCACCAGTAAATCGATGGTAAATGTAGATTTAGACGCCGGTAACTTAGCGACAAATAAAGGATTGGTAGGTTGGGCCTAATGTGCATGTGCGCTCGTATGCACACGACCCCCGCTCTACCGGTCCGCCTGTATCGGACTTTGACATGGTATCAGAGCGGTTAGCCTCAATTCGGCTCGCGATCCTAACCTGTGGACAAGTGCAACTCGGTCTATATCCTCTAGTTGCACTTGCGGGGGCGTGTTGGAGATAATAAGGTCCCACATCGAAAGATGGGGACACTCCGAGCCTAGTATATAAGGTCGGTGGGCTACTCCTATTGTCAATTGATTTTAAAATGGAACCTCATCGGGTTTATGTGCTGGGCTTGAGCCTAATGCGCATGTGCGCTTGTATGCACGCGACCCCACTCTACCGGTCCGTCTGTATCGGACTTTGACACACCTACATCCATAAAATTATAGGTCAAATTAAAAGTACGTATCACTAATTAATAATTTAAAAAACTTTCATTATAATAACAAACTATTTAAATTATAGCATGAATATTATCATCTGAAAAGTATTACCCAAATTCTATAGACTTCAAGATTTAATCTTGTAATTTAGAAGTATTCTATGCTCTTAAATTTACATTTTCCCCCTTTAATCTTAGATAAGCTTGCTTTAAGTGCTAGTTTTGGACCCACACTGAAACACAAGTAGTATATAAGAGCATTCAAGTCTTGCTTTGAATCCATCAACCTTCATAACAAAACACACAAAAATGGCTTCCAAGGCACCATTAGCTCTTCTTCTTGCTCTTTTAGCCATTGCTATTCTCCTCTCCTATGAGGTGACAACTGCAAGAGATTTGGCTGAAGCTTCCAAAGATACTACCCATAGTAGTGAGTCTTTCTTTTTAAAATTCTTCATGTAAGCCTTTTTTTAATGTAATGGTTGTCGTATGAGACGAGTTACTAGGGTTCGGCTAACAGCTCGAGCTTGCATGCATACTCCATAAGCGAGCTGAATATAAGAATGTTTTAAAAATAGGTTAAAACTTAAGCTACTCGGCTCATTCGACTAGAATAACATTGCACGTAGGATTGTGATATTAGTTTTTTTAACCTGTTCGAGCTTGTTCAATGACTAAACAAACAGTATACGAACATATTTTAAAGTTCGGTTTAAATTGAGACGTGGCTCGAATTCGACTTGTATAACGGCTCTAATCTTTCATCACCCGATTATATATCATTAACTCTATGAAATGAATACAAAGTGAATGATCTTTAGAATCTAGGATTTAAGGTGATATAACCCTGTTCGCCACTTAGCGTGCGTGCAAATAAGCTTTAAATTTATAAAACTAGAATCAAGCAAGCGAACCCGCAGTGTACGGATCGACGTAGTTAAGCAAGAATTCCAGAGTATCGAACACAGGGATTTGGGGGGAACAAATTCAGTTCGCAAATTGTCAAGCAAGAAATGTAATAAGCTTTGCAAATATTGGGGAAAACAACAATCATAAAGATCCAAGTATCCAGCTGTGGCAATCGATTCAAGATATTCTTAATGATATAAAGACAGAGTTGAGATATGCAAAGGTATGCTAATGTAAGGTAATCGTACGGTGAAGTTCCAAAAACCTTATATGACTCACCTACAAGATACTCTCTATACAGGTTGTTGAGGCTTCAATATAGAAAGGTTATAAAGGCAAGAATTAATGTCAAATACCCAAACTTGTAATCCAAGGATCAAGACTAACTTAACCGATTACGGTTGTGACACTCACAATCGAGGTAGAGGTTGTTGAGGCTTCACTACCACCTAGAAAAGGCAAACCTAAACTAAGTTAAAGCAAGTCTTTTAACTTTGGATTAAAGTAAAAGCAGGTTCGTGAACTTAAGGGAAATTACGGGTGGATCTTGAGATTCCACGGCCGTGGAACTCAAGAACAAACCGTGATTTAGGGTTCGTCGACAATTCTCTCTAACTCTCAGGGTCTAATCTGTTCACGATCGATCTATCATCATCTAAGCCACAACTATCAACCCTTCACTCTAGAATTGTTAAGGGTTTCTAGCCAACAATCATCATTATGATATCAAATTCAAAGATTAAAAGATTGAAAGATGAAAACTTCCGAAAACTTTCAATAAACTTCAAACCAATCTCAATGTCACAATCAAGAATGAATATTGTCAATAGATTCAGAATAAAGCAAACAATCACAATCTTAGGAAAGAAAGAAGAATGGGATGTCAATCCGTCTTCCAAATCAAACCTAAACAAGAAGAGAATTCTTCTTGCAACAATCTTCCAAAAACTTCGATCTTCCGTCAATCCGGAAATCTCCACAGCAATCTCCACCAAAAGTGCGAGATTAGGGCAACTCTAAGGAAGGGGCAAAATACGTCTTTTGCAAGAACCGCCAAAAATCTCCAAAGTGAGGGTGCAAGCGTAACTCTAAAACGAGGTCGCAAAATGCGTCTAAGCGGGGTTAAGCGAGGATGACGGAATCTCCCTTCGTCCGTCTTTTTATAGGGCAAGATAAAATATCGGCCCGGCCCAATCTTCAAAAGATCGTGGCTTCAAAATGTGGCGAAAAAGATCGCCAAGATCACGGTCGTGGAAGGTTCAACGACCGTAATTTAGAGCGTGGGAATCAACACGGTTTGAACCATGGATTCCACGACCGTAAAAGCTCCTGGAATGAATCACGCTTCTCCTGCAGGGTTCCACGGCCGTGGAACTGAACGTGGTTTGTAGTACGGCCGTATTTTAGAGCGTGGTTTAGGGCAAGAACGTGATTCTTCCCTAGCCTCGTGCATTCCTGAAGTTGACATCCATTTTGCTCCTAAGAATGCCCTCAATCCATGGACACACTCAATCAACTCATCTTTGCTCGATTCTGTTCGGAAATGGCTCTCAATCACCTATAATCAACATAAAGCTAGTGTAGACATCCATATCGACAATATAGGCAAACTAGCTCACAAATGCAACAATGCTAAATCAAAGACTATCAATATGGATCAAATACACTTAGAAAACGTGCCTAAAATATCACAATATTTCATGCTAACAAATAACCCCATACTTAACACTTGCTTGTCCCTAAGCAAGGTCTTCCAAAAAGCTTTAAACAAAAGTTAGGATGAAATATGTGTACCTTCTCAAAGCAATACCTCTTTTGGAGAAATGTGCCTTCTAAAGAATAGATCATTCTCAAACCTTGCTTCAATCGTTTGTAAGACTTTCATACACTTAATCAAAGAGTAAAGAGTAAAGAAAACTCATGAATTAATCAAACTTCCATACAAGCATCATAACCTTCAAACATTATCAAAATCAATCATAAGAAACTTCAATTTAGATCACCAAGTCTATAACATTCTTTTGATCTTAAGGACTTTCAAAGAAAAAGGTCTAGAATGTGGAAGGGGAAGGAAACTTCAAGGAATGTGGTGCTTGAATCCGGGAAAGTGGACAACTACCCTTCTTCTTCTTTTGCGGTTTCCGCAACACTTCAACTTAGAGCTTCGCTCTTCTTCCTTTCATTTTTCGACTTTACTTTTGGAGTTATGGACAGAGGTGCACAAAAACCGAAGTCTAGGAGATTGGAGTTTCTCAATTTTTACGAGATGCCTCAAACCCTTAGCGCACATACCATAATCCGCTAGGAATATCGCTCAATCCGACTTTGGCAAGACACAAACACCCGGCTATGTGAATGGTGCCGAGTTACTCATCATCATGATTGACTTCCCCAAACCTAGAATTCCTTTCTATTCTTTTGATTGCAAATAAATGCTCTCATGGCCCTCCCACATCAAACATGCCTTTTTCATTCACTTCTCCAAGTTCCCGGATAGGTAAAGGAGGTCAATATTTTAATGAGGAGCTAAAATGATCAAAGAAAGAAGAAAGAAAAATCGAATTGCCTTAATCATCTCAACAAGAAGTATAAGAACTTATAGTGTGATTTCAACTTCAATTTCTCAACATGATTTAGGTAACATTCTTCACATTATGAAACTTGCAAAAGAAGCATAATCAACGCATTCAATTTCTTTTCAATTCACTAATCTTTTAAGCATGCAATTGTCATCAAACTCAATTCACAAGTAGTGATTATCATAGAAATCATCTCAATTCATTAGAAGCACAAAATTTTCAAAATTTTTCAATTTTTATGGGTTTTTCAAGTTCTTTTTCATGCAATGCAATAATGAAACGTGCAACAATATAATGAACATGCAATGATAGTCTCAAATAGAAGCAAACATAGTGAGTAAGAGTTATTACAAACTTTTAGTACATCCCACCCCATACTTAGGACGAACATTGTCCCTAATGTTCAAAAGAAAGAAAGAAAACAAGAAAAGAAAAAGAAACTCACAAAGTGGTGGTGGAATGGCTAAAGCGAACGGTCATGCAATCAATCACTGCGGCGCTGGTGGAGGCGGGAATGGAGAGAAGCTAGGATCATAAAACCGTCCAAACTGCTGGCGGTAGACATCCCTCATCATGTGGTCGAGGTCGTCTAAGCGTCCATCTCTAGCATCGGCTCGGATCTCCAATGCTCCTAAAAATAAATATTATGAGGCTCTAAAAAACCGGGGCCTTGTGCTGTTGAGCCTAATGGCACCCCTTGTTGGACGGATATGACGATGACAGTGTGTGATGCATGCTTAATTAATATTTGTATAGGTGAATCTCACAAAGAAATCGAAAATACCATTATCGCCCAATGTTGCCCCGATTGTGATACCAGACATTATTCGTATTGCCGTTGTTGTGATTCGGAAGCACAAGCCGTTGAAGCCGCACCATCAAACAAATTACAGAACTGATCGATCAGACATATATAGATGAATAAAGAGTTATTGTTTTGGTTGTATTTACTTCATATGTGGATGTGTATCTTTATTATCGATTAAAATAAAATTATAACATATATATTTATTACTATTATGCACCAAAATCTGGTTTCAACATTATTTCGTACGTATAACAGAAGAAATCTTTTCATTCTCTTAGTTTTTATGAACAAAAATATTAACTTCGATTCTCCTATTTTTTTCAAGGTCATTCTACATAACATAATATAGACATCAAAGTTCTTGTCATGAATAGCATAATCTATAATATATTCGCATCAAATAATTGAGATTAATTGGAAAAACACCAATTTTTTAATGTACAAAAACAAAAAATATATCCAATACATTTAATAGGATACCATTGATGAAAATACACATTAATCATCAAAATATATCTTGATAAAAAATAATGGGCAATTTTGGTAACTAGGCCTTTTTGAGAAACTAGAGTAGTAACTAGACTTTTTAATGTTTCAATTAAGTAAATATACCCCAACCTTTTGTATTTGTTTTCAAACTCTACACATTCTTCTCTCAAGGGTTACATTTACTAAACACAAAACTAGAAAAAGCCTAGTAAACCAAATTGTTTCAAAAAATAATTAATTAGACAATTAAAATTATGTTTTTATTCAACAAAAATATTGTCAGATTTTCGGGTTAAACACATCCTAAAAATAATGTAAAATATGATTCATTTTCACCATATATAATGTAATATCCGGAATTTTTATTCCGTTTAATTCGGAATCAAAACCGTTGACGGTTTCCCATTCTATCTAGTACTTCTTTCTTCACAAATTTTATTATTTTATGTAGAATTTAATTCACATAAAATGATAAAATTTTATCAAGCTCTAATTCTTATAATTATTTATTATTTTATGTAGAATATAATTCACATAAAATGATAGATTTATATTAAACCCTAGTTATTATAATTCATTCTTATCGATGACAAGCTGTGACGAGATCATGACAAGATGTGACGAGGCCATGACTAAGCTGAGACGAGGCCATGACAAAGCCCGACAAATCTGTGACAAGGACATGCATGGGCCTGACAAGGCCATGACGAGTTTTTGACAAGTTTTGACAAACTTTCAGCCCACTTATTTCTTGCCATATTTCAGCCCATTGTTTCTTAATTGGATTGATTATTCCCAGCCCTTACCTTAACCTTTGCTGGCTGATCAAGTAGCCCAGGAGGCCCAGCAATCACACCTTCAGCAGCCCACACACTCAGCTGCTTAATGAGGCTTGCGGCAGCCCAAAAGAGTGTTAATTCCAGCCCAAAACTCCATGAGTTACTGCCCTATCTTCTACGTTGATACAACAGCTCTTTCCCTTCCCTATATCACGTAACAGCAGTGAATAAATGAGGCAAATCCGCAGCTGAAACAACCCTACATTCACGCCAGAAAAGGAGTTGCAACGTCTTTGCTTCGATATGCACGTAAACCTCTCCTCCCCTTCTTATGTATTGACGCAGATCTCAGCAGCCCCATTGAAGTACCAACATTGCACAGCAGCAGCCCCATTGAAGCACCAACATTGCACAACAGCAGCCCCATTGAAGCACCAACATTACACATCAGCAGCCTCTTCGGTGCACTTGGACTCCAGGAGCTGCTGCATACGTTTTTGCATACGTTCGGTTGGTCTCTCACTCCCTAGTTGTCCTCTTTCTATTCAGTCACACAATGGGCAAAAGTTGATATTCCATCCCTGCTGTTTTACAGATCGAAAGCCTTCCCCATCACCAGAATCTTTACTAAGTTGCAATCAAGGTCTCAACAAGGGGTAACTAGATCTCTTCTCACTCCCTTGAATGCGTATCATTTGTAAGTTAATAAGTTAAAGGGTACTATGTGTTGCGGATGAACTTAGGACATTGAGATCAATAATTAGTTTGGGTTAGAAGAGGGTGACAAAAATTGTAGAAACAAATCAGCCGTAAATAATAGAGTTTTCTTTAGTTTTGAGAAGTTGAAAATTGTCAATATTGTAGACCAATGTTCAGGAGTTATATTGAAAATCCACCGTTGAATTTTTGATATGATATAGTTGACATATTGTTGTAGAACATATTTTAAATTTGAGAGGCATCCAGCGAGTGGTTTGGGATTTATGATTTTTCCAAGATGGAGTCGTAAGCAGTTTTTCTGTTGTGCTGAAATTCGGTTTTGTGAGATAGTTTTAAATAGGATTTTGATCTCCTTTGCATCTGAATTTTGGATATATTGGAGATAAGATTTTATAGTAGAACATATCAAAATTTGGGATAAATCCAGCGAGTAGTTTAGGAGTTTTGATTTTTCAAAGTTAAGACAGTGTGCTGCTTGTTAAGTGTTGTAACCAACTTTAGAAATTTTTGTAGAAGCGATGCTTTAACAGTTTTAAGAAATTCTTTCTCCTATGAGTAGATGGGGTATCATAGATGATCTAGGGAATTATTTCGGAATTTTTATAAGATTATTCGAATTTTATGTTTGAAGCTGTAGTTGGACTTTAATGACTTTTCGGGAAATAGAAAATGGGTAGTTTTTCTAGTTGTTACCTAAAATCATCCTAGGGAGTAGAATATGGTTAGTTAGTCTCAAATAAGAGTTTAAACATAAATTACGAAATTTTTAGAAGTTTCGGGACCAAGGGTAAAATAGTCATTTTACCATAAATTAATACTGTAATTAATTCCGTTAATTAAGACCTATTATCTTAGAAGTCTTAGACTTCTAATTACCTAGAAAGTGTGCTGACACACTTGCCTCCTTTAACAGGCTACTGAATTCCTACAGTTACCGATGAGTGGTGATTAAGATAGTCGAGATTTGATTCTGGTAAGTCCACGGACTTACTTAGCTGGCTTCTTGTATGAGTGTAATGTGTATGAGTGGTGTTTGTTAGTTATGATAAACAACGAAAATCTGGATTAGGCCGACTTTATTATTTACGTAATTGACCCAAGTGTATGATAACGGGTCGTGACATCATCTGCCTAGCTCTTGCGAGAGTCTAGGAGGTTCCCTGCGACCAGCCCAGTCCGGTAGATGGTCAGATGCATTAGTACCATTCCGCGTTGGTAAACGGGGACAGGGGCGAGGTTTGGGAATCCCTCGTGTCACAAAATAAGTATCATTAGTAATGACCTATAACCTAATTAAAGATAATAAAAGGATTGAGTGTTGCATGTTGATTGTGTATGATGTGTGATTGTGCTTTTACCTTTATACTTATGCATAGAATGTTAGCTAACGGTTTTATACCGCTTGTAGATGCCTTGCAGGTTAAGACAATTGTAGAGAGATCCGGAAGGAATGGTCAGCCAGGTCCACGTACTCATTTAGTTGGGGACGGGATGTCTTTTGTTCTTCTTATGTGTCGTTTTGGTACCTTTGCTTTGTAAGGCTGATATATTCTTCATGTATATATTGTTTAAAGTTTTCAAATGTTTTAAATACTTTTGTGCCTTGTTGTAAGATCCAAGTTAAATTGTTGTCAAACTAAGGTCGGGACCCATTGTGAGGTCCTAACCAGTAGCTCCCCGAGTTCTCAGAATTTGGGGTGTTACATATAACAAGGGGCGTGTTATATACACGGAACTTAAATTCACAAGGGCAAAAACCAATCGCAATGTGCCGGCGCTCAACTTGGGCGCCGGCGAATGGCGCTAGCGTTTTTTTTTTTTCATAACACTGGGAGCCGGCGCCCAAATTTTTTATTTTTTTGGAACCCTTGAAGTAAGGAATCAGTTTTTCGAATAAATTTTTTTATCTGGACGCCGGCGCCAAATTAAAAAAAATAATAAAAATTAAATTTGTATTGTTTGGTGGTTCCCATAAAACTTATGGTGTTATAATACCGTTGTTGATGGCGCCGGCGCTCAAATTAAAAAATAATAATTATTATTATTAAATTTGTATTGTTTGGTGGTTCCCATATGGTGTTATAATACCCTTGTTTTATATCGCATTTCGTTTATGATATGTGTTTGGAAGCTCCTTTGAATTTTCTTTTGCAATTGTCTTAAATTCGAAGAAAAGTATTAATTTTTATAGGGTAATTTTGGTAACTAGGCCTTTTTGAGAAACCAGAGTAGTAACTAGGCTTTTTAATGTTTTAATTAAGTAAATATACCCCAACTTTTTGTATTTATTTTCAAACTTTACACACTCTTCTATCAAGGGGTACATTTACTAAACACAAAATTAGAAAAAGCCTAGTAAACCAAATTGTTTCATTTTTTTTATATCCAATAAGTCCACAAACTGAAAGAAGAAATGAGCAAATATCACATGCATAGTTGTCAATATTATAATACTTCTTTGAAAAATTTGACTGTTAAATCAAAAATAATAATCAAATTAATAATCATATTTATATGCATAGTTGTGAAAGTCCAATACAGACGGATCATAGAGTAGACATTGTATGCATACGAGCACACATACACGTTAGGCCCAAGGCTAACATATAAAGTGGGCACATTGCAGATTAGGACAGAGAATGGATAATATTAGCAGAATTTTTTTAATTCCTTATTTAATCTTTTTGTAAGAAATAATAAGGGCATATTTCATCACATTAGAAGCATAAGAATCTTGATTATGCTCATCGGTACAATAATAACAACCTACAAGCTCATTTTACTCATACAAAAATAGCATAAGTGAAATTATGGGTGATCGAAAAATTAAGCGAAATGTGTGTTGGTTCCAAGCTCAAAACATCTAGTGAGGTTTCATCTTAAAATCAGTTTGTAATAGAAGGAGTAGATCGTCAACCTTATATACTAGTTCCGTTATTCTTTTATTATCGACATTGACACGTGTAATCTCCTCGGCATTTCCATAAATGTCAATCAAATTAAAAGTACAATTAATATTTAAAAATATATAAATAAAAAAAGGATTTAAAAGCATGCTAGCCTTGCTTTGAATCCATCCACATGTATCACAACACACACAAAAATGGCTTCCAAGGTGCCAATAGTTCTTCTTGCTCTTCTCCTCTCCTTTGAGGTTTCTGCAAGGGTTTTGGCTGCAGCTTCCAAGAGTACGACCCAAAATAATAAGCTTTCCTTTTTAATTCTCTATTTAAACCACATTATATCTTTTAGCATGCGATTATTTTATATATACTATTTAAAAATATCTTTACGGGTTAGATGCATTAGGTGGTTCACATGTAATGCATTTTGTATGATTATATTATGTGATGCATGTTTGTAGGTGAATCTAGCAATGAACTCAAAGACACCAAGTACGGAGTTTACCCTGGAGTGTACGGCCCCAGATACCCGGGGCATGGTCCATACGTTGGTCGTGGTGATCCCCGCGGATACGGTAGCACTCCCAGGGGATATGGTGGTGGTCCCCGCGGATATGGTGCCAGTCCCAGGGGATACGGTGGTGGGTATGGTGGCACTCCTAGATATGGAGGCGGTTCTGGTGGTGGGTATGGTATGACTCCCAGATATGGAGGCGGTTCAGGTGGAGGTTATGGTATGACTCCCAGTTATGGTGGCAGTCCTGGTGGGTATGGTGGCAGTCCCGGGGGATATGGTGGTGGTCCAAGGGGATACGGAGGCGTTCTACCTCCTCCAATTGGATAAAGTAAAAGCCCTAATGGAGTTCCGAGACATAAAGTGGGTGTCAATGTATAAATAAAGATTACCTACTTGTAGCTTTTACTTGAGAATCAATGTGTGTGTGCGCGCATGAATACATGCATAAATAAATAATTACCGTTCTTGTTAACTTTTATGATGCATTACCTAGTTTATGCATGAGGTTTTTACTCAAAACAACTGGTCTTTTTATTTTAAAAAAGATTCGTATATTAGAGGGGAAGAATTTACAGGGGAGGTCAACTAGACTTTAAAGAGGAGCACAAACAGGTCAAACAAGGATAAAATTAAGAGTGCATTACATGAGATGAATTCCAAGCAACTTGACCCACATGAGAGACTCAAAAGAACGGTTTTTCCAGTGGTGAGTCGTGTGGTTTTTCGTGGCCTTTATGGCGTTGTGCACACAAGTACGTAGTAGCATGAGTGAAGTTTTGGTTGTGCATGAGATCATTTCTTGCCTTCTAGAAGAAAAAGAAATAATATTAAAAATAAGTGTTAAATTAAATTTATACTAACATAAAGTAACAAGATACTAACCTAATTATGAAAGAAAGGATTGGGTAAATAGGCTCTTTTTTATAGGTTTTTGTTTTGTACATCTTTCTAATTTTACCTTATGTATAATAAATAGGGGTATATTTACCAAATGAGTTTATGTTATGCATACTGTTAATAAAGTAATAGTGATAAAAGTTCTACTTAGTCATTTTACCCTTTATAAAATAAGAATATATGTATAAGTAAAATATCTTTCAAGTATGTGTTAGGTGATGAAAGTTATACAAACGCCGTCACCTAACTCATTTTCTCATCCCTAAGGGGAATATTCCACCGTTAATTCTTGTTATAATTACAATTGTTCATGATCATTTGTCGGTTCACGTTAAAATACGAATTGGACCGGATTTTTAGGTCATAGTCCAAGTTCGATCCGTCAAATTTAAAAAATTCAATTGTGGGCCAAAAACCTCAAAAATACATGTAAAAAAATATATAACCGGTTTAAAACCAGACCTGGATAATTTTGTTTTGGACCGATGAACAACCCTAGTTATTATTGTTTATTACCACAATTACGCCTTGTGTGTTTGTCAGGATTTTGTCAAGCCCGATCTGGCTTGAGCTCAAATCATTAATATATAAGAACTTAATTATAAGATCTCCCCGTTAACTTTTTCTTAAGTCGGTATATTATTTTACAAAATCTCAAATGGTGTGTGATTTAGTTCTTTGGGGAAAAAATTATGAATCTCAAATCAAAATCATACGATCAATTGAGAGTAAGCTTACCGGTTCGGTTTTAATCGGTCGACACATAGATAAAGTGATGTGGCGACATCCGATGTTACAAAAACAATCTCTATCCGTTTATTTTAACCGGTTTTTATTTGACATTAGGTGACTTTGAAAGTTTCAAAGGCATAATCTTGACATTTACAATTTATATCTACTTAATCAATTTAAATTGAGTACTTTTCATTATTTTTAAAATATCTTGTTTTGATTTTATTTTGGTAAATAATTTATAAAAAATTATTGGTACAAACACCTAATTTAAAGTTTTAATTTTTATATTATAATTTTTTTGTTTTTAAAAAAAATATAATTTTTTGTTTTTCCCCAATTCATATATATCACTAAAAAATAATAAATAAATGAAATCACATTGAATTAACCGATTAAAAAACAAAAACGGGTAAAAATACATGTCCACGAGTGACAGTATATAGTATTTTGACCTAATGACATTTAAAAAAACATTAAACATTTTAGACGGGTAAACTTGCTCTAACAGATAATTTTAAAATTAAACTATCAATCATTTCGGATCTTTTTTGAAATAATTTAAACCAAACATTCGATCTAGAAAAATCAACAAGCCATAATGACCTCGACAAGACTCGAACTCAATCTACCAGATATCAATTAGGATAAAAATATGTGGAAGAGTTGCTTTTAGACTTTTCAGCACATTAATGAGAGAAATTGACAAGACATTTGTCGAATTTGGCATAATCCATATGAACTATATCAATAGATTTGTCTAAAACTACATGTATATTATTATACAAAAGGAGATGTGTGCAGCGTCGCTAGAGGTGTCAATTGAGCGGGTTCAGGACGGGTCAATTTTATTTCAGGTCACTTTGAGTGGTCAAGTTTGCGTGTAGTCTCATGTCAGGTTTACTAGGATCAACCGGTAGCATGTGAGCAATTGAAAATCGGACTTTTTGGCCGTTTTGGAGTCATTTAATCGCCTATCGAGTTAACTTAGGTTAAAACGCTTCGTGTTTTTCGGGTAGGATGACGTCGAATTCGAGCTAGTCCCAAGCTATATCATTTGGGTAAAAATAGGTTTAGGTTATTTCTTGACACTATTCCGAATCACGGAGTTCTCAAATATACCACTTTTCGAGTTGGGTGGATATCTAGGGGTTTTCCGGTAGGTGCCCGTAAAAAAAATCTTGAATAATAAAAGTAATATAATTATCTAAATAAATATTATAATATAATTTTGGTCTATGTAGATGCCTTTTATATTTCACCATATATCTATGAGATTGTATGACACTGCTACAAGACCGATTAAATGTCAAAGATACAACATTTCTTTGTTAAAATAATTATTTTTAAGTTGTTTTGGATATATTAGAACATGCGACATAATTTGTTATACAGTACTAAATAATATTACCAATAAACAAAGTATTTTTTTTTTTTTGAAAGGTTAATTGTATTATGAACGGGATAAGATTACAAGAGTTAAGAAGAAGGGAGGCAGTACAAGATCAGAACCAAAAACAGTAATCAAACAAGCCCAGATGCAAGTGAAGGAGGAGGAGGAAGGAGGAAGAAGACTGCTGAATCAAGGAAGAGAGATGTTCAGGTGAAAGGCAAGCTCACGAGATAGGGGGGATCGGTCCTTCCAGTTGATCGTGAAGTGTGACTTCACACTGCAGATGATCATCCTAGCACATTCAATTGGAGTGATGGCAGAGTTATTGTAGATTAGCTTGTTCCTGGCAGTCCAAATGTTATAGAGGTATGCGACAATCACAGCAATACGAATGCAATCCATAGGGCGGGGCTTTTTACTGGACCAGGATGCCAACCAGGGCCAGATGCGACCCAGGTAGGGCGCCGGGGCGGGGGTGATTGTCCAGCGAGACACGATATCCAATACCGTCATGCTATAGCCGCAAAGGTTCCAAAGGTGGTCGCCATCTTCAGGGCCAAGGTTGCATAGTCGACAATAATCATTGTTAATAATGTTCCATGTCCGGAGCTTGGAGAGGGTAGGAAGACGGTTGAGAACAGCGAGCCATGCGATGAAGGAGGTTTTGGGGACATTTGAGGAGAGCCAGATAGCAGCAAAGGGAGATGAAAGAGGGGCAGCAAGGGGAGGCCTGAATAAGTCATATGCAATTCTACTGGAGAAGGAACCATTAGGGCATGTGATAGCGTCCAACCTCGAGTAGTCTGGGAGAGGGGAGGGGATATCATCCCTGACAGAGAGAAGATTCTTCTAGAAAGGGGAGTGAGAGATCCGAGCATTGCAATTCCAGATGCTCTCACCACGCTTGAGCAGGTGGTGTTTAGCCCACATGTTCCAGATGCTAGGTCCACCCTGGTCAATGTCATACAGGATTTTCGCATGGGCAACCCTATTCCTAGTCACAAGGTCCGGAAAGCCCAGCCCACCAGCCTCTTTTGGATTGCAGATAGTCTCCCAAGCCACCAATGCCCTTCGGCTGTTTGCAACCCCCGCCCAGAGATAGGATCGCATCAAGCCGATAATTGTACTAATCAACTTGACAGGGAGAATAAACATTGAACTCCAGTAATGACAAGTCGCGAAGAGGATGGTTTTGATGAGTTGCGCACAACCGGCATAGGAGAGGGACTTAGCATTCCAGGAATGGATACGACGGGTGAAACAAAGTATTTTTATTTCATACACAATCATCAATCAAGATTTGAGAAAATAAAAATTAGCAAAAAAATATCAGATATTTAATGATTAAAATCATGACTCATATTTAATTATTAAAATCTATTTTTAACCCATAACTTAGAGAACCAAACAATGAAGTAAATTAATAATTATTTTAATAACAATGGTAAATTCTATGGTTAAATAATTGTTAAAAATCATACTTATACTATGTTTCTTATCAAAGTCTGATCAAAGTCAGATACAGACGAACCGTAAGATGGGGGTCGTGTGCATACGAGTGCACATACTTGTTTCGGTTCAAACCCAACACATAAAACCAACAAGGTTTCATCCTAAAACCAATTGACAATAGGAATAGTCCACCGACCTTATATGCTAGGCTCGAAATATCCCCAATTTTCGATGTGGGAGCTTATTATCACCAACAACTTTATTACAAAAATGATAGTTTAGTAAATAAGTATTCAATAAAAGATATGAATTCTCTTCGTATTAGCTAATTTTTTTAATTCAAGTAACAACGATCGATCAATTAGGTACATAAATCAATATAGGTTGGGATACTTCGAGTTCGCAAATCATTTCTGGCTGGGTAACTTCAGATTTCGGGTCTTTTTTTTGTCACTTCGTTGTCGGGTTACTTTGGATCAGATCTTTTTGGTTTTTCAAGGTCCTAGACGGGCTACTTAATCGGGTATAATCAGGTAACAATTATTTCGGGTTGCACTTGTGTTGGGTTTCGGGTTTAATCGGTTTGCATTGGGTCAAGTTTCAAATATACACTTTTTTAATCTTTTTTCGGTGATTGGACAAGTTTAAGTCGGTCAGTTTTTTCAGTCCGGGTTCAACATTGACAACTCTAAGTGTCGTCCCCTGGGTCCGGAACGAGAGTCTCATAGTCCGATCAACGAGTCTGGGGTTGAAGTACCCCCTCGCCTAGGGGCCGGCAATGAACATAGAAGCGCCAACGATATGCTATCTAAGCTAACTACACAGTATTTGTGTTTATAAGGATTTGCTTGGGTTATAGATCGTTTTTTATTGTGATTGTACAGCATAGAGCCCATATATTGAGCAACCGGTTTCTTAAAGTGGGTTATAACTCAAATTTGGGTTTTGGGTTCGACCCAGTCCATATATAGTAGCAAAATTCAGTTTTGAGGCCTCTTTGGGTAAGTTGTTGAGTCTAAACTCGTTCATAAAGTGAACGGGTTTGTGATTAGTTTTTTCTTGAACCGGGTTTAAGTTTTAAACGTACTTTAAAATGGCTCAGTAAGGAAAGGCAGTGAACAAGTTTGAACTGAGCTTTTCTTAGCCGATTTTGAGATGCACAGGTGCGTTTACTTGCACGGCCGTCAAAACTGATTCGCACCTGTTGTGCGTCTATTTACATCAATTATTTTGGGAGTAAATAAGATCCACTATGTTAAATATATCTCTACATTTTCAAATTTTCTATTACTTTTATTTATATTAATCTCAGCAATATATTTTATGAGCCTTTTGTCAAAATATTGCACCAAACTTTTATTTTAAAATAATAATCTGAATAAATAGGGTAAATACTTCATTTCTGCTATAAACATACAAAATATAAAGAACAATATTTGTAAAATATAAATTATTTTTTAATAAAATATAAACACTTATTTTTAATTTTTAAATAAATTTGTATGTTTGAGCTTCACACCTACATACCAAAAATTTTGTACTTCTAAACTAATATGTACGTTAGGTTCAAACTCACAACAAAAACTCGGCGAAAATTCATTATGATTATAACAATCATGTTCTTGTGAGACCACGTGACCGTGCCTCGCCATACCCGCGGTCGCGGCACCGCAGGTGCGGCTACGATGGGCCGCGGTTACGACCTACAGAGAAGGCGGCCGACTTTTTAGCCGACTTTCTTTTTCGTTCCTTCCTTGTCTTTGAATTTAACAAGGATGACCTTGTGAGTTTAGTAACCTTTGGAGTATGGTGTGCATGTGTAATATTCTTTATAACAGATTCTAACTAATGGACTTCTATGAATTGGGCTCACTAGTCCTGCTACAAAATATAAACAATTATATACACAACATGAGTTTTAGGATGGGGTTGATAAAAGTGATTTTCATTCGTTTAAATAAATGTATTTGATTTCATAGTCCTAACAGTTAGTCCGTCTGCCAATTCTTTTCGACATTTCAATTCAATAGTCGGCACGCCGTTTATGGGATCGAACCGCTTTCCTATATATATATATATATAGAGAGAGAGAGAGAGGGGGCAGTTCCCATGAGAACAGACTTATCGTATAATCATGAGAACAATCTTAGATCGTCAAATGATGAGTATTAAGGGTTGAGATATAGAGTATATATCATTAATAATAATTACGAAGAATAATAATTAGGAAACCAACAATAACTACGAATAATCCACTCAACCAACAATAACTACGAATAATACATTAAACGATATGACACCTTCTTAACAAAAACTAATAATAATTACGAATCTGTTCTCATGATTACACGATAAGCCTGTTCTCATATGATCTATACTCTATACCATATATATATATATATATATATTTGGTTCCATATAAGTTACGACGGAACATTCAAATTCTTTACTCGATGACCAAAGGATACATATCTTACCACATATACTCGAGGTATAAACATTCAAATCCATTTTTTGGAAGAAGAGCAGAAGATGGCAAGAAATAAGGTTACAGTTTCCACCGGTGAATGCATTCCTCCATGGTTATAGCTCGTTGGTCATTCCAACCTTAAGTAGACTCTTCCTAGGAACATCAAGCATCTTGTCAGTTTGCCTTAGATTCTTCCTCAAAAAATTATATCCATAGTCTATCATGATCTTCTTCACTAGACTCGAGCCATTTTTGGCAATCACCTCGGTCTCCCCCATCAGGTGAACAACTCTGGCCGTACACGCTCTTTCCAACACCTCAAGCTCTAATGTGTAGAGGATTGAACTCAAGTAGGTGAGTTCTACCGACATAATGACGACTATATAGGCCGGTTATGATGAGAAGTATGTTCTTCCATATCAAGATCATTACCAGCACCACGAATGTCGAGGTTATGCACTCCGCAAACACAACCGTGATTCCTACAATCATACATATTCATGAGTTATTCCGTAGTTAAACACAACCCGTCCAACAAGTGTCATTCAGCCAAACAGCACAGGGTTTCGTAGTTTTTTTTCCATAATATTTATGTTTAATTGTTTTACTTTTTATTATAAAAAATTATTGATAAAAAAGTTGACACAGACCCTCTGAAACTCATTGACGCCTTGACGGCCATATATAGATGCAATGATCGTATAGATTAGTATTTGTACCGTATGCATTTCCGATCTTCTCAGTGGTCCTGAAGCCAAGTGTGACGCATACACAAGCGATCATGAGGAAGTAATTAACCTCGGGGATGTATACTTGACCTTCATACTTGGCTGAGGTGTGAACAACGGTAAAACGCGGGAAGCATCCTAGCGAGAGGGATTGTTGGATGATGGAGAATGTACCGGAGATCATAGCTTGACTTGCTATGATTGCTGCAATAACCGCCACGACGAACACAGGCCAATACAGTGGACCTGGTATGGCCTTGAAGAATGCCTGGTCGTAGTGCTCGGGGTGTTGTCGGAGATAAGAAGCTTGACCGGAGTAGGCTATCATAAGAGAGGGGTAGACCACACAAAAGATACTGATTTGTATTGATCTTACTGTAAAATGAGTTAGATCAGCAAAGAGCGTCTCTATAAGTTTTGCATTATCATTTTAACTCATTGTTGGAAGGAATAAAGGGGGGAAATTGGGCATGTGTCACCTTTCTAGGCTACCTTGACGGCTTACCATCTTACCGTTATTAACTATTATATTATAATTTATGAACTATCCTTTTATAAGCTATGCACTATCCTTTATAAGTTTTGCACCATCATTTTCATTCGTTTCTGAAAAAAAAAGAAAAAAAAAATTTATCTATTGGAATATATATAAGTGATGAATTAGGCGACTGAAATATATATAATGAAATTTGAAGGTTGTATATGGGAATATATGAACCTATGATACAAAGAACAATGCCTCCGAGAGAAAAAGAAATACACAAAACATACATAAAAAAATCGCAAGTAAATGAATATTCAAGAAAATAAAAACAGGATGATCTAGCTAACATGAGTCAACGAGAGTGATTTACAAATAAAAGAAAAATATACCTGAGATGCAAGGAGTGAGGATCCCATCTCCAATGACCAAAGCAGTGGCGAGCATGGTGACAAACGTCCCACCTAATCATCAAAATTCCAATTCCAATTCCAATTATCGTGGAATAGTTGTATTAGCATAACATGTGGATAAGGTTTTATTAAGAGTTTTTATTTGTAAACTCCTCTAAATTTTAGACTCTAATTAATTTATCACTGTTATTCTAATAGGAGTATACGAGGAAAGGTTTCCATGCTCATATGCCCATATATACAGTCTCCGTTGTATGTGTACAGAAGTACCTTTCCCAAGGGAATTGGACACAAGGATGATATTATAGGTACCACTTTAAAGTAAGTAGGCTATGAGGAAAGGGTTTCACCATTGTCGTTGTCATTAGCATTTATGACGATGAAGACGTACTTGAGGATGGGCAAGAGAGTAACAGTGTAATAGAAAAGAGAAAGTACACCGATAATATCAATACCCTTGAGAAAGGTACTTCCGTACATATATACCGCGGAGACATTCCGATGTCTCCGTACGCCACCCCGATGCTTTGGAACGTCAGTCGGAGAATGACCGCCCAGCTCAACACCTATCAATATATATACCATTTTAGATGAGCTACAACGTACCAATTCACAATCACATGTAATACATTACATTCCTTGCCGCCATGCTCATGCTGACCTCCAACCTTGGCCGACTCCGTGTTCAGAGAATCGTGACGAAGTAACTTATGACTTGCGGCCGTCGTGGTTGCCGCGGTAGCTTCATCTCCGCCTCCACTCTCCATTTCTTACTCTCACACAAGGAAGAAGGAGGTGGCTTTGTTTTGGATTTGGAAAGTGAGCTCTATGTGTTTACTATTTAAAGACAATTTGGTGCCCTTTGAAATGAGATCAAAAACAAAATACAAATAGGTGTACATCAGCAGTGCTATTTTGGCATCAAAATCTGATTTCATTTAGAAAGTGAAAAGATTTTGACGAGATAAGGTAGCCTAAAATGATGCTCTTGAAACTTTACTTTAGCCCAACATTTAAAATATATTCTCGTTCATAAAATCAACGAACACAAATATAGTTTGAATTACCTGTTTTGTATGACAGCCTTCTACGTGGGCAAGCTTGTGGGATCCACACTTACTCCTTTACGAAGTTATCTACTATTAGACCTCTTTATATCCGGGTCGAATTCAGGTCGGACTTTATAAAATATTGAGCCCGTTTAGTCGGATTCGGATCGGGCTAGACCCAGCTATCGGGCTTGGGATGGGTGTCGTATCCGGCCCGGACGGGCTCGCGGTACCCGTTTTTAAGTTTCTTTTAAAAAAATATTATTAAAAAATGTTTTCAATTTAATTTTTTTAAAAATAAATTATATTTAAGATATTTATGTAAAATATATTAAATTTATTATAATTATACTACATATTTTAATTAGTAGTTAATATTATAATAATTATACTATAATTTTTTTATTTTTTTATTTATTGACAAGACTGTCGGGCTGGGCCTATGGCCTTGTCCAGATCCGGTGCGGCGGGCTTGGCGGACCGGGCTTTTCGACCCGCCCGAGCTTGTTTCCATATTCATACCCGCCCAATTTTCCGGCCAGACGGGCTGCCCGGATTTGAGCAGGTCTATCTATGATTGAACTAGCTTAAGGCCCGTACCTTGGGCGGGTTTTCTTTAGATAAAAAATTGTATATTTTCACTTTTATGGATCTTATATTAGATGTTTTTTTAATAAAATATTATATTTTGATTTTTATGTATATGTATTAGATAAAATTATTGTTGGAGTATTATATTTGTACCACAATATATAATTTGTATAATTTTCGAACTCACAATTTATACATAGAGATACAAATAATACATTTTTTGGCCTTTTGGTTAAGTTCAAGTATAAGTATTATTCATATCATTAGGTTTGTAATCGTGCTCCTCAAATTTTATTTTTGGATGTTTTTTTTTGATGGATTATCAGTACGATAAGATTTTGTTATCCCACATCGATTAGCAAGGTTGATAAATAAAAAATTCAAAGATTATACAAATAATACATTTTTTTTGGTATAATTATTATTCATATCGGATTAATATATGTTATGTGAGATAATTGTTAAAAATCATACTTACACTATGACTTTTATCAAAGTCTGATACAGACGGACTGTAGAGCGGGGGTCGTGTGCATATGAGCGTGTACATGCGCGTTTCGGTTCAAGCCCAGTACATAAGTCCAACAAGGTTCCATCCTAGAACCAATTGACAATAAGAATACCCATCGATCTTATATACTAGGCTCCTAATGTCTCCAACATGGAAACTTGTTATAACCAACAACTTTATTACAAAAATAGTAGTTTAGTAAATAAATTTTCAATAAAAGATATGAATTCTCTTCGTATTATCTAATTTTAGACTCTTGGATTCAATTCAAGTAACATCGATCGATCAATTAGGTACATAAATCAATTTATGTTGAGTTCTCAGATCAATTTTTGGTCGGATAGCTTCAGGTTTTGGGTTTTTGTGTCACTTCGTTGCCGGGTTACTTTGGATATGATGTTTTTGGTTTCAAGATTCTAGTCGGGCTACTTAATCAGGTATAATCAGGTAACAATCATTTCGGAATGCACTTGTGTTTGGTTTCGGGTTTAATCGGTTTACATCGGGCCAAGTTTCAAATATACACTTAATCTTTTTTCGATTGTCGGACAAGTTTGAGTCAGTCAGTTATTTCAGTTCAGGTTCAACATTGAGAACTCTAAGTGTCGTTCCCAGATCCGGAACATGGTCTCATAGTCCGATCAACGAGTCTGGGGTTGAAGTACCCCTCGTCTAGGGGCCGGGAATAAACAGAGAAGCGCCAACGATATGCTATCTAAGCTAACTACACAAAGTATTTGTGTTTATAAGGATTTGCTTGGGTTATAGATCTTTTTTTTTATTGTGATTGTACATTATAAAGCCCAGATATTGAGCAACCGGTTTCTTAAAGTGGGTTATAACTCAAATTTGGGTTTTGGGTTCGACCCAGCCCATACATAGTAGCAAAATTCAGTTTTGAGTCCTCTTTGGGTAAGTTGAGCGTAAACTTGTTGAGAAAGTGAACGAGTTTGAGATTAGTTTTTTCATGAACCGGGTTTAAGTTTTAAACGTACTTTAAAATGGCTCGGTAAGGAAATGTAGTGAACAAGCTTGAACAGAGCTTTTCTTAGCCGATTTCGAGACGAGCCCGACTCATATAACACTATGGATGATACACGAAACAAGCTACTCGGACTCGGCTCGCGTCCGGATCATCAAAAGCATGGCTCGGGCTCGGCTCGTTCGGCTAAAATAACACTATTTGAGCATTATTTTAGACGAGCTACTCGGACTCTGCTCGTTTATAAACAAGCCGAGCTTGAACATGAGTTTGGATGGTTCAGCTCATATAACATCCTTGTATAGCTCCCTATTTGAAATCGTTTAATTTGAATTCGATCTGAGCTCGTTCGCTATCAAACAAACTGTATTTAAGCAATAATGTCGGTGTAAATTTAGATTCAGACTATTTGACTCGAATAATCACCCTAAAGTTGACTACACGAGTCGATACTCTCCGATAATATGTGTTGTTATATGTATTGAACCACGCGAGTTCGGGCTTCTTAGCTTAACTAAACAAGCCAAATATGATCACACTTCAACCTCGATTCAATCCATTTTCATATGAGCCGAGCATAAACATACTAACAAACTCGACTCGTTCGACTCGAATAATACTTCTCGAGCCATGGGATCAAACATGAGTAATAATGTCAACCTACCGACACATCATATGGATGACGGGTGGATATGCGCAGCCTTTATAGAAAGTCAATTTTGTACATAGTCATCCTTTGTCCTTGTGTATCAGTGTATCTTCATTTACGAGGGAGCTTTGTTAAATATATCTCTATATTTTGATTTATTTTCAGTTTTTTCTATTACTTTTTTTTATATATCAATCTCAGTCATATTATATTTTATGAGCTTTTTCTCAAAATATTGAATCAAACTTTTGTCTTAAAATAATAATCTTAATAAATAAGGTAAATACTTCATTTTTGCTATAAAAATACAAAAAATAAATAAAATATGTTTATAAATATGAATAGTTTGTTGATAATATATGAACACATATTTTTAAGTTTTTAAATAAATTAGTTGTAAGTAAAAAAGAAACTAAGTGGATTTTGATAACATTTTCTTTTTATTATATTTCTGTAATAAAATTTTTGCTAATATTTTAGTTCATATATTCTTTTATACTATTTTATACTATTTACAAATGATATTTTTGAATTATTTTGTGACTAGTATTTATTATACTATTTGTTATTTTATATTATCTAATATATTGGTTTATATTTATTGTAAAATATGTCTACTAAAAAAAATATTTTAAAAATAAATGAACGATTGTCGTCCAAATAGTTTCACAAAATTTACACTATTAGTGAGTTGAAATATTATTTTTCATTAGTTTGAAGTAATATAATGTATATTAATAATATGAGAATGCATAGTATGTATTGTTTACTAACTTATATATACGAGACTTAACCTTATAAATGAAGTTGATAAAGTCCGAGAATGCCATCCGGAAAAATAGACGTGTATGGACATGCCATAAAATTCGATCGAACTAAAAAGCTTAACCCGTCTATCTGACTGGATCAGATCCGGACAAGCCGAAAAGTCCGACCGAGCCGCTTCCGCGATTTAAAAAAATATATTAATAACTATTATATCAAATAATATCTCATTAGATATGATTATAATATTATGTATAATTATAAATATTTAACATTATTATAAATAATATATATATATTACATATCTTAAATATATTATAATATAAATAATTTATATTTATAATAAGAATTAATTTTTTTAAAAGGTACCTAGCCTATAGTAAATGAAATAAGATTATATGGAACATTATTGTGTCAGAAAATCAGAATACAAATCATGTGTTTATGTGTTAAAGCTCGACAAACGATCCAGCCACACATTTTTCGTCGTATTTCATTTGGTTTTTCCTTTATAAAGTCATCGATTGTTTTAGGCAATCTTTTGAAGGGTAGATTTTTTTAACCTCAACTCATATTTGTTTACTACGTAGTTGTATAGCAAGATTTGGGACGTTGCTTCCGGGTTTGAGTGTTAATCCTTACGTTTGTGTGTCGTTTTCTTTTTTGTTTGTTGAATTTTTCTTTTCTATATTCCGTAAAATGGAAGGGATAGGCGGAAACTATGCCTGCTCAAGGCCCTCGGTCAAAATATCAACCGACGGATTTGTAGAGTGTACATGAACAAGGGTGATGGATCTGTTCCGGACATGGCCACACCGAATATGATAGTCCATCTTGATAGGTTTCATTCTCTCATAAAAAACCGGTTTTGAAGCAATATGTAAAATTGTTTGGTTGTCACACCATAGACATATAGGACTTGGTCACACATAATATGGTACTGGGTCTTGATATGTTTCAGTTCTTATAAGAGACTAGGTTTGAAGCAATATGTATGTTAATTCGCTTGATTGTCACATCATAGATTTGTAGGGACTTATGAAAATAACTTATTGACTATTATTATGAAAGTCTGAAGCCAAAGCACTTCATTAGCCTTGAACAAATCTGGGTAAGCCGCCACAGGTGGCCTGTCCAAAAATATGGACATAGACAACCAGTTTGGACATGAACCGACCTGGATTTTTACAAGAAGGTTAGTGTAAGTGTTTTGCCCTCGGGATCAGCCCGGCTTGTATAAATATAAATAAATAAATAACTAAGTTCCTTAAATATCACCTGACATCACCCAAAAATTACTTTTTACATTCGCTTGAGTTGAATGCTAAAGTTTCTACTTCCTAACCCTAATTCTCATTTTTTTTTTTTTTGTATAATCATATAATGTATATATGTTTGTGGAGTATGGACCATACGGATCGCATGTGTCATGTCAGAACTAGGAATGCATTGAGATTTGAATAGTGAAGCATTCATATGAATTATGATTGATGAAATCGACTTATTTGGGTATGGGATACCACACAATATTGTACGTAACACTAGCTTTGCCAAGAATGTATATCTAATATATGAGGTTGAGATTTTGTGTGGAAAGATTGAGATTTTATGTTAGATGAGTAATATTGAGTGTATTTACAAATAAATTAATTGTGTCGTTGATAAATTAATCCATCAAAAAATTTTACTCTAAATCTCAACCCGCAAACCCGGATGTCTTCACGAATAAAAAGTGACTTAAAACGTTGTCTTTATAAAAATGAGCACTAATCATGATCGTCTTGATCGTTCAACTAGGTAATCACGATCCCGAACCTTTTGTTTTCATCCACGAGAATGTTTTAGGATAGACTACCTATAGGAGGTAGTTCAGCCTAACCACGTTCCATTATAAAAAAAGGTAAAAAGAAAAAAAAAAAAAAAAAAGGGAGAGAGGAGAAATTATATGAGTGACACACAAGCATGCATGCAATATCATACATTATAGATATATATGACATTAATTGAGAAGGGATGGACAATATCTCCACCAGCCAACTGCAGAAGATTTAATTTTGTCTACTTTGGCACCAAGTTTCGATATTCAACCTTACATAGTATGTAGCTTAGTCTCAATACACTTCATGTTCGATCATTATATATAAGCCCATCCAACACTCTTGATTTTCATCACAAAACACAAACAACAAAAATGGCTTCCAAGGCATTATTTCTTCTTCTTGCTCTTCTAGCCTTTGTTCTTCTTCTCTCCTCTGAGGTTTCTGCAAGGGATTTGGCTGAAGCTTCCAAGAGTAAGACCCAAAGCTTTCCTAGCTTTCTTAAATTCTGCATTTAAACCGTTTCAGGGTTTGTTTGGTAAGATTTTCGTTAAATCGAAAATCGGTTTCGAGATAACTCAAACTGATTTCAGTGCAGAATTTAAACCATTTTAGGGTTTGTTTGGTACGTAACATTTCCGTTAAATCGAAAATCGGTTTCGAGATAACTCAAACTGATTTCAGGTGCAGAGTTTAAACCATTTTAGGATTTATTTGGTAAGATTTCCGTTAAATCAAAAATCGGTTTCGAGATAACTCAAACTGATGCACTGAAATCAGTTTGAGTTACCTCGAAACCGATTTTCAATGGGTTTAAATTATTTCAATGTTTCAGTGATTTATGGATAAGTTGATAGTTTAAATTTATAATCTTAGACAAACACCATCTTTTATCTCTCAGTAGCCGAATTAGGTCATTCATATTTGATTCTTGTACACGATACAAACGAGCCCTTACATATTTTATCACACAATTGGCTAATTGCTGCGAAGAAAGAAATGTTATCACATAGATCATATAAGGTCAATAAGATAGTTTTTTTTTTTATCGCCAATCGACTTAGTATGTAATATTGTAATATTATCGGAATTATGTGTTGGATTTTGTGTCACGTGGCACGACTATATAGATGTGTCAAACTTCACATTTTAATTGGCTCATAATGATAAAATTGTGCAACGGACTTGGTAATCTATTGCTAATAGATAAATGATAAGATAAGATAAGATAAGATAAATGAGCGATATAATACTAAATCGTATTGTATTAATGTGTTTTTACATTATATTTTGAAGGTGATACCGCGAATGAACTCGAAAACGCCAAGTACGGAGGATACCCTGGAGGAGGAGGAGGATACCCAGGCCGTGGTGGATACGGGGACGGTCCCGGTGGATACCCGGGTCGTGGTGGTGGTGGTTACGGAGGTGGGTGTCGGTACGGATGTTGCGGACATGGATACTATGGGCATGGTTGTAGGTGTTGTGCTTCGGCTGCTGAGGCCTCCCAAGATGCAACATCAAACAAACCACAGAACTGATCGATCGACCCAAACGTACTTGTAGTTTTTACGTACTTGAGACGTAGTACGTAGATGAACGTGCATGGGACATGCATGCATGAATAAAGAGTTATGGCTCTTGTTATCTTTTAAGTTTACGATGTAATATTGTAATACCTTTTTCATATATGAGAGCTGAGTCGAGTATCGTTATGTATTTTTATGATGAGTTAAAAATATATCGATGTGATATTCGAATTATATTTCAAAATGTTTTATTTGATGTTAATTTGTATGTGATGAACACGTAATGAAGCTCTCACTTCAATGATTTATATACATTTGAAGCCATTAATGTGATATTTGACTTTAGAATCGACCTCTATATGTATAAATGTTTGTTGGAAATGAAGAAAATCTAAGTAATATATAACTATACAGGATATATATGGACTTTTAATGTTATATGATAGAAAATAAATAAAAAGTAAAATGACTAACTAGTTATTTTAGTATATTAATTTATTAAGAGTACTTATAAGATAAACTTATTAAGTAAATATATTCTTAATAGAGTAATAGTGGAAGCCAATTAAAGTGGTAAAAATAAGAGGTGTCTACAAAACAAAAGCTCATAAAAAAGAGTCTACTTCGATCAACTCTTTCATAAATTAATCAATCGTATAAAAGTTTGGATATCTACGGATAATTGACTTATTCGATTGGTTAAATATTACCAGATATTGGTTGAATACGTATTGGATATATAACAAACATACGTTTTACAGAAAACCATATTCGGCTATTCGAACTATGTTACCTACATACCCCTAGTTTTTCCAATCTTTGATGTATGATGTTGATAACGGGGTTATAGGTTATTGCTAATGGTCTCGAGCTAGTATGAGTTCAAGCTCACAAATAGGTTGTAGTCGATGCAGATTCGCATACAAATGGTCTATCGGCTCATTTAGAAGGACTTGGTATCCTCCCCCTCCCTTTTAATTTTAGTCTTGTATGTCGTTGTCAAAGCTTCATTCATATAGAATGGAGTATCCGGTTTCAACACGTACATTTACCATGAAGCAAATTGCATCACGAACTAGAATAGTCTTATCCATCGTTAATAAACAAACTCACAACTCAAGAACTACTATTCCGGTCACCAATTGATGGTACGAAGAACTTTACGGTATTTCTGTGTTGGGTTCAGGTCTAACACGCATGATCGCATCTACTAACATATGAACCCCCATGTTATATGACCCACCATAATTTCTCATGGTATAAGAGCGCTGTCCGTTCACAAGTCTTGGCTTATCGGCCTTGTCAGCCTCAAGACAGTTGATAACTTGATTATGATTGTCATTTGATTTTAAGATAAAACTTTGTTAAACCCGATGCTCAATTTCTATATCCCAAATATGACATTTACCTTAGTTGATCTCTATCTTGTCTCTTCATGATGGAAACTTTGACTAGGTCACCTAACAAAAATCAACAAGAACTTCAATTTTGACTAACTTCAACTAATTGAAACACAAGCTAGAATATGACAAATATCTGTTACAAACAAATATATTCGACTTCCACACATATTAAAGGTCACAAATGTGATGTATGTATTATAAAGAATATTCAATATTAGTATTATTATTTATTTTATTTTTTTTTGAAAACGAAAAACGGTTAGGATGGACTATCTTCTAGAGGTAGTTCATCCTAAAGCATCCTTGCGGATGAGAACACGAAGTTCGGGATCGTTAGAATAGGGTGTGTTGGGGTTCGAAATTTCCAAATGGGTCAATCGGTCAGCAACACAGTTGATTTCTCTGAGCAAATGTGTAATATTAGTATTATTAATGTTATTATTATATATTTATATAGTTTCAAAAAAAAATTAGCTGATTGCAGGGACGAGCTATCTGTCATGAGTCATGACTTCTGGTTAATTGACTGCCAAGAAGACCGAATCTAAAATGGAACTTTAAACACAGTAGCTGACATTAATGTCAGAATTGCCAAGATTTCAACACAATGTTATTCTTTAGTTGAATGTTGGATAAATGATTTTTTTTTTTAAATAATTAAAAAAAAGGGAATATTTTGAAAATAATCGCCTACAGTAAAACTAATTTTGAGGATAAGAAGAAAGTTAGGGTTGGAACATACCCGCGGTTTAAAATTGTGAGTTTTACTAGTTTTTTTTTAGCCAGTAGGAATATTAAAGGAACCTACCGTTCAAAACGTCGGGTTTATTGTTTATTTGAAAAAATGAATGCAGCGGAGTTTACCGGGGGGAAATATACACGTAAGCCACAGTTTGAAACTGCGGATTTTTTTTTAACACATATAGACGCGTCACAGGTTCCATAAAAGTGCTTCTCAATACAATTTCCTTTAAATTCATTAAAATTTCATGGATTGATTCTTGAATACCGACTATAGTAGAATATTTGTGTGGTATTTTCTAGATTTTGCACGTGTATACATGTTCCTTCTATTTCTACAAGCAGAGCTCTGCGCTTTGCAATTCCTATTGTGTTGGCTTGACCTTTCATAAGTGGAGATAGAATGAAGCGTTCATAATAAAGACGTTTACTATCCGTTCTTGATTGAAAAAAATGAAGACACCGTAATTTCAAACTACGGGCTATTCATGTAAATTCGTAGTTTAAAACTACGGGTCTGATCCGAACCTACCTTTTTTCCTATTATCACCTTGCCTAATGCAAGAAATATTCTTCCTTTTCTGATCATTTTAGAAGAAAAAACTTTGAAATTTTTTTCATAAAATCTCTATTTAACTTTATAAACTTGGTTAATAATTCAACAATAATTTGAACAATAAAACGAAAAGTATAAATGGAATTTGACACATATACATCAATAAAGGAATTGTAAAAGAAATGATTTTGTATGTGTAAAAGAGAGAGATTGCTTGTAGATGAGACTTGCCATTTGAATCATCATTACACATTAATTCTCTGTAAAGCACAAAGGAAAACATAATAATGCATCTTATTATAAGATAATAAAAGGATGATTAGAGATAATCACAAACCGACCTTTATTAAAAAAATTGAATCATATCTTAGCACTTAGATTTTTTTGTTGTACTTAACACTTAGATTTTAACTCATGTCTATATGATAGATTAGTGTATGTTTGAGAGTGTAAAAACAGTAAAAATAGAGGTAAGTTTACCGTTTTACTGAAGGGGTTTGGTAAATGGTAACTATAGGGAAGGTTAATTTTTAGGGGATCCTTTGTCCGTACGGCAAGAGTTATTTCATTGTTTTTTTTTGAAAATAGAAAGCGGTTCAAACCATTAGACGGTGCACCGTCCAATGGGTCGAAAGGGCGAAAAAATTGGCAGACGTCCTAAACCGTCACGAATGACCACAAAAAAGGAGAAAAGAAAAACACAAAAATAATCAAAAAGAAACCCGAAAGCAAACAAGTCTTCAAGGGAAAGCAGGACGATCTAGCCAGCAGGAGGCACCGAGCATAAACGTTCATCATCGAAGGTAATACACAGGGAGGAAGTCTGGGAAACAACTGTGGCACCTCAGATTTGGACTGCAACAGAGCCGTCAGAGTCGATCACAAATCCACGCCCCCTTCTCAACGAACGCACAAAACCGCCAGCAAATGACTGCATCAAACCTTAGAAGAACTTGATGAATATAAGAGTTATTTCATTGTTAAACCTTCTTTGTATCAATAATTGACTATTTTTAAAAGTAAAAAAAAGATATGTATTTACGAGTAGGAATGGCAATTATACGATATTTAAAAGTAAATTATGAAATATTGAATATTTGCAATATAATTATCCAACTCGAGAAATAGGTGAAAGTCTGAAAAGTTAGATGAGATATTTCATCCAACCCAATACACCAGAATTATCTAAATTTTTATATATTTAATCTTAAAATTTAAAAAAATATTAAAATCTTTTTTAACTATTTATGTTATAATAACACATTATATAATTGAATATTATTTATTGAAATTGTATTTTAAAATATATATTTGTTTTATATGAAAAAATACTAAATAACAAAACATAAGTTATCAATTATATTTTTTAATATACCAATAAACTCGACCTACCTGTTTACCCAACAGGTAATGGGATAATGTACTTGATAAAACTAACGTGTGGGTAATATCTGACAGAAGTAATCACCCACTAATCATTCGACCTATTGTCATTCCTATTCGCAGGGATACGTCCATATAAACCAAAACCCTTAGTAAAATATAGTATAATGCATCAAACAAATTAACCTTCTATTATTACTCTTTATATTAATATCTATATACATATATTAAAGCCAAAACATTTACTTCAACGTGGTTCATCCTCACATATAATATGCCACATGGCATTTTCTTAAAATTTTGATTTTTTGTAAAAAAATTATATATATAGTTGCCATATTTTAAATTAGTAAATAAAATAATAGTAGTATTATCCTATAATAGAACTTATATATATCTACTTACCAAAAATGTCTTTTATATATACACACATATACATAAACATACTTCAAATTATACTAATAGAATCATTATTCTATGATAAAACTTATACCAAAATAACTAATTTATTTAATTATTAATATATATAATAAACATATTGTTTCCCTTTTTAGTCTTACCACAATCTTCAATATACTCTTAAAATATTCTTCTCATCTTATTTTAAAAATTTTCCCACTTTTAATTATAAAATGATTAGATAGTTTATTTTTCTAACTTTAACATATAAATATATAATTCTTATATTAATTAGAAAATATTATTATTGAACTATTATAATATAATTATTACATTTTCTTTGTTTTTTAAGAATATTATTTAAAACTACCTACGATAATTTTGTAATTGAACTTCTTAAATATTCTCTATTTTAACATTTATACTTTAATTTAAAATTTTATTTTTTATTAACTTCATGCAACATTTTATTTTCTTGTGCATTTTAATTTTGTAATTATACTAATTTATAAATAAATAAAAAATTATTAATATCGATAATAGTTAGGTTGTTTCCATTTTTAGTATTACCATAATCTTTCTATACTCTTAAGATATTCTTCTTATATTTTTTTTGAAAATTTTCCCACTTTTAATTATAAAATAATTAGATAGTTTATTATCTTAGCTTTAACATATAAATATATAATTATTATACTAATAAGGAGAAATTCACTAGCTTAACAAATTTATAAATTATTATAATATAGTTATTACATCTTTGTTTTTAAAAAATATTATTTAAAACTACCGAAAATAATTTTGTAATTGAACTTTTTAAATATTCTATATTTTAACATTTATATTTTAATTTCAAGAATTTATTTTTATTTTTCTTTTAATTTTTTATTCACCTTTTATCATCTTCATAAATAGTCTACTAACATTAATTTTAAATAAGATATGTAATATTATATTTTATTTTTAAAAAAAAATATTTAAAATACTTAATATAATTTATTTAGTTTAGTTTTTTAAAATTACTCTATCATTAAAATTATTATGATACATCAATATTGTTTATAAAATTTACCTATTCTTTAAAATTATTTTTAACGATATATTTGATTTGTTTACCCGTGCCTTGGCACGGGAATTAAACTAGTTTATGTTTACGATTCTAGTTCAATTTGAACTGAATACATAACCTAATCAAATGCAAATCATTAGCAAGGAGCTTCACCTGCGGCAAACCCTAAGCTTGAGCAACTAAAAGCTTTAAATTTTTAAAGTTACCAAAAGCTTAAATCCATGATGATATTTCACCTACTGATAATGAAAGTTGTCACATCATTTATAATGCATCGAAAGTTATCAAAGCTTTGTGATAAGGACACACATGGGGCCTCTTTAGAGGACTTTAAAGCTATTATCCAACAACAAAACAAACTATCCCACAGATCTTACAGTCGAGAAAAGGAGATGAAAATTACTTTCTACCATATTCTCTAATTATTTGTATATTTTATTTGGAATTGTTGAATACACGATTGATTAAGGATTCGAACTCAAATCTTCAAGCCGACACTTAAGGAGTCTAGCGCCACTTTACCACTAGATCAACTGAGTACTGGTAGTTCAGGTTCCGTTTTTGCCTTTATTCTGTTTAAGCTTGGCATGAGCCTCAACTTTATTGGATATTGTTGAAACTCAGGTTTTTATGTGTAATAAATTGCAACATGTTGTGTAAATAGTTAATTATAAATAGTCAATCGTATACATAACATCTATTTTCATTTGAAGGTTAGAAAAAAGGGAAATTTCAGATGATGCTCTTGTGTTTTAGACTTTTTTGGATATACCTTTTTACCATTTATAGGTTAACATTTTAAGAAAATAAAAGAATAAGTTATTCATTCAAATATATATATATATATATATATATATATATATATATATATATATATATATATATATATAGCAAATAAAAATTATGTTTTCCACATGAAAATGTTGATTTTCTACAACATGGGATATATTCTGAAAAATTATAAAGCTCAAGGCAGCATCCGGAAACTAAAAAACTCTTAGGCATAATCCGTAAAAGGCTACAACACAGGGCACCATCCAAAATTTCCCAAAAAAATGAAATTTAAAAAAGAAACTCAGGTTTTATAATTTAAAAATATAATATTAATTAAGAGAAATAATATGTGTAACAAAATAATACTGTATTTTCTTGATTTTCTAGATAAAATTATTTAGTAAATTTTTTAATTTGTGATACTCAAAGTAGAACATGTCTTTGTGGTTCCCCAAACAGGACCTATCCAAAACAAACAAGATTTCTTAAAATGTAAGTATAAATTAAGCAGAAAGATAAGCAGGGAGCTTTTTAGTCCACCCTTAGTATGATGATTCCTTATCCTCTTGTTTTGTTTAACATAAGTGTCATTATTTCATCTTAGACACCATAGTCAGTTTATTTCTCACATTGGATGCAAATGCAATGAATTAGGTTATCAGTCTTTATTTCCAATAAATTAAAGGCACGTTTGGAAGCACTAGAAATCATTCCTGGTAACGGAATGATTCCGAATCAATCAAAAAATACGTTTGGTTAGACGACTTTTAACATATGAAAGCAATTCCATCATTACCATTTCCTTTCCTCACCTTTATCCGATTTCATTTCGTTTTCATGCCACCGCTCCAACCAAACGGGCACTAAGTTGTTTTCATAGATTATAAACCGTTTAATTATGTTCGGATTTGGTCTAGGTGTGAAAACTGGTTTTATTTTTCTTACTCGTGAACCGTAGTTCATGGTCAGTCCAATTTGGGTTTTATGATCCGGTCCGAAAGGTGTGTAACAAGGGTATTCAAATCCGGTTGGTTGTGTTTTGTGTAACCAAGATTTCTTTCACCGTAATTTCGGATAATAAAATTTTTAAACCGTAACCATATCACTAGAGGTTGGTTAACCTCAATCGGTTAACCAACCTTTTCTTTTCCATTTATAATTTTAGCGTTTTTTCTAACCATCAACTAGGGGCCTGTTTGGTTCCAACTCCGGAAACGGAAACGGAATGGAAACGAATTTAGTCCATATGTATATCCTTATTCATGAAATTCTATGGAATCATTCCTTGTGTTTACATGAAAAATGCACTTGCATCCCCATATTTTATTACCCTATAAGGTATCAAAAGTAATCAAATTCAACTCCAATTACTTCAAATCACAAGGAATGATTCCAAAAACTTTCATGAACAAGGGTATACATATGGACTAGATTCGTTTCCATTCCGTTTCCGATTTCGGAGTTCAAACCAAACGGGCCCTAAGTCTTTTAGTCTTGGTTTAGAATATTTATTCAAATATTTCTATGTATATATATTATCCCAAATCACCTAATACCCAAAAATGCAAAATAGTGAACCATAACTAAACCAAGAAAACCAATTTAGTTAATCAAACCAAAAAAAAAACTTATGGGGATTGCAAATTGGAAACCCAAATCAATCATTCAATAAAACCAAGCATAAAACAAAAAAGGTAAGAGAAGGAATAGACAAATACCCCAAGAAGAAGCAAGGCTTTGATGTCAAACTATTGTAAGCCATGTGCATAAAAGCAACTAAAGAGGAATAAATAATGCAATATTTCTATCCTTTTCCATTTTTATAGAAACTCTCTTTTACCTTCTACCAGCTTTTCTTTTCCATTAAAATACTATCAACTTTGCATATTTTAAAGCTTCCATCCAGCTCTAAAGTTCTGAGGAGCCTAGCAGTACCAATTTCAGTGCATGTGAAAATATGTCTATTGGCCCATTAACCCTAATTTTAAAAAGCATTATTAGGTGCAAATGAAGAGAAATTATTAGCTTATACTTACCTCTAACATTCTGCTGACACAACAACCAGCAATCCATATCCAAGCTTTTTTCCCTTTTTCTTTTCCACTTGGAGTGTATATATCTGTCATTTTTAGATAGTTTTTCCACCATTGTTGGATACAATCATAAGCTTCTTTCTTGGGTGAAGATGGGTATTGCCGGGGAGCTCGTCCGGAGCGTGTTCTCGAAGAGACAGTCTACTAAGATTTGTGAAAGCAATGTGAGTCATGTTTGAATATAGATGTAAATACAGTTTTGCAGTTGTTAAATGATTAATATGAACTGTGTTTTCTGTGGAATTGTTCAGGAGAAGAGTAATTCAATGGATAAAAGAAAATGGAGCTCTGTGAGAGCTTACCTTTGTGGTGATGAAATGATGTCGGTTCTTGCAGATGAGGATTCAATGTCTGTGAAGTGTTCAGAGGCTACTGTTACACAACCAGTTGAAGATGAGATGCCGAAAAGAGAAGATGTCGAAAGGCGAGAATCGAAGATAGAGAGACTTGGAGAAGATGAAGTTGAAGATCAGCATTCAACAGATATGCAGGAAGCTGCAGCAATTGTCATCCAATCGGCTTTCAGAAGCTTCATGGTTAGTCCAAACAATTTCATGTGTATGGCAGATTTAAGCATCATTATTTTATATATATATCACATATAATTTAGCAATTGATTTACACTTTTAACCCAAAATTTAACCTCTATAATATACATATAGCTACCTTGTTGAACCCCTACCTAAAAGTTTTGCATCACCCTACTTTAAGTGTTCGGTTTATCTTTTGACATAAAATTTAAGGAAAGTATTAAACTAATCAATATTTTAGAGTTTTCCGAAATCTTACTACTTATGAGATACTTACCACCCCTTTTTGGCCAATGAATGAAGAGTTTGGAAGAGTCAACAAACACAAATTTCGCTAAAACGACATAAAACTTGATCAAAATGCAATAAAACGACCTCAAAAGTTGGAGTAAATAATTTTGCCCACCATACTGTTGTTTGTAAGCACTAACAAAATTCTAGTACATGAAAATAGATGAAGGAACATGTTTGTAACACCATAGATAACTACAATTGATTCTGAAGCAGCTGCTTTACATTGCAGATGAGAAATCAATTAAAAGCAATCAAGTCGATGGTACTCACCGAGGAGTTTCTGAGGGGAAAAGAGAGTCCAGGAAGGGTTTCTATGGGTACATCAGTTGAAGTTCAAACTGGAAACTCAGTTGACATCGTCTCAATGCATGACGAATCAACCCCTTCCCACAAGAAGATGCAACATAAGCAAAAGTCTCAGATGTTCAAACCGAAGGTAAAAAAAATTATGTCAAAATATACAATGCCAACATATTTGGTATAAAGACGGCAATATGGAGTTCTGACGTATAATTTCATAGGAGGATTGGAATGACAGCACACTTGATAGCAATGCATCAAAGATGAGAGTGCAAAACCGAATGGAAGCAATGACAAGACGTGAGCGAGCTCTGGCTTATGCATTCTCTCAACAGGTGTCTATTTTTGTATTTTGTTAACAATGAATGTTTTCAAAACGAAGTGGTTTTGACAGAAAATGTGGTGATTATTGTACCTTTGTAGCTAAGACAATGTTCGAAGAAAAAACCAGTGAAAACCGAAGGGACGGAAACTAACATGGGTTGGAGCTGGCTTGAGCGGTGGATGGCAACTCGTATTCCAGAGGGTTCCTCGGTTGAAGGTCAAATGACTGAGCAGCTTGCACCTGTCACTGATACAATGAAACCAATCATCAAGAAGAAATTTCTGGACCTGTCATTTGAAGAAAAGGAAAGTTGTGGATCCAATGAAGTGCCTGTTCAAATGGATAGATCACAGACAATTGTACAAGAGGGCGAAGAGCGATTCAAGCCGACTGAAAGTAGGCTAACAGCTATGAAACCTGTTTCGAGAAGGAAAACAGTTCCAACTAACCATAGCCCAAGAGATCATATGAAGGTAGTTCCACAAGCATATCCATAAATAGAAATTTTTCATGCACGTATGATGTGAGGTTTGCTCTGGTGAAAATATTACTTATGGTGAAAATAAAGGGCATAAAAATGCAAAAATACGTGTTATAATGTGCATATTTAATGAAGGATGCCCTTTTTCATACTTGTATGCACATTATGACAAGTATTTTTGCAATGCCTCTCATTTTTTACAATACGAGAGCTCCTCCCATATGATGTACTGAAGCAAAAGGAGAACAAGAAACATCAATGATCCTGAAACAATAGATAATCCTAAGTCTTAAATATCCTCTACATTCGCACTATGGACATGTGAAACTTTCATCACCTCATAATTTTACAGTTGCAGGCGAACAAGAAAGATATTTCCAAGGAAGTGGAAAAGGACATAAAGCAGAAAGTAAAGCAAGTGGGAGGAAACAAGAAAGAAAACTCACTTGAAGAACATTCATCTGAACTATCATTTGGTGGCGAGGCTGCCGAAAACTCGAAGTGCGAACCATAAACTCAAATAAAAGCAGCCCCTTTGCTTCTTTATCTATTTTACCGTGCCTCACAAGGCTCTATTATCTGGTGGACTCATTTTGTACATTTATAATGAATAATTAATTTCTCTTCTCCTATAAAAAAAAATACACTCTCAAGCTAACTAGACAAGATTTATAATACTTAAAGATAAGTCATTGTACTTCACAGATTCTACAAGCACTGAAGGTGGTAAACCGTTTGAGTAGGCATCTACTCATGTTCAAAGTCAATATCAAAGAAAAAACTAAGTGAGACTTGAGAAGCTTCTCTTATTGTGAAGAATGAGAGGAGTGTAACGTGCACAAACATGAGTCAATCTGAATATTTTGTTGCACATTTTATAACTATGAAAAGGTGCTTATTATTCAAACTATGCACTTCTGCTATCTTGGAAAGAAAAAGTGCACAATTTTAAAATGTGCACTTCTAAATAATGTACAATTTGTGCACATTATTTTTACATATATAGTTGTGCATTTTACGCTTCTTACTTTTCACAATAAGAGAGCATCTCAGTTGACTCCTTCTCATTGATATTAATGTATCAGTAAATGCACTCAAGATATAAAACTCACAAGGTCAAGAATACAGGATAGGAAAAGATCATCTTGAATGTAGTAAAGAAGGCAGGTTCACTATACTTCAGTGAGCAAATAATGCATCACGAACACCAAGATGCTAATTATTTATAGCAGATACAATGATACAAACATTAGGAACTAATAATTAAAAAAATCAAAGTCAACAGATGCCATGCAGCACCAGAGTGATGATACAAAATTCAGCAATATCTTCACACAAATCATTGTACAAATGACAGGACAAACATTAGTCTCACGGATTAGCACCACCGAGGTCACAGGCGAGAGAAATCCCTACTGGATAAGATCTGAGTATTCTTGTTTTTGTGGTAGAAACATTCTTCCCATGAATTTTGTCAAGGTCGTCCGTTTTGGCACCTAAGGTTGGTTTTTGCACAATAGTTGAATTGTTTGGTTCCACAATGAATTGGAGGCCCTGAAAGCATATTTTTGGACAAAGTCAGGGTAAGGGCAGGTCTACTGGTTTCAAAGAAAAGATAACCAAACTCGACAAACCTTGATAGGATTTTCAGTGTATGTAACTTTTGGATGGTCTGCGGGCTTAGATTCAATATTCTATATGAACAAAGTAACGAGACAACTTTTTACAAATGGCATTCAGTGTAACAGCAACATCAGCAAGAAAATAGACCGGAAAGTAAAAACTATATGACAAACCTGGAAAGATTTAACATTTAGGCCACTTCTAATTCCTCCAGCTACATTGCAGAGATACTGCAGACCCGAATTAGTCATATCCTGAGTCATTCATAACAAACAACAAAAAAACTTAGCACTTTAAGAATTTAGCAATGGCATCCTTAAGCAAAAGCATTAGGCTTTAGAGATACCTGTTTGTCCTCGATTAAGTTGAGTTTTCCCTCCTGGCAGTTGGACAACATAATGATTAACTACGATTCGTGGAAGATAAAGATATGCAACAATACGAAGCAGTACTATCAATCTAAACCATTTTGCCCAGTTTCTTTCTTAGCTCTCAGCTTATACAGCAATCGAACTTCTACAGCCAGATTTAAATTATGTCAAGTGGTGAAGAAATGTTGCTCTCTCTTCGCAGACACCAATTTTAGCCAAAAGTATACATGATTTTATCCCCAAATATGATAAATATTATACACATGTTTTAATTCATGTTTGACATAGTACATGAATCAGAAGATATAACGTGATCTGGGAGATTCTTTTTTTCCCATCCTAGTTGGGTGTTTCCTCTTTTTAACTTAAATACTACTCACTCCTATGTCAAGAGATTCAAGACAACACTTCCATGACAAGTGTGCGATGAAAGAGGAAAGGACAAGGTGAATTAAGGTCATGGTACCTTGCAAACTGTTTATGCCAAAATAGCAGATTTTAAAACAAAAACACCCAAGTTGGTGAAATACTGAGGCGAGAACAAAGCCAAAAGCTCCCTTGTATAGTGGCAATCTAGCACTCAAATATCATTGTAACCATCTCAAAATATATTTAGTAGATTGAAGAATGGACTTGCTACAATGTTGTATTCTTCCCACCCAAGCATATATAATCCATACATCTATACTAAAATACAGAGCACAATCAAACCTAAGGCCAAGTCTAAATTTGAACCAATACACTAGGAATTTCGGGCAATCTATTCTACAAAAGGTTGGACAGTATGCATTATGTGGGTTGATTGTGACGATATTGAATATCCAAATTGCTTTACTAATCACATTCACAGGATCCACCTGGCTCCAAAAGACATTAAATCACATCCAATGTGCTCAAATCTAGACTAAACATTTTTCTGAACGGTCCTGGCATATTCATAATCTTTAAACCCATATAGGCATATATAAAACAGTTAACTACCGTGATCATTAAAATAAATCATTTACCAGTCCAGTAATCATCTGATGTATGAACTCAATGTCACTACCAATCTCGGAAAGATTGTGTTTCACATCAGTGACCTGCATAATCACCGAAAAGAACAGATGATAAGACAGACATTTCACTTGAATAGTGTATCAGAAAGTCAAGAGGCAAAACAGTTATGTAATTTATCATCATAGCTTAGGCCTATCTATTATTCGTAACTTCTCAATGTTTCCACAATAGAGAGACTGAAAATTGGTTACAGCTTACAATCAAAATAGAGGGGAGAAAGGGTAAAACAAAGACATAACATGCTAAGATGCCGAGAAGAGACTGAAAATCAATGCTTAAATATTTTTCATAAGCATTATCCAAAAAGCTCAGCGAATCTAAGAAGGAAAGGAAAACTTGGTCTCTATATTTTTCCCGAAGACTTTGCCTGATAGCAGTCCACAAGCATACATAAATGCAAAGCAGTGGTGCTAGGTTGACTGCAAGCAGAAATTTTTATAAAAAAATACTTACATCATGCGCAATTAATTTGGACATCTCCTTTTGTTCTTCTACCTTCCAATCCAAGTTTTCTAGACGTTTTGATAGATGCCTCTTTGTTGACTGCATAACTCACAGTGATGCAGAACTATTAGCATCTACAAAAGCAATATAGAAAATTACCAACAGTAACCACCTAACAACTGACCGCTAGAGCTTCGGACACACCCTCTAACTGTTTTGACACAGTTTCAACTGCATTTGCCATGTTTTGCCTTGTAACAAACATGACATCAGAAAATGACCAACCCTACAATAAAAAAGGACACATGCACAAACAGTAATAGAAATGAATACATAAGATAATAAGTTGGCTCATAAAGCTACGACCAGCAAAGAAATCAAAAGAATAGAGCCTGGGCACAAACATGATGCACCAAAGAAGAAAACATGAGGAAGCCAAACCTTCCACCACATATAACAATATCCCATGGCTCCAACTGCAGCAGCAGGCACCAAGTAAGAAGCATAACTTCCTGCATGACATACAAGAAAAGTAGTTCGTTAATTACAAATGCAGCATAAGAAACAGAAAATGTGTTAATAAATCCTTCAAACGATTTTCCACTATTCTCATAAGAAAAAATTAATTGTTACTTCAGATATTTTCAACCTAAAGCAATAGGCTAAAATGTGGTCGGTGGCTCAGAAAAAAGAATTGCACAGTGACTTGCATGGCATTGACAAAGAATCAGCAAAATAGCCTTAGTGTTGTTACCTATAAACCACATCTAAAAGATAATTCTGATTCTCCTTGATGTAAAATGTAAAGCAAGTTCAAAACAGAATCATAACAAGCTACTGATACATTTGGAAAAGAACAAAAAAAAAAACTTATGTACATACCAGAAGAAGAAGAATTGCCATTGAAGATGGTAATGGGATTGGACAGAGATAGTTCTCTAATTTCTTGAGCCAATTGTCGAATCTGAAAATACATATCAATGAAGAAATGAATAGGGAAAAAAATTATTTGCAGGTACAGTTGATCATTTGCTTCTCAAACATCACTCAAAAACTACTTTTACCATTCAAAAAGTAAAAGAATTTGAATGTAGTTTTTTTGCCCAGAAAAGAAAAATACAGGACTAATAGTCTGAAGCAAATGTCAAATTTTGACTTATGTGGTAAGAGAAATACCCATATATTCAAGTTAGATTTCTATCTACACTATGCTTTTCTTATAGAAGTTGAATGTTGTTATTATATGTTCACTTGCTTCTTTAGTGTATAACAAACATCCTAACTTCTTTTACGAGACCCAAAAATAAATGATAGAACACTACAGTGCTAAGAGATCTAAACAAGGAGAACTAAAAACATATTTGCATTATACTATATAGCTCAATTGTGGGTTTTTCTTACATGCTCAAAAGGTCTTAGTCGTGTACCTGAGCTGCAAGAAGAGCTCCATCAATCTTATTTGGAGAGATATCACCTTCATTAACACCTTTTATGAGCTCCTGAAGTTGCAAAAGAACATCAGATAATCGTCCACTCTTCAGAACAACAGAGCCAGTTAAACCTAATGGCAGAGAAAGCAACATTTGAAACATATGAGTTATAGAAGAAATTATCAAGTTTTGAAACGAATCAAACCATATCGGAGAACATATATACAAGAACATGAAAACTGCATCCAATGAAAATGCAAACGTTCAAAGGTTAAAAACTTGACTGTTTTTTGAGTGAAATATCAATTTTCAATAGCAATTCATACACCAATGTGGAAGATAGAAAAAAGGGTGACCGATCATCTTATGCGACTGGTGGCTGGCATCGTTGTTATTGGAGGATAATAGCCTTAGATGTAAAATCCATAACAGTACAAAGGGGAAGGAAAACATGATACTCTCCTGAATTTGAACAAAGACCATAAACTGAAACTAAGTATCACCAAAAATCATATCTTCTCACAGCATAATTGGAGGAACAATACTTAACTAATAGCATTAAGAGGCAGAATGAATTCAAAAGAAATGAAGCTAAACACAAAAGTTCATACTAATGCTTAATGCAAATATGCAGTTACCGCCAAAATCTGCAGTCTACACTCCACAAGTTGTTCAAAATACAGCCAAATTTCAAATTTTCTTCCTATAGGGATATTCAAGCGTCCAAAGGTGATTGATCCAATGCAATAACTAGCCTAAATCGCACTTATACTTGATTTGGAATTCAAAGTTGATTTGTTTACGAGGGGGAGGGGGCAAAAGTGATTGATTGATTGATTATAATAACCCCATACAAAAATTAATATGTCAGTTAGACATGCTGAATTCCAACAGAATTGAAAGCTTTAACTACGAACAACGCAATATTCCCCCAATTTCATAGCTAAAATCCAAGTAAGGTTTGACCAATTCACAGCTAAAACCACGGATGATTTCCGATTCCTAGGAAAATTGAGCTGAAATCTTATGTTAGGTCTCGAACCAGGACCGAACAAGGAGCTACTTCTGATCAACCAAAGGGAAAACAATAGATGCTGAGAAAGTGCAACTTAAAAACCTTTGCTAAATTCAACAATAATCAAGGGGAATCTGAGAGAAGAAGATAAAGATTGAGGGAGAACCTGCTCCAACGAGGATGAGGACTTTGGAGGAAGAAACCCCAGTTTGCATCGCCATGTTTTCTTCCTTGTAAAGGTTGAAGCAAAAGACTCAAACTGCCTCCTCCTCCTTCTTTCTATTCTATATTTTAATAATTTAATTCCTTTTAGCTTTTTAATAGATCGAGATTAGTGTAAATTACACAAACCACTCTTATATTAGAATATTTTACAAAAACTCAACCTTAAATTTAATACATATACCAACATATCAATTTATCGTCTATGAATATAGTTTTCTACATTTTCTTTCTTATGGAAGATATTTTGTAATAAAATGCTTAAATAAGGATAATTTAAGTAATTTATTGTATATATTTTACAAAAGAGGGCGTAGGCAAAATCTTTTCATTTTCAGTTAACTTCCATCGTTCTAGTTACAATAATAAGAAGTACGATGAAACTTCATCTTTAAAATTTGATACAAAATGTAAATCAAATAAAATAGTAATTCATTTTTTTTTTATAATGGAAAGCGGTTCATACCATTAAACGGCGCGCCGTCTAATAGGTCGAAACGCCAAAAAAGATCGACAGACGGACAAACCGTCATGAAGGGAACAAACAAAAGGAGAATAGAAATACAAAAAATACATCAAAAACCCCCGAAAGCAAAAAAATCTTCATGGGGAAAACAGGTTGATTCAGCCAACAAGAGACAACGAGCACACATGTTCATCTTCGAAGGAAGTACACAGTTAGGAAGTCTAGTAAACAACTGTGGACATCTCAGATTTGGACTGTATCAGAGCCATTAGGAGTCGATAAATAGTAATTCATTAATGTGTTAGGTATGGCCATGATGTTTATATATATTACCTCACGTTTTTGTCATATGCACAATTAACTTCGCTAAAAGTATTAACAAAGGGATGAATATGCATGGTAAATTTTTGTATTCAACAATGTGATGCGAGTTGTTCAAATTTTAGATGTAGAGTTATCCACTCGGGATGACTATGTTACTTATTCGGATCATTGAGACACTCATTTAAAACGTAGGGCCCGTTTGGTTTTAATTCCGGAGTCGGAAAACGAAATGAAAACGAATCTACTTCATACGTACATCATTGTTCATAAAAGTTTGTTAAATCATTTTTTGTGGTTTGAATGAATTGGAGTAGAATTTGATTACTTTTTATACTCGATACAACGGACTCGTAGACTTTACCGTATTTTTTCTCTCAGCGGTGTTGTTGGCGGTTGACCGGTGTTTGAGGTAGTTGTGATAAGAAGTTGACAAACGCCGCTTTGAAGTTCTGTTACGTGACGTCACTTACCAAAATTCTTTCGCTTCTGCTGCAATCAAAATTTCAGGTCACTTACTCTATCGATTTCCATGGCTTCCTGAGGGAATAACCAAACCCTAGACACTAAATTTCCTCACAAATTCATATTCCATGAACTCCAAACCCTATATCTTCCTCCTCCTCCTCCTATCCCTTCTCACAATCCCTTCTCAATCGCAGCCACCGCCGGTAACTAACTCCTTCATCTCCCTCCTAATCTCCACTGTCGGCCTCGATTTCGCCAAGGACCTGCTCGTAACCACAGCAGTTTCCTCTCTCACTCCTCTTCACTTGCCTCCGATCGAGAAGTCGCAGAGAATCCCCTTAGCTGGAAATGTTCATGTTCTGTTTTCAAATATCACACTCTATCGGGTCAACGCCTCTGATTCTTATGTTACTCCTGGTGACTCTGGAATTGCCATCGTTGTATCTGGTGCCACCGCTAATCTGACCATGGACTGGAGGTACTCATATACTACTGGAGGTTGGCTTTTCCCTGTCGAGATTTCGGATAAGGGCAAAGCTTCTGTTCAGGTAGTCCGATTTGGGGGTTTTTGGAGGGAATTGCTTTTCGGTAGTGTAGTTTAGGGTTGAGGCTTTGGTGATTATTGATGCGGAGACTGGTTTATTGGAACAAATTGCGTGGATTTTTCATTAGCATGATGACATTTGAGAATTCTTTTGTTTAAACCGGAAGATTTTTGAAACATTGCAATGTTAGCTTATTAGAATCGAAGGGGAGATTTTAGTGCTCAACTGCAGTTGTTGAGCAGTAAACTATTACATTTCATGGCAGTGATTAATCCTTGAGGGTGATATGATCACAAACTGGTTTAATGTTGAACACTACTATTGCAGTACTTGCTGGTTAGTACACCTTATGTTGTAGTCAGGACGCAGTAGCATGTTTCTTTGAACTCGAGCTTGTTGGTAGTTCTGTTGAGTCTAAGTTCACGTGTCAATCAATACTTTGGTTTTATTTGATTTTTGAACATCTTAAATACCTTTGCGTTTCCTTGAGTTTCTTGAGTGATACTGTCAGGTTATTGCTTAGGTAATGGTTCGATAGAGATTTTTTCTGCTCGTTCAGTGATAATCATCTCTTGATCTTGATTAGGTGGAAGGACTGCAAGTTGGCCTTACTTTAGGATTGGAAGATAAAGAAGGAAGTTTGAAGCTAACCCTTTTACAGTGTGGTTGTATGGTTGAAAATATAAGGATAAAATTGGATGGAGGAGCATCCTGGTTTTACCAAGGGTATGTTTCCATTTTCTTCTCGTGGATAAACATATTTTTTGTATGTGGAATGCAGATGGTTGGGAATGAATCTCATCCTTGAATTTTATTCATGAACGAATTGCAGGTTTATCAATGCTTTTATAGATCAAATAGAAGCTGCTGTAGAGAATGCCATTACTAGTAAACTTAAAGAAGGGGTCGCAAAGCTAGATTCACTTCTTCAAAGCCTCCCGAAGTTGATACCAGTGGATAATATTACGGCCTTAAATGTTACTTTTACGCAAGCACCTGTATTAAGTAGCTCTTCTATCGGATTTGAGATTGATGGATTATTCACAAATCAGAAGCAGCCAGTGAATTTACTAGCTCGTGAGGTTTCTTCAAGCCTCTCTTGCGATGACCCATCAAAAATGCTTGCCATTTCACTAGATCAATCGGTTTTTCTCTCAGCATCTGACTCATACTTCAATGTAAGATTTAATTTTCTCAGTGAAATTCTTATATGATATTGCTAGAAAATCTGTAATCTTCTTGAAATTCCTTGAATGTTATCATTAGCATTAGTGTAATGCCAACCGTGGTATGTTTTTCTCAAGGAAAAAACTCTAAATGTACATATCCTTGCACAATAACGAAACATTAAGATTAGTTTTGTAACAGCTTAAGCTTTTCCTCATCCAAAATGATTATTTAGAGTGAAGTCAGTGAACCACACATTGTGAGTTATCTTAAGAACTTACCTCTGTTGAAAATTATTTAGTATAAAAGTTAAAACCTAGCATAATCTGTTCACTGTATACTATTATCTTCTCAGGAATCTCAAAGTACTTGCAAACTTCCCTCGATTTCATACTCTCATCAGACTTCTGAGTAACATTCTTCTTAATCTTGTCAGGCTGGTTATATGGAGTGGATAGTGGATAAGATACCGGATCAGTCTCTACTAAATACCGCTGGATGGAGATTTATCATCCCTCAATTGTACAGGCAATATCCAAATGATGACTTGAACCTGAACGTTTCTTTATCTGCTTCCCCACTCATGAAGATTCTACCACAAAAGATTGATGCAACTGTTTCTATGGATGTGATAATTAATGTTTTGAAAGCTGAAGAAGTAATACCAGTTGTTTGTATTTCATTGGTAAGATTGCAAGCATGTAAGAATTTGTGTTTTTATTACCACCATGTTTGTTTGCCTCCCTCTCCCCTTTTGGTTTGCTGCTGTTATCCTTCGATGACCCCAAGAGTTGCCCTCCATACCTATTATGCTGTTGCTGCATAGCCGTAATATGTCTGTTTGTAGTGCTATATTTCTACTTATATTTTTCTGAATCAAGCTATTGTTCATGAAACATTATGTTATGTAGGAAATCGAAGGATCTGGTTTGGTGAAGATTGTTGGCAATAACCTTGCTGGCAGCATAAAGTTGAACAACTTTGCAATGTCATTGAAGTGGAGCAGGATTGGCAATTTGCGGATGCGCCTAATTCAGGTACTATTCATCTTGTTCGGCAAAAATAAGATAAAATTTCATATTTGCTTTTCTACAGAGGAGCTTCATGTTTTAATCAATTGGATTGTACATCACCAGCTTTTGTTAGACTTGCTTTCTTCAGCTTTTATGCCATATTCAAATTTTGGTCTAGCTTTTATGATATATTCAAAAGTGGGTCAAAACGTTTTTGTTTAGGACCTATTAGGGATAGCCAAAAGGTCACCACATCAGTGTCTTTTTACCCTATCATGATCTAATCAAATATCAACTACCTTATTAGGCATTATATAGCAAAACTTCTGGATCAGCATGGCATGTCAAAGAAGCCTACATTAGTAAATATTAGAGAAACAGCGCCATCTTTAACCGAATAACAGCTTATGAGATGCTATGCTTCTAAAAGAAGTGGGTATTACTCAAGTAGCCAATATGTTGTTGATCTACTAAAGGGAATCATAGGCAGACAGACAGTCACTTATGGCATCAGACCAATGCTACTTGAAATTCGGTTTTCACACTTTATCTGGGTTATACAACATGAAATTCTATGTTTTCGAGTTTGTTCCCATCCTTTCATCAAATTCTTGTTTTCAGGCTTTTCAATTACACCTACTTACAGAATACCCAACACTGTTTTGCAGCCGGTGATATGGACGCTGATAGAAACAGCTTTCTTGCCATACGCAAATGCCCGGTTGTCCAAGGGCTTCCCTTTGCCCATAATTCACGGCTTCACCCTTCAAAATGCCGATATAAGCTTATTAGATTCCCAGCTCGTTGTCTGCAGTGATGTAGAGTATACCAGTGCCTCTAAACTCGCTGTCGGATCTCTGCTTCATATTATGTAGGCAAGCAACCGAGTTTCACAGCGTGGGATTTGACTTCCAGTTGCTTAGAAAGCAACACATACTCGTCTGCTCGGATGCTCCTTCCGGCACCGGGAAAGGTTGCTCACGAGCTGACACGCAGTGACTTTTAGTTACATCACAATCTTTACAGTAAATATTTTGTATACTTACCTGCTTCTGTAAGGTAAATTTCATCTGTATTTTGAAGTTGTGTTTCCTATGTCACAACGATTTGTTAATGTATCATCCTTTGATCTTACCTTGTAAATGGTTGTCATAAAAGTGCAGTGTGCAATATCCAGTTATTATATACTATTTAAAATTAACCATATCATCATTATATGATATTTTAATTTGTTTGGTTTATCTACTGATGTTTATATCACCTAAACATAGCATAGCATCAAATATTATTTTTAAACGTACGAAGACATTCTTATCATAACATTCTTATATTTTAAATATTTAATACAATATAGCTACGCATTATAAATTCTTACTCTTTAAAAATTAACTAAACAAAGCATGGATATATTTTAGTGTGATGAATAATAATCAACAAATCAGAGTGGCGCAGCGGAAGCGTGGTGGGCCCATAATCCACAGGTCCCAGGATCGAAACCTGGCTCTGATAAAAAAGAGTAGCTTCCTGCCCAATTTTTTTAACCTTGGTAAATTATTTTTTGATGAAACAATACCTTATTTTGTAGTTGACAGGAAAGAGTGTAGCCACAATTGTTGAGAAGAAGGCTAAGATCAAGAGGAACATTAAGGTTAATCCCCAAGACATTGGCCTTAATCGCGGTACAAAGACAAACGGTTGCATCAAGATCTGTAAGTCCTTGAATAAGGCTACAACGTGGCTTGGTGATTGGCTTTCCGAGTCTAACATTCACTAATCCACCCAACAAATTTGCACACACCTTGAGTTTCAATGTGACTATAGAGCATGATCCGGATGATGAGGTTGGAGTTGTGGTGGGTTTCGGTTTGGGTTTAGTGATAAGGGATCCGGTTTCACATGCAGATGCAAAGAGAGCGAAGGAAAGGATATTAAGGACTAAGAAGAGAGTAAGCGAAGAGATCTTGGAAGCCATTTGAGGTCTTTATGAGAGGGATGATTGTTTGTTCCGAAGAGATTTGAAAGGGGTAAAAAGGGTATTTATAGCTAAGGAAGAGAAGTTTGGTGATATGAAAGAATTGCAAAGTGTGAATCTAAAGCATGTGTTCATAGCATGGCTAGGGTTGCATTAATTTTCAATTTGCATGGTTTCTTGTAGAATATGAAGAATATCATCATATGAATATACGTGTAAGTTTTTGAATCTGGTGAAAGGGATAAATTAGGGTTAATTGCTCAAGCTATTCCATATTTGTAATAGTTGTGGAACATACCCCGAATAAAATTTCCTAATTTTTCGAAGCGTGCTGTGATTTAGGATGATCAAAAGTATCCGAGCTGGTAATCGAGTGATCTTACTAAGTCCAAAGTCAAAATGATTTATTAATTGGTGATTAGAAATCGATCAAATGGATAATGTATTCTCTTATGATATTTATTCAATTTTTTTTTTGAAAAGTCAGTGTATTGAATCTGAGAAGAATGTACATAGGGTCATCTTAGACCAAACAAGCAACCAAAGGAGTCAAGAAGGAAAAACTAAACATTACAGGAGGTGGATGCCAAGCTGTTTGGCCCAAGCAAGAGTATTAGGAGATCTATCCTTCCAGTGGTAAGAGATGTAGTTTTTTGTCTACATTTGGGTGTGGCTCACCTCCTCAAAACCTCACAAGCATGATCTAATCCTCACATTGGAATTGCTATCAGAAATGATGTTATCTAAAACCAAAAATCTACCTATGAGGCTTCTTGTGCGTACAACATCATTCAATCCACAAAAAACCACATTTCTTATCACTGGAAGGATAGATCTCCTAATACTCTTGCTTGGGCCAAACAGCTTGGCATCCACCTCCTGTAATGTTTAGTTTTTCCTTCTTGACTCCTTTGGTTGCTTGTTTGGTCTAAGATGACCCTATGTACATTCTTCTCAGAATCAATACACTAACTTTAAAAAAAGAGAAAAAAATGAATATCATAAGAGAATAAAATATCCATTTGATCGGTTTCTAATCACCAATTAATAAATCATTTTGATTGTGGATTTATTCTAGTAAGATCCCTCGATTATCAGCTCGGATACTTTTGTTCATCCTAAATCACAACACGCTCCGAAAAATTAGGAAATTTTATTCGGGGGTATATTCCACAACTACAAAATAAGTATTGTTTCATAAAAAAATAATAAAAGTGCTGGAAGCTATTCTTTTTTATAAAAGCCGGGTTTCGATCCTGGGACCTGTGGGTTATGGGCCCACCACGCTTCCGTTGCGCCACTTTGATTTGTTGAATATTGCTACCATTACGAGTTTTGTCTACTTCATATGGAAAGCCAGAAATGATCTTATCTACAACCAAAAATCTATCCATGAGGTTTCTCGTAATGGTAGCAATTCTAATGTGAGGATTAGGTCATGCTTGTGAGGTTTTGAGGAGCTGAGCCACACCCAAATGTAGACGAAACTCGTAATGATATTCATTCATCCATCTTGTTTCTCATCATCACTGACCATATTACGCGTATATGGTTGAGCCATACATGAACTAGTTTAGTTTCTTGCACACAATGAATCTTACAAGGAGTTTTGCCTATAACAGATTGGTAGTGGTGACATATTTGAACGCATCCGAAGATACAACTTTCCTCAAGGTCGTGTCACAGACCACCGAGTAGGCATCACACATCATGCAATCAACAAGATCTTGCAAGGAGAGGACTTAGATGTCTTCATTGACGCTCTCCTCATGTAACATGGATGCAATTGCTTCATTGACATCCACCTAGCTTCAACTTGTAATTTCACTCTTTGTTTATAAGTATCGATCCCTTATAATGTGTTTTTTTTTATGTTACTTTCGGATTATATAATTGGAATATTAATTACATGATAATTTTGCTCAAAAATTTTAGCTTAATACTATTTATTTACTGATGAATAGTTTCGGTTACGTACAATACATATTGTGTAATTTAAGCAGGTGCAAAATTACCTATTTTCATATTAAAAATAATAAATTACGATTAAAAAATTACCACGGTTTTATGTATAAACCAGACAAGATTTTGAAATTTTAAAAACCGGTAGAAAAATACCCCGGTTATTATAAAGAAACCGGGCTAATTTTCGGACTCCGGTTATTATAAAAAAACGTGGTCCGAAAAATACCTCCGTTTTTTTATAATAAACGGGGTCCGAAATATACCCCGGTTTTTTATAATAACCAAGGTCTAAAATTACCCCGGTTATTAAAACACCGGGGTTCAAAAATATAATCCGGTGACATTTACCGTTGTGCGAATGCCCGGACCTCGGTCCCGTTAACCACGCTTCCTTAACCGGGTTCTCATGTACAATATAACTGCGGTCTAGGGGGTATTTGTACTAGTGATTTTCACTTTTAGTCCAAACCGAAACCGGACCAACTTTAATAGGTTCAATGTTCGGTCCAAGGTTTCATGAAAATGAGTTTTAAGTTCGGTTTAGTTTATTACGATTCAGTTCGATTTTTAACCTATGCTCACCCCTATATAAAACACCTTGACCAACACGAAAAATTAAAGCTAAAATAAATTATAAGAAACTTCACAAACTTTCATATAACAAAGTTGTTACAAAGTGATACAATTATTATGTTCACCATTATTCATCTCAAGGCCGGAGATGGACCAATACATATTTCATAATTCACAACAAACTTAATGAAGCTAGTTTATATCACTAGCCCCACGAACATGTAAACAAACCCAATAATAAAATCACAAAAATAACTTATGAATACTTAAGCACATTGGAAATCACGAGGAAGAGTGTAACCACAATTGTTAAGAAGAAGGCTAAGATCAACGGGGACATTAAGGTTAATCCCCAAGACATTAGCTTTAATCGCGGTACAAAGGCAAACCGCGGCATCAAGATCCGCAAGTCCTTGAATAAGACTACAACATGGCTCGGTGGCTGGCTGGCCGAGTCTAACATTCAGTAATCCACCCAACAAATTTGCGCACACCTTGAGTTTTAAGGTGTCTATAGGGCATGACCCGGATGATGAGGTTGGAGTTGTGGTGCTAGAGCATCCGGTTTCACATGCAGAGGCGAAGAGAGTGAAGAAGAGGGTGTTGAGGGCTAAGAAGAGAGCAAGTGAAGAGATCTTGGATGCCATTTGAGGTTTTTATGAGAGGGAATGATTGTTTGATGTGAAGAGATTTGGAAGAGGGAAGAGGGTATTTATAGGGTATGTAAGAGAAGTTTGATGATATGAAAAGAATTTTGAGTGTGAATATGAAGCATGTGTTCATAACATGGCTAGGGTTGCATTTGGAATTTGGTGAAAGGAACAAATTAGGGTTAATTGTTCAAGCTATTTCATATTTGTAATAGTTATGGAATCTATCCCGAATAAACTATCCTGGTTTTTTGGAGCATGTTGCGATTTAGGATGAACAAAAATATCCGATCCAATTGCCTTAGTCTAGTAATTCAATGATCTTATTGGAGTAAATTTGGAGTCAAAGTGATTTATTAATTGCTTATATGAAACCGATCAGATATGGTAGGGTTTTAGTTTACAGGATAAGATGTGGTTCGATATTTTATAAAATTAAATGGGTCGAATATGTTCAACCGATTTGATAACAATTATGTAGATCGGTTTTGATATATGGATTAGATTTTCCTACATAACTAATAGAACTAACATATTTTAAAAGATAAATATAGGAAGTTATGAACTCGGATATGTTAAATATTGGGTTTGATACTTGACCCATTTAGAAAAAAAATTTCGACAATCCGAATACTCTTCGATCTAATACGGATCATTTTTTAAATAATTGAATTGAATATCCGAATATTTATATCAGATTGCCCAAAAACATACTCTAACAACGGATATATATTATCATGTATCTATTATAAATGACGTAATAATTTGACTATTAAATACGACATGTCGTGTTAGAAATTTAGTCTTTGAACATAATAAAGGCGAAGCGACATATTATTTTTTACATATACATTAATACATTAATGGAAACGTAAAAAGTAAATCATTATATAATAAGTTAACCAAATGTAATTTTCATGACAAATCTAAAATGTTAGGACTTAGGATACATGCTATAATTTAGATATAGTTCATAACTTTTTGAAAAATGAGATAAATTGAACACTAATCTAATAAATAAATGAATTGTTGTAGAGTAATCGTAGTATAAGTTCACATTTTGTGCAGGCTTTCATGCACATTTGAGTTGTCTTTCGTCAGTTTCGAATGAATCCAACTTGCTAGCCAGCAAAAATATAATTATATTTAATTATTTATATAATTGCTAACTAATTAAATTTATTTATTTTGAAAGATTTCGTATATTGAGATGGGGAATTTACATGGGGTCACTTTGACCAAGATATAAAACAAGGTACTAAAAATAAGAGGACTACATTAGAAGGATTTCAAGCGTATTTGCCCACATAAGAGAATTGGTGGAACAATCTTTCTAACGATGGGCGGTAAAGTTCTTGATAGCTTGGATAGTATGGTGGACACAAGTAGTACCTGAGGTGAAGGAATTATTGTGGATAAGGTTGTTTTTAGCCTTTCAAGTGAAGTAAATGTAAGCACTGATCGAAGAGATACATATGTTTGGATATATATGAGATTGTGTTTACGGGGTTTAGCAGTTTCGAGCCAAGTTCATAGATCAAGGGTGTAGGTATAGGTGATCGGGAGTTTGGTCCATCGAGAAATGATGTCAAGCACCAGGCTAGTGTAGCTACAAGAGTTTCAATGATGGGACTCGCTCTCCGGATGGATCCCACAAAACTTACACGTATCATCGGTGACCATGTTCCAAAGGAGGAGCTTGTTGAGGATTGGAAGCCTCTGATGACTAGCAATCCAAGTGATAAAACTTCATTTAGGGATTGATACGGCGCCAAATATGTTTGAACATGGTAAAAAAGGGAGGGAGGTTTTGGCTCATGAAGAACTTGTAGGCATTCAACGTTGAGAATGAGCCATTACGGCGGGAGATGAGACTAATGAAGCTCACCCCATTCCCAGCAGTGAGGATTTCGTCATGTATCTTCAAAATCATGCTCCAAGTGTGACTATAATTGTAGCTATGTTCGAAGTTCCAACGTAAATCTTTTGAGGATGTTCGTCCGGACCCAATTGCACCATAAATTTATTTTTCTATTCTAATTATTTTTGTAACTAGTATAAATTTCAATATTTCCCTTTAACTTTGGTTTGTTTTATTACCAGTCAAATAATGTGGTTGTCGACCTCCTTGCAAGGATACGTCCAAGAGAGGGAATAATGATATCTCAAGTATTAACAAAACTAGATGGTTTTGCCTAAAGGGGCGTGTGAAAGCTAACTCACATCGATTATAAAGTGATGGCGTTTATGAAATCACTCGCTAAGAAAACTCTCTCCTGGTCTCGCCGGAGTCTGAACTGCTTCCCCCCCCCCCCCCCTTTTTGTGCAGCCTTGGCTGCGCACACCCTTCCTCCCCCCCTCCTCGCTACCCCTTGGCCTTCCCATGGCTGATTCCCGTAAGCCCCGTCGCCGCAACATCAAGCTCTCGGAGCTCCCTGGCTCCACCATTGTTATCTGTCACAAAAACCACTCATTCAATCAAAACACTAGTCCACCCCATGAAAAGACTCCTGACCCCGTACCGGACGATCTCATTCGATCGGTTAACGCCAGACTCCACCCAAAGAATGCCTCGCCACCCATCCTCTCTTCCGACCTGGTGTTTCCACCGTTGAGCCCACCACCTGCTATCGTAACTGTTGCTCCTATCCACAAGGCCGTCAACTGCCCATTACCCGCCACCTTGCCTGAGTCTTGCTCGGCTGAACGGCAGAATCACGCCCTCAAGCCTGCTGCTCTGATGTCTCCCGCCTCCTTGGATCCCCCCTCGGTTGGAACAGGCACTGACCCTTCACGTCCCGCCTCCTCGGAATCCCCAAAAGCAGTTACTGTCATCGACCCCTCGCATTCCCTTTTTGTTATGGGCTCTGATTCCGAGGCTGCTGTTCCCCTAACTGAAAATACCACACCGCATGAAGTCCCTTCAACTTCTCCCAAAGCTCCAATAATGCATGCAAACACTCAAAAACCTACTGCACACGTCGCCCCTCCCGCTTCCTACTGTGACATTGCCTCCAGAAGCATCGCCTAGGAGCATGTCCCCCTCCCATTCTACCCTGGGCTTGACAACGGGCTCATCCCTTTCACCAATGATGATATTGACGAAACGATGCGGAAGTGGTCTCTCTCTCTCGTGGGTTACCCCCTAGGTTGCCCTATATCCTATCAGAGACTTTCCAAATTCATTGCCACGAACTGGAACTCTATCTCCAAGCCTAAAACGCTGAGGAATGAGAACGGGATCTTTGTCTTCCATTTTGCAAACGAGGATGATCTTAACACCATTCTACTCGGGAGCCCTTGGATCGTTAACGGATCCACTACCATCTTGTTGAAGAGATGGACCATGGATCTTCCACTGGATTATTCTAGCCTCAATTCTGTTCCGATTTGGGTCTCCCTTCATCACCTCAACTTCAGGTTTTGGTCCAAGACAATGTTGGCCAAGATTTTCTGCGTTGGGCACGCCCATCCTTACGGATGCTTGCTCTATCAATCATGATCGTCTCGGATACGCTCGAATCCTCGTCGAGATTCATGCCTCCAGGCCACTACTCCGGGAAATCACTCTATCTGGGCCGGATGGAACCACCTTTGTCCAAAAAGTCACGTACGATTGGCTCCCCCCTCGATGTGACTCCTGCCTTGTGTTCGGGCACTGTTGCTTGCCTCCTAAATCGACTGCTTCGGTTGCTATCACTGGTAGGACTTGGAACACTAAACCACCCAGGACTCCCCCCCCCCCCCCAACAAACAACTTAATCTCCCACCTATTCTTCCTAACCCAGACCCTTCCAGGAAGATTCATCAACCTCAAAATGGCCTCGACCCCTCACTATGCCCTTCCAAAGAGCTTTCGGGCCCTTTTTCCACCAACCAAGACCTCACCCCCACTCTACCAAAACCTCCTGAACAGCCTCCTGATGGACATACTTCATCAGATTACATCTTTTTCCCCCCTCCCAACCCTCCTCCCCAAGCACTCTCTTTAACCCAATCTGTCCCCCTCAACCAAATATCTATCCCTCCAACTCCCTCAAACAGCTGCCCCCCCTCCTCATTGATTGCAAGTGCAAGCAATGACTCTAAAACCTCTTTTTAATGTTAGTACGTTCCTGTGCTTGGAACATCAGAGGTCTCAACGACCCTCTGAAACTGAAAGCAGTCCAATCGCTGGCTAAGAAGCACCATCTCAACCTTTTTGCTATTCTTGAAACTCGTCTTCGCACGAATAATGAAGCAAGAATCTCCTCCTCCCTCTTCCCTTCCTGGGACCACATCTCAAATTCTAATACGGCTCACAACTGCCGCATTTGGGTTTGGTGGAACCCGGCCATGATCAACGTTACCACTACCATCATCACAGACCAACTCATTCACTGCCTCATTTCAAATCCCCTTCCAAACCCTAACCAAGCCACCTTTGCGGAGTTCTTCTTTGTCTACGCCCACAACGCTTTGGAGAATCGCGTCGGACTTTGGAACTCTATCTCCACCCTTGGGTTGATCAACACTGGCTGTCCCTGGGCCCTGTTGGGAGATTTTAACGTCACTCTATCTTCTAATGAGAAACTCTCCAACAGCCAGCACAACTTCACACACTTATCCAATGAGATAGAAACCTGTTTTAAGCAAAACGATCTCTCCGACCTTCCATTCTCCGGATGCAAATTTACCTGGACCAATAAGCAAGAGGATAATCGGATCTGGAGCAAGCTGGACCGTATCATCTCCAATCAGAATTGGATCACCAACTTCCCCGAATCCCATGCCCACTTTGACGTTGCTAATGTATCCGATCACTCTCCTGCATTGCTCTTCACTGAACATAACGCCCCTCGGAGATCATACCCTTTCAGATTCAACAACCCGTGGGCCAAACATGAGATGTTTATGGAGACGGTTAGAAGATCCTGTTCTGTCGATGTCCATGGTAACTCAATGTTCAGACTAACAAAAAAGCTGAAAATGCTCAAACCTCTACTCAAGAAATTTCCCAGTATTAAGTTGGAGGAGCTCCACTCTAACATCGCTGAAAGTCACAAGGAACTCGAGAATGTGCAAATTAATCTGCAGGCCGATCCTCTCAACGCTGATTTGCTCGCAAAGGAAAAAAGGTTCTCCCTTTCACTCAAAGATCTTCACTCCAATCTCCATTCGACGATGGCACAACTCTCTAAGGAGAAATGGATTAAGCATGGTGATCAGTGTTCGTCCTACTTCTTCAAGAGTGTAAAGATGCGCAGAAGTGCCAACCTCATCACTGCTATTATGGGGCCTAATGGGACGATGGTCTACGAGGCTGATGCCATTGGAGATGCACTAGTTGAACACTTCAGTAATGCTCTTAACCCACAAAGCCCCACCTCCAGTCATCCGACTCCCTCCTTGGGGCTTCCTTCTCTCATCCAGTCGGAGATTGACAGTTTGATTGCGCCAGTCTCGTCTGATGAGGTTAAGCAAGCTCTTTTCAGCATCTCCGATAACAAAGCTCCTAGGCCGGATGGATTTAATTCTCACTTCTTCAAGGTTGCCTGGAGTATCGTTCACCATGATTTCACACTTTCTATCCAAGACTTCTTCGTCAACAAAAGGTTGCTTAAGCAAGTTAATCACGCCTCCATATCCCTGATTGCCAAATATGACAATCCCACTAAACCCTCGGACTTTAGACCAATATCATGCTGCAATACAACTTACAAAACCATCTCCAAGATCATTGCCAGGCGACTTAATCTTATCCTTCCCAGAATCATTAGCCCCAACCAAAGTGCTTTCGTCTCGAAGAGGTCCATTAAGCATAATGTTCTACTTTGTCAAGAGATACTCCACAAATATGGCAGGCAGCATATCTCTCCCAGGGTCGCAATGAAAGTAGACATTTCCAAGGCCTTCGACACTGTGAGACATGACTTCCTTATTCATTGCCTCCGCTCGATGAACTTCCCTGAGGCCTTCATTAGCCTGATTAGAGAATGTATTGGCACTGCATCATTCTCGGTTAATGTCAATGGTGAACTCAAGGGCCATTTCAATAGTTCTCGAGGGCTTAGACAGGGCTGCCCCCTCTCTCCTCCCTTGTTCGCCATTGCTATGGAATTTTTGACCAGGCTTATTACTCAAAGTACTACCAACCCGGACTTTAACTTCCATCCTAAGTGCTCTTCACCTGCTGTATCACACCTTGCCTTTGCGGATGATCTCCTTCTCCTGTGTTGTGGAGACTCCAAATCTATCAAGATCCTCATGGACGCCCTGGATGAGTTCGGTGCTCACTCTGGGCTTGCCATCAACCCTAACAAATCTCACATCTTCACAGGGGGCCTTAACCAAGCCGAGATTGACCAGGTGGTCCTCATTACCGGCATGAATCTCGGTTCTCTTCCATTCCTGTACCTGGGGGTCCCTATAGGCTGCAAGCGTCTTTTGATTAGAGACTTTCTCCCTCTGATTCACAAGATCACAAGGCGAATTCATACCTGGAGTGCTAAAACACTTTCATATGCCGGCCAAGCCCAGCTTGTCAAAACCATTCTCTATTCGACCAGCAATTATTGGTGCTCTGTGTTCTCTCTATCCGCTAAGGTGATTAACACCATTAACAGTCTCATGAGATCATACCTTTGGTCTGGCAATGCTACTAGCAGGAGGGCCTTAGTGGCGTGGGAGTCAGTTTGCACCCCTAAGCGGGTTGGTGGTCTGTCCTTCCCTGACCTGGGTACCAAGAATAAGGTCACTCTCTCCCGTCTTATTTACGACCTTGATCACGACCAGCCAAGTTTGTGGAAGTCTTGGGTCGACAAGCATTTGTTCAAGAGGGACGAGAGCATCTGGAACTGCTCCCCTAGGGCTTCGAACTCCCAATTCTGGAAAACACTTCTCGATCTTAGAGATGAACTCTCAAATCAGCATCCGGGATCCCCAATTAACGCCCTCTTTGCCTCCCCTGACGGCTCCTTTGCCAGGAGGAAGATCTATGACCACCTCAGACCCTCACTACTAGTTACTCACCCCATTCCGTTCAAAGCAATCTGGCTACCCTCAAATCCCCCCAAAACCACCTATATTGCCTGGCTCGCTGCCCTTAATCGCCTACCCACCCTTACCAAGATTAGGGATTGGAACCTAACCAACGATGCGACCTGCAAGCTTTGCAATTCTGGCCTGGAAGATGGCAAACACCTTTGGAACCTTTGCAGCTATAGTGTTCTTGTCTTGGATTTGGTATCAAGCTGGTTGAAACTCCCACATCCTGCTCCCTTCCGCGATGATGTTTGGACTTGGATGGCTTCCTGGTCTAGGATGAAGCCTCGGCCTCTGGATAGTGCCAAAATTGCCTCGATTGTCGCCTACATCTACTTCATCTGGGTTGCCAGGAACAAGCTACTCTACTGTCAATCCTTCACTTCTCCAATCGATTGCGCGAGGATGATTATTTGTTGCGTAAAGACTCATTTCACCCATAATTGGAAAGATCGTTCGGCTCTCTCTCGTGACATGGCCGGCACCCTCAAGATTGCGCTTAATTTTGACTAGTTCACCTTGATCCTGTTGTTGAGTGATTTGTGGATTGTTGGCTTGTGGGTTGTAGTTGTACATGTACCTCCTCTTCCGATCTATCTAATACAATTAACCTTTCAAAAAAAAAGTGATGGCGTTTTTGGTGTATAAATTTTGTGAGTTACTCGTCATATTGTCAATTGATTTTAACATGAAAGTCCGTTGAATTTATATGTTTCAGACGTTACATGCATGCTGCGTTTCAACTTGTTACGGACGTGAAAACCCTTAAGTTATTTCACCCACCAAACTTTTTTATTCAATCTATTTAAGTTCAACGGATTATAGTCAGAACTCAGAAGTTTAAGGAGTAATATTCAACTAACATTATATACTACATTCAACTTTCGTCATATATATATATATATATATATATATATATATATATATATATATATATATATATATATATATATATATATAGAGAGAGAGAGAAAGGGAATACCCCTAACGTGAGAACATGAGAACAATCGTACACCGTTGGATGGTGAGTATTAAGGGTTGAGATTTAGAGTAGATATCATAATTAATAATAAGTACGAATAATAATAATTAGGAATTCAACAATAACTACGAATAATCCACTCAACCAACAATAACTACGAATAATACATTAAACGATATGGCACCTTCGTAACAAAAACTAATAATAATTACGAATCTGTTATCGTGTTCTCACGTTAGGGGGTGTTCTCATAGGATCTATACTATATATATATCACGAAAATTCAACACATAATTTCACAATGGACAAGTATGACTCCATGATTGATCCACCCTATGGGTCACGGGTGCAACATTTAACCAAAAAGTTAGTCAAAAGTACTTGCACAAAACATTATTAACAAATATAATAATTTTTCTTTTTAATATGGGATATTACTTGACCAAATAACTTGTCATATTGGATTATCATCGTTTTTATTGGGTTTAACAACTCTTAGTATAATTCATGTTCTGATCCGAAATGATATTTTTATAATGTACATTTAAAAAGTAGTCATATCTTCTTTTTTTTTTTTTTCTATTTTCAAAATAAATCTTAATGTATGATTTATTGAGACCGATCTGGATTTGTATCCATTTGGCTGAAAACAACAAAAAGGAAAGTCCAAAAAACAATTATTATTGCAAATAACTACAAAATATTTCACATCTACCTTTTTTTCAAAAAAGCTAAATGCAAGAGGTTTATTTTACTAGCGTAAAAATCGATCGCATTCCGAAATGATATTTTTGTGTTATGTTTTTAGTATATTAACTATTTGTATAATTTTATCATAAAACTGGTTAATAATAGGTATAATTTATCGATCTTATATATTAACTATTTGTATAAGCGTGTTAAGTTCACACAATTCAAACTATAGTGAAACTATAATCTTAATTAATTATCAACCGAAATGATAACCCAACTTTTACTCGACTTGAACCCGGTCCACCCGTCGCGGTTTGGTAAAAAAAGTACAATAATAAAAGACTGAGATTATAAAAACCAACAAAAATGCTTATAGCTCAAATTGACAATAAAAATGATAATCCTCGGATTTAATTGGGCGAGTTTGACCAAAAGTCAAACTCGTTTATCTGGGTCCAATTCGGGCCAAGTTCGGCTAAGCATCGGGCTTGAACTCATGTCTTAACTCGTCCGATGGCTAGGGTCATGGACCTGACCGGATAGCCACTGTTCTATTTTTTTTAATGGATGTTAATGGATTACTCTTTTCATTATTAATTTTGTTCTTCGAACATATATTTTTAAATTATAACGTATATGCATGCATACATACATGATCTAAGCTAATAGTTCAATGCACTTTCATATGGCATCTAAGCGATTTTCGATCTCATCATTTGTCTTGTTTATTAAGAGAATAAAATGATATACTCGTTTAATTCAAGCGTTAGCTAGTTTTTTGTTCTTCCACTTATACTTACAATGCATGTCAAGATGTGTATTTCGGCCGGTCTTAATTAATCCGGTAAACTTTCACAAATTTAAAACTATAAAGTATAATAAGTACAAAAACTAATTAAGAAAAAAAATTGTATTAAGGAGTTTCGGATTACAAAGAAAACATATTATTCATAAAGTGAGAGAACGATACAATTAATATATAAGTACGAGACCCTAAAGATAATACTCGGTGTCCAAGTATTAAACTAGAAAAAAATAGTAAAATCTTAACAAATGACGAATATCATACCGTTGGCGATTTTGGGCCAAGTTTCCCTAACATTCGAGACATATCAACAAAAACGTTCCTTAACTTTCATTAATTAAGAGAAACAAATATACAATACATGACCACATTAACACATTATAGTAAACACAATGTATCACACTGAAATTGCCCAACACAAAGCAAGCAAACATCACTATAGTAAACACAAAGAACACACACATTAATAGTTATAACACATAACACAAAGTATATTCATTACCACATTTCAAGGACACTTAAAACCAGTAGGAACCTTATGACCACAATAGTTAAGAAGAAGGCTAAGAGAAACCGGAACGTTAAGACTAAGCCCCAACACATTAGCTTTAATCGCGGTACAAAGACAAACCGCGGCCTCCACGTCCGCAAGACCTTGAATAAGGCTACAACAAGGCTCCTTAGGCGGCTCTCCTACAGTCACATTAAGCAATCCGTTAAGCACATTCGCGCAAACCCCGAGTTTCAAAGCATCCTTGGGGCACGAGCCTTCGCTCGGTGTAGGCCCCGGCACAGGACACCCCGTGTTACATGCCGAGACAACGAGAGCGAAGAAGACGAGATGGGTCATGAACAAGAAGGCAATTGAAGAAGTCATGGAAGCCATTTTTGTGGTGTATGAATATGAAGTGAAAAAGGGTTTTTATAGAAGGGTTTGCATGGGACATGCATAAAAGATAGAAATTACGATAAGGGTACGTAAGTTTTAAGCTTTGTAAATGTGTGGACATGGGAGATTTGTTGGGTGATTCAAGAAGATTATTTTGTGGGCCTTTGTGGTCGTAAAATTTTAGTGACAAAGTGTGTAATAAATTACTGTTTTGTCAAATGCATAACAGTCGACATCTTCCATATATAGATTGACAACGCAGAATGTTTGTAATAAATTTTGGAATGATATGAGATGGATTTCAGGTGATAATTACTTTGATTTTTTTTTTCAGTCTTTTGTTGTTTAATGCGACTCATGCGAGTACTTATTTCTCCTATCGGTTATATATATATATACTAGGTCGAGGCCGCGTGCAACGCACGCGGTTATAATAATACGACGATGATATGTTTGTATTTCATCAAATAAATTACTATTCAATGGTACCGTGAGAGTGATCTTTGAATAAAAGTGATGATATACCCTTGTGATTTTTTTTTGTTAGACTATCCTTCTACTTTTAATATCATTATTCAAACAGTAAATATGTCTCAAATCATAGCACTTGTGGTTTGAACATAATGAGGCAAGATTGACCGAGTATGTTAATATTGTAATTTAAGATTAAAGTATTTATATTTACAAAAGTACATATTTAATTAAAATATATTATTGATTTATTTAATCGATATTTTTGCATCAAAGTCCTTATATTTAAAAAGAATATTATCAAGGTTTATTTAAACAATATTTATAAACGGTTATTTTGGTCAAAATATGAAGAACAAACAACAACCCTAAGGAATTCAATAATGCTTTGTAACTTGGCGAGAAACATCTAAAAGTTATTTTATGCTCATTTCTTTAGCCTTTCATTTGATATAGAACTTCATTTTTCTTTGAAGATATCTTGAATGATTTTATATGACTAAATATTGATTAAAACGTACTGGTAATCTGAAAGGTTTTTATTATGCTATTAAGTCGTACTTAAAAACATGTTTCAAAAGATTTTATTATGTAATTAAGTCCATATTTAAATAGATGAGACAATTAGTGTTAAAAAATTGTGTTAAAGAGGTTTTTACGTTATTAAGTTCATATTTAATGCGTAATAAAAATTGTATCAAATGAGTTAATTAGGTTATTAAGTTCATAATTAATGTTCAAAAAAATTGTCAAAGAAGTTTATTATGTTATTAAGTATATAATTAATGTGTAGAAAATTGGTGTGAAAGGAGTTTATTTAGTTATTAAGTTCATATTTAAATAGTAAAAAAAATTATCTTAAAAGACTTTATTTATTTATTAAGTTCATATTTAGATAAATGAGACAATTGGTGTAAAAATTGTCTTAAATTATTTTGACCAATTGAACATTGAAATAATATTCACCAAAGATGTTATGAACAACACACCACGGATAAGAGACCGAGAGCAAAATGAATCCAAGTTCACGGTATAATCGTTAACAAAATTAATGAAAAAATATTTTGTGCCGATTTCGTTTTGAGTGGGAGATTTCCATTATGTTGCACCCTGCAAGCACCAAGTCTTTTGTGAATGATATATATACTTGTTTGTCACTGTAAAAAATTTTGCTCATAAATAGATTAAAAAAAGGCTGAATTGGCACTTAGGGCCTTTTACACTATAGAGTTGAAATTTAGGACCCTATCAATTACAAATTGAGAAATAGGGCTCCTACTTTACTAGACTAATTCATAAATAGGACAAAAAGTTGACAAAAATGATGACTAATGAGTGATGGCTGATGTGAGTGTTGATTGTGACCTTTTGATTGACATTTGGAGGAAATTTGGGGCCAAAAAAACGCAGCCCTCTACCCAGAAAAAATCCGCTTACCCAAAAATCCGCTTACCCAAAAATCCGCTTACCCAAAAATCGGCTTACCCAAAAATCGGCTTACCCAATTAATGTGACAATCATACCAAAAAATAAATTTCTCAAAGTACAAAAACATACTCGAAAACAACATACTCAATAAATCAAATATCAAAATAAAACAATATCCATAAATTGGATAATATTTTATATTTATACCCAATTTAAACATCACTTAATACAAAATACATATCCAATTTAAATTTGTCATACCTAAAATTTTCAAAACTCGATATTGTACACAAACATCAATATCAAATGACATTTGGTCATTACCCAAAAATTCGCTTGACATTTAATCATTATAACACATTTTGGGTAACCATAAAACATACCCACGACATCACTTTAAATATACTTAATACTAAGAAATATACTACAAAGCCAATAAACGTATAAAAGCATACCCAATTTGAATTTGTCATAACCAAAATTTACACAAATCGATATTGTACACAAATATCAATACCAAATGACATTTGGTCCTTGTAACACATTTTGGATAACCATAAAACATACCCAAAAATATCACTTTAAGCCTACTCAACAATAAGAAACATACCACAAAAACAATAAACATATACCCAATAATGAGAAAAATACTATAATTCATATTTGGGTAACGAAAACAATGTCAATAATTCATATTTGGGTAACGAAAACAATGTCACCCAAAAAAATTAAACATTCATGGACTTGAAAATTTCATCAAACTAGCTACATTAACCAAAAATAAAAGATAAACATGTAAAAAAGATACTTAAACCAAAAGTAAACATCTAATCACCATCATTTCAACTAAAGAAATTATTGTCTTATTTTCTAGTTTCCATACCTACTTTTTCTTTCTTTTATATAGAGGTCTAGTTTACAAAAGATAATTTTAAGGGGTCCTATTTCCCTAATTAATTCTTAAAAAAATTATAAGAAAAAATTAACTGATTCAAATTCATTATTGCTTTGTATTTTTTCTCAAGGTACAAATTTTGTGGGGTGTTCATGTTGCGAGATGTGCAAAAACTGTCAAATCCACCGGATCTCCATAGGCGTAACAAAAACTTCAGTAGTTGGCTTGACATAAATTTGGGACATAATGGATGACCGAGACCGCTTGTTCTTTCTTGAAACAAGTTGAAGCAGAATTGAAGGGTTCGAAGAAACAACAAAGGGCACACAAATATTTTGTACTCCAATCAAATGCACTACATAGAAAAAAAATACATTTACATCCAAAGAGCAAGATAAGATAATTGTTTATGAGCATATGCAAGCTAAAATAATGAGCAACTCGGTATTCAATGATGAATGTATGCAAGCACCACCAAGTTTTACCTGAAATGCAGACCGATGCTAGATTTTCCAGCCTAAACAATGTGTCCGAGAGAATTTTAAAAAAGTCAATGTTCGAAACTCTTCCAATCACAACAAGTCCATCAATCTTTCTCTATAAGAGTTTTTATAGGTAAAAATAAGTAGATAAAATAGTTTAATATGGAATAAATCCTAGGATTTAATTGAGTAGTCAATTTTAGGAGTTACAAAATTAAAATTTTAATTGGGAGAGTTAATTGGGTAGTATTAAATAAAATATGAAATTAATACGAATTAATGTTAGGAGTTATAAAAACAAAATTTAATTGGGGGAGTTAATTGTATGAAATAAAATATAAACCTAATATGAAGCAAATCATGATTATAAGATATTAATATGAATCAATTAGTGATTTGAGGAGTTATTAGAGGTATGCCATAAGTTGGTTGTTTTGGAAGAGTTATCTGTATCTCTCAAATTAAAACAATTAGTAATTTTGAGAAGTTAATTAGATGTTATTATGAAAAATATTTAATATGAATTATTAAATGTTTACAATGTGAAATGTCGTTTGTTTTTCAACAGTTGAAAATATAGAATTTTAATAAAAATCATTCAATGTCCCTAAAACCTAAAAATATAGAATTTAAAAAAAAATTTTTACCATAAACATCAAATAAAAAGTGAATTAAATATATAATTATGTATATATTTAATATTAATAGTTTACACATTTACCAATACATAAAGTGTATATTTTAATAAAATACATTTTTATTTTTGTGAAGATAAAAGAAAAAGAAAGTGCAAAAACAAAGAAAATTGAGAGAATTAATTGAATAGTATGTGTATGAATCATTTAATGCTCCTCAAAAGCTAAATATATATGATTTTAATAAAAATCAATTAATATCTTCAAAAACTAAAAATATAAAATTTTAAAAGTTTTTATTTACCATAAACATCAAATAAAAAAAAGGGCAATTTTGGTAAATAGGCCTTTTTGATAAACTAGAGTAGTAACTAGGCTTTTTAATTTTTCAATTAAGTAAATATACCCCAACCCTTTGTATTTATACTCAAACTCTACACACTCTTCTCTCAAGGGGTACATTTATTAAACACAAAATTAGAAAAAGCCTAGTAAACCAAATTGTTTCTAAAAAAAATTGGATTAAATATATACTTATATATAGATTCAATACTAATAGGTTATACATTTACCTATACACAAAAATGTATACTTTAATAAAATATATTTTATTTTTGTGAAGATAAAGAAAAGAAGTGCAAAAACAAACAAAAATTAAGAGAGTTAATTTGATAATATGTGGCAAAATATGGTTTTAATATGAATCATTTAATGCCCCTCAAAAGCTAAAAATATAGTATAGTAAGATATATATAAACTTACTCATATTCAACCGCTCTTATCGTGTGAACGTATAAACACCGAATATATGTGAGTATATCCGTCGAATATATATATTCAGTTCCGGCGAAACTTCTTCCATTAATAACAAGATTTTGTTTCCTTTAATATGACCTAATCTCAGCCATCTATTTAACGATCTAACGGATACAATTTGTTCTCATTTTACACGATAAGATCTGTTTACATGAGAGTCAACCCCTCTCTCTCTCTCTCTCTCTCTCTATATATATATATATATATATATATATATATATATATAGAAAGAGAGTTTGACACACATGTAAACAACCCTTATAGTGTTCAATAAGAATAAATTGAGGCGATATTAAAGGATTAAAAAATCATGTTATTCATTGAAGAAAATTCGCCGGACCTGAATCAATATATTCGGCGGTATAGTCACATATATTCGTTATTTACACGTTCACACGATAAAAGCTGTTTACATATGAGTCAGAATCTATATATATATATATCATAAAAATGGATAAATAACTTATTATAAATATATATTTTTTACATTTCACTCACATAAAAATCTCAAGTAACCATTGCTATTAAAACTAAAATATTTATTTTATTAATATAAATTTTATCTATATCAATATAAATATTTATTTAAATTATTTTATTCAGAAAGTACAGAAGAAACCAGAATTGTCATTTAATAATATTCACCGATATTAGCTGGGTGTCATTAATAATGATATTGAAAGTTAAGTGAAAGGGATTTGACGTGTCTCCAATCATACGTAGCCTAAATAAAAATATGTGATGAAATCATGAAAACGACAATGGAGATTCACGGGTTACTACCAAACTCATATATATATATATATATATATATATATATATATATATATATATATATATATATATATATACTTATTCATGAAATTTTATGAAATTATTCATTGTGGTTTAATCCAAAATGCACTTACTTTCCCACATTTTGTTACCCTATAGGGTATCAAAAGTAATCAAACTCTACACCAATTACTTCAAACCACATGAAATGATTCCAAAAAAAAATCATGAACAAGATTCGTTTCCATATCATTTTTGATTCCGGAGTTAAAGCCAAACGGGCCCTTAGTTGATTATGCTTGTTAATTTGGTCTTCTCTTTACAACCAAATTTATTGTGTATTTTAGATGATTCATTGCCAACATTATTCTGTACTTAACCCTCGTTTAATTGTAACTTCGAAAACGAAAATAAAAACGGAATGAAAAATGAATCTAGCCAATGTATATACTATTGTTTATGAAAATTTTTAGAATAATTCCTTGTGGTTTAGAGTAATCGGAGTATAATTTAATTAAATTTAATATCCTATAAGAAAATAAATTGAGAGAAAGAAAATACATTTTGTATTAAAAATGATAAAGTAACCCATCATGAAGTAAATTTTATGAATAAACAAATATCTTGTATGTTGACTAGATTTGTTTTCATTTCGTTTCCGTTTTCGAAGTTGAAATCAAATAAAGGCTAAGATTATCTAAGAAATATCCGTAGCAGGTCTAATTAACGTGGGATTTTATTGCACGTCATCCATGCATGTACGTTTGTTAGGCTCAAATCCAATACACAAATCCAATGAAATTCTGGATTAAAACTAGTTATTAATAAATAAAAAAAGTAATCCATCGACCTTATATGTTAAACCATTATCCATTTATTATCGATGGCAATCGGTGATCGAGTAAACTTCTTATTTTGCAACGTGCAGTGCATGCATGGCTTCTTAACTCCATGCATGCTATCAACAACACAAATGAACGTAAGAAACCCTAAAACTAATGACACTGAAACCCTTTAGGAACACTAGAACCACAATAATTAACAAGCAAGCTAAAAGAAACCGGAACGCTATGGTTGATCCCCAAGACATTAGCTTTAATGGCGGTACAAAGACAGAAAGCCACCTCGAGATCGAGTAAACCATGGATTTGCTGACAACATGGCTCCTTTGGCGGCGACCCAATCGTCAAATTCAGCAGTTTGCCGAGTACATTCGCGCAAACGCCGAGTTTAAGGGCGTCCTTAGAGCAGGAGCCGAGTGGGCGCGGTGGAGTAGTTGGTGGCTGTGAGGGCGCGATGCTGGAACCCGTGTTGGGTTCGGAGATGACGAGGTTGAAGATGAAGAAGAGAGCTATTGTAGAGGACTTGAAAGCCATTTAAGCAATTGAGGTTAAGGAATTAATTCACATTAGTGAGGATTAGGTTCTAATTTATACAATATTTGTAGTGAAATTAGGGAAATGTTTTAGTTTAGTTTTATGTAATATTGCATTATATGTTGCAATTTGGATTCGGTGAAATTGACCTAACATTATTAGGTTAAGAAAATCTATAGAAATGATTAATTAACAAATACCAAATTTATAAGGGGTGGTTTTTTAGAGAGAGAAAATGTCCTACACACAGAATAATTAAGAATCATAGGTGGACATTTTCGGATATTCGATCCGAGAATTTTGTAAAAGTCTGATTTGAATCCGATTCGAGAGTACCGAATATTTGACACTTTTCTCCAATCGGATATTCGATCCGAGTATTTAAACCTGAACTAGTCGGATATATCCTATCCAACTTTTTTTTTTATCCAAACCTCGTTCTGTATCATGCCCGGATCAGGTCGGACTTGAATTACCAATTGCAGGATATTTTCGAATTCGGATTTTTTCGAATTGAATCTTCGGATTAGACGGATAGGATACTCTGCTCACCTCTAGCTTATATTGACTTCACTTAGGGGTGTTTGGCAGAGGTTATTGAATAGCTTTTATATTGTTTTATAAAAATAAAATAAAAGCTAAGTAGTGAGTAGATTTGTAAGAAGATTTTTGAATCCTTTTAAAAATAGTTTTTAAGAGATTTTTCATTAGTTTTTAATTTTTTTTACAAATATACACTTCAAATTTCAATTTATTTGTATTTTTTTTTGTCATTATTTCTTCTTTTTGGTAATATCATCGTAAGAAATCTACTCATAAATATCTTCCACTAAAAAATTACATAAAAAGCTTAAACTAATAAAAAAAATTCATTTTAACGAACACAAATTTCATAATAATAATTGTAAATAAAAAAGTTAATGATAAATATGTGGTTGTTGTTTGTTTAGTTCGGTTTGGTTGGGCTATTTGGTTTAAGGAAATCGATCTTCACTTTCTATATACCAAATTTGATGTCTTCTTTCATCCTTAGATCTCCCCAACCTATGTTTAGTGTTATCAATTGGATGCCATATTCTTATGAATATGATCTATATTGGGTAATTGTGGTGCATACTCATTTTGAGATTCCAATGCATGATTTGATTGTTTGGTATATTATTGATTCTCATTGATTAGAGAAAGAATTTGTGTTGGACAAATCCGATTAGATCGTAGATGGCCAGCTCATAGATGAACCTACTATGCCACCCGAGCAATGTCCGGTGTGTTGAGTCACTTCGAAGTCGAGTTAAGGATTTTCAAATCTTTCTATATTACGGATCGGTTTTTGGATGGATCGTATCGTAAGTAAGAAAAAGCTTGGAATGGAATGAGAACTAGTAGTTCAAATTACAAGTTGTTTGTCATCTTGATCACACAATTTTATTTTATTTTATTTTTATACAAAGGTAAGAAGATTAGGTTAGTCAGTTTCTAGAAACTGGCAGACCTAAGACATCTTTTCGGAAGAGGTTTCAACATCATTTGATAGAGTATCGACGTCAATGGTTGGGTTGTGACCATATATCGCGAGTTTATCAGAAACAATGTTGATTTCCCTAAAAATGTGATGAACACTAGTATACATGAATCCCGAGATCACGGTGGAAATATCAAAGGTGATCATATCCGTCTCCGATGGACGTTTCCAAACTTGGTTGATCGCATTTATCAACATCAAATTGTCACCTTCAATCTCGACAGATGTAGCACTTATACCGACAGTTTTTTGAAGGCCCTCATGAAGAACGAAAGTTTTTGCCTCTAACACATAGTCAACAACATTTTCCTTTCCTTATAGCCATAAGAATTGCAAAGTGTTCTTGAGGCTTGATCACACAATTATTAATGAGTGACGTTAATTGAAGCCGGCAAAGACGCCGGAGGAGGCGGAGTCCGCCTGCGCGAGGGCTGGCGAGCATGCAGACTTCACCGATAGGCAGTCCAAACAAATAATGAACAAATGACCCAAATGCCGTAGATCCATACAGTTGGTAGTGCCGGGGACGTCTCTGCCCCCTCGACTCTAACTTGACCAATCAGTGAGGCCCGTGTCGAGCCCTGACAACTCTGCCCCCTGGAACCGGGTTAAGAGGTCTGTCTCCCTCGTCTTCATTTTGATCATTTTTTTATTATAATAAATAATGACCTATGCCAAACGCACCCTTAGTAATGACAAAGGGAATAAAATTAATAAATTACAAATAGCTGAAGCAGCTGAACATATCCTAAACAAGGTATCAACTCCCACTGTCGTGTTCTTTGATTCCGGTAATGGCATGAACTCGTCGGAAAGAGGGGAGGTGTATTTGTTCCTGCAAAACGCTGAATTCCGGATCATCTCATATCTCCTACGGAGGCGAAGTAAAGAGGAGAGATGCATTTGTTCCCCCAAACCCGAAAGAATTCGACAAGGCTGCTCGTACTGTCATGTTCTTTGATTCCTTCAATGGCATGAACTTGTCGGAAAAAATTGTGTCTGGCTCGGAAAGATTGAGTGTAAGAGGCGCAATTCCCTGAAAGAGCATAACCAAATCGGTGAACCATCAGTCTAATTTCATGCAAAAATGCGTTGAATCTATACATACTAAACGTCAGCTCGTTTGGCTTGGATACCAAGCCTAAAGATAACTAGATGAGTCAATCTTCAGTAAGGTTCGGTCTCATTCACTTCAAAATATAAGTATGTGCACATTTTTAAGCTCGATTAAAAATTTAGGTTTTACAAGAGCTCGGCTTGATTCTAAACGAGTTGAACATGAGCACATCAATGTTCAACTCATTCGACTTGGATACTATTCATCAGTTGAAATTCGTTTATTGATCAAAGATATCACATATGAACCATATGTAGCAAAAGAATAGTTGCAATTGTTAGCCTTACTGTGTGAATAGATAAGATTGTAAAAATTGCTTCAACAGCACCAGCTGCTCCTAAGAGATGTCCAGTAGCACCCTGAGATATCATTACATAGAAATGTCATAATTAGCAGATATCACCTTAAGATAGAGTGAAGACTCAAAATCACAAGTTCAAAACATTCAACCAAATAAAGGAAAAGGATGAGCTAATTAAAGAAAATCAAGGATAACATAAGGTTTGTTTAGACGTCATGCTTTATAACATAATTATGCAGTATTGGACTTTGAAAATTAAACAACGTAATATTTGTGGATAGAGGTGGGTCGCAAACCTAAACCGCCGGTTTAGGTTTGCGAACCGCCGGTTTAGGTTTGGCCTAACCGCCGGTTTAGGTTTAGGTTTAACCTAAACCGCCGGTTTGGTCGGTGGTTTAGCCTAACCGCCGGTTTAGGTTTAGGTTTAACCTAAACCGCCGGTTTGGTCGGTGGTTTAGCCGGTTTATTAAAAAAAAAAATTGAAAAACTGGACCAAACCGGACCAAACCGGCGGTTAACCGACGGTTTGATCTCCAAACCGCCGGTTTGGTCCATTTTTTTTATAAAAAAATAAAAAAATAACCAAACCGGCGGTTTAACCGCCGGTTTGGGTAAACTGCCGGTTCAACCAAACCGGCAAACCTAAACCGCCGGTTTGGTCAAACGGGCGGTTTGCGCCGGTTCACAAACCGCCGGTTCGGCGGTTTGGTTTGAACCGGCCCCATCTCTATTTGTGGATACTATATTATTAATGGCCTACATCCAAACACCACTTTAGTGAAATGCATTACATGCCAATATGCCATAACACTTGCTTTAAGTATAATGCATCCAAACAAACCCTTAACCGTAAACCAGCATAGATATTCATATCCTAGATTATCGGGTGAAATTTAAAATTGAGCTTTACTGAGTTAAGATGAAGAATTTGAACTGGCTGAATTTTAATGCCAGTTTTTGGTTTCGATCGAGTGGCTAGTAAGCAAAAGGGATTAAGTAGAAGTACATTCTTTAATTTGTAATGAAGCATTACCTTTGTTGAAGAAAAAGCTAAAGCGCCTGATGTTGCATGTGTACCAAATAAAGATTTTAATGCAGTGGCTTCTACTACATCACCTGAAAGGACAATTCCAACTTTCGTGTGAAATGGGTCCACTAGAACCAGTATAGAAGTAAAACGGAAAGATGAATATAGCTCACCCAAAGGCGTTGATGTAGCATGTGCATTAACGTAATCCACATGATGAGGTTGTAGTCCTGACTGCAGTAATTTGAGCATATCAATCTCAGTTTTCAACATTACTTTTTATTTTTCATTCCTCGAGAAAGAGTGTCTTGGACCCCTATGATACTTCGCAATTGGCAAACTTACCTGTCTTAAAGCATGCGACATAGCCAAGATAGCACCTCTTCCATCACAATGAGGTTGAGTAATGTGGTATGCATCGCCTATATGGCATTATAACATAGAAGAATGGTTTAACGTGAATGATTCATCAAGGAATAACAGATATTAGCATCAAGAGTTAGAAAACTACCTGACATTCCATAGCCACGAACCTCTGCATAAACTTTAGCACCCCTCTTTTTGGCATGTTCAAGCTCCTAGTTATCAAAAAGAAGAGATTCAAAAAGAGAGCAGCAGGTTTAACCAAGATATATACATCATAAACAATAAAATCAATTTGTGTAAGTGCAATATTTGTGGGGAATGAAATTTAGACTCCACTCATATGCTCTCCTAGACCCAAAACATTCTAGGTTCTACTACAACATTTGTAAAATCAATGCATCCATGTTTTCTTTTGAATATTCAATACCAGTTCTAATGCATGCTATGATATCTAATTTAACCGACAATACAGATATATCAAAAGTAAAAAGACCTCAATTTATCAACTAACCTCCAAGACAAGAACTCCGCAGCCTTCACCGATCCTGCAAATGAGCACTCGGTCATGAGACAATATAGACAATGATGCTAAGCCAAATGTACATAGCAACAAAAATGAACATGCCAAACAAAATGCAACCAAGGAAAACCATTGAAGACATTTGCTTACACAAATCCATCTCGACCACTGTCAAAAGGTCTTGAAGCTTCACTTGGAGTGGAATTGTATTTTGTAGACAATGCTTTTAACCTGCATGTTCAAATAAGATAAATTTACTCTATTTTTCAAAAGATGTAACCACAAACAATTAACCAGAGCCGAACACCACAGCTTCGTCAGGGGAGTAGCAACTATTTATACAAGAGATATTTTTGTGCAACGAGTCCCTAACAGTGATATTTTTTTATTTTAAAACACCGTAAATGTGAGGCAAAAAAGTGCATGTAACCTCCTCCAAGACTGAAATACATACCCATCAAGATCAAATGGGTATAATAAAACCTTTCAGGTAAGCTTCTTCCCTAGTCCCTTCTTACAAAGTCTTGGATGTATGCGACAAAATATGCTCATATTTAGTAAATTTCATACTGTCAGATCCAATATGATAGCAAATGTTCTATAAGTTACTCTTCCAAGCTGAATACAAGATTGCCTCTAGGTTGTCTATACAAGATTGTTGAAATTGCGGAAAGAAAATAGTTATATGTGTGGTCAGTGGGTAAGGAAGCTCCCGTGAATACCATAAGACCCACCAGATCAATTCCCTCAGCCCTCTCACAAGTCACACCAATGATTCCTTCTTCCTGGGATCTAAGGATTCTAAACCATAGAATCTGACAAATTTTACTTTAAACTACAAATCAACACTGAAACTTACTTAGCCCTATGACAAAAACTGGATGGTCAACTCGCTAAAAATAGAGTTAGAGACCTGCAAAAACCTGCAATGGACAAGGCATCATTACTAGCTTCAGTTCCTCCAGCCACCATTACATCTGCATCTCCGTGAAGGATCATTCTAGCAGCATCACCGATTGAGTGTGCTCCAGTAGCACATGCTGTCACTGCAGCGTGGTTTGGACCCTAAAAACCAAAAGTAAGGCTTCGCATGCTAGATTTAACAATGATAATCAATAAATGGCATATAAAAGAATAAAAGATACGTCGGGTTCCATTTTAAGGTTTAAAAATAGAATAAAACTTCCATAACAAATTTAAGTATATTTGATTGCCAGATTATGGGATTTTAAACAGGTCTATTCATTCTTGTTCTTCCTCCCATTTCCGCTTCTCTCCTATTTCCTCCCACTTATATCACCCAACCACAACATTAGATACCGAAAAAACGCAGAGATGAAATCAATGGCATCTAGTTAGAGTAGGCATAAGAATAGACCTGCGGCCTCTTCCTTCCAGCTTCATGTAATCATGTTTACTAGGGATTGATGTGAAATGTATGTACAATCAGAGTTAGTCTATTTTTTTTAATCAAGGCTGTTAGATATAGTAGCTCAATTAATCAGCCCATCAGATTAGTGGGAGGTTTTTATTCGGCTTTTTGGTTGCAAGATTGGATGAGAAGAAATGTATCTTCTTTTTCCAATATTCCTCCTCTCATCAGTCTACTTTTTCTTTATTCTTGTTGAAAATCTCCTATCTTCTTTCTTTCTCAGAATTAGCCACAGATACATGGTTTTTATACCTAAGAATCTAAAATGGATGAACTGTAGAGGATAGGTCAAAGGTACACATAATCACAGAGGGAACCAACTACAAATGAAGCAGCTTAAAATCAGGGCGAATAGATTAGCCCGGAGAAGAATATGTAAATAAACCATATAAGTTAAATAGTCAATCAATCAGGTTTAAGTGAAAAGAAATATAAAGGCATAATCCAGTGATAAAATGTAAGCAAATTGTTGGCAGAGCTTTTATTATACAGAGTTTTTCGAATACCAATCTCACATAGAGCTCTCGTTCTTAACATCAACATGTTATTTGGCCATTAATGAAAGCTTTGTGAAGTTAAAATTGTAATCACCCTGGAAAATGGGTGGTGGATAAACCATTTTAACTGTGAAACCTACTTCGAAAATAAGCTAGCGTACAATCAGGTGAAAGCATCATCGAAAAAGCATTTCATTCTACTTCCTTACTTTTACTAATTTGGCACTACTTTAGCACATATAGTACATTTCTCCATATATTTTTCCAGAAGCATCTTGAAAATACTAGTATAATAAATATACAAATGGTTAAGTTCAAGTAATCTAAGCATATATGACAAACTGATTTTCAAGTAAAATAAAAAAAAAATCGAGAATGAAAAAACGAAAGAATACAGTACATAACATCAAGAAAGTTAGTGTTCAAATAAAGGTGAAGCTTCAATTTCAAATCCCCTACATAATATACTCATTTGTGAATGTTTTCGCACATACCTGGAAGCCATGCTTCATGCTTATATGACCAGCAGCCATATTAATCAGTATCCGAGGAATAAAATAAGGACTGAGGCGACGCAACCGCTTCAAACAAAAGTAAACATAAAAAAAATCAGGCCAAATTTGCTATAAATGCATATTGGGTGATTTTGTCACTGAATGAAAAGCTGAAATGGAGAAGAAAATAGGACCATTAAAATGAGGGGAAGAAGTCAACCTTATCACAAATCAGTCGTGCAGCATCAACCACATCAGAAATGCTACCAATTCCCCCACCTATGGATACACCCTAAATATCACCAAGTTATTGTACATGCTAGAAAAATTCGTAACTTAACATATACACTGAAGCATTCAGCATACATGGTAAAATGTATAATTACCGTCATTTCTTTATCTGTAGGTTCAACAGGCACCCAATTTGCATCTTTAAGAGCTTCATCAGCCGCACATAATGCATAAGCAATGAACCTCGACATTGCTCTGTGCTCCTAAGCAAGATGTATCATCATAAGCACAAAAAATGGTTGGATTGAGCTACACTACAAAAAGTTGAAACATTTGCTTCGAATAGAAATAACATATTTCCAAAGCATGATAAAAATATAACAAGTGCAAGAGAAAACAGTGTTAATTGTTTCACAGAAGCTGAGTGAATATGTTCCATGTCTTATGGAAACTTTCTGCATATTTTGCTGATGTTAGAACAGTGAAGCATTCAAACATTGGCACAAGGCCTATAGCTTCAATCATAAAATAGGACAAAACTTGTTGCCCAAAAACAGCAACTGACTGTATAATGGTTCTGTTTACTTAAGGATTAGTGATTGGTGGCTTCATTTTGTCAATCATTTTCATATAGAGCATTTAACACAACTCAATCTCTATAAAAAAAATCACTGCACTAAATCCTTTGCAACTCAGATACAATTTCCATGGTCTCACAGCTCTTGCCACCCCCATCACGATACAGAGGAAAGCAAAATAGGAAGTCCGAACATCAAACATCTTAAGAATCTTAAAATATACAAAATTTGCAAATAAATTGACATAAACTGCAAAGTAGAAAAACAAGGAAATGCAAAAAGAAATTGTGATATTTGAAATGAACCTTACAACTAAGCCACAAGCTCTCATCAAATTCACCAGCTGCTGTCCCAAACGGCACAGCAGCAGCCACCTTCGACGTCAACTGATCGAAAACATGAGCTCTCGTCTCCGTATCGAACCCTTCCATTCGAAGATCATCAGCAGTTATCCCTCTGATTCCACATTCTCCTTTCACTAGCCGCTTCCATGTTGTGTCGACTCCGCATCCAAGAGGTGTGACCATTCCCAATCCTGAAATAATAACTTCCAAATTTAAGAAAAGTTACTGAAATCCCTAACTGCTGAATAAGATGGGAATATTTACCGGTGACGACAACTCGGCGGTGACTGGGGATGGGTGGAGCGTCGGGGAGTTGACAATATGAGGAGGTTATTAGACGAGGGAAGTGGAAGCGAGTTAGATGGAATGTTAACCGTCGATGAGTTGCCATGGCCGCCATGGAAGCTCCGGGACAGCACACTCTGTCCGCTTGAAAATACTTCTACAGTTCTACTCCTCTGCTTTTTAAAATTGGAAAACTTTAATTAAAAACCCGGTTCGATTAGGCGATCCGTTAAAGACTCGGAGACAGTGGCGGAGCGGGTGAAGGAGAAGGCCTTCGTTTGAGAGAGAACTCAGATTCAGAGAGTCAGACACTCAGAGTCTGAGTGGCGGAGACAGGGGTAAGGGAGGGGGGGGCAAACCATTAAACGACGTCGTTTAGTTATTACCAAAACGACGTCGTTTTATTTTTTAAAAAAAACTAAACAGATGCTCCTTTCCGTGTTTCTCTACCACAAGCACGCAGCCGGCAGCCCGCTCCTCAGAATTTTGATAACTCCTCTCACGCATCACGCAGTCAATCGCCGGCTGCCGCTGCTCACCCCGTCAGTCCGTCCTCGGTCCTTCCCCGTCGTCCGGCCGTCTAGGCTGCTCCTGCTCACTTGGGTTTTTCTTCTTCTCCTCTTCGCAACTCAGCAAAAGACAGGTCTTCGGTTTTCATTCTTCCAGCAACTCAGCAAGGTCTTCAATTTTCATCCTTCTAGCAACTCAGCAAGGTAAGATTTCTTCTTTGAAACTTCTGTTCAGTTTTCATTCTTGGGTTCTTCTTCTTCGGAATTCTTGTTCGATTGTGCTCTGCCGATTGATGAATAACCTGAATGAATGGAGAGTAGTAGACTTCCAGTTATTGAGTTATGCAAACAATTTGAAACAAAGATAGTAGATTAGCAGATGTTGCTTTACTGATAATTGCTTAAGAATTGTAGGCAAATCTGTCTTAATATTAATTTAATTGTTGAATGAATGTAATGTCTTAAGATAATTAATTGTTGAATGACTGTAATTTAAGCTAAGCTTCATTTAAGAGAGAATATGTATCCTAAGTTTGTACAAGATAATTGTTGAATGACTGTAATTTAACCTAAGCTTCATTCATGTTGGAATAATCAATTGTGTTTGCTCTTCACTTTTTCAAAAGTCTTGTTCTATTATGCTGATTGACTGTAGTTTAACAGTGTTAGCTTGACTGCTACACTGTCATGGATGTTGGATTAGAGATTTGAAGTGGGACTATTTTTTTTATGATAGCTTGACTATAATTTAATTGTCTGTTCGATTGCTTAATAAGCCGGGTAAAGGTAATTCCATGGAAGCAATAATTTTATTTACTGGTTTGTGCTCAAAGACTATATTCTAATAGAGAAATAAATATGTTCGGTACATGGGTTTCATTGTTCTTCTGCAAAGTAGACTAGTAGGATTGAGAACTTTGTTATCAATTGAATGGTAATTTAGAATACCTAAAACTGTAATTAGATCCAACAATTTTTTTTTGTATATTTTTTTAAAGAATAATGTTGTTTGGAAGCTTTCTTATGGTGTTTTCCCAACTTTTATCTCAATACATGTATGTGTTTGCAATTGGAATTTGTGCTCTTGAAGAGATTAAAAATGTAGGTGATGATAACTGTAGTCTCCGAAACTGAAACTTGTGCTCTTGAAAATTGCCTGAAAGCCTCCAAATTATTGTTATTGCTTTGGAGTGTGGAGTTCATACTTCATACCTACACGATTCCCCTGCAAAATGCAATTGTCTTTCAACTAGATTCATCCGAGGCATGTCATTCAAATATGTTAATGTAAGAACATATTCTTATCATCTCATCTCTATACAGTGCAACAGTAAGATGCCTGTTATTTGCTCTTTGACCAAGAGGCTCTTATTTGTATGTTCTTTATTTCGGTATATGCCAATAATAACCGCATTATATGTATTTGTAATCCTGCATATTTATATTGTGAGTTGTTCAATGTGTTTATAGTTAAAGACAATCTTGAATAATTTGTTTGAATGTTGAATGGTTTTTAGTTGGATTAAGTACATACTTGATACTTGGATTGTTACATGTTTGATCTTTCTAACTTTAAAGATTCCTTGTTCTCTTGGATTCCCAAGATTTGACATTTTGTTATTATGTTGCAGTTGTTGACTGATGGCTATATTTGAATTTTTCTGTGTTGTTTTGTATTTCTACTGTGTGTTTTATAATGTTCGGTCCGATTCAGTCCAGGAAAGAAGTGAACCATTTTCAGTCCTACTGGTCACTGTGTGTCGACAACTTGTCACCTCCAATAAACACATGTGAGTAGTTCTATCCAACGCTTTCTTTTTTCTTCCGAAATTTGTGAATCCTATGATATATCGGTTTGACTGTCTCATGATTCATCTTTCCCAAGGCCCCTCAATACTCCATTGTGTGAGCATTCAAATGGAAAAGGAAGAATCGGTGGGGGATTTCAGACGTGAAGATCTTATATGGCTTTTATCTCTACCAGAGTCCGATCTTGTAAGTAAATTGAGTTCTTCCTTCTTTTGAAGCTTGTAAATTGTGCCTTTTTTGTATTCATATTTGAATCTAGATTACTAGATGGTAATGGTGTACTGCTATTCAAATTTGTCTCTGTTACTGCAAGATCCAAGTTTTAATGTGTGATCACAGATGAACTTGTTTATTGAATTGTTCATGTTTCCTTTGTATGACCAAATGTTGTTTGACTAAGCTTTTGATGTTGGTGGCCTAGAACTCTTGAAATATTTTGCTTCCCAACAAGTGGATAAAATGAGTTGCAATAATATCTTTTTGCAGGAATTGCTAATAAGCTTACAGAGAATGGTTGTTCGACGTGCTAGAGTTGTTGGGCTTGAGGCTTTTGCTAAGAAGTTCAATGTGAAAATGCTTCGGGTGCTAGGTATATTCCTTTCTGTATGTTGCTTGACTTTGTATCGCCTGCCCATATGAAGATGCTATACAAAAATCCACTTCATATGTGCCTTAGCTGCATAAGCTACCTGACTTTGTATTCCCTAAATATATATTTGTATGTAGGTGTGACGATGTTTTCTAGTTCATTTTCTAACTTACATATGTTGTCAATTGCTTTAAGAGAATCCTTTCTCTTATGAGATCTATCATTCAAAAGGTATCATCTGTTGAGTAAATAGTAATCATAGTGAATTAAAAAGAAATTTCAAGCGATGGTACTCTAATTGGGATAGCCTCCTATGATGTAGTTATATACATCATTGAGCAACTTAAGGCTTACTTTATAACTGGTATATGTAAATTGTCTCCTTTTTTTTGGGTTTTAAGAGATTTGATTTTTATATATTTTTTAAAATGATAGCTTAAGTCTATATGCTATTTTGTAAACTTTACCTTACATCGCAAAACCGACAACTCCAAAATGATAACCAAATAATAATGTTTCGAAACATCTGTTTTTAGTTTTGTATATAAACTGAATTTTGAAAGCTGAACCAAACAAGCGCTTAATTTGCATAGGTTTTTTGTGCAATATAGCAAGGTTGTAACCTCTGCTTTTGTTTTCCAGGTTTTATTGTAATGCAGTATGTCAAAAAAAATTACAAGGGTATATCAAATGCTGGCTTGTCTGAGTTTGCGAGCTTACTTAATGCAAGTAATTTGTTGAATTGTAATCTCGAGAATGGTGTTAAATTTATCAACAATGGTGATTTAGAGATTGATATCCATATGCTGATGAACCAAAAAAAGCTAAAATTTCCAAGGTAAGTCGTCGTGTTTGAGTTTAGATTTACTGCCAGCACTTGACCACTTGGGTATATTTTCTTGAAGGGCACAATTAAGTGTTTGCTTTCACTTATCTAATCACCAAGAATCTTTCCTCTGCAATTATTAGCTTTTTTCAGTTGTGTAGCAGCTACATTGCTTTAAGAGAAGCTGAGGAGATAACAAAATGTTTATTTTCACTTATCTATAATTATTTGTTCACTTAACTAAAAACTTCTTTTCATGGAGTAATAATGACATATGTGCCATAGAGTTGACCATGTTTAGATTGAGATCATACTTGCAGGGTAGGGTAAAAGGCAAAGAGGGTTTAACGCCATAAATTTTCTGTTTTTAATGTTAATCGTGAGTGGTGATATCGTCTCATTTTGAGGAATACTGTGGTTTGTGCCACTTGACTTCATCTTGTTCCCAGCGCTTGTTAATTTGTTCTAATACTGAGGTGACCCGAAATTCTAAACAGAAAAATCCGGATTACATTTCACAGTCATACAAGCTAATCTTGAAAGTTAAATTTATATTACCATGTGACTCTGCTTAATTATGCCTTTTTAATATCCATCTTCTGTGTTTGGCTTAATTCATTTCAATTGTATGATTCAACTTGAATTTATTATCTGCAGATCAAGTGAGCATTCCAGTTCAAAGAGACTGAAAAGTAGAGTCAGTGAAATTCCTTAAAAGGTCTCTTTTCCATTGCTTAGCCGGAGCTAGGCTTTGTTTGGAAGTTGACCCACTTTGTTTGATTGGCTAAATGGGTTCGAGCAGGAGTAAGAAGATGCTCGACTCTTGGAAAAGCTGCATGCAAGTCAGAGTCTAAAGGAGGTCGGGGAATCAAAGAAATCCCAGTATGAGATCACACGGCTCTCTCACACGATGTGTAAGATGAACTTGATAGGCAGCTGTTCTTGTGGAATGAATGGACAACTTTCAATCTCCTTAGAGGATATGAATCCATATCTTGACATATTTTTTGGAGAAAATTCTTGCAATTTGTAGGATTGTGGGTTTTACAATTTTTTCGGTCGCTCGATACACCAGATCTGCCTGAGATGTATGGAGATAATTCTTGTGCCTAGGATTTTAGGTTAGATGCTATCGAGAAATAATGTAATATGCATCAATATTGATAGTAAATGGTAAATGTATTATTTATACTATATTTTACATTAATGTTAGATAAATTATTTTTTAAAGTCCTTATTGCTATATAATTTACTATATCCATACCAATATGTGCTTTAGGAACCTCACAGTCAGTGATGTTTTTTTTAGAGCACAATTGAATTGGACAGGTTTGGTCTTGTTCTATGACCGTAAAAAAAAACCGGTGGACCCCGTCGGTTTACGGTCTGATTTTACTAACTAAATCCGGACCGGTTTGGTTTCAATTTCTTGCCTGGTGAATTAACACACGAGCCTTGTGAATCGGTCTACAATTAGGGTTTACCAAAATTCCGGAGCAGGACCAGATGCACAATCATATGCAAACTTGTTTATTTTTATATGATTTTAGAGTCACAATCATATGCAAACTTGTTTATTTTTATATGATTTTAGAGTCGCACAAAAATATTGTATGGATCTAGTAAAAGTATAAGTTGAACATGTTTTACTCGAGGTCTAATTTGCACCATGAATAGTGGCCTTAAAAGTTGGATATGCATGAACTGACTTTTAGGACTATCCCAAGATTTTGACAATTTGGATCCTAAATTTGTATTTGATTGAGGATGTGGTCTTGAAATATATATATATATATATATATATATATTAAAAAACTAATGTTTGATAGTTGTCAACTGACTGTTAACAAGATTTTTTAATGTTTCAATTAAGTAAATATATCCTAACCTTTTGTATTTATTCTCAAACTTTACACACTCTTCTCTCAAGTGGTACATTTACTAAACACAAAAGTAGAAAAAGTAAGCCAAATTGTTTCACAAAGATTTTAAATTTAGTTTTAATTAAGTATTCAAAAATAAAAATAAAAAGTTAAATTTCTAATTTTATAACTTTAAATGATTATCCTACCAAATTATTTCCTCTTTTCTAGATGTTAGAAAAGCTTAGATTTAACCTGAAAAGTTATAAACACCACAACATCATATAACTTGTAATATGAGCGTTTATTAATAAATATTTTTTTAATAACATTTCCACATATTATTTAGTGAATTATTTATATAGAAAAGAATGAGCTAATAATACCGTTATTTATTATATACACTAAGGGTCCGTTTGGTTTTAGCTCCGGAATCGAAAACGGAATGGAAACGAATCTAGTCCATACGTACATCCTTATTCATGAAAGTTTTTGGAATCATTCTTCGTGGTTTGAAGTAATTGCAGTAGAGTTTGATTACTTTTGATACCTATAGGGTAACAAAATGTGGGGAATCAAGTGCATTTTGCCTTAAACCACAAGAAATGATTCCATACAATTTCATAAATAAGGATATAGATATGGATTAAATTTGTTTCCATTCCGTTTTCGATTTCGGAGTTGAAAACAAACGGGCCCTAAATATGCTCTCTAAATTTTATCATGTAGACTAAGCATATACCTTTGATTTTTAATTACTAGAAGAAAAAAAATACTTTGGTAATAGGGTCAATGAGGAGAGAATATGTTTTCCTCATTTTTCGAATGCAACATATGTAAAATCCTAAAAAGAAGGAAGAAAAAACTAGTTGTGTTAAATGATGCTTTTTAATAATCATATAAAGAGGCGTAAATTACGTATTCACTTTACATGCCTAACTTCACTCATGTATCCAACTTCGATTATCCGACCTATTGGATGAGTAGTAAAATCGGATAACTGAAATTGAGTAATTGAAATTTAGTTAATTGAAGTTGGGTAATTGAAATTTAACCCAACTATTTTTTTTTGCTACTTAATTAATAAGATAAATATATTTTTTATACCCCGTTATTAAAAAAAGAGTTTACTTACCAAAATCCCCTTTTGTGTAATGGTTTTTTCAACTTATATCATCAGGATATACATTTAAAACATTAATTTTGGAAATTCTCCCATATATCCGTATATAAATATTTAGTTTTCCATTTAATTTATTTCTAAATTTATTCATTTAATCTTTTTTTTAATCAATTCTTCACATGTCAATAAGATATAAACTATAAGATTATTATATAAATTACTAATATAGCCCAAAATCTCATAAAGATCTAGCATTAAAGATTATCCTTTTTTGGATCTCCTTTGAGGGACAATGGTCATTAGTTAATTTAACTACTTATTAACTATCCTAATTACAACTTTAAGGTTATCCAAAAGTGCACCTAATGCATAGTGTCCTAAAATATATTATTTTTTAAGAGACTTTAAATTATCTAAGTCTATTCAAGCCTAAAAAATTCAACTTTATGAATAGTCAAAAGCAATCACTCATTTATTTGAGTTGTGTACAAAAAAGTGTCTATGTAATGTTAATCTATATTATTGCTTTGTAGCCTACAATAAAGACTTGGTATACATTGGACATTTATGGTAAAGGTTTTGATATAGATACATTAATCTATTTAGATTTGTCAATACAAGTCTACTATGGTCTAGTTTGGTTAAATGTTGAAAACTATGATTTATAAGAATCATTTTTGGATATTTAAATTTTGATAAATTGTAGTTTATGAATGTAAAATAAATATTGGTTAATTAGTAAGTTATATATGAATATTCAACATGCTAAAAAAAATATTTAGCAATAATATTACATGCAAGTTTATGTTTGGTTATCAAACCAGTGTCCCCCAACTTGCTTTCCCGACTATTGTTGATCACAAAAAAATGCAACACAACCGTGAGAAGAGCAGTTGAGGAGAACACCACAAAATGAGTTTTGACACGGCAACATACATGTAGTTAGCATGTAGTCCCTAACAGAGATATATCATGTGTCTAGTGAGGGATCTTTAGATCAGGTAGTCGGTATTTACTTAACTCGATCCAAGAAATGCTCCCAATTCTCGTTCCTTCTTGGTTGGACCAACCGGTCATGTCTAAGAAATATCAAAATTGAAAAACTAAACCAAACAAATGTTGTTTTTTGTTAACCAAATTTAGGATGTTTTGATAACCGAACATAGATTTTTCTTCTTTTATAGGGTCGGTTTCAAATTTCTAATTTCGTGTATGTTTGACCGATACCAAATAATTGACCAAAATTTCAATGAATTGAGAAACAAAAAATATAGTTATGGTTTATAACTTCTACTAGTAAAAAAAACTTAATTAATCGGTATTTATCTAACTAAGATGGGGACGGATGATTAACTTTATATAACTCGAGATTGTTTGCTTTATAAAATAGAGGATTATAATTAAAATTTAGATGTGATGCGAGTTTAACTCTATTATAGACGAGTTAAACAAGATCATATCAAACTTCGATAATTCACTTAAATAACGGCCTAAAGAGTATTAGATAAGTCATTCTTCATTGTGATTGGTATGTAGTCGATCTAATCAAGTTGAACTTCCGATTGAAAAACTCAGGCCGAACTTGTTTTACATTCAAAACAAGCCGAGTATCATCACTTTTTTTTTTAGCCGATGAGAGCTTTGAGAACAAGAAAACCAAAGAACTACACCTTGGCGTTGACAAAAACTTTAAACGGAGTGGTTATCAAATTCTCCTCTCATGTCACATTGAAAACTTTTTATATGGCGTTTGAAGTTAGGTTTTGACATAACTATGAAATTGTAAAATATGAGCATATCTATCAGATTTATGTTAGATAGGAAAGACCAGCACAAAATTGGATAAATCGTCAAGCAACACCAAATAATATTTGAAACCAGAATTGATGGGAACAAGTGATGTTAATAGATCATAGTGAACAATGTCAAAAAATCAAAGGTGCGAGAATCGGAAGAATAAATCGGAAGACGTTTGTGCTTGCCAAGTTGACAAGACTTGCATATATTCTTTTTCGTGACGGAAGGTGACTAACTCAGAGATGGGCGAATAACACGGATAGCATGATCTCCCAAATGACTTAGGCGAACATGCTAGCGGGAGGACTCGACAACGACAAGAGAAGACTAGATGATTTTATTTGAGAATGAAATGAGTGTGATAGGGTAGAGATCCCAAAAACTATTATATCGTTGGATAGTATTCCTTGTGAGAAGATCCTTCACAGAAAAACCAAAGGGGTCAAACTGAACAACCACATTATTATCAATTGAAAATTTGCGTACCAAAATAATATTTTTAACAAGGCGAGGGGCGTGCAAGACGGATCGGAGATGCGGGTCGGTAGATTGAGGGATACATGTGTTTCCCGAACCAATAACATGCATAAAATGACCATTTCCAACAATTGTGGACGGCAAAGAACGAGAATTAAAATAGGATGAGAGAATACCTGAAGATTGAGACATATGAGACGTAGCCCCGATATCCATGTACAAGTATCCGACGGAGGCTGAATCTGCATCGTATGGAAGGCTTCTATTAGTTCCGACACATAGTAAGAGGTGGCTTGTAGTCCACTATTGTGAGAAGCGGGGTACCAAGGGCGTTGTTGTGGCTGGTGAGTGGGATATGGGCTCAATGGCGATGTTGAAGAACACCAATGAAATGGTTGTTGCTGGCCACCCTAGTGCGCCTGAGATGACATCTGAAACCCATGTCCATCCGACAGCCGTTGATGGTGGTGGTTGTTGCGGTAACCACTACAACAACCATTGTTGAAATTACGACGGGACTGGCAACATCTACCTCTCGTCGGCTGACTTGAAGAACGTGGGTATTTGGGCGGTGTTGAATTTAAATTTGAGGAAGAGGTGACTGCAGTTTCATTCTATGAGGAACGGAGGAAGTGAGATTCTTCCCTGTTGAGCATGCTTCGAGCCGTCATGAAGGATGAAAAAGGTTATGCTTGACCGATTATGCTCCCAACTACAACATACTTGTTGGAGAGGTCATTGATTAGTTGTAAAACTAATCGAGATTCATTGACGGGATGACCCACATCCTCAAGTTGATATACTATAGTTTTTAGGGTTTGACAGTAGGCAACCACCGATTTGTGTGAATCGAGTTTGCATTTGATAAAGCGACTTTCGAGATTTGCAGTCTTAGCAGATTGGTTGTCGTGAAATATACTTTTAATACGAAACCAAACATCTATTACAGCTGATCCAGGTTTGAGAATGGCCAGAAGGATGTCTTCATGGATGATCGCATAAATCCAAGAGAGAACGATAACATCTAGTTTTTTCCAAGCAGGGTCCTAGTGATCTACAATGGACCCATCAATATGGCCATGGACGTCATGAGCACGAGCAGTGACGGAGAAAAGTTCTGCCAAAAAATGACAATTAACCTTTGTCAGGTCAAGAGTGAGCAAAAATGTGATTTCTAATGTTGGACACGGATTGAGCGGCATGAAACGGAGAGTGAGACGAGCGATTTGTGTTGGCGGTGGACTGAGTGTTTCAGGGTGAAATGGTCGGCGGGATCTTCGGCCGTGGGATCAGCCAGAGGGTCGATGACGGGATCGGCGTCGTTGTTGGTGTGATCTTCTCCTGAGATGGTGTATGAGGGGCGGCGGTGAGGGGTTTTGTTGAAGGTGATGAGGCACAAGAAAGATTTGTAAAGATCGAGTTTTGAAAACTTAAGGTTTTCAAAATGGCTTTGATACCATGTAAGTTACGATATCAATGATTAGAAAGCAATCTCGTGCCGGGATCCCGCTCACTGTACGTGTGTGTATATATATATATATAATATACACATAAAATAACAATAATCCTATTTATTTATTAACACCAAGCTCAATGGGATTGCGCCCCCAAACTCAATGAAAAAGTTTCCATATGCCAAAACTAAAACGTTGGAGCAACAATCTTAATTCTGCGAAAAACATTTTCTAGGATTTACAACTTGAAACAATTTGGTTTACTAAACTTTTTCTAGTTTTGTGTTCAGTAAATGTACCCATTGAGAGAAGAATGTGTAGAGTTTGAGAATAAATACAAAAGGTTGGGATATATTTACTTAATTGAAACATTAAAAAGCCTAGTTACTACTTTAGTTTCTCAAAAAGGTCTAGTTATCAAAATTGCATTACAACTTTTCGAAGATACTCGCATTGTGAGTAAGAGACGGACACTCGTGCCAGAAATTCGCCCTTATTACACACTCGATTTAATTAGTTTGTAATAAATTATTGATGGAAATAAAATCACCCTTATCAAAATCTCCTACCAATTTTACACAAATTTCCATGATTTTGTATGAGTTGTCATCTTCCCCTCTCAATAATACTAAAAGAAAAAAGAAGAACTTATCCATTAATCTGGATCTTTCTCTCTCAGAATCAATCCCAATCGTTCTCCTCAGCCTCCCCTTCTTAATTGTACTACTAGTAGCTGTCCAAGCAGATACTTTCCTACCGCTTAACAGTCATATAAATACGCCATTAAAACCCCAATCCAAAACGCTTGATTGCTGCTGACTTGCTGCGTAAGAGTTGCAAGCGTGGCCCCAGAAAACCAAATCTATAAGAGCTCAAAATCACACCCAGTTCGATTCAAAGCTTCATCCTTTCTGCCACCTGCCCCACTTTTCCCCCCAATTAAACCTCTCGATTGTTCTGATATTTATTCAATTCAATCTCTTTGCCCTTTTATTTAGATTAAGGTCCAATCTTGGCGTTGTTTGATCCACTTTCAAACCCTTTTTTTTGTTAATTGAAAAAGAAAGGAAATCCCATCCATGGCGAGTTCTGGGACTGCGAGGAAGAGGGAGAGAGAAAACCCTTGTGGGGTTTGTGGGCACTACCACAAATACGAGGAAGGGGAGGTTTGTGGGATTTGTGGCCACCGGATGCCGATTGCTTCCGAACGATCTTCGCTTCAAGTCAGCGCGTTTGCGTCTGAGATCTTGCCGGAATTCCTCTTTCTCGGGAGCTATGATAATGCTTCTAGGTCTGAGCTTCTCAAAACTCAAGGGATTTCTCGGATTCTCAATGTATGATTTTGATCTCTTTCTCTATCGTTATCCTTTGTCTCTGGTTTGGAAATTTGGACTTTAATGTGATTTTGTTGATCTGTACCAATGAATCTGTGGATTCAATTTATGTTATCCTTTAAGCATTTACTAATCATGTTAGTGTAATGAAGGATATTGGCACTTTCTCAGATTCTCAATGCTTCCAGTTCAGTTATTATGGATTTGGATAACAATTTGGGAAGTATGGAGATTTTTGGTAACTAATGACCCTATGTATGTAAATGAACTGTATTCAGAGTGAAAGCCGTAGCAGCTTACAAGACTGCCAAATCTGCTAAGAAATTGATTGCTAGCCTTTAAATGTGTTGTTGAAGATGACTTGAATGGCGTAGTAAATTAGTATCTAGTCTCTGTGAGTAATGAAGTCATGATCTAAGATATTTTCTTCTTATTTTGAAGTATTTTTGTTTGGCTTTAGTGAAGGTGATGAATTATCATAGCATGGATAGTTTGTGTATTGGTGTCAATGTCCACTTTTACATCCATCTCCCGAAAAGAGAAACTTATAAACCCACCCTTTGGACATGTACCCCAAAATATGATGAAAACTAAGGAAGTTTATGTGATTGCAAAAAGGAGAACATGCTAGTGAGATTGTGAATAAGTTTAGGACAATATGCAAAGTCAGAAGTGACTTTCTGGTTTGATATTATTTATCCTATCTAACAGCACTATATGAGTTAGACAAGTAGGTCCGACGGTGTTTTTTTTATTCCCCTACAAAGTAGTCATGTAGAAAAGGGCAAGAGGTTTCTGTACACTAATAGAAACCAAAAGGTAACTTCCATTGGCTCGATTACTTTTCCATATACTACAACAAGTGGCATGATATCTTCGAGTTATTGTCGTTTAATGTTTTAATGCCATTGTATTCTTGTTCAGCTTCAAGAGGGAAATACATGTACCTTCTTATGGTCCATGTTGAGCTCTAGTCTGCTAAAGAGTGGAAAAAATATCCTCTCTTCTCCACTGTAAATTATGAGCACCACATCCTTGACTGTTGTTTCTAAATGTTTCTAGTATATTGAAAATATGAAATTTCCATGAAGAGATATTTCTGCAAGTTAATACAAACGGAAATCGAAAACATGTCTTTTAAAATGTCATGTATATTGTTCTCACAAAATTAAGGTATCGTGTATAGTTCCTCTAAACTGAATTGTGGTTTTATGCTTGACAGTTGACAGTTTGACCTTAACACTGGGAATAAGTTGACAACTTATTAAATTGTTTGCATTATTTATGCCTGTAGACTGTTCCATCATGTACAAATCTCTACAAGAACTCGTTCACTTATTTTTGTCTTAAAGATGACAAGAGCTATCCATTTGATGATGCTATACAATTTCTAGGTATGTTCATTATTCTGTGCAATGTTTTTGATATTAAACTATAAACACAGCCAAAGCTTTCTTGTACACACAATTATGGAGAGAAATTAAAACATGATTTACACTTTTTGGCAGAACAATGTGAAAGGGATAGGGTTCGTGTGATGGTACATTGTATGACTGGAAAGAACAGGTAGTTGCTGATGACTCTGTTAGTATTCATGTCTGTTTATGTTTTGCAGTTTGTTTCTGAAAATTGGAAATTTTCTATACTAAATTCAGTTTGCATACCTTTTTTTTCTTTTAAATAAATTAGAACTTCTATCCCTCAAGATTCGTACACAAAGTATAGTAATATGTCTGTACCACCTTGTCTTAGCTAACTCCCCCGCGCATTCCTTGTCCTGCATAAAGTGAGAAGTAGTTGATAGGGATAGTTGCGGAAAGTCTTCAAAGTGATGATCACAACAGGGTCATTTAAGAATAATTCCTCGTGCCTTTTGAATCATGCTTACATTTTTAAAAGAAGAGGACCATCAGTAGTTTAACCTAGTCTAAAGATGACAGAAGTGGTTTATTCTTGTTCAGGTAACTGTTGAGCATCTACAGGATTCATGCGAGTTTAAGTTGTTAGTATTTGTTGCTTCTTTGATACTGGACCAAAACCTGTCAACCACCTAATTCTAGGCATGCATTTTTAGTTTGGATCTGATTGCAAAGCTAGATTGGGTTAGAATTGATCAAGAGTAACAGAGTATAAATCGGGAATGTACACAAAGCACACAAGATAGATTAAACACACACAAAGTAGACACACTCTTAGGGAAACCCAAGGATCAATTAAGCCACTCAAGGGATCAACTCCACAAGAGCCAATCTCAAAGGAGAAAACCTCCTAAGAGCCCAAGGCAAACACCTAATACAAAGATGATTCTGGATGCCTAGACATGAAGCATACTGCCTTATTTATAGCATGCTAACAAAGAGTCTGGAAAAGGGATGATGAAATGTTTCAAACTTTTTACATGTTCTAAATTTTTTATTAGATGCAGAGGGAAGCACTGGCCACCAATATATGTGTATTGTAGGATTTGTAGCAAGTTTTTTTTTCTACCAATAAAATTGGTCAAACCCTTGCTTTCTGTCAAGTTCATATTTCTGCTGTATCTGCGCTTATTCGGATGTACATTACAAACATGCTTATACAGAGTATTATTGATGCATACGACAAGTTTAATGAATCTTTGGGAGCTTAGCTGTGTAAATGATGTGTAGTGTAATCAACTGTTCATGTATACAGATCACCAGCCATAGTAATAGCATACTTGATGAAATGCAAGGGATGGAGGCTCGCCCAGAGTTATCAATGGGTGAAAGAGCGCAGACCATCCGTTGAAATACAACAAGGTATCGTTTCCATGTTCCTTTTGGTCTTTACATAAATCTGCTCTATATTTTACATCTTAGTCATATCACTTCTGTTTCATTATTCTCCAGAGGTCTACCAACACCTTAATGAGTACGAGCAAAAGATCTTTGGATCAAACAATAGTAGCACTCAACCGTCTCCAAACTTCGCACCTCCAAGCCTTCCAACCTTCACCTTCGGTTTTCCGAAGACTGAAGGAGTCCCTACACCGGCATTCGGCACAGGCACCGGTACGTCGATCTTTGACCGCTCTTCTATTAGTGTCCCTCCAAGCGAGTTCACATTTGGAGCTGGTCAAACTACTGAAAATCCTCTTGTAGCTAATCAAGCAAATCAGAATGCAGGAGATATATCAATGGACGGGGCCTAGCAATAGGCCCCTTGAAACAACTAGAAACAAAACCCGAAAACTTCGTTGCTTATGCTGATTATACTTTCAACCTCTTTTGTTCATTCTGAAATCCTAATTTACTGTAAAAAGGGGGAAGAAAGAGGTTTGTCTTGGATTGAAAGGTTAACAAAGTTGAGATGCTGTTTTTTGGATCTCTTCTTTTAGGGAATTGATTCATACATTTCTTTGTTCTGTTGTATGGCTATATGATATTTTTTCGGTTTTGGCATGGCGAAACTCCGGTTCTAGCTCTGTTGTTGCTTTTGCTACGTGAAATAATATGCTAAACCCGAGCTGAGTTTGTTTTATATGGCGTTTCTGTGCTCGTTATGCTTGAAAGCTATGCAGCTATACATAACAGAAGATCTCTATGGATATCATTCGATTCGATGATTCAAAAAACGATTCTAGAATCTTGCTTACATATTCTGTAAGCGATTTTTACACTCAAAACAGGAGTTCCAAAAAGACATTACTTTGTTAATACATTAAAGCAAGAAAGCCTTTTACAAGAAGTGTTTTTGATGGTAGGAAACTGAATCAACAATCACACAAGAAAACATTGATATCAAGTTATCAACACACTAGGTGGTATTATATTGTCTTCATTTTGCAATGCTCGAGTCCTTCCCTAGAGATTGATTATGCCTGATAATACAATCGAGAATCAAGATCGTAGGTACACAAACGACTATCAAAACACGAAATTGAGTACGAAATCGATGAGTTAAATCAATCTTGTCGAAAACGTGTTAAAGTGATATATCGCTTAGATGATAGATATAGGAAAATGAAATGGTAACTTACTTGATTTTTCGCATCAATTGGTAAGCTCCGGTTGCGGCCATTCCCACACTAACACTAAACAACGGCAAGTTTTTCTGTAATCGAAACATATTTAGTCCATATAAACGGTAGAGGAAATCACATGCTTGTATAGACAAGTTAAAATATCTTAGCTTTGAAGTCATGATCATCGTTTACGTTTTGTTTGACATATCTAATGTTTATCATTTAGTCATGAAGCATATACAAATTGGTGTTGTTGGTTTGCAAACTAACGATTTCGATTTGTCCTTACGGCAAATCAGAACCATTGATTCGAAAACCATTGGTTTTAACCTGACCGTTCTATAATTGTTTATTATTAAGGACTATAGTTTGACGGTTCAAACCGACAATTTTAAGATTATAAACCAACATTTGAATTGACGGTTTCAGTTTGTCAAACCTACACCTAAACCAGAGGAGGTGTGACATCCTGATTTACCAAACCGACAGTTCAAATCAAACCCATAACATGACCAGACAAGCCTTCCGTTTAACGGAAAAAAAAAAACACTAAATGCAACAATCGAAAAACTTACTGGTATAACAACGGTACTATATCTCGCCCAAATGCCTCCGGTAACAACCATCGCTTTACGTACATACATACAAACTTACATATTTTCAAACATGATAAATTTCTCAATCACATCATAACTTAAACCATAATCATCAATTCATCAACAAATCAAACTATCATATAATCTCAACATACCTGCTTGTGTAAGCTCTGAGATTTCTTCAGGTGGCTTCTGAAGATCAGCAATATTTGCTATGATCAAACCCCACTTAAACGTTGGTGCCCAGAAATGTACTGCAAATATAATTAACCAGAAAAAAACCCTAAAATCTCATTTTTATTTCAAAACCCTTCTTTTTTTGTTGCTAATAATCATTTTCTGTTAATTTTTCATATTTGAAATAAAAAAAAAAAGTAAAGAGCAGGAAATATATACTGGTTTTAAGCCCAGTTGGGTGATTCCAAAGAGCTTGAAGCTTTGATCCTGTAGACATGGCTGCTCAGATCTTATGGATTATGAGAAATGATTTCCCTAATCTTTAAACACCATTTTAATGGGTTTTCTTTTTAGTATTTAATCAGGTTTAATTATTATATTTAATATAAAATATCCTTTATGGGGAAGAACTTATTGGTTGACTATATCATATAAAAATGTTCAATAATTGCTTGAACATTTCTTTTTGTAATTTTTTTATCCTGCAAAGGCATGCTTCAACGATGTGTTTATATTTTCTTAAGTTTCAATAAAAATGACAGTAATTATAATAATATGTTCATATTAATTAATGTTTATAATGGTGATGATGATAATAATGATGTTTACAGACTTTTTTGTAGAATGAAATAATATTTGGAGAGAGCTTGAATTTTCTAAGTAATGTCAAGTGACTTCAAAATGAATTGGACAAAATTCATATAATGTTTGATATATTAAGTATATGGATATCAATTATATATATACATATATATTTTTTTATATACTTTATAAAATAGTGGTATCACAAATCTTATATTAATATCTAGATGTGGATATCAAACATGTCCGAATGTTACGAGAGTTAGTTCCGGTACGGTCTATAATTAGGGAAGGTCGTGTGGCTGCGTGTGCAGCTGACACGTGTCCCTTTTTTTTCTTTTAAAAAACGAGTGAAAGTAATAGTTCAAAACTTATAAAGGGATATTTCATAACTTATAACAAGATAGTTCATGAATTATAATTGAATAGTTCATAATATATAAACGATTAATTTATAAATAATTTGATATAATATATTAAAAAGTGATAATTCATCAATTATATGAGAATAATTCAAAGTTTATTAGAGAATAGTGCGGAATTTATAACATTGTAGTTCAAAAAAAATTATTCGTTTAAAATAAAAAAAAATTCAAACGTTTATGAGAAATTTTTTTTATTTTTTTGACACGTATCAGTCGCACGAGCAACCGCACAACCGTACCGGAACAAAAGCCTAATGTTATAAGTTATTCAACAATTATTAACAATAGTTTATACAAATTAAGAGCGATAATTTATCTGGAGTGAATTGTTCTCTCACGGTGATAATAAATATTAGAATTATGATAATATAAATATTTTTTAGTTAGAAAATTGCGATAATATAACAAGATACATTTTTAAACTTTTGTGAAGGAGGATCAAATATGTAACCTTAATATTATCACTTATGAGGTAAAATAAAAATGACTAATAAAATGATACAAAAAATATCATTTTTATCGATCTCCTTGCAAGTTAAAAACACAATAATGTGATAGTGTCATTAGTACTATAGTCTTTGGCTCTTGATACACCATGACAAACCACAAACATGCAAGTGCCAATTTTTATTAAACTTAAGGATATAAAAAACAAATAACACAAAATCTAAATCATGATAGATTTTGGTGGAAGAAGACCACACAAAAGATGGAGTAGAACTACAATGTATTAACGTTATTACGATCTTTTATATAGGATTACAACGAAATCATAAGAGAATAATAAAGATATTGGGTATAAAATAGAATATAAACTAACCTAAAATACATAGATAATATGCTTATTATTTAAAGCAATATATTCATATATATTGCACATATCTTTCAATACGCTCCCGCAGTCAAAGCGTGCGTACCAAACAGACGCTGAAGACTAGATCATTTCATTTGACAATGAGCAAAGAAAACACTTCGATCAACAATGAGCGGTGACACGAACACCACTTGTAAAATCAATTTGATCACCAGTAGATCGTTGACAACATTAGATCGATAAGACCACCAGTAAATCACGACGGAAATATCGGTATACTTTGCTCATACCAGAAGAAATTTCGAGGATCAACCAATGTCTTAACTTTCACCAATCTCTCAAAATTCCCCAAGAAGTACTTTTTTCCATAAACTTGCCCTTCAAAATACGTCAAATTACGATTCAATCCAATATCCAAGTCTCTATAATTCAAAAACGCCGCCCTCGGACTGTGTGACACGTATTCAGTCATAAACTCGAAAACATCCCTCATCATCCCCACATTCTTCTCCTCCGCGTGTTCCCCACTCTCCTTCCAACTCCTCGAATACTGAATCTTATACAAATTCCCCTTCCTATGAGGAAACGACGTCGCATTGGCCGGTATTCTATTCATCATGCCTCCATACGAGTTCCATGCCATTCCTACGGTTCCTATATCCGAGAGTTTTTTCCATAACCGGTTTAGACCGGTTTTGGGAATCGGGTCACGTACGTAATCCGATTTTCTCTTCTGGTATGCCGGTTCGTAGGTCCGATTTAGGAGGACGTTGATTGGGGTCCCGGTCGGGTAGCTGAACCAATAGAGAACCGACTCGGCCCAACTCATTTCTTTGCAGTCGGTTTTTTGTAATTGTAGCTTTGGAAATGCCCGGTTCATGGTTTGTATTAGTTGTGTGGACCGGCCCAAATAGAACCCCAAGAAACTTACCTTCACTGACGTTACTGTGGACCCTACTTTCGGTGTATTTGATAACCTACATTTATTGAGCAAGTTAGCACATCTATATATATAAATGCTATATTGCTCTGAACTTTAGTCAAAGATATAAACACATTTGTATATATTTTTTATTCATTGATATTTTATACAAAAAAAAATTACAAAATATATCATTGAACATTATTAAACAAGTTTCTTAAATCATTATTTTTTTAATAATCAAATTTATTAGGAAAAAAAATCGATGATTTTGATTAATAAAAATAACGAATCAGGAAAAATCCAAGAATATATTTTAATAATTTTTCTTTGGGAAACCACCTTTGAACTTTTTTTATTAAAAAAAAATTCTTACAAAGTTATTAACTACCTAACGTGGATAACGAAAAACGGTTTGAACCATTAGACGACGTGTCGTCTAGTGGATCGAAGGATAAAAACAAATCGACATATGACGGACCACAATATTAACCACCTACATTGTTTTTCAAACACATACTATATTCCCCAAATAATTAATATTTTGAAATAATAAATTTTTACTTAAAAAACTTATTTACACATTAATTTTTAATTTGGGTATCTTTAATTATATTTTAATATAATAATGTAAATATCGATTAAGATGCATTATTACCTAATGGGCTGGAGTTCCAACCGCATGAACAAGTCATCCTCCACGTCCTTCATGACAAGTTGCCACGTGTACACCAAGTCAGTCACATTCTCGTCAACAAGCTTCTCGACGGTGAACACCGTCACCGTCGCCGGAACGTCAACTAGGTTAACGGTATAAGAGAGTATAACTCCAAAGCTAGCCCCACCACCGCCACGTATAGCCCAAAAGAGATCCTCGCCCATTGACTTCCGGGTCAAGATTCGTCCATCCGACAAAACTATCTCGGCATCAATCACATGATCGATCGAAAGTCCATATTTTCTCATAAGCGTGCCGTAGCCTCCGCCGGAAAAGTGTCCTCCGACGCAAACGGTCGGACAAAGTCCTGCCGGAAAAGCAAGAATCTTACTCTTGCTCCAAATGTTGTAGTAGAGCTCACCTAAAGTAGCTCCGGATTCAACCTTGGCCGTTTTCGTTGACAAGTCAACGTTAACCGATCTAAATCCGGAGAGATCAAGGATAATGAAGTTAGGGTAGTCGGAAGTTGATGACAATCCCTCGAAGTCATGACCACCGCTTCTAATCTTGATCTGTAACGGTTTGGGACTGTAAGCTCTACTACAAATGACTATAGCAGAGACTTCTGAAGGAAGACGAGGGGTGACAATGAGAAGAGGATAGAGAACTGAAGGACCCGGAAAACGAAGATTCAAGCGAGTTGAAGTAAAAGTTGTATTGTAGGATGGATTCGATTTAGAGACGAGGATTTTGGCGAGGTTTGAGTTGGATGAGTTTGTGTGTGTTTTTAGACAATTGAAAAGGAAGTTGTAAGTTGGATCTAAGGATGCAAGAGATGAGAGAGGAAGAACAAGGAAGATGAGAAGTACAATGACATGATTTTGTGTCATTTGATTCTTCTAGGGTTTCTCACTAATTGAAGTGTTTGTTCGTTTGTTTATGGTAAAACTTTGGCCTCTTATGCAAATTTGATTAATGATAATCGGAGACAAGAGCACATGTAGGATTGGATTATTAAAATTAACAAGTATTAGTTGGCATTTTTTTGTCATTAAGAATTTTTTAACTAAGGGAGTAAGGGTTGTTTTGGTTAGGTTATTAGGGGCCGTTTGGTTGTATGCAATTGAAAGAAAACGATAATATATATATATATATATATATATATATATATATATATATATATATATATATATATATATATATATATATATATATATATATATATATATATATATATATATATATATATATATATATATATATATATATATACCCTTGTTTATTCATGTTTTTGGAATCATGTATGTTTCAGATAAATGAATTTAAAGACGTATTCGGGTTTTTTTTATATTTATGTTCGAAGTTGTAACCAGACGGCTCGTTAGTTTCAACAAGAATACGAGAGATGAAACACGAACTCCAAAACCTAAATGGATTTCTATAAATCACGATCGAGATCTAGCCCTATATTAAACACGAAATCACAAACCCTAAAAATATCGAATAAGATAAAATACACACGAGGTTCTCAATATAATAAAAACAAACCACAATATAAGCACTTATTTTTATTTACTTAGTATAAAATATCATAACACGACATTTAAGTCATTTAAAATTATGTCGGAAAAACCGGAATACTTTGCTCATACCAAAAGATATTACGAGGATCAACCTTTGTCTTAACTTTCACTAATCTCTCAAAATTCCCCAAAAAATACTTTTCTCCGTAAACTCGCCCTTCCAAATACGTCAAATTACGGTTCAATCCAATATCCAAATCTCTATAATTCAAAAATGCCGCCCTCGGACTTTGTGACACATATTCACTCATAAACTCGAACACATCTCTAGCCATTCCCACATATTTTCGTTCCGCGTCTGACCCGCTCTCTTTCCAACCCACTGAATACTGAATCTTATACAAATTTCCTTTCCTGTGAGGAAACGACGTCGCATCGGCCGGTATTCTACTCATCAAGCCTCCATATGAGTTCAATGCCATTCCTACGCTTCCTACGTCCGAGAGTTTTTTCCATAATCGGTTTAGACCCGCTTTTGGAATCGGATCACGTACGTAATCCGATTTTATCTTTTTGTATCCCGGTTTGTAGGTCCGGTTTAGGAGGACGTTGATTGGTGTCCCGGTTGGGTAGCCGAACCAATAGAGAACCGACTCGGCCCAACTCATTTCTTTGCAGTCGGTTAATTGTAATTGTAGCTTTGGAAATGCCCGGTTCATGGTTTGAATTAGTTGTGTGGACCGGCCCAAATAAAGGCCCAAGAAACTCACCTTAACCGTGTCGGCCCAACTCATATTTGCTAACCTACATTTATGAGCATGTTAGCATAACATTATATTGCTCTGAACTTTATTTAAAGATATTAACACGTTTATGTATACTTTATTCATTGATATTTTACATATAAAATTAAAAAAAAAAAACTGTTGTTCAAAAAATAGCCTTTTGTTCAATTTTTTTCTAGGAAAAAATCAAGAAAATATTTGAAAGATTTTTTTAATTTCCAAAAATAGAGAATTTCTAAATTCTAATTTAGGCGGGATTTAGTATTTTTCTATATCACATCTCATATTCTAACTTTAATTCATAAAGAAATGATGTTTTAACTAGAGTTGGGTCCGGTTTGAACCAAACCGCCAAACCGGCGGTTTGTGAACCGGCCCAAACCGGAGGTTTAACCGCCGGTTTGGTTATTTATTTATTTTTTTTTTTTAAAAAAAAGACCAAACCGGCGGTTAACCGCCGGTTTGGGGCCGGTTTGGTCCATTTTTCTTTTTTTTTTTATAAACCGGCTAAACCGCCGACCAAACCGGCGGTTTAGGTTAAACCTAAACCGCCGGTTTGGATTTTGACGATTTAGGTTTAGGTTTAGCTTTGCGACCCACCACTAGTTTTAACCAAATATAATTTTATTAATATTTTCTCAAAAAACACACCTTTTAACTAATTTTTATAAAATAAATTATCTTATATAACCTATTGGCCACCTATATTAAACCAAACACATCTTCTATTCTATTATATTGATTGAAATTTCTAAAGTTTAATATAATTTGAAATATTAATTTCAGAAATATTTTACAAATCAATTAAGCATATTTTTATTGTTTTTAGAATAATCAAGCAAATATCGATCAAGATATTGTAATATATCACCCAAATGTGCGAAAACAATGTACTCAATTAACTCGACGAGATAAATTAATAAGTATAAGTTATAAGGAAACAATTTGGTTTAATAGACTTTTTCTAGTTTTGTATTTAGTAAATGTACCCCGTGAGAGAAGAGTGTGTATAGTTTAAAAATAAATGCAAAAGGTTGGACATATTTACTTAATTGAAACATTAAAAAGCCTAGTTACTACTATATTTTCTCAAAAAGTCCTACTTATCAAAATTGTACGTTAATAAATAGATAATATATATTTCTAAATAATAAAGATACTTTCTTTAAACATGTATTATAGCTTTTAATTATGATTTTTTTAAAAAGCGAAATATAGTAGAGGAACCGAAAGTTACCATTTGTGATAGTGAAAATTGCATTATTACCTGATGGGTTGTAAAAGCAACCGCATGAACAAGTCATCATCCACGTCATTCATGACAAGCTGCCACGTGTACACCAAGTCAGTCACATTCTCATCAACAAGCTTCTCGACGGTGAACACCGTCACCGTCGCCGGAACGTCAACTAGGTTAACGGTATAAGAGAGTATAACTCCGAAGCTAGCCCCACCACCACCACGAATAGCCCAAAAGAGATCCTCACCCATTGACTTCCGGGTCAAGATTCGTCCATCCGACAAAACTATCTCGGCATCAATCACATGGTCGATCGAAAGTCCATGTTTTCTCATAAGGGTGCCGTAGCCTCCGCCGGAAAAGTGTCCTCCGACGCCGACGGTAGGACAAAGTCCTGCCGGAAATGCAAGAACCTTACTTTTGCTCCAAATGTTGTAGTAAAGCTCACCTAATGTAGCTCCGGATTCAACCTTGGCGGTTTTAGTTGACAAGTCAACGTTGATCGACCGGAATTCGGAGAGGTCGAGGATAATGAAGTTAGGGTAGTCGGAGGTTGACGACAATCCCTCAAAGTCATGACCGCCGCTTCGTATCTTGATCTGTAAGGGTTTTGGAAGATAGGCTCTGCTACAAACGATTGTAGCAGAGACTTCTAAAGAAAGACGAGGGATGACAATGAGAAGAGGATAGAGAACTGAAGGACCCGAAAAACGAAGATTTCGGCGAGTGGAAATAAGGGTTGTGTTGTATGATGAATCGGATTTAGAGACGAGGATTTTGGCGAGGTTTGAGTCGGATGAGTTTGTGTGTGTTTTTAGACAATTGAAAAGAAAGTTGTAAGTTGGATCTAAGGATGCAAGAGATGAGAGAGGAAGAACAAGGAAGATGAGAAGCAAAATGACATGATTTTGTGTCATTGGATTCTTCTAGGGTTTGTCACTAAGTGAAGTGTTCTTATGTTTGTTCATGGTAAAATTTTGGTATTTTATGTTTGTATGTACACTTGATTAATAATTATTGGTGAGAGACAAGAGCACATGAGGGATTGGATCATGACAATTAACAAGTCAAGATGTGTTCTTTTTAATTGGCTTTGTATTTGTGGTTAAGATTTTTTTCAATTTATAATTGATAATGGTCCATCACTATATAGGTGCACCACTATGTACATATTGTTTTATGGGCCCGTTTGGATGTACTTCAATAAGATATTATCTTGCATTATGTCTTTGTTATGTGTTAGGTGACTAAGGGAGTAAAGGTTGTGTGTTTAGTTTATTAGGGCCCGTTTGGTTGTATGCAACCGAAAGGAACCGAAAACGAATTCAATCTAGAAATGTATCCTTATTTATTCATGTTTTTAGAATCATTTCATGTGTTTCAAATGACAATATGACATGCTTATCTAATTAATCACCTCCACAGTCAACACAGAATGACAATATGACATGCTTATGGTTACGTGATTATTTTTAGTTAAATGTGTACCGATATTTATTTTATTTCAAAAGGAGCTAAGCCGAGGTACAATACGAGTATTTTGGTCCGTCTCGGATTTATTTAAGGTTATAAATAGGGTTGTATTAAGATTGTATTGAGGTATATACACCAAAATTTTTTTTTTTTTTTTGATACAAGGGTAAGCAAATTGGGGGGAAAGTCTCTAAAGACTTGTCACCCCAAAGCATCCAAAGGATGAGGTCTTCAACATCTTCCGATAGCACCTCGTCACCCGCTGCTGACGCGAAATCAATGCAACGCAAGTAAATCTGCTACGGTGTTGAAAAACCAGCAAAGTAGTGAGCATAAAGCTGATCAAAACCGGAGATCAAGGAGGAGACGTCCGAGAAGATCATAACGGAGACACTGAGAAGAAAGGTAAAGCCGGAGGAGGACAAACAACACGACAATGTAAAGCATCTCTCAAAGATGAAACGGGTAATGGGCGAGCCAAGCACTATCAGAATAGCACCGCCAGACGCATGTACAGCAGGACATGGCCTCCTGAGGCAGTGAAAGACGAGAAAACGGGGAAGAGCCTCCCATCAAAAGAAATCGTCATGAAAGAACACCACCACGACAGCAATCCAGTCACGACTCTAAACATACACCAAAATCTGTAGGAGAGCTTGAAAACAAGAGCATGCCAAGATCCACCTCAACGAAACTCACGAACATATTCATAAGGAGCTTTTCACTCCATTTACAACTTCAAAGATTGGTTCAAATAAAAGGAAACATTTCTGTTTTTCAAGTTTATCAATTAAAAGCTTTGTTCTAATCAAATTCCATAAACAAAAATGGTCGGAATTTGTGACTCTTGGGTGAGAAACCATATTCCATAGGTAGTATGACCAATGTCGTTGTTCATAAGCCATGGAATATTTATCAAAAGCTTCAAGCTGTTTTTTTTCCCGAAGTTCACCAACTTTTCTCAAACAAGGATGAAAATTTCAAATTAAGTTTCATGAATATACACAAACTTTGAACTCTGTCAATAGGGTCGATAGATCTGAAATCTAGAGCTGAAGGTTTATAGAAAGGATATTGTTCGAAAGTGAATCAAGGCGAAGAAGGGCAACATAACAAGCGGTTGCATCTCCTAAAATTCCCAAATAAGCCAGAAAATAGTCCGGGGGCACTAAGAAGGTTAATATACGACACATGGATAGACAGTAGAGCATTACACTCAAGATTGTTCAAATGAGTATGAGTCGCTCAAGATTGTTCAAGAACATAATAGGTTACTCGAGATTGTTAAAGGAGTATCTTCGATGACTAGGAAAAACTATTTAATATAAGAGATCTACAAAACCCTACTCTTGTTCTTCCACTTTACTCAAATATCAAGTGTTGTTAGATAATTTCCTTCAACAACTTATTTTGGAGTTAAAACACAATTTCTAGAAAAATAAAAGGTTCAGGCCAGGGTTCTAGGTTTCCAATTGTTCATAAATAACTCAATTTTGAGGAAAATTTCAAAACAAGGTCGAAGATTAGAGTTACAAAAAAGGAGATCGAAGGTTAAGCAAGAAAGAAAAGGTTTAAGTACAAAAAAAAACCTTTAAAAAAGAAACATGTGCAAGGAAAAAACAAGAAGATAGGTAAGAGATTTTGAACTAAAAAAGACACAAATGATCAACAACAAGAGAAGACAATACAGGTGATTAACCCTACCATACATAAACATAAACAACTAACTTGAAACATATTTTTTTACAAAAGAAAGGATTAAAACATTTCATCTTCATAAAACCATAAGACGACAAACATGATAGCAAATACAACAAGCTACAAAGAAGACAAGAATATGAAAACCCACTAAAAGGATAAAAAAGATAAAAAAAAAAAAAGCAGAAAACATAAACCACAAAAACAAATTTGAACAAAGAAAACATTTGGAAGACAAGAAAAAGAGAAAACTATTCCTCTATCATCTTCGGACCTTAGAGATGAAGGTGAATTTCCCTCAAAATATTATTATTTTGTTAGTGTAGTATTTGTCTTTGTTTGAATTTATTGTTCATAATTTAGGGTCCGTTCGGGCAATGAAAAAAAGAGGTTGAAGTTGATTTAAAAAATGTGCTTTATCGTGTTCGGTGAAGCTTAAAAGGGGAGTTGAAGTTGAAGATGAATCGATTGAAGCTGATTGAAATTATGTTGAAATCTTCAACCGATGGGAGCCAAGTTATCACGGTTGAACGATTTCTTTCACATTTCTGCCCTCAAATCTTTCAACCCTGTTCTTCAAAACAGTGGTCCTCGCTACTTCTTCGCTCATCGATCGTCTGAGGTAATTGTCTTCTTCTTCTTCTCTTGCTTATTGATTCTTTTATCTTATTTCTTGCCATCTCCATTGTAGGTAAATAATTTGGAGCTTTCAACGGAACCCTAACTCAGGTAAGTAGTCTTCCCTGTCTTCTTCTTGTGTATCTTGTTGATCGACTGTGAGGTTAGGGTTCTTCAGCAGCCCAAAATTTCAGTCGTCTCTTGAACAATGCAATAGTTCCCTTCCCCTCTATAAAGTTGCAGCAGCATCACTGTTGGTAGTCATGATAAAACGATTTAACAAATAAATGTTCACAGAAATTACAAGGAAGAATCAATCATCACTGTTGGCTTTATACATACCAAAATCTAGGATTAAAGTTGGAAAGAAGCCACACATGAACAAACTCCCAACCACTTACAATCTGCACAAGTTGGAAAGAAGGACACATGAACAGACTCACAAAGCATTAGAAAATAAACACATGAACAGACTCACGGAGCATTAAAAATAAACACAACAAACTAAAAGATGACATAAGTCAGCAAACAACTGAATTTTGTTTGGTTACAATGATCAGGTTAAAAGTGCTAATCAAACACGAATGGCGATTTGGGGCAGCATTTCACGTTTGAAGTTTGAAGCAAAATACTCTATTGTTGCCAACAGAAGAAGACAACAACGATGTGAGGTCGTAATCTCCTTCTACCGAAATTAGGGCTTCGAATTGTAGAATTGAAGATAGATGTTACCTGTATGTTGAGCAATGTAGCGAACGAACGCCCTCCTCCGGCCTTAACGAAGAACGAAGAAACGAGCTCTAGCTTTGGTTTGTCGACCAACGAAGAATGGAATATCATGTTCACTGCTATCACGTGAGCCATCACGTGTCAAATAAAAAATAAATATCCCATATCCATTTTTGTAATTTTACTCATAAGAATTTCCTTCATACCCATAATAATACCCTTCTTACCAAACACCAACAACTTTTATTTTATTTCATCTCCTTAATCTTCATCCTCGTTTTTCAACTTCATCTTTATATTCAACTTCAATTTCAACTTAATACCCTAATAAACTAGGGATCCCCAAACGGACCCTTAGTTATAGATGTTGTTGATCGATAACAATAATTTAGTTATAGATGTTGATCGATTTTTGCTCCTTTAAAGCTGAAATTGTGATAGATTGTATAGATATGAAATCATTTGATCCTTATCGCACTAGTCTTGACCGGGCTCAAATCGCTAAGAGTCAAAGTCTATTCGCTTGTGAGTCAGGATGTCTTTGTGAAGATAAAAATAGTGGAATAATTTTTTCCATTATAGTCATACTTAAGATAAGTTAAACATCTTGATATTCAAGATTATTTCACGATTTTTTTTTTTTAATTTTTTTTTATATCGATCACCAGTTTGTTCATAATTTTCCGATTTACGCAATCTCGGGTATTACTCTTGATCAGATTGCGTTTGATCTAAACTCAAACTTGTAGACATTTTCTACTTTGAAGATGATTTGTTTGTTCAAATGCTGTCTTTTTCAGATATCGGTTTCAAGAAGGACCTTTGTTCAAATTCGATCTTCAAGAGGGCCTTGGAAAAAAGCACCAATCATGAAGCTCTTTGATCTTGTTCTAAAATGGGACAATAGATCTTAAATTTGGTAGATCTGAGTTGTTCATTGTGGACTTTGGGTTGGAGAGAAGGTAAGATCTAGTGTTTGTTGAATTGGGGGCCAATCACCGGGGGTCGGAATCGGGCGGGGGGACGGGTGGAAACCGGTGACTGCAGGCAGAAGAAGTACTACGGCTACCCGGAACAAGCTGCGTTCCTCGGGGCGTGGCGGTGCTACCTAGCGGGGAGTGCTTGACCACTGGACTCAGCCAACGTCCAGGTGTAGAAGGGCGAGGGCCAGTGGAAAATGGCTACAAATCACTGTAAAACATCAAAAAAACAATTAGTATAACAATAAAGTAGAAAACTTAATAGTTACCAAACATAGAGGAGCCGGATCTGGATGCGTGCAACCATGATCCAAAGAGACGGAACTAGATGACGTCAACCACTTGTTATCTACTCCTGAGGGACGGTTTATTTCTAAAAGTTTTCGTTTTTCCTCTTCTATTATCTACTCGATTTAAGAACCGTGTTTTTCCTCTTATTTCTTGATCAGGCTGTTAACCCACTCACCTTATCTAAAATGGATGTTCAAATTTTTTGTATGACAGCATCAAAGAACAAGACATGAATGTATAACCAAATTAAACCAATTGATCTCCAAGTTTTCTTATCTATGTGGAGGAATAGAGTGACACGACACCTTGCTCAAGATCCCACACTGACTTTCGTGGGATCTTGTATGCACATAAAACTCAATAGTTCGCCACCTTATATAATAGGCTCGGAATATCCTCACTTTATATGTGATAACTTCCGTCCTCCACATCTATGCTTGAGCAAAAAAAGACGAAGAATGTGTTCCGTTGAAAGAACTTATATTGAGAAGGATGTGCCATATGCTCCAAAGTAGGCCCAGCCCAATAACGGGTGCACCTGTTCCATTGGACAGGGTCTCGGATTTTGGGGGCTCCATCGGGTAATTATAATTTAGTAAAAAGCCAATTGGAGAAGAGGTATAATATAGTCAAGCCAGAATTGAGCTGTGTTCATCTGTGCAAGTTCCTTACAAGTGGGCATCCCGAAGGTATGTTGAAGTCGAAGTCGTCAGTACCCGACTTGCAACGACAACATCCAAGGCGGCTCAATCGTTGTAGGTTCATTCCAACGTAGACATGCCAGAAACGCTATTTCACGGAAATAAGTTTCCGGGCAAATAACCGTGCATTCTTGATCTAGTTTATTACAATGGACACCAATGTATAGTATAATGAAGCTTCATGCTAAATGCTAGCAAGTCACTTGAAGCTTAAACAGAAGGTTTAAAATGGGAATACAGTACCGTAGATGCTGCAATCATACTTGGTGTAGGCATCTCTTCAACACCATACTCAACCAATCTGCTTGTTGATGGACTTAGAAGTCTCAAAACATCTTTAGAAGAGTCTATTTGCTGTTTTCGAATACCATCGTCTTGGATCAGCTCCCTACAAACGTTCAAATCCTCGTCTTTATTTAGAAGAATAAAAGAACAAGCTCATACACTAATCATATGTAGGATGTCAAGATAACTTACAAAAGTGATGATGCCAATCTCGTCGGTGTGCAATCTCGAAAGAGATGTTCGGGTATGATGGGCGAGTCTAACATGATATTCGAAAGAGATATATACTGTACTTTTGCTTTGTAACGAATAAGCCACTCGGTTATGATATGAGCTTTGTAAGCTACAACACATGGAATTTGAGCAAGTAGTAGTTCCACAGCAGCAGTACCAGAAGTACATAGAGCAGCATTGCTTGCAAAGAATGAGTCGTATTTAAGTTGCGTTGAACTGCCTGGAACTGTTACAAGAGGCACGGGCCACTGGCGAGTCATGTTGCTGATGTAACTTTCTACATGCTTATTAGGTGCAATATGCATCACGGCTTGCACGTCTGGGATTGTGGCCTTTAGGAGATCCATTGTTTTGCAGAAGACTGGGAGCATTCGAGTTACTTCTTGTAATCTGCTACCGGGTAGGACAGAGACTACTGGTGCGCCTTTAAAACATAAGCAGCATGAAGTGTCAAAGAATATCTACTGGTATTCTGATGTTGTTAATGAAACATTGTACCTCGAGGAAGTCGAACTCTATTTCTGAAGTCTTCGTTATTTTCGGGAACCTCCAAGTTATCAAAGTTCTGTCTCTGCAAATACAATGACCAGACTCCTTATAGTTATACATCATAAGGAGGCTACAAATACTTTTCAATACAGATAATAGGAATATTCTAGATTCATTTAGAAGGAGAAAATCAGCATGCATAACGTTGCATTTAAGTTGCGTACCAAATTAAGCTTTGAAACATCTTCCACAACAGGATGTCCCACAAAAGTAGCTTCCAACCCATTTGATCTGCAAACGTCAGCCTCAAATGGCAATATACAGAAGATATGATCTATAAATTGTGAAAGCCTGTTCAGATTGGCTTCACCGCCTTTCCAAGCCCAAAATGACGGTGCAACATAGTGAAAGTGCTTAGGACGATCTAATGGACTGCATAAATACTTTTCTGCAAAACGTAATTTTTCAAAAGTTGTAAATAATATCCTCAAAATATACATATTGATAACAAGTCAATCCCATAACATGGATATGCTAAATTACCGCGTAGTTGTTTCAAGAGACGGAAAGAGAACCCTTTTGAGTCCACTGTGATGACAACATGAGGTTTAAACAGACAAGCAGCATCGACAGTTTCCTTCAATCTTGCCTGCCTTTACAAGTGTCAATGGTGAGAACCTCGTCAGAAAATATTTAATTGTGCTGCAACTATTCAATGAGATGCAAAGCCATATTAATATGGCAATTATGATTACAAAGATTTTAGTAACTGAGAAAAAATTACCCACTCTGATCTTATACAGATGAGGCAGTAATTCCCATATCCCCATCACAGCAAGATCCTCCATGGGAAAGAGGGACTTCAAACCTTGTTGGGTCATCATGCTCCTAACAATATACAAAGCCACAGAGTTTATTACCATCCATTAGCTGATATACCAAGTACAGAAGCGTGGAAGATATAATAAAAGTACATTTACACATACAATTCTGTAGGTTTAAACTGGTTATAAACTGTTCATAAAATGCAAAATGTAGAAGGCAAAACACACAAGAGGAAATGTTACCCTCCCACACCAGCAAAACGGATAGGTAAAGGCGAAATCTTCTTAAGTGAGACCATCAAACGGGCGGCTATATTGTCACCTGAAACTTCCCCAGAGACGATAAAGACTCTGAGCTCACCATCCTTGGTAGCTGCCTCAGTTACATTTCTGCTTGAAAATGATAGGTTTCTTCTCTGTACACTTGAGAACAAACATTTTGCTCCACTTCTCAAAGCATACATCAGAAAATTAGTGCTAACATCCTGCATTGAAGAAAAAAGGCCACCAAATTATCAAAGAAACAATGCTATGAATGGACAAATTCTCCAATAACATTTTTTCATTTCACAATCTTCAAGATGGGTCAAAAGCACTCCATCAATGATAGCTACAAGAGCATATCGTAAAATGCAACGAAAAATGCAGCTAGAGACATCAAAAGAACATGTTCAAGGAAACCAACAAAGAATTAACATCCAATTCATTCCTCTTAGGTAGATGGTCAATTCGACTTCTAAGCTAATCTAGTGCATTTTGTGACAGGATTTAAATAATTAACCTAGTTCAAGCAAAAACGAAGAAGAGAATTTATAGCCTTCCATTAAACACAATGTAAAAAAGTGGTAAGTAAGTTCTTCATCATATATAGTGTCATCACAACAATGCACAGATTCAAACGCAATTCAGTTGGTTTGGTTCTATAACAATTAAAGGAACCAAACCATTTTCAACACAAGCCCCAAACCAATCAATTACTACCTTCAGATTAACAACAAACCAAGGAAACTGCCAGAAAAGGAAAACAACAATTCACTCTTAAAGCATGGTAATCCATGTATCTGATAAAGCAGCCGAAAAAGCTCCAATCTAGTTCATGTTACCCTAGATCACCGGCTTATATACAAATTACAAAAAAACCGAGAACATGCACCTTTGAAACCCTTACGAACATCTGTACAAATGAATGAGAAACCTTACAGGTTGTAAGAGAAGAGCAACGCCTTGGAAACCTCCTCAGTAGAACACTGAGCACCGGCGCCGGCAAGTAAACGACGACTCAATTGCTGTGATTTTCAGTTTTTAGTTCACTGTAAAACTGCAGCGTCAATTGAAATGGATAGAGGAGAACAATGGGCCCATTTGTTTTAAGCCCAATGGGCCGATCCAAGTAGCGATCCGATTGTAAGCGTGGTCTTCTTTTTTTTTTTTCTTTTTTTTTTCTTTATCAAGAGATAAAAAAAATATTGTATTGCAATATTTCAATTTTAGTATCAGATGACTGATTTAATTTATTTGTAAAATGTTAATGTCATGCCCGGCTCATTAGCATGTGCAACATGTTCTTCGAACCGGGCCTCAGATTGGTGGGGACCTCTTGTAAGATAAAATAGAAAGAAGAGTAACTATATATTGGTGGCTCAGTTGGTATGAAAATGTGACATTTTACTTGGCCTAAACAATTATCATGGGGTAAAATTATTTTAGCACCGGGCCTCTAGAATCAATGAGACGGGTCTGGTTAATGTATTTAACATTCAACTTTTTAAAGTTATGTTAAATCTAGGAATAAACTTACTATACTGGTCGGGTATGAATAGTTGATGGGATGTAGAGGCAATGTGAGTTGCATGTCTATGGCATGATGTTAAAAATGTGGAGTTCGAACTTTTTTAAAATTGCACATATGAGATGAATCGAGGATGCCGGGGCCGCATTTTGGGTGTCTATAGAGTTCGTTGTTTGGGTAAATAGCACTTCCGTTAAAATATGGGTTGTTTTTGGTCGTAAGGTGAGTTTTTTTTAGTTGTTTGATAATGGAAAGTTATTTGAATTACTAGTCATACGCCTTTAAAAAGATCGAAAGAAATCGGCATCGACCAACCGTCTCAAAAAACATAATAGATGGATATTTTTCATCATCCTTGCAGTAGTATAAATTAATAACTTAATAAGTTAATAATGTGTGTTATTTATCTTTCATCGAATTTAGTGTGAAGTTATAAGGTTATGTTTATCAATGGATTTTGAAGGCGAGCTCTAAGACCACTTTTTTAATTTTACTTCAGCAAAATCTTATTACTTTTTTTTTTCAGTTTATCAATTGGTCTTCCTTTTCGATCTTACCTTAATTTTCCTACTCACTCACATCAGCAACGCTGCAGCGGCGGCAACTCGGCGTGAGCAGGCTAGGAACGGAGTGAGGCCTTCAAAGACCAACATACTTACGGTGCACACCTATTATTAGGTAATATAATTACATGACCTACCCTTGGACCTTGATAAAGGTGACTTAAGGTGCTTCAATGGTTCCTTCCATTGTGGATTATTGTTGGAGATAATAAGGTTCCGAAAGATGGGGACACCCGAGCCTGATATATAAGGTTGGTGGGCTACTCCTCCTATTGTCAATTGGTTTTAGAATGTTACCTCACCTCATTTATGTGTTGAGCTTGCGCCTAATGCGCATGTGCGCTCGTATGCACACGATCCCCGCTCTACCGGTCCGTCGATATCGGACTTTGACAATTATCATTATAAAAGTTCACTTTTAACTGATGTTGGCCAGACGCAAACCAATAGTACGAAGTAAATGATCTACATGTTATAATATGAATTTTCAAAGCAAAATGAACCTAATGGGGAGATAACCAAAGGAATTGAAACTTGATTGTTTGCAGCTAGAAAGGAAAATCAAGTACAGAAAATTGATGCCGCTGATTTTTATAACTGACTAATGCAAAGTCGATACAGATGAATGAACCATAGCACAACGATGATAGAATTAGGGCTGAATCGAAACAGATACACAAATATAAACGAACTGAAGTAGGACTGAATCGAAACCGATGACAATAACACAACGATGATAGTTTTAGGGCTGAATCAGAAAATCAAAGAACAAAGGAAGTATGACTAACCAGGAGAGCCACATCGAGACAACAACTACACTCGAGGTTGGAGCCGATGAAGATGAAAGCCTGGAAACCGGAGTTACTTCTTCAATCGATCGATGAGGATGAGAAATCGCAGCCTTGAGTGAACAGGTCATGCTAGAGAAGTAAGATCCCTGAACTTATGGGTGTAAAATTTGAGTCTTTTGTCTAAGATTATAACAAAAGGAAGATAAACATCAACCGGATCCATGGCGCAATGGTAGCGCGTCTGACTCCAGATCAGAAGGTTGCGTGTTCGATTCACGTCGGGTTCAATACCCCGATTCTAAACCGGTTCACTTTTTTACTTTACATTTTGAATAATGTGTGCAATTGAAGGGATTATCCAAAAAATAGGTTAAATTCAACTATCATAAACCGGTTTATTATTTTCCATTTTTTATAACTTAAACAACATATGCAACACCTTCGTTGACGAAATGCTTTCGGGTTTATTTTGATATATTTTTGAGTATTTCTTTGTTATGGAGCTCTGTATGACAGTTAGTCCGTCTGCCGATTTTTATCGAAGTCGGGTTCAATACCCCAATTCTAAACCGGTTCACTCTTTTACATTTTGAATAATGTGTGCAACTGAAGGGATTATCCAAAAAATAGGTTAAATTCAACTATCATAAACCGGTTTATTATTTTCCATTTTTTATAACTTGAACAACATATGCAACACCTTCGTTGACGAACGGTTACGCTTTCGGGTTTATTTTGATATATTTTTGAGTATTTCTTTTCTGACAGTTAGTCCGTCTGCCGATCTTTTTCGGCATTTCGATCCACTAGACATGCGCCATCTAATGGTTCGAACCGCTTTTCATTTTTCAAAAAAAAAAACATATGCAACAAGGATTATTCATAAAATACACAGACAAATATCCTTTTCTCCTATAATTACAGCAAACATATTCAATGGAATCCAAACACTTGAGAATCCATTCAACCACATAGACGGTTTCGTCTGATGTCTTGCACAATCTCGAGATTTCAGAGGTTTAAGAGGAGAAGCTTGCGGAACCAGTAGACGGTGAGGCTTCAGAGCATTCAAATTTCCTTGTTCATAAAATGTTTTGAAAAGAGATATGGCTTGATCAGCCATTATCCCTCCGGTGCATCTAAACCCTTTTCCGCCTCCAGTTGCACAACCAGAGTTGCTCAAATGTAATGAAAGTCTAGAACCACATCCACCAAACTTATCATTTGCACACCCATAATATACAGGGATGGCAAGTCACATAAAGCACACATTTGGAAATTTTCTCAGCAACTTGAGATTGTGAAAGCTCTTCTCTTTGCCACTGCAGTAGAAGAGTGTCTATGGCCTCCATTTCCGCATGTCTTGTAGCATAGCATGTTTAGCTTCTTCTATTGCAAGTTCCATGAATCTAAGATCCCCCGGAATCTGTTCTAACCCGGATAATGCCATTTCAGGTACCTGCAACTGAAATAATTGTAACTAAATGACAATTTCTCAAAAACTACACAACAGAAACATAAGATTTGTAGGACAGATACTGTTTCGTCCAACTTGTAAAATATAAGTTATATTCAACTCATTCAAAGCCTTAAGAAATATGAAAATTGTTTATCTACGAGCAATCTCAAGTTGCATACATACGATTAGGTTAATTGACGGATAATCAAAGGTTAGACTGTCAAGAAAAACACCAATTCATTCTAAATTAGCCTGATGCATTTTGTGACAGTGTTTTGAAATGCGGAATAGGCAGATAAAATAGTTTATCCAATACTCTAGAAGGGGGATGAATAGAGTATGGAAACTTTTCGCAATCTTAGGATAGGTAAGACCTTATCGAAAGAGATAAGACCTTATCAAACGAGATAAAGTCTTATTCGTAATTATAAGACCTTAAACGTTTCTCTAAGATTGGTATTAAGTGTAAAGGATTAGACAAACCAGGAATATAAAGAGCAGTAAAGGACACACGATATGTTAACGAGGTTCGGTCACCAACACGACCTAGTCCCCGCCTAGGATTGATTCAACCCTAGGATTCCAAGTAGCTTTATTTTCCTTCTTCTTGATGAGTTCCAGATACAATCTTCAGAAGACCTTCCCTCTTCTAAACTCAGAAGTCTTACACTTCCTATCTAGCAACTCACACACTCGAAAAGGAAAACTAAAGTACTCCAGATACAACACTCGTATCCAACGTGTTTAGTAGTGATAACGGTTTATATGATCCTAGTTGAATTGTCCTATCAGCTCAAAAAGATCTCACACTCTCAGGGAAGTAGAATGATGAAGCTTGAATGTGAGAACAATACTTTGTGAGATAAGTCGAATCGTCACTTGTGTTTCCGAAGTAGGCAATGAACGTGTATGTTGTCTCTTGGTTTTTGTCTCTTTAAATAGACAAGCGTATCAGCATTCTTTAACGTCAAGAAAAGATCTTGCCTTCGTGATCCAAAACGATCTTGCCTTCGTGATCCTCGGAGATCTTGGGTTGTTGAGATTTGATCCAATCCTATTTTGTTGAGATTTTGTTTGTTGAAGTCAAGCAGTCAAAGTCAAGCACGGTTTGTTGAGGTTGAGGAAATCTTCCAATTTTATCTCAAGAAGATTTAATTCAAACAAATCAAAGATTTGTTAAAATCAAATCCCTTAATTAACTCAACAAGAAGGAAAAACTATTTGAACGTCCGTAACTCACTTGTAGTTTTTGTCCAGTTTTGGTAAGGTCATACCAGTTTATGTAAGGCCTTACTGAAACCTGGAAACCAAGGTTTTCTGTAATATGGTAAGGCCTTACCAGACACTGTAATGACTTTACCAAAACTTGTAAGGTCTTACAAAAACCTAAAAACCAAGGTTTTGGCTTTCATCAATCAACCATAAGTAATGTCTTATTTATCAAGGTGGAGTTAACATGTTTAACCTAATAACCTAATTCAAGCAAAAATGAAGAGTCAAGAGAGGCTATTAATCCACATCTAACGCGGTTTAACAATGTGGTAATGATGTTCTTCATCAATTTATCATAAATAGTGTCATCACAGTGATGCCAGATTCAATCGCAATTCAGTTGGTTTGGTTCTGTAACAATTCAAGGAATCTTATCATTTTCAAAACAAATCTCAAATCAATCGTGTACCAGTACCACCTTCAGGTTAAAAACAAACCAAATTGAAGCATAGTAATCCGTGAATCTGATCAATGAACCGAGAGAAGCTCCAATCCAGTTCATGTTGCCCTAAACCACCCGTTTATATACTCAATTACTGAAGGCAAGAACATGCCCGTCGAAGCCCCATAAAAATACAAATATCTGTAAGAATGAATGAAAGAAAGCTTACAAATTGTTGTGGCAAAAAGAAGAGCAACGCTTCGGATGCCTCCGCAGTAGAACACTGAGCACCGGCGCCGGCAAGTAACCAACGGCTCAATTGCTGTGGTTTCCAGTTTTTCATGTATCGATCAAATTGCAGCGTCAATGTGACATTGATAGAGGAGAATACTATGCCCATTGTGCTTCAGGCCCAACGGGCCGGTCCAATTGCAAATTCTACAATGGAATCTGAATTCTGGCGCGTTGGTCAAGTAAGCATCAGACATAACTTTAACTCGTAGCTTTATTTCATCAGCTTGGATCTCGATCAGATCTCATCTTCATCCACCATTCTTGATCTAATCTTCCTTCCTTTCTAAACAACAATCAATGTCTTCTCATGATAGCCAAAGAGTAACGATCATAGCAATGAAGGGTCCTCCTTTCACAAAAAAATCAAAACTTGGTAATTTAATAGCAAAATGTCTTGGATGCCCTATCTTATCTCTAGATTGTGTGCTTGATCATCTTCCTCAACCTAGTACCAATCAAACATCAAACACTTGCCCTCAAGATCTCGCATTCGATATCATATGCAGCATCGCACGTTTGAATCTTTTACTGCTGAATGTCAACAAAGTTGTTATAGATTCTCCGCTCTCTTCTGAATCGCACCTTTGTCGGCTAACCAAGATGGTTTCGTCTCTTGTACAACAAGGTTTTGATGTATCAAAGCATGCACGAGTAGTCATCATCGAGTGTAAACCGAAGAATACCTATTATTGGCAAATGGAGTTTGAGAAGCATTTAGAAGATTATCCGGATTGGGCTTTGGAAAAATGGTATAGACCCAAGAATTGGGACGATATGAAGAAGGCAATCAATGATGATTACGACCTGCCCTTAGTCGTCTCCAAGTTGGTATTTGATCCATACAAGAATATCCCTCCTAATTTCATCGAAGCGGTTATATACATGATGACGCGAGAAGAAGGCCATGGTGATAAAGTTGTGATCTTTGATAAATGGAATGAATCTCAATATCTTTCTTCCTCTTTAGACAAAAACTCAAAAAAATCGATCTATTGTGAAGATGGTATGCACGTTATTTTCCAAGGAGTTGATTACGAGGTTAATTGTACGGCTTGCCAAAAGCAAGTTACAATTGGAGATGAAGCCTCTTATGCTTGCAAGATGTGCACGATAGTATTGCATAAGGATTGCGCCGAGTCCTTTGACAGCAACAAGACACTGGATATTAATGTGTTTGGAGTTCAATACGAGTTTCCGCAGAAATTTCCGTGTGCTCCTTGCAAGGAAGACGGACAAGGCTTCTCGAACGATTGCGCATTTTGCCTCTTTGAAGCTCATATCAGAAGTCGTCTTAGGCCTACGGTTCTCGAGGACTTGAACGTGGACAAGCATGTCCTTTCCATAGTGTTGACCCCGGTGGTAATGATACACGAGTTTTATGTTTGCAAGGCGTGTGGAGAACTTGATATCTTTGGTATGTACATGTGTAGGATTTGTAGTGTCGCTTGTCACTATACATGTCTCACTATGCCTCGTCGAGTTAAGCAAGAGCACGGCGGGCACTATCATATAATGTCACTCATGTTCTCTAGCAAGCCGGATCAAGAGGACTACATGTGTGATGAGTGTCTAGAGAAACGGAATCCAGAAGCTTGGTATTACTCTTGTGAAGAGTGTGCTTTCGTTGTACATCTTAATTGTGTTTACGAAACATCTTATTTAGATGATGACGTAGTTTGATAAAATGAGTTGACATACTCATTATCATTTATCAATAAAATATGCTCTTCTCGATGAGAAGGCACAACAAGCTTGATAAAACGGAAAAACCCTAATCCTCTGGCGGTGCATGACGACAACTGAGGCGATTCGTCCAATTCCTCCTATGGCGCCTGATCCCGATGGATCTACCGCTGCCCCTGATCCCCATGAAATCTGTGAAGGGGGACAAAACTCTACTCCGTCCTGGAGGACCATGCTTTTCGGAGATTGTGCATGGAAACAACTGCCTCTTCTGCCGGACAATCTCGTTGAATCGGGGAAGATTAAGATCGATTTCCCGAAAGGGCAGGACTCAACTCCAGTTATAAATGTGGCACCAGATGTGGTTCAAGTCTTAAATGCTCCCTGGCGTAATTCTATTGTTGTCAAACTCCTGGGACGGATGATCTCTTACGGGGCTTTTGACAGAATAATCCGACAACTCTGGAAGCCAAACGGGGGATGGAGCGTGATTGATATGCCAAACGATTTTTTCCTGGTGCGTTTTGAAAGGGAGATGGATATGCTGGATATCCTCACAGGAGGTCCGTGGAAGATTTTTGGCCATTACCTTATGATGCAACAGTGGGATGAATCGTTTGATCCGATGATTTCTACCCTTTCATCAACAGGAGTCTGGATTAGGATTACTGGGCTGCCATTTGCCATGTATAATGTCTCAGTACTAAGGGCTATTGCGTCGGCATTAGGTACACCTCTTCGTTTGGATGCTAACACGCTGGGGTGTCAAGAGGCCGATACGCCAGAATTTGTGTTAACATTGACCTTACAAGACCACTCAAGGGAGATGTGGTTTTGAATGGGAAAAGGCTCTTGCTTGAATATGAGAATTTGCATAGAATATGTTTTGGATGCGGGTGTTATGGTCATTTGATAGAAAACTGTGTGTTAGCCAGTATACCGAACAAAGATGGGATGTGCATGGAAGAGAATCTGATTCCGGAATCAAGTACTACTCCAAATTCTGAGAATAACCATGTACGCACAGAGAATAAAGTAAGAGAGGAAACGGAAGTGGAGAGCCATGGACCTTGGATGATAGTACCCAGTAGAAAGCCGCCACGTAAGGAGAGACGCTCCCAGGAAAAGGAGATGCCAGTCAAATTGGTGCAAGATGGGTCTTCTAGCATGAGTAAGGGGATGGAGTCGATGGGCAAAAATGGGCCGAGGAAGTACGCCGTTGCCAACGTACCAGGGAGCGAGAATATGAAAGGTCCTATTACTCAATCTAGGAAGCGTCTCAGGCAGGTTCCACGTAAGCCTGAGGAAATTATAGAGAGAAGAGATTCCGAAAGGTAGGGAACAGAATGATAAGGGAAAGACTGTGGGAAAGGGTAAAGAGAAAGTCACTGTAACCACCCCAATTGCTCAGGTACGCATCTTGAATAGGGCCATTCCAGCTGATGTACAATTTATGGCAAATCACACAGAAGCAACGGGAACAATGATGGAAATTACGTCAGAACATATAATCTAGTCAGAGAAAGGTTCCATGCATGACACCCCATCGTCTCAGGTGTCAAGGGTTCCGGATTCTCAAGTTTAGGCTGATATTATTCGCTTCTCTCCATTGAGTTATCTATGATAGGTCTTCTTTGGAATTGTTTCGGAACTATTAAGCCTAGTTTCCGAAGATCTATGCGTTATATGTTAAGGAAGTATAAGCCAAATTTTCTGGGCCTTTTTGAGACACACTGCTCAGGAATTGCTGCAGACAAGATATGTGAGAAGTTGGGTTTTGATTCGGTTGTTCGAGTGGAAGCAGAAGGTCAGAGTGGAGGCATATGGCTACTTTGGGACTCGAGTAGCTGCCCTATGGTGGTGAAGTCAAAAGATAGACAGTATATTCACGCAGTGGTGGGGGTGGGAGATGATTCTTTTAACCTTATTGTAACCTATATCTCCCCGGATCCAAATAGAAGGGGTAATGTATGGGCAAACATGTCACATATTGTAGGCTCTTCAACTCTTCCTTTGGTGATTGGAGGGGACTGGAACGTCATTGTAAATATAGAAGAAAGCTATGGAGGGGCAAGCTTGTTGTCACGTCAATCCATCAAATTCGGAGAATGGATTAGTGAAAACGGACTTATTGATGTGGGGTTTATAGGTTCTCAGTTCACTTGGTCTAGAGGATGCTCGGCCCGGACCAGAATTTCCAAACGTCTTGATAGGGTTCTGATGAATGCCCAGGGTAGATTTAAATGGCAGGAGGCTACGGTGCGACATTTACCTCGTCTCTCTTCGGACCATAATCCTCTCCTCCTGAATTTCAAGGGTGGGGGAATTAGTGATCCTAAACGCCGGCCGTTCCGTTTTCAGGCTGCGTGGATTACTCATCCGGATTTTGTTGAACTCATCCAGACCGCCTGGGACAAGTTAGCGAGACTTCCTGACTCGCTCAGCAAATTGCAAAGAGTTTTGTGTAGATGGAACAAAACAGTGTTTGGTAATATTCACGATCGAAAGGAGGCTTTAGTAAAGGAACTTGCTCAGATTAGAGAGGGACTGGATGTAAGGCCGGATGATGCCTTAATTACTCGAGAAAGGGAGGTCACAACACGACTCGATTCGGTCCTTGCACAAGAAGAGATCCTATGGTACCAAAAATCGAGACAACAGTGGATGACTTGTGGCGATAGGAATACGTCCTTCTTCCATTTGTCTACGATTATTAGGAGACGGAGAAACAAGATTGAAGCGTTGAAAGTGGAATCGGACGAATGGTGTTTGGATCCAAAGACTTTGGAGGAACATGCGGTTTCTTTTTTTAAGGACCTGTACGGTCCAAGAATACTTCCTTCTCTCAATAAGATTCATCACGGTGGGTTCCCGCTACTGTCCCATGAACAAAAAATTGAATTTGTGAAAGACTGTACAGAGGTGGAGATTAGGAATGCCATCAACAGTATGGGAGCCCTGAAAGCACCGGGACCAGACGGCTTCCAACCCGTATTTTACCAAAAATGTTGGGGAACGGTGGGTGCCTCTCTGATTGAATTTGTACAGAATTTCTTCTCAACAGGTGTATTACCGGAGGTTGCAAATGAAACTCTGATCGTTCTCATTGGAAAGGTCGATAGGCCAGAAGTTATTCAGCACTTCCGGCCAATAAGTTTATGCAATGTCTCTTATAAAGTTATCACGAAGGTTATTGCTAATCGTCTTAAACCTTTAATGGATTTTCTGGTTAGTCCCATGCAGGCTAGTTTTATTCCAGGGCGATCCATCTCGGATAATGTTCTCTTGGCTCAGGAAGCCATTCATGCAATGCGCAAGAAGAAAGGAAGAAAGGGATGGATGGTTATGAAATTGGATCTCGAAAAAGCTTATGACAGACTAAGGTGGGAATTTGTGGTGGATACTTTGCTTGATTTGGGTCTGCCTCAAGATTGTGTAAACAGGGTGGAGAAGTGTCTCAATTCTAGTTCTATGCGGCTCCTTTGGAATGGTGAGAAGACAGATAGCTTTGGCATGACTAGAGGACTCAGGCAGGGAGATCCACTCTCTCCCTATCTTTTCGTTCTTTGCCTGGAAATATTGGGACATCTTATTGAGGTTGCGGTGAGGGATGGGAAGTGGAAGCCCATGTATATGTCGAGAGGAGGGCCGACTCTCTCTCACTTGTTTTTTGCAGATGATATCTTACTCTTCTCGGAAGCAACTTGTGATCAAGTCGTTGTGATTAAACAAATTCTTGATGATTTCTGTGGAGCTTCGGGACAGAAAGTTAGCCTTGCCAAATCAAGATTCTTTGTTTCCCATAATTTGCAAGGGGAGTTGGAAGACCGAATAAGCAATATCTGTGGCTTTCCGTCAACAAGAAATCTAGGGAAGTATCTTGGAATACCGATCATTCATGAAGCGGCTTCAAGGGAGGTTTTTGCTCCGTTGATTGAAAGAGTTGCGTCAAAGCTGGCGGGGTGGAAAGCAAACAGACTAAGTTTGGCGGGTCGCACTACACTCGTGAAGTCAGTTCTGAGTGCTATGCCACTTTATCACATGAATACGATTTTGCTTCCGACGGGTGTGCTGGACAAACTGGATAGAATATGCCGTAGTTTTGTATGGGGGAGTACTGAGGGCAGGAAAAAGATTCACCTACTCCAATGGGATAAGTTGTGCCAACCGAAGGAGCAGGGAGGACTGGGACTAAGGAAAGCGAGGGATATGAACATCGCGTCTATAAGCAAAATAGGCTGGAGAATGTTTTTTCAAAAGGAGCAACTATGGGCTAGGATTTTACGTCACAAATATGTTAGGAACCATTATGACTGGCCAGATCAGCTCACATGGAAGCCGGGTAATTCATACATTTGGAAGGGCATTGTAAAGGGCTACAACGAGGTGATCATCCAGAATCTGGGATGGAGCGTCAAGGATGGGAGACGGACTCGCTTCTGGAGTGATGCATGGGTTAGTCAGGAAGCTCTTAAGGTCACTTGTCAGGTCCCTCTCTCTTATGCAGAATTGGAATTGAAGGTGCGGGATGTATGGACTGTACATGGGGCGTGGGATTGGAACTATTTATCCAGTAGACTTAGCAATACAAATATGCTCAAGGTAATTGCTATGGGACTATGGGAGTCGAATGGGATCCCGGACTCGGTAAGATGGATGCCATCAACGAATGGGGAATTTTCAGTTTCTTCTGCGTATCGGAGCATCATGAAGGTGAACCAGAGTTTCGAGGTGAAAGAGAGCCTGTTTAAACTTGTGTGGAGATTGTCTGTACAGGAGAGAATACGGTATTTCATGTGGCTTGTTGCTTGGCAAGCGCCCCTTACAAATCTTGAACGAGCACGCAGGCATTTAGCGGAGTCAACCACCTGTATGGCTTGCTCGACGATGGATGAGTCGCTTATTCATATTCTACGTGATTGTTGTCATGCACAGGAGATTTGGAATTGTCTTGTTCCGAAGGAACTCCATAAATCGTTTTTCGAACTTACCTGGGATGATTGGATCTTCGAGAACTTGAGTTTGGGTAAGGTTCCTTCTCTGAACGGTACTTGGCGGGACCTGTTTGCTACTGCTGTCTGGTTTCTGTGGAAATGGAGGAATGCTCGTGTTTTTGAGGAAGGGCCAGTTGTGAGAGATAAGGCGGGGTTCATTCGGGATTGGCACAAGGAGCATGTAGATGCTGTTAGCAGGGAGAGATGCAACATGCTGCCAAACAAATCTCAGACTTTTGTGGCTTGGAGGAAACCAGAAAAGGGCAGAATAAAAATTAACTCAGACGGAGCTTCCAGAGGAACACGAGAGCATGCCGCGGCTGGGGCTGTATTGAGGGATGATAATGGAGAGTGGATTGCGGGGGTTGCCATTAATTTGGGAGCATGTTCTGCCCCAATGGCGGAACTTTGGGGTGCTATTCACGGATTTGAACTCGAATGGGATCTAGGATTCCGAAGGATTGATATGGAACTAGATTCGCTTCTAGTCATGGGATTCATTGAGAGTGGGGTTAGCCAGGCTCATCCGCTCTCTAGCCTGGTGGCTCGCTGCCAAGGCTTAATGTTTAGAGATTGGAATGTCAATCTTTCTCATACATTTCGAGAAGGTAATAGAGTTGCAGATTCCATCGCTAACCATACCTTCTCACTTGATTTTGGTATTCATAGACTTACTTCTCCACCTTTGGGTGTTAGAGCCTTGATTTTGGACGATATGAGAGGGGCGGCTCTCCCTCGCATGTCACGTTTGTAAAGTCTATTTTTATGAAGCGTTTCTAACGCAGGGAGCATTTGCTCTCATTTATCAAAAAAAAAACAAGCTTGATAAAACGCGTTCTGATTAGTGAGAAAGTTGGGCTAAAAATGTCATTTTAATTTACACTATTTATAAATTAACATCTATTAACCTTTTAAAAAAATAAATTCAAGAAATCATATATACATTTAAAAATGAATATTAACAAAAACTAGCAAATAAATAACTATCCATCTTTTTTAATCTAAAAATGTTAATTATAAACGGTGAAAGTGTATTATCCGAAAAAGTCGAAAAGCGTACTCCACGAAACCTACCAAAAACCGAAAAATTCTTTGACATAATTAGAAAATTTCAAAAATATAGAGACACCATTCAAAATTTCCTTTTAAAATATAATTTGTTTTAAAATTTAAATTACACAAATTCAATTCTAGATCATCGAGTCATGACTACAACTACTTGCTAGGTCAAATGGATAAAGGATAAAGTCACTGCTGCTTTCCCTTTGTATTGTTCATCATCACCCAATCAAGCTATGGTGTGACAACCAGCATCACCTTCAGGCTAAAAACAAACCAAATTGAAGCATAGTAATCCGTGAATCTGATCAATATACCGAGAGAAGCTCCAATCCAGTTCATGTTACCCTAAACCACCGGTTTATATACTCAATTACCGAAAAGAGAGAAAATGCTCATTGAAACCCCATAAAAATACAGATATCTGTAAGAATGAATGAAAGAAAGCTTACAAATTGTTGTGGCAAAGAGAAGAGCAACGCTTCGGATGCCTCCGCAGTAGAACACTGAGCACCGGCAAGTAACCGACGGCTCAATTGCTGTGGTTTTCAGTTTTCCATGTATCGATCAAATTGCAGCGTCAATGTGATTAGGGCCGTAATATTAGACAAGCTACTCGGGCTCGTCTCGTCAAAAGCTCGGTTCGAGCTCGTTCATTTTCTAAACGAGCCAAGTTTGAGCACATTTGAAAGCTCGTATAATTTTTAGGTTTGGCTCGGGCTCGGCTCGTTTATAAACAAGCCGAGCTTGAGCATGTCAAAGCTCGGCTCGTTCGGGTAAAGCTCGGCTCGTTCGGCTAAAATAACACTATAGTAGCATTATTTTAGTCGAGCTACTCAAACTCGGCTCAAGCTCGTTCACTTTCTAAACGAGCCAAGCTTGAACACGTTTTAAAGCTCGTATAAATTTTAGGCTCGACTCGAGCTCGACTCGTTTATAAACGAGCCGAGCTTGAACATGCCGATGCTCGGCTCGTTCGGCTCGTATTACACCCCTAAATGTGATTACGTGACATGGATAGATGAGAATACTATGCCCATTTTGCTTTAGGCCAAATGGCCCGGTCCAATCGCAAATTATCAAGAATCTCTTGGTAAGTGTAAATTGCAAATTCGTTAATGGAGTCTGACGCGTTGGTCAAGTAAGCATCGGATGTCATTAGCTTGGATCTCGATCAGATCTAATCTTCATCTACCATTCTTGATCTAATCTTCCTTCATTTCTAAACAACAATCAATGTCTTCTCTTGATAGCGGGAGAGTAACAATCATAGCAATGAAGGGTCCTCCTTTCACACAAAAAACAGAAATCGGTAAGTTCTTTGCACGATCTCTTAGATGTCCTATCTTATCTCTAGATTGTGTGCTTGATCAACTTTCTCAACATAATACCAATCCAACATCAAACACTTGCCCTCAAGATCTCGCATTCGATATCATATGTAACATCGCACATACGAATCTTTCGTGGCCGATTTTAAACAACGTTGTTATAGATTCTCCACTCTCTTCTGAAACGCATTTTTGTCGGCTAACCAAGATGGCTTCGTCTCTTGCACGACCATTTCTCGTTGGACCAACGCATGCACGAATAGTCATCGTCGAGTGTAAACCAAAGAATACCTATTTATGGCAAATGAAGTTTGAGGATCATTTAGAATATGATCCTGATTGGGCTTTGAAATGGTATAGACCCAAGAATTGGGATGATGTGAAGAAGGCAATCAACGATGATTACAACGTCGATGGTAGCCATTACTTAGTCTCCAAGTTGGTAGTTGATCCATACAAGAATTTCTCTCGTAGTAGTATCATGGAAGCGGTTAGATACATGATGACGCTAGGAAAATGCGATGGTCATAATAAAGTTGTGATCTTTGATGAATGGAATGAATCTCGATACCTTTCTGCTTCTTCAGTCAACAATGGCGAAAGTACGGAATCCTTGAAAAAATCGATCTTTTGTGAAGATGGTCTACATAATATTTTCCAAAGAGTTGATTATGAGGGTAATTGTATGGCTTGTCATAAGCAAGTTATAATAGGAGGTGAAGCCTCTTATGCTTGCAAGAAGTGTATATTAGTATTACACAAGGATTGCGCCGAGTCCTTTGACAATAATAACAAATCATGGAAAACTTCAATCTCACCTCGCTTAAATTTTATTTATGGATCCATGTTTCCTGATAGGATTCCTTGCGCTCCTTGCAAGGAAGACGGAAAAGACTTCTCGACCAAGTGCGCGTTTTGCCTCTTTGAAGCTCATATCAGAAATCGTCTAATGCCGACGGTTTTCAAGGACTTGAACGTGGACGAGCATTTCCTTTCGATAGTGTTGACCCCGGTGACAATGTCATGCGAGGTTTGTGTTTGTAAGGTGTGTGGAGAACACGGTATCTATGATATGTACATGTGTAGGATTTGTAGTGTCGCTTGTCACTATGAATGCGTCATTCTGCCTCGTCGAGTTAAGCAAGAGCATGGCGGACACTATCATATAATGTCACTCATGGCCTCCAGCAAGCCGGATCAAGAGGACTACATGTGTGATGAGTGTCTAGAGAAACGGAATCCAGAACTTTGGCATTACTCTTGTGAAGAATGTGTTTTCATTGTACATCTTCGATGTGTTCACAAAACATCTTATTTAGATGATGTAGTTTGATAAAATGTGTTGACATACTCGATTCTTAATAAAATGATGTTCTCAATCAAAAGGTGTAACAAGCTTGATAAAATGCGTTCCGGGTGAGGAAGTTGGGTTAAAAACATCATTTTAATTTTTATCATTCGTAAATTAACCTTGTAAGAAAATAAGTTCAAGAAATTATGCATACATTTAAAATGAATATTTACAAAAACTAGTAAATAAATAATTATTTTTTTTCTAAAAATGTTTATTTATAAATTATAAAAGGTATAATCCGAAAAAGTCTAAAACTATAGGTACCATTCAAAAACCAAAAAATTATTGGCTATGTGATATTTCTTATCATGTATATATGTGTTATGTAGATATTAAGAAGATCAATGCAAGAATTGTTTACGCAGTTCGGGCATAAACCCTACGTCTGCGGAACCTCAAGAGGGGAGATCCGGTCCTAGTTATTAATAAGCATTCAAGATGATTACAACAGAGTGGTTACACGTATGCACGCAAGATCTACTTGGTAAACAACCTAAACCTAGAACGGAAGCAAGAACAAGATAAAGCAAGAAGAACAAGGTAACGAATGAAATAGCCCATGCGAGATTAGGCAAAGCTTCGATCAAAACTTTGCTATCTTCACTCTGAAGATCTTTGTTTGGAGGGATTTGGGATGATGATGAACGTCTCACTCCCTGTGCAACCACCTCCCACTTCTCTTCTCTTAATCTCTCTCTCTCTCTCACCAAAAAAACCCTATTTATCACCCTTCAAGCGACAACTCTTCCATTAGGGTTAGGTGAGGCAAGCTAAAGCAGCTTATATAGTATCCCCTTCAAATTCAAACGCATCGTTTCACTTAAGTGAACTAGACCGTCCTGTACTCGGAGATTACACACACCTTGAACCCAGTTCACCACAATTCACAAAACACAGAATCCACACGCTGTCCTCATAATAAAACCAAGGCACCAAGGCTAAACCATGTGGCTGAAGCTGCCTAGAAAACACAAAACTAACAACAACACTTCCTATATATTAGTTTAAGTTCCTTAACACTAATTATAGCATCTAATGTAACCAAACTACCAAGACTAAGTGATCACTCACATAGCCAACAACAAAGGAAACATTAGTCACCTATAGCAAGTGATAAGCATATCCCAACTAATACATTAGACTTAGGTTTCTATCACAGGCTAAATCATATGCGTACACTTTAGTAACCACAACCATATTACATATTATTACATGAATCATAAAGCTAACAATTGCTCTCTAATTCATGTCAACAACATCATCTTGATCACTAGTAGCAATAAGGGAGGCTCTTTTGTCCGTCATCAGTTCAATGTCAATTATCCTTAGGGAACATCCCACAAGTGAAGGGAATTTTTGCAAAAGATAAATTTGTCAACAAGGACAATTTTAGTTCCAAAATAGTAGGATTAACATCACCTCTGATTTTCTTAACCTCAAAGTGTTTCTTTTTTTTTTTTTTATCTCATCCCTTACAAAATGATATCTAACATCTATGTGTTTAGATCTTTCATAATACTTAGGGTCTTTACATAGGGCACTTTGACTATCTATATGCAGAACATGAAGCACAATTTTTGTTGAATTTCAGTGAGCAATCCTTTCAGCTAGTCTTTAGAAGCTTCTACGGCAGCTATATATTCAGCTTCAATAGATGATAGAGCTACAATAGATTGTTGTTGTGATTCCAGGATATGCAGATATAGACCAAGTATAATAAAAAAGTTGTAGTGGATTTTCTAGTATCTTTATTACTGGCATAACCAAAATCAACATATCCAAGAACATTGCAATGAGAAGTGTGTTCAGCAAAAACAAGACATAACTTTCTAGTTCCAGCAATATATCTCAAGCAATATTTCATAGTAGTCCAATGTTCAGATCTAGGTTTAGACATAAACCTACTCAGAACACTTATAGCAAAATACAAATCAAGTTTGGTACACAACATAACATACATCACAAATCCAACAACCATATCATAAGGAATACAAGACATCTTTTTCAACTCAATGGGAGAGATAGGATATTGCTTCTTGGTTAGATCTAGGTGTCCTCCTAAAGGCATAAGGGTAGGTTTAGATTCACTCATGTTAAACATGTCCAGGACTTTCTACAAGTAGTCACACTGAGAAAGCCACATTTTCTTCTTAACCCTATTTCTTATGATCTGAATACCAAGGATTTTCTGAGTTGGGCCAAGATTTTTCATATCAAAATGCATTTTAAGGTCTCTCTTTACAATACTGATGACAGTTTTAGATTTGCATATAATCAGATTATCATCAACATATAAGAGAACATACAAATCATTTGAAGTAGAGAGATTCTTGAAATACAACAGTAATCATATTTGCTTCTCATAAAACCTAGATTTTTCATACAAATGTCAAACTTAATGTTCTATTGCCTAGGGGACTGCTTTAAACCATTGATGAATTTTGTAAGCAAGCAAACATGTTCAGTTCTATTTTTATCTATAAACCCTCTTGGTTGACTCATATAAATGGTTTCATTCAAGAAAGCAATTTTCACATCTATCTATTCAATATCTCAGTCATATATAGTAGCCATAGCAAGCAGTAATCTCAATGTTTTATACTTAATCATAGTAACAAAGATATTTGTGTAGTTCATTCCTTCTCTTAAAGTAAAGCATCTGGCAACAAGCCTGACTTTGTATCTAGGTGCTTCACTAAGTTTTATACCTTCTTTTAACTGAATTCTTTGCCGTTATAAACGAGTTTGTAATACTTTTTTCGAAACTAGGCTCGGGTGAAAATTTTTTCCGAAAATACACGAAGGTGTGAGTTTTGGAATAGAAGCGCGGTGAGTCACCGCGTTTCTTCCGTAAAGAAACGCGGTGCATAACCGTTCAATAAATCAAACGGAAATTTTTTAAAAAATAAATAAAAAAAAAGGAGAGAAACGCGGTCAATGGCCGCGTTTCTAGTGTAAAACATAAGGGGTTTTTTTTTAAAAAAATACACTAGAAGCGCGGTGACTCACCGCGCTTCTATTATTTATTATTATTTTTTTTAAAATTGCTAATTCTAAAAACACGGTCAATGACTGCGTTTCTCTCCTTTTTTTTTAAATTTCTGTTTGATTTTTTAATGACGGTTATACACTGCGTTACTTTACGGAAGAAACACGGTGACTCACCGCGCTTCTATTCCAAACCTGACACTCTCGTGTATTTCGGAAAAAACTTTCACCCGAGCCTAATTTCGGAAAAAGTATTACAAACTCGTTTATAACGGCAAAGAATTCCTTTTAACTTGTAGTGCCACCTACACTAAACTAGCTTAACATTATCTGGCATAGAACTAGAATCCAAGTTTTATTAGAGTTCATAGATCCGATCTCATCATTCATGGCTTGATTCCAATTTTTACAGCTTGTTCATATGTGTTAGGAGTATAGAAATTATCAATGACATTTTCAGTTAAGAAGGCATATTCAACTATATTCAGCTCATCAGTAAGCATGATATATTCAACTTTATTTTTCTTATTAGGAATTTTAAGCCTAGTGGCCCTGTCCCTAGTTAATTGATAGTGATAATGAGAATCAAAACGATTTGGGTCTTCGTGTCTATTACTTGACTCGTGTTGGTTGGAATTATCCTCCTCTATTTCAGCATTGTGGCACTGGTACCCGAATCGTCTAGATTACCATCATTACTGTCATTACCAGATTCATGATTGGTCAAATAGTTATTATTTGGTTCATTATTTTCCTTCCCTAATTGTTGATTGTTATCATCCACAAGATGTACAATGTTCCTATCATCCTCAATGCTATTTAACTGAGGGGTATCTATATTACTGGAATTTTTAGGTTGATAATAATCAATGTCAAATTCTTCTTCATCTTGATTTATGTGAGGTTGGTCATTATGGTTGTAGAAGTTTCTAGTTGTACTAGGGATATCAGATTCATTATTGTCATTTGAATTAGGCCTCACAACATTGGCAGGTTTAGTTTTCTCTTTATGCTCCAGCCTTATGCGCGTCTTCTCGTGCAATTCCTTAATGAACTCAACTTGTTTTTCTGCAATGAAATATACTCGCTCCTCTAAAGTAACGATACAAGACCAAAATGAGTTAAATGATTCACTCCGTAGACACACTCAAAATACGTTAGGTTAGTAGATGAATACAAGGTGTGATTATAAGCAAACTCTACATGAGGTAAAAACATCTTCTCAAGCATTCAAAATATCTTTCAAAACATCTCCCAAAACAGTAGTCAAAGTCCTATTAGTGACTTCCGTTTGACCATCCGTTTGAGGATGACTAAGGAAGGAATTTAACATCTCAATCACTTACAATAGTCCGCGGTACTCCATGCAACCTAACAAATTTTCTAAAGAATAAGTTAGCGACATTATAAGCATCATCAATTTTAGAATTAATTAGAGAAATAGGACCCTTAAAATTATCTTTTGTAAACCAGGTCTCTATATAAAAGAAAGAAAAAATAGGTATGAAAACTAGAAAATAGGGTCAATAATTTCTTTAATTGAAATGATGGTGATTAGATGTTTACTTTTGATTGAAGTATCTTTTTTTACATGTTTACCTTTTATTTTTTGTTAATGTAGCTAGTTTGATGAAATTTTCAAGTCCATGAATGTTTAATTTTTTTGGGTGACATTGCTTTCGTTATCCAAATATGAATTGTAGTATTTTTCTCATTATTGGGTATATGTTTATTGTCTTTGTGGTATGTTTCTTATTGTTGAGTATGTTTAAAGTGATATTTTTGGGTATGTTTTATGGTTATCAAAACTATGTTACAAGGATCAAATGTCATTTGGTATTGATGTTTGTGTACAATATCAATTTGTGTAAATTTTGATTATGACAAATTCAAATTGGGTATGTTTTTATACGTGTATTGACTTTGTAGTATATTTCTTATAATTAAGTATATTTAAAGTGATATCGTGGGTACATTTTATTGTTACCCAAAATGTGTTATAATGATCAAATGTCAAGCGAATTTTTTGGCTAATGACCAAATGTCATTTGATATTGATGTTTGTGTACAATATCGAGTTTTGAAAGTTTTGGGTATGACAAATTTAAATTGGGTATGGATTTTGTATTAAGTGATGTTTAAATTGGGTATAAATATAAAATATTATCCAATTTATGGATATTGTTTTATTTTGATATTTGATTTATTGGGTATGTTGTTTTCGAGTATGTTTATGTACTTTGACAAATTTATTTTTGGGTATGATTGTGACAATATTTGGGTAAGCGGATTTTTTCTGGATAGAGGGCTGCGTTTTTTTGGCCCCAAATTCCCTCCAAATGTCAATCAAAAGTGTCACATTCAGCACTCACATCAGCTATCACTCATTAATCATCACTTTTGTCAACTTTTTGTCCTATTTATTAATTAGTCTAATAAAGTATGAGCCCTATTTCTCAATTTGTAATTTGTAGGATCTAAATTTCAACTGTATAGTGTAAAAGGCCCTAAATGCCAATTCAGCCTCAATTTTATGGTAAGCAATAAAGTGAGTTATTTTAGAAAAAATAGTCAACAACCACAAAATAAAGTCTCTCTCTTTCTTAGTGTTAGGTAACCCGTAACACTACAACAAAGTTCATACTAATATCAAGTCACGATGAAATAAATATAGGTAAAGGAGTATACGTGGTTTCATTATGGACTTGGCTTTCCAACAAACACCTCACCAAATTGTCTATTTTATGAAGACTTGTACTCAACTTATGCGTCAACAACACCTAACCAAATTGCGCTTAGCTTTTGTGATTAGTGGAGTGATTTCAGGATGGCCAGTTGAGTGGCTAGACCGACCACACCATCACCGTTTATACATTTAAGTTTTCATTACATTTTTTTTCTTTTGAGATTCCAATTAACCATTTTTTTATTTCATGAATAAAGGTTATATAGCTTGGAACTCATATCTCGTCGATCTTCATCTACCATTGTTGATCTAGTCTTCCTTTCTAAACAGCAACAATGTCTTCTCTTGATAGACAGAGGGTAACAATCATGGCAATGAAGGGTCCTTCTTTTACACAAAAATCAAGAATTGGTAAGTTCTTAGCACGATCTCTTAGATGTCCTATCTTATCTCTAGATTGTGTGCTTGATCATCTTCCTCAACCTAGTACCAATGAAACATCAAACACTTGCCATCAAGATCTCGCATTCGATATCATATGTGACATCGCACATACGAATATTTCATGGCCGATTTTAAACAATGTTGTTATAGATTCTCCGCTCTCTTCTGAATCTCACCTTCATCAGCTAACCAAGATCGCTTTGTCTGATGATGTACTAGATCATGCACGAGTAGTCGTCGTCGAGTGTAAACCGAAGAACACCTATTATTGGCAAATGGAGTTTGAGAAGCATTTAGAAGGTAATCCTGATTGGGCTTTGAAATGGTATAAACCCAAGAATTGGGATGATGTGAAGAAGGCAATCAATGATGATTATGACGTCGATGATGATAGCCATTACTTAGTCTCGAAGTTGGTACTGGATCCATACAAGAATATCATTGGTAATATCATGGAAGCGGTTAAATACATGATGACGAGGGAAGAAGGCGATGGTCATAAAGTTGTGATCTTTGATGAATGGAATGAATCTCGATACCTTTCTTCCTCAAAAAAATCGATCTATTGTGAAGGTGGTGAACACGTTATTTTCCAAAGAGTTGATTACGAGGGTAATTGTATGGCTTGCCAAAAGCAAGTTATAATAGGAGGTGAAGCCTCTTATGTTTGCAAGGATTGCAAGTTAGTATTGCATAAGGACTGCGCTGAGTCCTTTGATAACAACACAGGGGAAACTCCGCATAGTCCTTGCGCTCCTTGCAAGGAAGACGGTAGAGGATTCTCGGAGGAGTGTGCATTTTGCCTCTTTGAAGCTCATGTCAGAAGTCGTCTAAGGCCTACGGTTGTCAAGGACTTGAACGTGGACAAACATTTACTTTCCGTAGTGTTGCCCCCGGTGGGAATGCCACGTCCGGATTATCTTTGTAAGGCGTGTGGAGAATATGGTTCCTTTGGTACGTACTATTGTAGGATTTGTAGTGTTGGTTGTCACTATGAATGCCACACTCGGCCTCGTCGAGTTATACAAGAGCACGGCGGGCACTATCATATTATGTCACTCATGTTCTCCAGCAAACCGGATCAAGAGGAATACATGTGCGATGAGTGTCTAGAGAAACGGGATCCAGAACTTTGGCATTACTCTTGCGAAGAATGTGTTTTCGTTGTACATCTTCGTTGTGTTCACAAAACATCTTATTTAGCTCCTATAGTTTGATTCTTCATCCTTTGTATGAGTACAGATGAAAGTAAGGGGAATCTCTATTTCACTATTTGCAGAAAGAAGACGGTCTTTCGAAAGGGGAAAAAAAAGATGACAATAATAATCACAAAAGCCCTTGAGATTCCAGAAAAACTATGCGCAGAACTTTGGTTCAGTAGTGATAAGAAAATCCTAGTAGCATAGTTTACATTTGGAATTGATTGATTTTTGTGGATGAAATTGGGCTCAATTGTTGCAGATTCAAGATATGCTTGTGAAGTACTGGTGGAGTTTACATCATTCAGCTCGCAACTGTCTTGGAAGCCATGGATGTAAGTACACTGTCTATTTGATTTGAATCCTTCTTTATGATTGCATCAGGTAGCTATACTGTTTAAATTGTCTACCATATATAGCTCAAAAACTTTCATGATTGGCTTGCTTTCATCTGCGTTAAAAAATTATCCCCAAGACAAGAGTAGATGGATGAATGGATTTAGCTTTCCCACCCTAATTGAAGGATACCGGTACGCTGTCCCGTGTCAACCATGTACGCACATAAACTGGGAGGAGGTCATCCATCCTGAAATTTCTCTCGCACGAGCAGCTTAACTCCAAAAATCTTTGTCCTTACTCGACCACTAGATACGAAAATTTTGTGTTTACGTGGTAGCAATCCATCTTTATAAGTTACCTATAAATTTCCATTCAAATGATGCGGGTTGATAATTTAGGGGCGTTATAACTCGCTCGATTTCATTATGCCATTTCCAGACTTTTCGTTTGCAAGACAGGAGGATCAACATTTTCTGTCTGACTCAGGCTTAAATAACTAGCCTTTTCTTTGGATTTTCAGATTCTACACTTTCTTAACTATGGTCTTGCTAGTCCAGCCACAAATTTACAATCTACAATTTCATTTGTAGAGGACTCAAATGATAGCCATGGACAATGGAAAACAACAAGTTTGAAGATAGTTAAGCATTTAGATACCAAGGTCAATTGTAATTTTCCCCCTTTATTCAATTGATGCTAAATGTAATATGTTGATGATTAGTTTATGAAGCACCTAACTAGGATTTGGTTCATGACAAAGTGTAAGCATGTACGGGGAGGCTATATTTTCAAGGCTGACTGAAGTTGTTAAGTTTATATACAAATTAATATGCCTCCAAAATGGTCCTTGGATGAGATGCTTTTGTAAATTATCATGTCCAAGGATGTCTGAGCTGGTCATTTCTAATTTCCTCTTTAAGGTTGGTCTTCTTTGTTAGCTAAGTTTGTTTCAATTTGAATTGTTCAGTAAACTGTGCATAAATTCTAACTGCATAATGGAAAATTGTGACACGTCGAAGTCCAATAGACCGCACATGTGCGTTAGGCCCAAGCACAACACATAAACTCGATAAGTTTCATCCTAAAATCAATTGGCAATAGGAGCAGTAGCTCACCGACTTTATATACTAGGCCCGGAGTGTAACATCCGGAAGTTCTATTCCGGCCTTGGAGCGTTTTATCGACCTTTCCGCGTTAGCGACTCAGTTTTCGTGCAGACACGAGATGCTGAGTGTCGGGATTTATTTCCAAAATCCCGGGCCGACCCTTCGTTTTCCCCTTTTCACTTTCCGACCCCTCGTTCCTAGCTGAGGTGATAAGAGGTCAGTTGACCCCTTGTTTCCCTCCCACCTTTTCAGGCAAACTCTCCCTCTCTCCTCACTTTTGCTTTCACGATTCTCATTTCTCTCCCACTTCTCTCTTGTGCTTCCTTCCTCTCTTCTCTTGGTGATCTTGCTTGTGTGTGAGTTGAAGTAAAGGAGATTCAAGATGCAGCTTGGTAAGCTTCTTCCTCTTTCTCCCTTCTCCTCCTTCGTTGATTACCCTTTCTTCTCCCCTCCTTCATCCATTGCCATGGATGAAGCTCTTGAAGAAGCTTTTTCTTAAATCATTGCATGTGCATGTTCTTAGCTCGTTTAGGTCGTGGATAGGAGTCTAAGATCAGTGGTTTGTGTTTGGATAAGACCCAACAAGAAGAGGAAGACATTGGAGCCCAAGATTCACAGTCGAAGACGAAGGAGATGACCTTTTGCTACTCAAACCGCGGGAGCGGATCATCAAAGGCGCGGGGGCAAATCAGGGCCACTGTAGGGGCGGCGCGAGGAGACCGCATGGGCGGTGACTGGGTTTCGCAAGGGCGCCAACTTGACTCCGTGGTTGCGTTTCTTCAACAGTAGGATCCTCTTCTCCCTTTCTCTTTGTTCCTTCCTTAGATTTGAGGCTATATCTTGTTAGTAGCATGCCTATGATGGCCTAGAGTAGCTTGAGAATGTCACCTAGTGGTTGAGAACCTAGGAGCCCTTAAGGCTCGATGTAGTTAATGGTTTCGAGTATGTTAAGCATGATGGACCTTCTAGGCTAGCTTGTCCCTTCTTGGTTGTGGTTTATGTTCATGTGAGGTTATAAGTTGTTTTGAGTTGTTATCATGTGTTGAGAGTGTGGTGAGTATCTTGGTTTCTAGGATGCGTTCCTAGCTCGAGGGTTAGGTGATCTTGCTTAGATCACTAGAGTGAAGTCTAAGACTTCTTGAGTGTGAGCATGTGTTGATATATATATATCCTCTTGTGAGCAGGTTGTGGGCATCCTCCCTAAGGAAGCGAGAGTGTTGTGAGTTGAGTGTGGAGATGAGGTAAGTCTCCGAACTTACTTAGCTCGTATTCCTTGTAACAACATCTTTGTGTGTTTGGTGGTGTGTGTGAGTTATTGTTTATGATATAAATAACTAAACCGGTAATAGGACCACCGACTCTTATATTATATTGGCTCAAGTGTATGATAACGGGCGGTGACATCACTACCTAGCTCTTGCGAGAGCTAGGAAGTTCTCGACGACTAGTCCGGGCAGGTAAACGGTCGGATGCATCAGTATCATTCCTTGCCGGTAAGTGGGGACCGAGACGAGTTTTGGGAGATTCTCGTGTCACAAAAAAAGTTGAATTAGAACGGGATGACTTAATAATAAAAAGATAATAACCGGACTTGTGTGTTTTAGAGCATGTTATGTGATATTTTGATGTTTGTGTGTATGTGTCTTCACCTTGTTTCTAATGCTTCGAATATGAGCTAACGGTTTTAAACCGCTTGTGTAGATGCCCTACAAGTTAGGACGCTGCCGAGTGAGGTGGAGGAGTGGACAGCCGGGGGTCACCGTACATTATAGGACGGGGACGTTTTTGGGTTTTGTTATGTTTATGGATTATGGTTATGTTGTACGTTTTCGGATGTTTGTGTATCTGAGTTTGTGTGTCGTTTTGAGGATTCGGCTGAGTTTCCACCTTGTATCTTTACATTTCAGTTTCTCGCATACATTATAAACGGTTTGAGTTTTGCCTTTATTTGTGCCTTGTTGGAAGGTCCGGTTTAATTGTTGTCAGACTAAGGGTCGGGACCCATTGTGAGGTCTCGCCCGTAACATCCCGAATCGCGCAAAATCGAGGTGTTATACGGAATATGCACAACTTTCGATGTGATAACCTATTATCTCCAACGTAACATGAATCGGTTCTTGACATATTGGTGCTAGTTGCAACTTAGTCCTCTTATAATAAAGACTTTGGTTTCCGATTGTGCCCAATGATGCTTCAAAAAATTATTAGTGATTTTGAAGCAACATAGAAAGAAATGAAGCTCATTTCATCATTTGATAAGAATGATGAAAGACTAAGCGGCTTTGCTGATAATGTTGAGGTACACTTTGCAAGAAGGAAGAAGACATTAAGAACTTACCCCGTTTGGTTGGAACGGTGGAATAGATACGGAATAAAATCGGATAAAGGTAAGGAATAGTTTCATATTAATTCGAAATTATTTTGTTACCGGAAATGATTATTAGCGCTTCCAAACGAGCCCTTAATGTTTGTGGGTCATTAAATATCCATGATATAAGCTGCTATTTAACACTTCTCTCCGAGGTTCATGTGTTAGGCCCAAGCCCAACACATGAACCTCGCCGGGTTTATGTGTTGGGCTTGGCCCTAACGTGCACGTGCGCTTGGATGCACACGACCCCCGCTCTACCGGTCCGTCTGTCGGACTTTGACACATAGCAATGAAGGGTCCTCCATTAACACGAAAATCACAATTTTCTACTTTCATAGCAAAACATCTCGGTTGTCCTCTCTTATCTCTAGATTCAGTTCTTAATCATCTTCCTTAACCTAGTACCAATCAAACATCAAACACTCACCCTCAAAATCTCGCATTCGATATCATATGTAACATTGCACTTGAGCATCACTCATTATCAGTTTCCAACAACGTTGTTATAGATTCTCCACTCTCTTCTGAATCGCACCTTCGTCGGCTAACTAAGATAGCTTCGTCTCTTGCACCAAAGCGAGCTCGAGTAGTGATCATCGAGTGTAAGCCGAAGAATACTTACTTGTGGCAAATGATGTTTGAGGATCATTTGGAAGATTATCCGGATTGGGCTTTGAAATGGTATAGACCCAAGAATTGGGATGATATGGAGAAGGTAATTAATGATGATTACGATATTAATGATACTCGTGAGTTTGTTTCCAAGTTGGTTCAACATCAACGGACGAAATATATTGAGATCGGCGTTCATTTCGTCCGAGATAAGGTTGTACGCGGTCACGTTCGAGTTCTTTACGTACCTTCGACTTTTCGGCCTCCCAAGACAATTGTTTATGGAATTTAGATACAGTGAGACTGTAATGCTTCCTCCAATTTTGACTGCGGAGGTATGATAGAATATGTAATTATTGAAAATAGAGGTCTATGCATATACGTTTCATCTATTAATATGACCCACCTGTCGATGGAAACCCTAAGAGGAATTTTTTCAATCTCTCACAAGAAGTTGTTAATCGGCTCGAGAGCAAGGACTAGTGTACTAGCCGGTTCAAAGGACACTAGTTTAGTGGGCAGATGTGTGCATATAGTTTCACAAAACCATCTGTGTAAACAAAAGATTGAGTTTTTCCTCAGCAAACTCAGATCTAGACATGGGCTCGATATGCTCTTTAATCGTCCGGCTAAGTTTGGTAATGTACGTTATGTACGCATCATATTGCGCTTGAGGATCTTCAAGAAAGCATATCAAAGACTCTAGTGTGTGATCCCAACCCGATAATGGTGAGAAGCACTTGGAGAGTTGCTTAACGTGATGATCAAGAAACACATCTTTCAAGTCGTCATGATCATCAATCTTCATTCTCTTTTCATTTCCAAATAAAACGATATCTCCCAAACCATAGCTAACATGCGGCTGAAGCTTGGGTTTGAGTAGCTTCCTTAGGCGAGAAGCAACCTGAAGAACCTCCATATTAGTAAGAGCACAAGCTACTGTCTTCACTTTCTTCCTTATCAGTTCAACTAGAAACGTAGCCACTGTCTTAGTCTTTCCGGTTCCTGGAGGACCTCATATGAGCTTAATCGTGTTCTTATGGTTGCATTTGCTTATCTTGATTACACTCGAAACCGCCTCTTTCTGTGATTCATTCAATTCCGAATCACCAAACATATACCAAACGTCGACCAACTCGTAGCCCACTACAATTAGGGTTCAACGCTTTCCATATACGCAAGTTTGTGGTAAGATTCCCAAGATAAACAGCAGCAAAGCCATATTTAAGTGGAGATACTGGTTTAGAAGTAAAGATTGAACTAATGAAGTCCTGCCCGTCTCTTCATCCTCATCCATCGTCTTATAAACAAAAGCAACAACATAACAGATTCCAGGCCTGTTAATATCATCTATTCGCATCGGTTTAACATTTGTAATAGCGAACAAATCCCCGGACTCAGGCTCATATTTTCCGATTACACGTTTAGGGTTAATGTAATCCACAACTTTCATTGTAGTGATCTCATATTACAAGTCTTGTGGAGGTTTGTAGTGTTTCTCCTTTACAATACCCGAGATAAAACAAAAAAAAAGCTTGACATGATATTCTGGATTTCTGTAGATAGCTCCATCCTCGTTTCTTCAAGCAACGGATATAAGCTTGGTTTATATCGGATTTTGACATGATATCAGAGCAGTTAGCCTCAATTCAGCTCGCGATCCTAACATGTGGACAAGTGCAACTCGGTCTATATCCTCTAGTTGCACTTGCAGAGGCGTGTTGGAGATAATAAGGTTCCACATCGAAAGATGGGACGCTCCGAGCCTAGTATATAAGCTTGGAGAGCTACTCCTCCTATTGTCAATTTGGTTTTAGATGGAACCTCGCCGGATTTATGTGGTGAACTTGAGCATAATACGCATGTGCGCTCGTATGCACACGATCCCGTTAGAGGTCCGGCTGTATTGGACTTGTTGAATATAGAAAAACGTAATTAGCTTCTTCCTTGACCTAATCACATGCATAATGCCAACAGCCATTGATGCGCGCCTTGAAACAATACGAAAGCCATCGTTTCAACTTCTGATGTGAAATGATAGGAAAAGTATTATGACAAAATTGATAATTGTTGAAGCTGAATATACTAATTTATTTTAATATATATTCAAAACCAATATATTTATATGTATGCAATGCATTTCAAAATTTAGGGTTTGGTTAAGACAAAAGATGAGATGACTGATTGGGGCAAATGGGAAGTAATAATACATTTTACATAAAATTAGGGTTTTATGAGAGATGAAACGAGTAAAAATGTAAAATATCCTTCTTTGGAAATTTGTAGTAACTCAAGTCTGTAAGTGAGATGACTGATTGAGGCAAATTGATAGAGATACACATCTCTGTGCCTGTCAACTATAATATTAAGCTGCTTCTTCTGCATTCAATTATCTCTCTAAAATAACATCGAGATAAAAGAAAACAAACTTATAACATGTTTGGAATCAATAAAAATCATTGAAAATAACAAGAGTTTTTATGGATTTATCATTCGTAATCAACATGCGGTTTCTATTATTTAAGACAGAGTCAGTGTTGGAAGCAGAAGCAATTGCTTTTGCGGTTTGGCCTTCAAAAGGCTAAATAGATTGGAATTACAGCTATCGAGATTGAAGGGGATAATCTAACACTAATTAATTCGATCAATCGAATTTGGAATCCACCGTGGAAACTCGATATGATTATTAATGGCATTTCAATTATTATTGCTAGTTTCCAAAGCTTCACCACACTTCATATCTTTAGGGAGATTAACACGGTCGCGGACAAAATTGCTTTGCATGGGCACGCTGAAGAGCTGGAAGTAGAGGCAGTCCCGGAAGACGTTCAAGACCTCATCCGAAAGGATGCTTTAGACCGATTAGTTTCTAGAAACTTATTCTCCTAAGTTGTTTACCGATGTATAAAGAAAATCATTAAAAATGGAGATTTTCAATCAATCAAAATTTTTATTTATTTAAGAATTAAAATGATAAATTAGAGCTCTTTTAAACACATAAAAATAACATAATTATTTTATTAATCTGAACAAATTTCATTCCATTTCCACTTCACTACTAAAACCAATAGTTCCTACTATTCGTACCACTTTAGTCATGTTATATGTACCCGTTCTACGCCTACGCAATACGTAAGGCGTAAAAAAAAAAATTTTTACTGCGTAGGCGTAATAATTTTTCGAACCAAATGTATGTTATGGACTCCCACACATACGCTCCACGACTACGCATGACGTATGCGTAGTATAACTACGCTTCCGCAAAGCGTAGTCGTAGCCATTTTCCTTTATTTTTGAACGAATACGTACGCGTAGTCAGGGTATAAATATGATGTTTCAGTGGTACGATCAGCAATCTCGCAAACTAAACTTTATTGAGAAAAGTTTAAACGGATGATTAATCATTCTAGATTAGTGTAGACTTAACACGAAGCGTAGCTATATGCCTATGATAATTCATGCCCTACTACCCAGTACCCATCCATCATCACAAGGAAGAACAGAAAATGGAAACTAAAACTGAATCTGAAGATGGCGGTTTCACTAAATTAATCAAAACCGTGTTTTCATGGCCCTTTACGTACATACTCAGCAAGCTGCAACCTTCCTCGATGTCCAGCAACAATCAAGAAGACAAAATTATCGTCGGTAGTTTGCTCGGTACTGTGCTTTCATGGTCTTTTGATGACATACTTAACAAGAACCTCTACAAAGACAAGGTAATATACATACATACATACTCTTATTGTGTTTCCATGGTCCGTTTAATTCGCGTTTGTTTTGAACGATCTTCCGAATCTCTACAGGTGAAGGAAATACCAATGACTTTCAGGTCCACGTCAGATTACATGAAATCTTTCATCTTTCCGTTGCTTGAAGAGACGAGGACAGATCTATTTTCGAACATGCAGAACGTGGTTCAAGCGCCTGTTTGCGTTATCTCATATATTCAGCAAATGCCTTGTTCTAACTATGAGATCATGACAGAATATATGCTGGATTTCAATGGCCGTGTAGTAGGCAAGTATGAACCGGAGTTTGGAGATCTTTTCGCCATAACGAATATCAAGCCGAAGAGAATCGAAGACATCAATAAGCCTGGATTCGGTTTTCTTGTTGCTTTTGTTCATCGGATGAAAGATGAAATAACTGGAAAGATTTTAATCCAGATTTCAAAACCGTTTATACAGTTAAATGCTCGTTCTGGGAAGAAGCTTATTGCTGTTTATATCGGGAATTTGACAACCAATATCCGAGTATGGAAGGCGTTGAACCCTGATCCTACTGGACCCAAGCTGAAGATCATCGAAAATGCACTGCAGATTGAACGTTTGGTAAGTTCTGCAAGCTCGATTGATTTTTACATGTATTCAATTTTGTTTTATAGTAATATATGTTGCTCATGGTTGAATGAATTAATGAATGTATATAGGAAGATAGGCTCTGCGTGATATGTTCTTCACGTACTGTTTCTTTGACTGGTGGATCGAGTTTGGATGTAGTTAGATCTTCCGAGTTGGATGATTCTCAGAATGAGGCTGTTTCTGGTGTAGTTAAAATGAGCAAATGCAACCATCAGAACAACATCAAGCTCATATGGGGACCGCCGGGAACAGGGAAGACGAAAACAGTAGCTACATTTCTAGCTGCACTGATTAGGATGAAAGTTAGAACAGTAACTTGTGCTCCGACTAATACTGCTGTTCTTCAGGTTGCTTCTCGGCTAAGGAAGCTACTTGACAGTTACCTTGATCATGGAACCTATGGTTTAGGCGATATTGTTTTGTTTGGAAATGAAAAAAGGATGAAGATTGATGATCATAAGGATGTTTTGGATGTGTTTCTTGATCATCGTGTTGAGCTTCTCACGAAATGCTTCTCACCAGACTCGGGTTGGAATCACACATTGAATTTGTTGTTAAGTTTCCTTGATGATCCTAAACAGCAATATGATGCCTACCTTGAGAAGATTAAAGAGGAGAAGATTAGTGATAAGGTTATGTCATTACCGGAGTTTGAAGAGAATCAATGGGAGTCTTTATGTTGTCGAATCGTTTTCTGCATCAAAACGATATATACACATCTACCTACTCGATATATTTCACTTGTCTTAGCAACTAAGTTGGTGATTGCTCTTGAATCAATTGAGAAATTCAGAAGGATAGACATATGGACTAATTCAATACAAAGTAGCAAGGCGGTTCAGCTGCTGAAGTCTTTACCGCGGTCTTTCAACCTGCCGGGTCTTCGTTACACCAAAGAAATCAAGCACTTTTGCTTATTGAATGCGCAAATGATCATCTGTACAGCATCAGGAACTGCTCGGCTACTGTCCGGAGTTATGAGAGATGTGCATATGGTGGTGATAGATGAAGCTGCGCAGTTGAAAGAATGTGAATCCACGATTCCTTTGCAACTTCCGGGGCTCCAACATGCTGTTCTTATAGGAGACGAAAGGCAGCTTCCAGCCATGGTTCAAAGCAAGGTCATGTTGATTCTTTAGTTTCATTCTTCTCAATTCTCATTTCTCATGCAGTTATTTACAGTTGTTGTTTCTTACAGGTTGCGGAAAATGCTAACTTTGGGAGAAGCTTATTCGAGAGGCTAACATCCTTGGGTAAGAAAAGACATATGCTGAATGTTCAGTACAGGATGCATCCGTCTATTAGTCTTTTCCCAAATAGAGAGTTCTATGACAAGAAGATTTCAGACGCCCGAAATGTGACATTATCATGCTATAACAAGCAGCTTCTAGAAGGAAAGATGTATTCTTCCTATTCTTTCATCAATGTATCTTCCGGAAAGGAGGATTTCGGAAAGGGACACAGTCCAAGAAACTTGGCCGAGGTAGCTACTGTTGCCGAGTTAGTTAGAAGGCTTCAAAAGGGTATGTTTGATCTATTATAAGTGTGTGTATATACATTGCAGTATCCAGTATTGTAACTTTAAACTTGTTTTTGTAGTGTCGAGTGTGAGAAATCAAAGGATAAGTGTAGGAGTGATATCTCCTTACAAGGGTCAAGTTGCGGCTATTCAAGAAGAGTTTGGAAAAAAGTACAACACAGATGAGAAAACCATGTTTTCTGTTAGCGTTGGCTCGGTTGATGGGTTTCAAGGAGGTGAGAAAGATGTGATCATCATCTCAACTGTTAGATGCAATGCGAATGGGACTGTCGGGTTCCTCTCAAACCGACAAAGAACGAATGTGGCCTTAACTAGAGCAAGATACTGCTTGTGGATAATAGGCAGTGGAGCTACATTGACCAAAAGTGAATCTGTGTGGAAGAAGCTTGTTGATGATGCAAAGGCGCGGGATTGCTACTTTGATGCCGACGAGCACAAGAAGGATCTTGCTGTTAAGACTTGAAGTTGCATGATGTTTTGGATTTTTTGTTGCTAAGACAGTGGAATCATCTGATCTTGTAATTTGCTGGAATTTTTTGTGGTCATATTTGTGGTCATCTTTGTTTTCTTAGGCAAGGTGCGGGCACTAAACTAGTTTCCTAAACAACAATCAATGTCGTCTTCTTCTTCTAGTTCGAGAGTAACAATCATAGCAATGAAGGGTCCTCCATTAACACGAAAATCACAATTTTCAACTTTCATACCAAAACATCTCGGATGTCCTCTCTTATCTCTAGATTCAGTTCTTAATCATGTTCCTCAACCTAGTACAAATCAAACATCCAACACTCACCCTCAAAATCTCGCACTCGATATCATATGTAGCATTGCACTTGAGCATCTCTCATTATCAGTTTCCAACAACGTTGTTATAGATTCACCACTCTCTTCTGAATCGCACCTTCGTCGGGTAATTAAGATAGCTTCGTCTCTTGCACCAAAGCGAGCTCGAGTAGTGATCATCGAGTGTAAGCCGAAGAATACTTACTTGTGGCAAATGATGTTTGAGGATCATTTGGAAGATTATCCTGATTGGGCTTTGAAATGGTATAGACCCAAGAATTGGGATGATATGGAGAAGGTAATTAATGATGATTACGATATTAATAATACTCATGAGTTTGTTTCCAAGTTGGTTCTTGATCCGTTCAAGAACATTCCTCGTAGTTTCATTGAAGGGGTTAGATACATGATCACCCGAGATGAAGGCGATGGTCATTGTGTTATGACCTTTGATGAATGGAAACAATCTCGATACACTTCTTCTTCCTCCTCCTCCTCGAAGAAATTGATCTATTGTAAAGATGGTCTACATAGTATTTTCCTAGGACTTGATTATGAGGCTAATTGTATGGCTTGCCATAAGCAAGTTATAATAGGAGGTGAAGCCTCTTATGCTTGCAAGAAGTGTACATTAGTATTACACAAGGATTGCGCCGAGTCGTTTGACAACAACAAAACATGGAAAACGCCCTTCCCGAATCGCTCGAGTTTTCTTTATAGATACAAGTTTCCTAATAGGATTCCTTGCGCTCCTTGCAAGGAAGACGGAAAAGGCTTCTCGGACAAGTGCGCATTTTGCCTCTTTGAAGCTCATGTCGGAAGTCGTCTAATGCCTACGGTTCTCAAGGATTTGAACGTGGACGAGCATTTCCTTTCAATATTGGTGGCACCGGTGATGGATCCCCGAATCTATAATTGTAAGGCGTGCGGAAAACTCGATTCCTTTGGTTTGTATATGTGTAGGATTTGTAGTGTCGCTTGTCACTATAAATGCCTCAATATGCCTCGTCGAGTTAAGCACGAAGCACGAGCATGGCGGACACTATCATATTATGTGGCTTATGTTCTCTAGCAAGCCGGATCAAGAGGACTACATGTGTGATGAGTGTCTAGAGAAACGAAATCCGGAACTTCGGTATTACTCTTGCGAAGATTGTGTTTTCGTTATTCATCTTAAATGTGTTCAAAAACATCTTATTTAGTTCACATAGTTTGATTGTTCTTTCTTTGTGCTCTTGTCTAGGTTCAAAAATCTGCAAATTCGTATCTATACAAATATTCACAACTTTTGCAAGAAACTCGTCTCTTAGCACCATTAGATCAAACAAGCATCATCATCATAATAACTCAAACTTATAGATGCCACATTACCATTTCATGCAACTTGCCTGAAACAACGACGAACAGTTGACAGACTCGATAAAATGATGTTCTTGATGAGAAATCGCTACAAGCTGGATAAAATGGCGTTCCGGGTGAGGAGGTGGAGCCAAAAGACTCGAACTCAAAGCCTCCACACTACCGCTCACGTCTCCATCGTTCCGCCATCTCCTAAAGAGCATTTATCTTAAAGACAGCACATGGCTCCTCTTATAGGAGGTGTACTACAAATAAACAGATGAAAGTAGCCCATTTCATAAACATTCTATAAAGGGAAAACAAGGAGAATCTCTATTTCAATATTTGCGGAAAGAAGACGGTCTTTCGAAAGGGGAAAGATGACAATAATAATAACAAAAGCCCTTGAGATTCCAGCAAAACTATGCACACAACTTTGGTTCAGTAGTTATAAGAAAATCCCTAGTAGCATAATTTACCTAGTATGAGGTAAATCAAAATGGGAAATCCCGAGCACTAATCCCTCTTGTTGCATCACCTACAAACAAGAAATAATCTTGCTTATATAGCACCCTTCGACCAGGAGATCTGAGTTACCATGCCTACGAAACGCAATGTTCCTTCTGCAAACACCAAATAAAAACATGTTATACTATAGAAAGAACCAATTTTGGGAATCTAGTGTTGATATCATCTATAATACAAGCATACTTTGTATACCAAAATGTAGTCACAAGCGCAAGCATGAGGTATCAGTATGAGATTAACACAAGGTATCCTTGTTTGGTACATTGCAGTATATCAAGATATGAGTGATACCTCGATTTAACCCCAGATAATTAAAACCCTGTTATAAGCCCACCATAATTCATGTAGAAGAAAATTTTCAAAGCCCAAGTTCAGAGCAAAGGAAAGTGCAGAGGCAATAGCAAGATTTCACGAAAGAAGAATGGAGGGGCAGTAGATATAATGGAAAAGATATCCCATCGAAGAAGGATGTAGGAGCAATAAACAAATTCAGTGAGAAACCAATCTTGCAATTCAGTGAGAAAAATATGAAATATCTAAAATTACCCATCATTTACACAAAAACAGACATAAATATGAGTAACTAGGGGTAAGAGATTTCAATTTTTTTTAATAGTGTTTTACGAATAATAAAATGGAATTGCTAACAGCTGTATAGACAATGTATGTTGAATGTAACTTTTAGAGATTCCAAACCCTACTTATGTTGTCTAAAATAAACCAATCTTGCAATTTCCATCTAGGAAAAAGAGCATATATTCATTTCACCATAAATTCCATTACCTATAGCAGGCAAAACCTCCCAAACCAGCAAATACATCAGATGCATACTATTTCACAGAGATAAACTTTCCCAAATAGTCCAATAGTTTGCAATAAAACTAAACAACTTAATAGTACCTTTCTATTAATATGCGGCATTCACATAACATCCATGTTTCAAGTACAATTTCACCTCGTCCTCGGTCACGACATGATCTTGAGGTGGGGCGACCTTCCTCAGAGATGGCCTGCTAAAAACCATGAAAGGCACGATATCACTACTCACACTTGAACACCGATACAAGTTTACCTCCTTCAATTTGGTGCACCTGTTAACCACTTCTTTCACCCCTTTAGAAGTTATCCCTGGGCAGTTCATTAAATTCAGAAACATCAGATCAGGGCATTTATTCGATATGTCAATTAGAGCCTCATCATTAAGACCGGATGCATATGCTCCCAACAGCTCCAGTTTCTGCATATTCTTATCCAGATCAAGGTTCTTGACTGCTAAACAACCATTAATCTGCAACTGCTTTAAATACAGACAATTCCTCAGTATATGTCCAACACCCTTCCTCGAAATTCCACTGCAATAGCTCAATTCCAGCATCTCAAGATTCGGACAAGCTAAAGCAATATTCTCTAGTGATTCATTGCTCAAGCTCTTGTTATATGACAGTTGAAGGGTTCTAATTTGAGGGTTTAAGGCATTAGACACCTGAAAATCTTCCTTCCCCAAATGAGTATGCTCCATCTCAACAGTTTCCAACAAGGGACATTGCTTGATCAAAGTGAACAGAGTTGAATCAGAAAGTTTCCCACAGTAATTAAGCTTCACATTCCTCACCTTTGTGAGGGACTTAGCAAGTGTTAACATTGACACGTCTGACAGGAAATAAACCCCTTCAATAGCCAAGTAATCAAGAGAGCTATACCTTTTCAAGAATGACATAATACCAGGGTAAGTGAAGCTCTTACAATGGAATAAAGTGAATCTCTTCAATGGAAGGTTGGCCTTGACAATAGCATATAGCAATGCATCCGATACATCCATATACGAGAAAACAATTTCTGACAAATTCCGAGCACACGCCAAAGGCTGGCGGATATCATCCATTACCACATCCATCCCATGTAATCCAATCGTCTTCAAATTCTCACACGCCTGCAATGCAAATTCAACCCCAGTTTGGGTCACAAAACTGCAGTCTTTCACCACAATATCCTCCAAATTAGGGCAATGCTCCACCAGAGAAATTACACCCTTATCTGTTATCCAATGATTCCCTTCCATATTAATCTTCTTCAATCCCTTCAACTTCGAGGCCAAAACCTCAATTCCATGATCAGTGATCATGCGAGAATTATTTCGATCCATATCATCCAAATCGCCATCACCTCTAGAGCTCACATCCAAACCCTCCAAATTGGGGAAAAAATCCGCAATCATCCTCAGATCATCATCACCTATAGAGGAGATCGAACTGGCCTTCAAAGACTTGACACCACTCCGAACTGTCACAGATAACCTTTCCAATCCTTCTACAGGAATACATTCATGCTTAGAAATGTCTAGGGTTTCAAGATTAAACTTAAAATCAGCAACTTGGAGTAAAATCGGAACCAGATCGCCGGAGAAATCGGAAAGGGAGATGTGTTTGATATTCGGGAATCGGCGGAAGAGTGAAGGAAGAGAGAGGCCAGTTGGATCGAAGATCTTAAGGTTTTGCTTGTGGCGATTTGAAATTAGAAGGAAAGCCTTGCAGACAAGAGATAGCGGTTGGATGTCTCGATCATGGTGGAGCTTAGAGATGATTTGATCCCAGATTTCTTCTGGGATATCTAATAAGCTGATTTCTCTCATGGTTCTTTAGGGTTTTCGAAAGGGGAAATTCGTCAAACTATAAACGAAAAGATAGTGAATATTCAGGGAGATGTGTATGTGTGTATCTCCTCCATTGATGAACTGTGTTTTTGTGTGAATGAAGGAATCAAGAGAAAAAGATTGACATTTTAGAGCAAATGTGAATTTGGCATTTTCCTACAGTATTAAGGTTAAAATCTTTATTTATTTATTTTTTAAAAAGAAATAGGAAATTAATGCAAGATATTTTTCCAACTAAATTAATGCAAGATATTTTTTTCCAACTAAGTTAAATGCAAATATTTAAAGTTAATCAAGTCTAATATATCATAATTTCAAGGGACGGATATACGTATACGATTTATAGATAGTTACTTACAAGTTTTTTCTAAAAAAGATAAGGTATTGAGCCGCGTTTGGGTTTAACATTATCCCACAATCTCATTGTTCGTCAATTATGCAATAGTAAATTGGTTTTTGTGTCTTTAGCGTTTCGAGAATATTATATTTAGTGTTGGGGTGATATTTCACAAGTTTTATAACTTTTGTCCCGTCCATAGTCTGTCAAGGTAAGATTTGTTTTTTTATAAAGAAAAGTTGTTCAATGCACTAGATGATATACTATATAATAGACGGAAAGATTAAAAAAAAAAGGCAAGAAGATTTACCATATATAGTGAATTACCAAAATAAATGAAAATCAAAGTGATCAGGAAACTAAGAGGTCATTAAGAAAATGGAGAAAGAACCAATCATCGGGAAGCGGATAGTACACCGTCCGTCGTGAAAGTAAGTGTGCGGTAGAAAGTTTGGAGAACAACTGTTTGATCAATTAGGTTATAAGAGTTGAATTAAGTAATTCGGTTGTTGTGTAATATATATTTGGACTAATTTGGTAACCAAGATTTTTATCAGATTTTAGTATAGTAAATAGGCCCATTGGATTTCCAATTAGTTAAGTCTACACAAAACCTATTTTTACTATTAACCCTAATTTTTCAAGGAAGTTGAGCAGCAATGCAGGACAACCATCACCAACCTCTGGATCCTCTCTCTCTCTCTTCACACCACCCAACTTTCAACTCTGTTTCTTCTCTGAATCTCTCTCTCTCTCTTCACACCACCCAGCTTCTACCTCTGTTTCTTCTCTGACTCCCTATAACTCCTCGCCGACGTCGGATTAAAGACCACCACCACCAACTGCAATCTTTGCCCTATCCTTCGAGCTTCTCGTCTCCTCTCGGCCGTCGTCGTTGCCTCCCCAGTCATCTCCGCCGTCGATGTTGCTATATCAATCACCCTCTTTGTACACACACCATATCCGCCTTCGAGCTTCTCGTCTCCTCTCAGCCGTCATCGTTGCCTCCCCAGTCATCTCCGCCGTCGATGTTGCTATATCAATCGCCCTCTTTGTACACACCCCATATCCGCCTTCGAGCTTCTCGTCTCCTCTCGGCCGTCGTCGTTGCCTCCCTAGTCATCTCCGCCGTCGATGCTGCTATATCAATCGCCCTCTTTGTACACACACCATATCCGCCTTCGTTGTAGCTTCTCGGTTCATCTTCATCTTCTTCGTTAAGCCCTAATTTTGAAAATTTTCTGGTATGAACCATACCAGAAAGGCACTCAACAAGTCATATCCAAACATAATAAACAACCTTGTGATTTGTCTTATTTGTCGATCCTTGTAGAATCGGCTCTATGAGGAAATTCAAAAGGTATTTGGAGGTAAAATGGTGACCAAAGAAGACATTTCTAAGATTCCTTATATTGGTGTTGTTTCCCATGAAACTCTGAGGAAGTACAACCCGACTCCCATTGTTCCCATTAGATACGTTCATGAAGATACTCAGATTGGAGGATATCGTGTTCTTGTTGGAAGCGAGGTTAGCGAGTCACTAAGCGGTGTCAATTTACTACACCGTTACAAAATGAAGAAGTTAAAGTGAAAGCCTTCACCAGAGGATTGTGACGAAGTTGCATTAGGTTTGTGATACAATATCCCTTGACATATGTATTCACCTCCCTAAATTGGTACTGCAGAATAAGTTTGTTTCCTTTTGCTAATATTATGTATTAGTATTTTAGTAAACTAATCCTAGGTCATTTGTATATATACACGTATATCTCAGTGGAATAAAACAAGTTTGGCTTTCTAATATTTGTAGCCATTCTCACATGGTATCAGGCTTTCAAACGATCCTCTCTTCTTGAGTCTCAAAACTCGATTATGTCCACCACCAAAACACTCGATATCACAGATCCTTACTATCTTCACCCTTCGGATCATCCCGGCCTTTCCATATGCTCGGTGATCCTCAAAGGGGTTAACTACTCAGATTGGTCACGAAATATGACAAATGCATTTCGTGCCAAAAGAAAATTAGGGTTCATTGATGGTAGCATTACCGAACCTGATGTTGATTCTGCCGACTACATCCATTGGCACACCGTCAACTCGATGTTAATCGGATGGAAGATACAATCGGTTGATTCTACACTTCGTTCTTCCCTAACATACTTTGACACAGTACGTGCACTTTGGCTTGATATCGAGCAAAGATTCTCGGTCGGCAATGGACCGCGTATCCTCAAGCTGAGATCCGATATAGGTCATTGCTCTCAACAAGGCCAAAGCATCACATCTTATTATGGACGACTTCGTCGCTTATGGGACAAACTTGTTGCGTGTCTCCCATCTCATAAGGATATCTGCAATCCTTGTGCTAAGATCTTAGCAACGGCTCGTGATGATGAGCGAGTCCACCAGTTTCTCCTAGGACTCGATGACAACTACGCTCATCTACGATCTTCCGTCATATCTAAAGAGGTATTACCCACCCTTAGTAAGGTTTATGCACTTGCTATACAGGAAGAATGCACACATAATGAGTCAAAAGAAAGGGAGGTCCACACCGACTCACTCGCACTTGCTGTTCGAGGGGCTTCGCGCACAAATCAAGGTAAACCGGACAAATCCTCTCTCTTTTGTACTCATTGCAACAGATCCGGTCAATACAAGGCCTCGTGTTTCAAAATTATCGGGTTCCCTGAATGGTGGAACAATGGAAAAGGGGTCTCTAATCCCACCACCGGCGCACCACCATCTCGATCTTGTTCTTCTGTCAACAAATCACCCAATACTACTCCACTAGATGGCACTAGTAGTGCTATACAAACAGCACATGCCCATGCTGCAGTGACTCCAATTTCATCCCAGGATCGTATCCATCTTGGTTCAAATGTTACTGAGGACCAGTGGGCTGACTTATTTGAGAGATTCAAAACATATCATGCAACGTCCAATGATACACTAGCAGGTAACAATTTTAACCCATGGATATTAGATAGCGGTGCCTCTTTTCACATGACAGGTAATCGAAAATTGTTGTTTAATATTACCAATGGATCGGATTACACCATTCAACTTCCAAATGGTATTTTAGCAACAGAAAAATCTGCAGGATCGGTTAATTTTAATTCAAATTTTATTTTAAACAATGTATTATTTGTTCCCGGCTTAAAATGTAATCTAATTTCGATTGGATGCCTCGCTAAATAATTATCATGTACCGTTATCCTAACTTCTAAATTATGCGTTATACAGGACCTCACTACGCAGACGCCAATTGGAGCGGGTGAGACTCGTGATGGCGTGTATTGGCTAAGTTGGTTCAACCCTCTACCCGTCTATTCCGCCGCACCCACTTCTGTTTTTCATTCCAAGAAAACTGTCCTATGGCACCAACGACTAGGGCATCCTGCTTTTCAATTACTTGAAACTTTTCCGGGAGTTACCTCCTCTTCTATTTCTCAAAACAAAAAGGCTCCTTGTGACGTTTGTTACCGAGCCAAGCAAACACGTATTGTTTTTCCTATAAGTACTTCTAATGCTACATCGGTATTTGATTTAATACATTGTGATGTATGGGGACCATATCGTATTTCTTCTCTATGTGGAGCGTTTTATTTTTTAACTCTCCTAGATGATTATTCTAGAATTACATGGGTTTTTCTAATATCTAATAAATCCGAAGTTTCAAGAATAATTAAAAATTTTGTCAAAATGTGTCAAACACAATTTCAATCAACTACTAAAAAATTCCGCAGTGATAATGGATCCGAATTCATTTCTCTTAAATCCTTTTTTAGTGATAATGGCATTTTGTTTGAAACATCGTGCACCTATACACCGCAACAAAACGGGCGTGTTGAGCGTAAAAATCGACATATACTTAACGTCGCTCGAGCCCTTTTATTTCAAGCTTCTCTACCAATCATTTTTTGGGGTGAAACAATTTTAACGGCTTGCTACTTAATTAATCGCACTCCTAGTTCAATTATTCAAAATAAAACTCCTTTTGAAATGCTTTATAAACAAAAACCCACGTATACACACTTTCGTATTTTCGGGTCTTTATGTTACGCTTCAAAATTATCAAGAGACAAAAACAAATTTAATTCTCGTAGTCGAAAATGTATTTTTCTAGGCTATCCTTTCAACCAAAAAGGATGGAGACTATATGATCAAGAAACTAAATCGATTTTTGTATCACGTGACGTTATTTTTCACGAAAATATTTTTCCGTTTAAACAGGAACTTATTCAAAATATTTCTATCTCTCCTAACCCTACCCCACCTAACTCATCTAATATTACTACCCAATCAAATCACACGGATCCCCCTCCCTTCCTATCCACACATAATGAAAATATTGTCCTACCTAATTCAAATCCCCCCAATCTCTCTCCTACCTATTCTATTGATTATAATCAAAATATCTCAGGAAAGTTTTCTATCCCCAATCCTATAATATTTGACGATCCTGTATCTATGGATACTTGCCAATCTCCTGCAAATATTATACCTTCCCCATCTACTCTTCCCACCCATCCGCATATTCCGATCCAAAATCAACCAACTATAGATCCTCTTATGACCTCTTCCCCTATAATCTCGGATCAAATTTCTCTAGAAGATAATTCTATTTCAACTCAGTTGCCTATTCGACGCTGCACACAATCTCGCATACCAAACACATTACATCGAGATTATGTATGTAACCATACCACTACATCCAACACGAATCTCATTCCTACTTCAGTCAAGGCGCAAGGTAGGTCTTCTTACCCTATATCCGATTATCTCTCGTACTCTCATCTCTCTCCTTCATACAGATGCTACTTGTCTGTCTCCGCTGCTCATCCGGATCCAACATCATTCAAAGACGCTAATCGATACTCACATTGGCGAACGGCGATGAAGGATGAACTTGACGCTTTACAACGTAATCACACATGGTCTATCATCTCCCTACCTCCTGGAAAGAAATCCATAGGTTGTAAGTGGGTATTCCGTACTAAGCTCAACGCCGATGGTTCTATTGAACGATACAAGGCCCGATTGGTCGCCTTGGGAAACAATCAAACCGAAGGTACAGACTACACCGAAACTTTTGCACCTGTGGCTAAGATGGTTTCTGTGAAAGTCTTTCTTGTAGTAGCATCCATTCGGAATTGGGAGCTCCATCAAATGGACGTCCACAACGCATTCCTACACGGTGATTTACATGAAGACGTTTATATGAAGCTTCCTCCCGGGTTTCAAACAACCGACACCTCAAAAGTGTGTCATTTGCGTAAATCCATCTACGGTCTTCGACTATCGCCTAGGAACTGGTTCGCCAAGCTTCGATCTGCACTCATCCGAGTTGGGTTCCGACAGTCATACGCAGATTACTCATTGTTCTCCTACACTAAACCAGGTATTGAACTACATATCCTTATCTATGTTGACGATCTCGTTATTGCAGGAAATGATCCAGCAACTATAGCACGATTCAAGGCTTATCTCCATAAGTGCTTTCATATGAAAGACTTGGGTGTCTTACGTTATTTTCTTGGCCTCGAACTCACTCGAACACCGAATGGTTTGCTCCTATCCCAACGTAAGTATACTCTCGACATTTTACAAGAGTCTGGTAATCTTGGATCCCGTCCTTCTACTTTTCCTATTGAGCCAGGTCATAATCTGTCATTGGATACAAGTCCCCCGTTTTCAAATCCAGCACAATACCGGCGCCTTATCGGTCGATTGATTTACCTCACAATAACCCGACCCGACCTCAGCTATTGTGTCCATGTCCTCGCTCAATATATGCAAAGACCTACCGAAAACCAATGGCTTGCCAGTCTTCGAGTCTTACGCTATTTAAAGACGAGCCCCGGACAAGGTATTTTCTTCCCTCGTTCAAGTTCTCTGCAACTCAATGCTTTTTGCGACTCAGATTATGCTACGTGTCCATTAACACGACGATCTTTAACTGGTTTCTTTATATTTTTGGGAGGTTCACCTATCTCTTGGAAGACAAAGAAACAAACAACCGTTTCTCGATCCTCTGCTGAAGCCGAGTATCGGGCCATGGCTACCACAATGTGTGAACTCAAGTGGCTAAAGTCCCTCCTACGTTCATTTAATGTCAATCATCAACAACCTATGACGCTTTGGTGTGACAACAAATCTGCATTACACATCGCCTCCAACCCGGTGTTTCACGAGCGCACAAAGCATATCGAGATCGATTGTCATGTAATTCGGGATGAAGTTCAAAACGGCAACATTAAAACTGCACACGTTCGCTCCGCACATCAGCTTGCTGATAGTCTTACTAAGGCCTTAGGTCAACATCAATTTTGTTTCCTCCTTCGCAAATTGGGCATTCGAGACATTCATGCTCCAACTTGAGGGGGAGTGATACAATATCCCTTGACATATGTATTCACCTCCCTAAATTGGTACTGCAAAATAAGTTTGTTTCCTTTTGCTAATTTATGTATTAGTATTTTAGTAAACTAATCCTAGGTCATTTGTATATATACACGTATATCTCAGTGGAATAAAACAAGTTTGAATTAATTAGGGAAATAGGACCCCTTGAAATTCTCTTTTGCAAACTAGGTCTCTATACAAAAGGAAGAAAAAATAGGTATGAAAACTAAAAAATAGGGGTAATAATTTCTCTAATTGAAATGATGGTGATTAGATGTTTACTTTTGATTTAAGTATCTTTTTTACATGGATTGGTTTTGTAGTATATTTCTTGGGTATGGTTTTGGGTATGATTGTGAAAATAGAGGCAATATATTTCTTGACAAATTTATTTTTGGGTATGATTATGACATTATTTGGGTAAACGGGTTTTTGGGTATGCTTTTATATGTGTATTGGCTTTGTAATATATTTCTTATTATTAAGTATATTTTTAAAGTGATATCGTGGGTATGTTTTATGGTTACCCAAACTGTGTTATAATGATCAAATTCAAGCGAATTTTTGGGTAATGATCAAATGTCATTTGATATTGATGTTTGTGTATAATATCGAGTTTTAAAAATTTTGGGTATGACAAATTTAAATTGGGTATGGTTTTTGTATTAAGTGATATTTAAATTGGGTATAAATATAAAATATTATCCAATTTATGGATATGATTTTATTTTGATATTTGATTTTTTGGGTATGTTGTTTTCGAGTATGTTTATGTACTTTGACAAATTTATTTTTGAGTATGATTATGACATTATTTGGGTAAGCGGATTTTTGGGTAATAGGTGATAAAGTAAGAATGTTGGAAATTCCTTTTTATGATTGATGTGACATGTGAGATAGTACAACATGTCACATCCGATGGGTTGTCAAACTTTGCCCTCTTTTGTACTTTATTTTCTCTATTCTATTTTATAGGGGGTCAAAATACCAATCCCAAATAGTATGAGTCTTCTTTCTCAATTGATTTGCTTAAAAGGCTAGTTTGTCAATTTTGCCAACAAGTTTGGCTTTCTAATATTTGTAGCCATTCTCACAGTTTGAGCACTATTAAAACCAAGGTCAAGAAGCTTGGGACTGGTTCACTACTTCTACTCATGTTTTCAGATTTAGATTGTGACATCATCCTCTTAAAATTTTTATTTTGACCTAAACTGTGAATGAGGATTTCTGGAGATAGGAAACTTATTTTTCTTATTTTCTCTGTTGAACTCATAGTCTAAGCTACTCACTTAATATTCTGATATAAAATTTCTAGTATGATAAATTCTGATATGATAAATTCTTGTACGATAAATTATGGTATGATAATTTTTGGTATGAAATTCTGGTATGAAAAAATTATGGTATGAACTTCTGGCACGAAAAATTTATAGTACGAAAATTTCTTGTATGAAAAATTTCATACCAAAAATTTATTCCAGGAAAAAAATAAAACAAAAAATAAATTAAGAAAGGCAAAAATAATAATAAAATATAACGAAAAACAATTTTAGTAATTAGGAATTAAAACTTACACTTACATAACAACTAACAAACATATATTATTCTTTGGGTTATTTAATTTTACCTACCATTAAATAAAAGTGATAAAAAGTAATGGGTACACTTATTAAAACAAAACTAAAAAGGGCATATTTGGCCAAATTCTTTCTATATATTTTATTTTGAAATTTGGTGAACCGACTATGTTTGAAATTTTAGCTTGTTTGGGTTAGGATTGTGGCACAGTCCGACCCAAAAAAATGGGTGGACGAAAGCTCGGCTCGAGTTTGTAGAGGTCATATTTATTTTTGTCGATTTTCTGGAACAATTATTTATTCATTCTTGAAATTTTCTATTTGCCGTCATCAAGATTTTGCCATTACCGATTGATGACCACAAAATTTTGTTTTTCAGTTGTTGATCTTAAGACTTAACATTCTTTCGTTCCGGGTCATTTTCAATGAATTTGTTATTTTCTTCAAATTATGATATTTTTCTAATTTAAAAAAGAAAAAAAGAAAGAAAGGAAATTCTCGATACGATTGCAAAGAACTTCACCGGGAGAGAACTTCGTAGGTGCTCCTCCTCAACATCTATCGTTCAAGACAAGCTAACGACGACTCTACTAAACATGCTCTTCAAAATTGTCGCTCTTGATTATCATCGTCGCTGAGATATTTTCCGCCGCCTTCGATTCTCATTGTTATCGCCTTCGATACTCTTCGCCCCACTTCTAAAAGCAAGTTCGAACCCGAGTGTATGATTTGCTCTTAGAACATGTATGTGTAGTTACTCATTTTGTTTGGGCCTAATTTTCTATTTGGTAATGTAAATGACACGAACAAAAACTTGTAAATCTTATTTAGTAATTAAGGAAAATATTGTGCTGTATTTGTTTTACACTTAACACCTCCTTTATTTTCAAATTTCTAAATAATCACCCTTTGTTTCTTGCTTCGTTTCCCTTTGGTTAAATTACCAAAGGAATAAACTTGCAGAGACCTTCTCCCCTGGGGCTTATGATGCCATAGCCAAAACCTCGAGAAAGTAGAGCAGAGATTGAAGAGAGAGATTTGAACAATGGACGTGTTGTTCAAATCCATTGACGTTCGAGACCTCCTCCCTACGCACGATCTCGACGAATCGTCACCGCTCTCCGCCCCCGATCTCCGCCTCTTAATCGACCGTCTCGATGCTCATTCCGAGCAAATTAAGTCTAAGGTCCGCCGCTACATCGTCTCCCACCAATCTCAATTCTCCGAGCTTCTATCCGTTTCCTCCGATTCTGTCGCCTACTCGACTTCTATCGCCTCCCAGCTCGATTCGCTTCTTTCAGTCCTATCCGATGATCCGATTGACGGCGAGATGAAGCGGAATTTGGATGAGATTAGGGTTACGATGAACAATTTGAATGCGAAGAAGGCGCAATTAATGATTGTGAAGATTATTGCGAGTTTGAATGAGAGATTGGAGGAGGCGAAGGAGCTTGTGAGATCTGGTCAGTTTGTGACAGCGGCGAAGTTGCTGGTGGAGTTGAAGACGGCGTTGAGAGTTGGAGAGGAAGATGAGAGTGAAAAGGATGTGATAGTTTACTGCTTGCTGCGGAAAGAGTGGTTGGATTGCTTTGAAAAGGTAATACAATTAGGGGTGGATTTTCATGTTTAGATTCTCCTTCGTTTTTAATGATGTTTACATTTGGAATTGATTGATTTTTGTGGATGAAATTGGGCTCAATTGTTGCAGATTCAAGATATGCTTTTGAAGTATATGGATAGTGCTGTGCGGTTTGATCTGGAATCTGAAAGATTTCAAGTGCTGTACTGCTCAAGTACTGGTGGAGTTGACAACATTGAGCTGGCAACTGTCTTGGAAGCTATGGATGTAAGTATAGTGTGTATTTGAAATGAATCCTTCTTTATAATTGCATCGGGTAGCTATATAGTTTTAATTGTTTGCCCTATTTAGCTCAAACACTTTCATGAATGGCTTGCTTTCATCTGCGTTAAAAAATTATCCTGAAGACAAGAGTAGATGGATGAATGGTTTTAGCTTTCCCACCCTAATTGAAGGATATCTATGTTTGGTTTTCCTTCCTCTGCCATGATTTAGCAATCGCAAGTTATGGCAAAACACAGGTCTTACTCGGTTTCATTGAAACCATTTCCAGTTCCATCAATTTTTTTCGACTTTTCACTTACAAGACAGGAGGACCAACATTTTCTGTCTCACTCAGGCTTAAATATCTAGCCTTTTCTCTGGATTTTCAGATTCTAGGCGTTCTTCATTATGGTCTTGCTAGGACAGCTGATCTCTTCATCAAACATGCCATCAGTCCAGCCACAAATTTACAATCTACAATTTCGTTTGTAGAGGAGTCAAATGATAGCCATGGACAATGGAAAACAGCAAGTTTGAAGATAGTCCGGCATTCAGATACCAAGGTTAATTGTAATTCCCCCCCCCCCCCTTTGTTCAATTGATGCTAAATGTAATATGTTGATGATTAGTTTATGAAGCACCTAACTAGGATTTGGTTCATGACAGAGTGGAAGCATGTATGGGGAGGCTATATTTTCAAGACTGACTGAAGTTGTTAAGTTTATATACAAATTTATATGCCTCCAAAATGGTCCTTGGATGAGATGCTTTGGTAAATTATCATGGCCAAGGATGTCTGAGCTGGTCATTTCTAATTTCCTCTCTAAGGTTGGCCTTCTTTGTTAGCTAATTATGTCAATTTGAACTGTTTCAGTAGTCTGTGCATAACTTCTAACTGCATAATGGAAAATGCTGTGACATGAGTAGGTTCTTGACATATTGGTGATAGTTGCAACTTAGTTATCTTTTTGCCCTCTTATAATAAAGACTTTGGTTTCAGATTGTACCCGATGATGCTTCAAAATTGCCGGACTTCCAAAAAATCATTAGCACATCTTCTGATTTTGAAGCAACGTTGAAAGAAATGAAGCTCATTTCATCATCTGATAAGAATGAGGAACGACTAAGCAGCTTTGCTGATAATGTTGAGGTACACTTTGCAATAAGGAAGAAGACTGAAATCTTGGCAACTGCTAGGAAATTGATTTTGCAATGCGACTTTACATTCCCACAAGTAAGAACTTAGTGCTTATGGGCTATTAAATTTATATCCATGATATAAGCTGCTATTTATCACTTCTCTTCCTAGGAGTTCAAAAGCAAGGGATTTGATTTAAGGGATTATGGAAGTACAGATCATGTTGTTGACTTGATCTTTTCATCCGAAAAATCTGTGGTATCAGAGGCGGCTTCTAAATTAATGAAGCTAGTACATCAAACAATGAAGGTGAGATAATCCCTCTTATGCAATGTTCATCAATTCTTTCACCATAGTAGTGACAATTTTTACATACATTTCCGGTTAATTTATTACAATTTTATAATGAAGAATCTGGAAGCACCTGTATCGTGGATAACAAAAGCTCACTGCTTGGTTTCTTGTTGAATTCTTGCAGGACATATGCTTATCGTCTCCAAGAGTGGCGCTTGAGTTCTATCATGCTGCGAGGGATGCTTTACTCCTTTACGAGGCTGTTGTTCCTGTCAAGGTCTGTATATGCAATCTTGAAATGTTGTCTCAGTATCTAAAAGGTTGCAACTTCATATGAGGTTCTATGTTTTTGCTTTTACAAAAGTGTTGATACTTGATAATGTTCTGTAGTTATTATTATGCTACATACCCCAAAAATGCAAAGTTGAAAGGGAATAGTTGGAAAGAAGAAAGGGTTATCATCCTTTTTATTTTTTGCTTTTAGTTGGTCAGGAGATGATCCTTGATTTACTGTTAATTGTCAAACATATGCAAATGAAATGTCAGGGTGTAATGGTTTATGTATGTCACTTAATTGGTCTCTTGAACTGTGAAGCTAGAAAGGCAGCTTGATGGCGTCAACCAGGTTGCTGTTCTTGTGCACAATGATTGTCTATATCTCTCGGAAGAGATCCTTGGCCTAGCATTTCAGGTTTGGGTTTATGCTTGTGGTTCTAATGCTGTTTTTACATGATTTGTAATTTTATAACTAGGAACTTTGTGTCTAAAGCATACTTATAAAAAGAGAGAAAGTCGAATTAATTGACACATGATGCAACCATTTGGATGCCTTATATATCATAAACAACTGTATAGATGGATGAACAAAAAATAAAATATCATGCCTTTGATGAATCTCTAGTTTTCATTTTGATGCTGTGATTAATTGGTTATAGTTTTTAGCATCAGTGGTTATCTCTATAATCACTGACCATTTGCAATAGTACAAGATGTAAGTGCATATTGAGACCATAGTGCACATCAAGAAACAATTTTACTGTTCTCATTGAAAGCTTGATTCACAACCTTTAACTGGCAAGAACTGCTGTGGAAAAAATAGTGGTGGCATATTCATCATTCACATTTATTTTTGTTTATATATCCAACATTTTGGTATAATTTATTGCAATTTGCAGTATCGGCCTGACCTTCCAAGTTCCATCAAAGAGCATGCAGTTTTTGCCGATATTGCTCCTAGGTTGCAACTACTGGCAGAAGCAGTGTTGCAAAAGCACATTCAAGTCGTTATTTTTAACCTCAAAGAGGTACATGCTGCTACATCTCACACAATAATTTCAGACTTTCAGTATCTTCCGTTGATCAGATTGTTTTTTTTAGTGTCTTCCCATTATGATGTTATTTGCAACAATATGCTAGGCCATTGATGGGGCTGATGGTTTCCAGAACACTCACCAAAAGCACCAATTTGAGTCTGCAAAACTTAGCATGGACCAGGTTGGTTAGCATTTTAGGCCCTTGTTTGGTTGATTATGGTTAGTAGAATTCATAAAGTTAATTATTATATTTTGTCAAACAATTATGCTGATTAGGAAATTCATCATTAATAAAACATATGAAGAAAATTGTATGCACCCTATCAAGGTAATTACAATTCCTATGTTTTGGTGGAAGTTAAAATAGTAGGAAGTTAGTTCCCATATCATTCTTTCATGTAAAAAATAAATCAAACAAAGAAATTTAAACTACTTTCATGTGAAGTTGCATGTCCTAAAAATTACACCACAAACCAAACGAGGGCTAGGTGGTTGAAACAATTATATTTTGGAGAGCATATAACTCATTAACTTTCTCGAATCAGGTTGCTTTCATCCTTGAGAAGCTACGGCTTTTATGGGAGCCTTTACTACTTCCTCAAACTTATAAGAGATGTATGTGTATGGTTCTGGATTCGGTCTTTTCTAATATATCACGGGAAGTACTCCAACTTGATGACATAGCTGCAGAAGAGACTCTACAGGTGCGTATACGAGCTTTCTTTATCTTGTTGATATTACCATGGCAGTATAGCCAATGACTAGACTGCTTTTGATGGTTTCAGCTTCAAAGACTCATCTACTTGTTGCTAGAGAATCTCTCTTCGTTGTTGGAGTCTCTAAGCGCAATCAAGGTCAATAGAAGTTCCGAGGAAAGCTATCCAGATCCTCTTGATGTACATATTCCATCACTAAGAAAACTTCAAAAACTAGCTGGTAAGCCTTTGATTTCTCTTGAACAAATAGTAGAAACTACAAATGATTTATTTTTGTCTTTTCGTAATACATGTTCTTTGTTCTTCAAACAGAGATGCTAGATATTCCCTTGAAGACAATCACAGAAGCTTGGGAGACTGGCGAGCTACTCAGCTGCGGGTTTGATTTGTCCGAGGTATGATTTTAAATCATAAAATAACACATACACGATAAGAATCCGAGAAAACGTCATAATTTTACATAAAGATTCATCCTTTGAAGTTTCCGGGCTACATAGCGTATAGTTGCATCCATTCATACTTAACGTTTAGGCCCGCGTTTGTTCTTGCAGGTGGTAGATTTCATCAAAGCCATATTTACTGACTCGCCTTTGCGAAAAGACTGCTTATGGAGAATTCAAAACACCTACTTCTAGAGTTTCGAGTTTCCGAGTCCAGAACTGCAAGAACGCTGCTAACTGAGGTGATACAGAGCCATATATATATATATATATATGATGTTTGTTCCTTCATCCTATTAGCTCCAACAGGTCTAACTTGTGTGTATAAAATCATGTTTTTGTTCTTTTTTTTTCCTCAGAATTGATGTAGAATCCTCTAATCTTATACACATTCTCTTGAGAAGAAAGGTTTTTAATTATCATTTTGATGTTATCAATCACAAGTACATACCTCACATTCAAGCAATACATCAGCATTCATCAATGAAGACGTGGTGAAATGTGAAGCCACTGAAATCTCACACTTAATTAGTCAAAGTTATATTAGGGAAGTGGAACTTAGCTCTAATCAAAATAAATCCAAAATTTTAGGGTATTTGTGTTGGTACGCTGAAATTTAGATTAAATTTAACCAAAATTAGAGAAAAAAGTGCATTAGTCGTCGAAGCTTCAATATAATGCGACCGTTAGGTTTAGCTGAAACTAGAGGAAATATATTGCGACGGTTAGGTTTAACTGATAAACTATACGTCGTTGAAATGCGTTCAAACTGGCTCATTTTTTCGGATAAAAAAGGGTGTAAAATCACAGCTAAGATATAGGGCGTGTTTAGTAAAATTGCGGTTGTGTTTGTGGTTGCGGTTGGGGGTGCGGTTGTGGTTGCGGTTGCGGTTTTAGCAAGATTTGTTTTGAGATTTGTGGTCGTAAAAAAACTCCGTATACGTGTTTAGTTAGATGGTTCGAAAGTAGTTTCGATTTTACATAAAGACTAAAATGCCCTCACCATTAATAATGGATGTAAGGTTGGTTTTCATTCCCAATTTTCCTTCAGATCCAGATCCAAGACTGATTTTTCTTCCTAATTTTCGAATTCATCCATTCCAAATGATCCAGATCCAAAAACACTCTTGCTAAATGGCTTGAAGAAGAAGAGTTATAGAGGAGAAGAAAGAGAAAACGCGTGGAGAAGAATGCGTCACTGGTTTAGACGGCCTGGAGAAGAAGGTTCGGAGAAGAACGCTTCTCTGGTTCAGGCGACTTGAAGAAGAAGAACGCTTCTCTACTGAGACTGCTGAGACTTGAAATGGGAAAGGAAGGCAAACCCTAGCCATCCAACCTGAAGACTTGAAATGAGAAGACTCCAATGGAGTCCAAAAATTCATTCATTCCCCTTCACGTCTTCAATTTCGATTTCGAATTTCGCTTGCTGAATTTCGAATTCATTCATTCTGCTTGCTGAATTTCGAATCCAGATCCAATTTCGAACTGTCTGCTTGCTCAATTTCGAATGTTGCTTGAAGAAGCTCTATATTCTCGATTGTTCTGTGTAAAGGGCATGAATGTTGTGCGAGTGTGGAGATGTGAAGATTTGAGAAGGGTATGAATGGGATATGATGGCCAAAACTCTCTAGGAAACTTCCCAAATCTTCGATCACTGGTTTATGAAATTGGAGTTTTGAAACCCAGTAAACCACAACCACAAATGTAAAAGTTAAACCACAACTCTCTAACTAAACGCCTCGAAATTTTTTTTTTGGAAAACTGAATCTAAATGATGAGGAAGAAACTCTAACTAAACAGGGCCATAAGCTATTACTTAATAGGGTAATTTTGATTTGTTTCTAGTTTTTTATTGGGAATGAAGTAAAATCTCCTATATAATACTAATCCAGAAGTGAATAAGGTCATGTTATCATTACGCTAAGCCACATTGGATTTTAACACTTATCATATGAAGTCACATAAGATTTTACCACATGTTATTCTCATAGTGAATAAGGTCATGTTATCATTACGCTAAGCCACATTGGATTTTAACACTTATCATATGAAGTCACATAAGATTTTACCACATGTTATTCTCATAGTGAATAAGGTCATGTTATCATTACGCTAAGCCACATTGGATTTTAACACTTATCATATGAAGTCACATAAGATTTTACCACATGTTATTCTCATAATAAATCGCATATTTAGATCATTTTGATTCTCAAAAATTGTTTTCAACTGTAACTTGCATATTCCTTAGTTAAAATATTATTATATTCACTCAAATCTTTGTTTTGTGCTCTGTAGATTATATTTAGATATATTAATAAGTTATTAATATTTCTCGTGTATAACATTCCTGAATTATAATTTTTTATCTGATATTTCACATTCATTAATTTTACATGACTTATTTCTATGGATCAGAAATGAAAAATATTTGTATTGTACGAGTTTGATAATAGGATGGTCACCAAATTTTAATTTTAATAAGTGGTAGAAACCACCACTAATTTATCCACAAGACTACAACATACCAAATTCTACATCTACCGACCAGTATGTTGCATTGTCAAACACAACTCGAATTTTGATTTGGCAAACTTTTAGATAAAAACAAACAAGATGATCTCTCGACGCAAAAATAGTCAATCACTAACTGGGTGTAGGTCATGTGATCGACAACTCCACAATTGTATGGAAAAGAATATGAAGAAAATCGATAACCTCATTCTTCTTCTACTACTTACTGAAGCATTAGTGAAACATAATGAAGCGGTGGTAAAGATGACAACACGTCACATTAGCAAAGTCTCATCCTTATAGCGAGGTGTTGTAGTTGAGGATGAAAACTTTCTCTTCGGAAAAACAACAACGATCAGGCATGTCAAGTTACATGTCTCAAAATTAGAACCATTTGTTACATTTTTGGAATAGTTAGAACATAAATGTAATAAATCATAGGTTGCTCGATTTGTATTTTCCCACTCTTCCCTAATACTTCTGGTTGTTTGGAGTATGAAATGGTGAAATATTATAATAGTTTAAAAGAAGGAAATGAAGATCTTAACAAGAAGAAACCACCTAAAACGAAAGTTTAAAGATGACTTGAAGATTTGTTCGGTGCAAATAAATTCTCTTGTTTGGTTTTGTTCATACTTGGTGCCGGGATGGATGCAACACCACCTCGGCAAAACTAGAATAAAGTTGAGATTTCCATCATCTTAATGGTACTTGGTCAACCCATAAAGCTCCTTAACAGATCGAACCAACAAAAGTATAACTGAATTTTTAGAATGATCCGTCCGACTAAGGGATTATTCAGTGTTATTTTGATAGATTATCGTGAAAAAATATAGAAAGAATTTGGTCAAATAGACCCTTCTCTATTTTCATTAAGTTTGTGAACCCTTTCAATTTTTACCACTCTCATTAAATTGAAGTTGAAAGATAAAGGTCTGATAAACATATTTCGAGATTATAATCTCCTCGCTCTCACCACCGAACAGGGCCAAAATCAAGACACCAAACAAACAGAAGAAACCAAAGAAATGCCAAACTAAGAGCCTAGGTGTATGAAATTTGGTGAAGTAAGTTATGCCTATTCTTCAACATAAATCAAGATATGTAAATATACCATCGAAAAAAATTTGTAGTGCCTCAGAAATTCTCAATGCTGTTTAACTCGACGATTCTCAAGGTGTATAACATGCCGTCAAATCTATCATACTAGCCGATGATAAATTCCATGGATCAAAATCAAACAGGCATTCATCAAACTACAGCATCAAACAGTGCAATACTGCAGCAAATGTATTTCCATGTAATAATCAGAAAAAGTGTTCTGATATAGCATGGAAGCTCATCAATATCTTTAATGGTGTGCATGAATTGCCAAATCAAAGACTTCAGTATATGTAAGAAAAGAGAGGGGGAGGGGAACATGGATATCGCCTACGTAGCGAAAAGAATAACCGATTGTATTACTTCACCTGCATTTTTATTCACTTCAAAATTTTGCCCTTCTCGCTCCCAGCTATGATCTGAAACATACTTTCTGATAAACTACTCGATGCAGGTAAGGAGGAAACGGAGCAGACGTGTAAAAGCCGAGGAGAAAACGAAAGGAGAATGGAAGGTCAAGGGAAAGTGGTGATTTGGTCTCATTTGTTCTGGAAGGCTATCTACTGATTGTCTTTTTGCAAAGGTTAAGGTTTCTGTGTGTGCAGTCAGGGGTTCTGGATGGATGGTTTTGAAGGAGATGATTCTGAGTAGTAGTTGATTGATGAGTTCCTTTGGTAAGTAGAGTATGGTTGACCATGTATAGATGATGCAGGTAATGATGGTAAGCTGAAGCTGTAGCCAGAAAGATAACCCGCAATTGGATGGTCGAATCTGCAGCTGGTTCCGTACTTGCAGACACCATATGTATTGAAGTAGGAACATGCGGTTTCTCCCTGCAAAACAAAAGCTCGGTTAAACACAGAGTTAGATAAACTAATCTAAGTTCAATCGTTTAGAATGAAGTTATGCTTAACGAATACGATATGTGTGCCTTAAACAGAAGTGTGCGGTTAGCTTTATATGAATGTCCACAGGGTGCGTTCGGCATACTGATTATTGTGGGGTTATTTGAGTTACTGTGGGAGATTAAACTTGGGGATTATTCTGGCCATTTTTTTCATCCAACTCAACTTGGATCATCAATATTATTGTGGGGATTATAATCCTCCACATAATCTAGCCAATCTACCGAACGGGGCCTGTCAGTTATTTTTTAGCAACATTTCATTGTCATAGAATAGGCTCTCTATTATAGGCTTTTGTTTTGTAGATCCCTCTAATTTACCCTATATATAATTCCTCCGATGAAAGAATTGGGTTAAATAGGGATATATTTACTAAATGAGTTTATGCTATAGTTACTCTTAATAGAGGAATAGTGGTAAAAAGCCTAGTTAGCCATTTTACCCTAAAAATTTAGGACAAACAAACTATTCCTGAACTAGTACAAGTCAACATTCACGGCAAAACCATGCAGGGCATGCAGATTTTATGCTGGGATATCACCACATATGCAGATTATTAGAAAATAAGTCAGGTACAAATTGGAACTAAATCACAACTTTCTATAAAAGTGAATTGGAAAAACTTACAGGTCTCAGTGGCAGACCATGGGGACCTAAAGTAAGAAGTGTGAATTGAGTAACCCTTTCCTTTGGATGGTGATACTTGCAATCAGAACCAAACTTGCAGTTCCCTGTGGTCATAAAATGGCGGCATTCAGGTTGTTCAGGTCTCTCTGGGAGATACGAGTTCTTCGCTGAAGATGAAGGAAAGTATACAGTACCAAGTCCTTCTTGATCCTTAGCATTGTAAAAGTTGGTCCCATAAATATTAGGAGGCACCGTACCCTGATCAGTGAGATTGAAACATAAATTCTAGAGGATTGTGGTTCTGATAAGGTTACCTTCTCAATCCGTCCAAGGATGTACGATCAAGTGATCTAAATTTTGTGTGGTCAGTGAAGGGAAAATTTGGCCTTCAATTAAGTGTAAAAGTCATAATATTCAATGTAAATGCCAAAAAAGAAAAGAGCAGGTGAAAATCATCGTGGCCTGGATTAAACTTGGTAAAGTTAACAGAAGAATATGAACCTTCCTGGAAACTTGTAGTATGATGTACCTTGGACCAACATTATTTCTAAAACTTGATCTTAATATTACAATTTCACACAAACAAAAAAAAACTTACCATATACATATTCCAGCCTTGTGTAGCCATGATGCCTTGAGATGAAGGCATGGCGATTGATCCGTAAGTCTGTAGACCGGGTACTCTAGGACCTGATACGTATGGAGGCCTAGGTGACATCCATGTCGAAATCCCATTAGCATAAGGCATACCCATCGAAGGGAAAACTGATGGGGCCATTGACCATGTAGCCGAAGCCCCAGGCATAGGCCAGACAGTCTCAGGAGAAGCAGCGGGTTGGGGATGGTTAAACTTGCATGCAGTCCCGAACTTGCAAGTATAAGTTCGCATGTAATATGGGCAAGATTTCACATCCTGATATAGGAGAGTATTTCATCAAATAAAGTAATAAAGATATACATTGATTGGAAAAAATCAGTCAGGAATCAATCTGATGAAAACATCTAAGCGAGCACCTGACGAATAGGTAGGCCCATAGTACTTAGTGAGACCGGTCCAGAATTTCCCTTGTCACTGGGATGATGAAATTTACATAATGATCCGTATTTGCAAGTTCCTGTTTTTAAATAAAACTACATAGTCCAAACTGTTAGATACATCCAAAAAAAACTTGCATAGCAAAGAACAGGCATAAAATTTCATGTCATGATGCTGCCAAAATGAGTTAAAATTTTAGCACAAAGGAACATGAAGAACAAAACACTGAAATAACCAACTCTCTGCCACATTGGATGTGCTGAGCAATATATATTTTATCCAGATAAATAATACAGCACTACTGCATTCAAATGCGATAAGTAATTCAATCAGCATAATAAAGACCGTAACAGCAAACAACAAAGCCAAACACAAATCCAAACATAAGAAGTTGACCTACATTCTGGAGTCAGATTTTCAAAGAGGTTTATGTTGTCTAAACCAAGTCTATCCCGTAAACAAAATAGTAATAGTAGAAAATAAATAACTTCAGTCAAGCACTTAACAGAGACTGAACATAACACAATCTAAAGAGGATCCTTCATAGAACAGAACACTGGCAGCAAAAACAATCAATTAATAAAAAAAATCAGTGAAACAGAATGGTTATCCGTAGGCAACTTACGGCAATCCATTTAACTTCATCATCCTCTTCTTTTTAACATTTTAGGAGAATGCTGTTATATAGCAAGGCAAGAAAAATAATTAATGTTTCTCTTTTAAGATCCATAGCTCAAAAGTAGGCTAGTAGTTGAACAAGAGTTGCACCGTTGAGTTGAAAATAGTTGCAAAAGAAAATACAAACAAGACTTGTAGAGCATACTTTGGACTTTTTTGGGTGAAACAAATGCATATGTGATATCAAGCTGTCTACACAACATTTTACCACCCCATGATCCGTAAGTGTGATGATGAATAAAAAATTCACAAATGGGAAGGGGAGAAACATGAGAAAATTTAGACTGTCCTAAAAGTAGGCGATTAAGCTGTCTACGCAACATCTTACCACTCTGTGATCATTGTGATGACTGATAAAAAAAATTTAACAAGAAGGGGAGAAACATGTGAAATTAGAATTGTCCCAAAAGAAGGCTAGTAGATCATTATCAAATCTCACTGGTTTGTGAAAAGAGACATTAACTTCATAGGCAGGAGTTCTTGATGAAAAATAAGCCTTGCATTTATATTCACAGACAAACTTCTCACTCCAGAATAATGCCTTGAGAAGTGGAAAACCTTAGTTAGAGAAGAAGACTACAGGGCAGGCCATAAACCTTGCCAAAAAGTGAGACCAGTAGATGATCAGAAATAGCTTTCTTTACACTGATTATGGATTCCAGCATCAATGGGTGTTGTTTATTAGCCAAGATTACTAACTTGTGACATACACATTATTATTCAACTACATATTGACAAATTTACTTGAGTGATAAAAGAAGATGCACCATCCACTTTGTAGGACAAGACAGAAATCCAAATTGCCTCAAATAATGCCCAAGTAGAAAAATGTATTTTATCTCTCTGTTCTAGAGTAAAACAGATGCTATTACCTTTGCTAAGGTCAGGCTGGTTAACATTCTACAAAACTAATTGCCACAAACAATGACCAAGTAAAAGAAAGATATTTACCTCTCAACAGAGGAACTAACTCATAATGTCATGAGTTGACTAAGTTAGGCTGGTTAGCATTATAGAAAACTTGCATTTCAAGAAAAAGGAAAACTAAATTCAGCTGAGGAAACACATACCCCACACTCAGGTTGACCATCTCTTTGCGGAAGCTCTTCTTTACTCGGATTACTCTGCAAGTAACAAATCATCCAATATTGTACCACCGATCCATGAAAATAAACACTAAAACCTATAATCATACTCACCATGATCACTACTATGAAATCTTGGTCATTACCTCCAATTCCAAAGTTCAAACAAAACCATATACACCATTACCACTAATATACAAGGATAAACCATCCACTCATGTGCTAACATAGTAACACGTAGACAAATACTAAGTGCGTGTTTGGCAATGCCAATAAAGTAGCGGTAGAGATGGTGTTTAGCGTTTTTGTGCTTTCAATGGTGTTTTTCTTAAATGGTGTTTGCTAACTCGTAAGTTACCTTTCACTAGCTTTAGATTTATGCCGAGAAGTATGCTTGGCATGATACTGTTTAATTTGTCACCGCTATCAAAGAAGCGTTTTGAAACTCTACCGCTACCACTACCCAACTGCTCAACGCTCCAAACACGCACTAAGTGAAACTACAAGGATCAGCAGTCAAAATGGTTCAATGTTACCTTAACAAGAGGAACAGGATGATTGTAACGGCACTTGATGCCATATCCACACAAGCCAGTCCTCATGTAGTATATGCAATCAGGCTCGCCAGGCCGATCAGGGTAAGGAGGAGAATAATCATCACCGCCTTTATCCTCAAAGTTGTCATCACCATTCTCAATCTTCATCATCGAAATCCCCTCTAAAAAAGGAAACAAAAACACATAGTAAATAAATACTGCGAATTACAACTAAACAACAAAATCGGGGCTCAAGCTCACCGAATTTTTACTTAATCGAAAAATATAATCGCAAGTTTCAAGAGATCAACTTATTCCGAATCCATAAATATTCTCACTAAGCCAACTACAACGCATACAAAACCACAGTCGGAATTTCAACAGATCAAGCTATTGCGTATCCAAAGGAACATAAAAAAATATTCATTTATTTTTTACTTAAAATAGCAAATTTCTTCAAGAACAAAAATAAGATTACCTTCAACTCTATCAACAGATCCATTAGAGGAACTTGACGCCACATTGGTCTCAGTTTGCCGATTATCAGTCATCGATAATCAACAAGTAAGAAAAACAAAAACACCAGATAAACGATGTATACTCTCAACCAAAAATGACGAAGCCAACAGTTTCGATGGATTAAACCAATAGCTTAACCCAATCAAAACGCATTACAATGGAAAGCGAAAAAGAGACAAATTTGACGAAGGATTTGGACAATAGTCCGATCAAAATGTGAACCAAAACAAGGGCAACAATGAGAAAGAAGAGGAAAGAGAGAGAAATATAGGATCGATCACGTATGCAGATTTTTGGAGGGGAGAGTAAAATTACTAAAATATACACTTATTTTTATTTATTATTTTTATTTATTATTTTTAAATTTTAAATAAAATATATGCACCTTTGCTTTGTAAATACTGGTATTTAAGAGTATGATTAAAATATACTTTACATATAAGTATTTTAGTATTCCTCAAACTTATAATATACAACTTTGAAAAAGTCAAACTATTTTATATTAAAAAGTATTTGCATTATACTTTGTTGTTTCACATTTTGCCATGATAAATTTGTATTTTTGTTGTATTTGAGTGGGTTTGGAAAGGCATTTAAAAAAATATTTATTAATGAATGAATAAAATATTGAAATATTGAATTTAAATAATCAAAATTAAAAGAAACAAATTCAAATTAATCTTCTTAAGGTATGTTCTAATAAAATAAAATTCCATTACAAAATAATGTAACATGCCATCATATTAAAGCATAAATATGAAAATATAATTATTTAATTTTCCAAAAATATACTCATGACGAGGTTTGTTGAAAACTAAGGGTCCGTTTAGTGAACATAGTAGATTATTTGGAAGATTAAAATTTCACAATAATCCCCAATAATCTTGATAATCCATGTTGAAGGAGATGAAAAAAATGGACAGAATAATCTCCCAAAATAATCTCCCGAGATTATAATCCCAATAATCCCGATAATCCCTGGCTCACTGAACGCACCCTAAATTCCCCCTCTTTCACGTTGGAAAGATAACAAGCATTTTTGTGGGTCTAATTATGTTATAATTTGACAAATGATCAAAATATTAAGAATTATATATATTAATGTTGAATTTGACTTAGGCTAGTATTGTCATTTTATTTGTTTGAACTTGTCAATGAATATTTTCAAGTTAGTGGATTGAATTTAGGGTATATCACACAAAATCATCCTTAAAATATACCTTATTTGATAAACCACTCATAAATTTCAATATTATACAAATCCGCCTATAAAAGTATTTTGTCAGCGAAGTAACGCTTGCCAAATTTCCCTTATAAATTTATAATCTAAAATATGAATTTAAAACGTTATTTGTACGCTAGCTAGCAAAATTTGAAAAAATTTGGTGAAGTAGACTTCTTTTATGGTATTTTGTTTTGTATATCCCTCTAATTTTGTCACTCTAATTTACTTATACTATTATTCTGTTTGGGTATATTTACTAAATGATATTATGTTATATTGTTATGTGTCTGCTTTATAAAACAATATTGCTAAAAGACATAGTTAGTATATTGATCAATAAAATTTAATTTTAATCTTGGTAAGTAAAATATAGATGGGTAATTTTTCTAAATAGGTATAGATTAAGAATGTGTTTAGTGACGAAAACGGTAAATCTATCATAATTTATTTTATAATTTTTATAATCTATTAGTATGGATAGGAGTAAAAAAAAGTACTTTTTTTTATTTTTTCCTAAATCGCATAAACATGTAGAGAATTAGGTTATTCAAAATGATCATTTGAGATTTTAAGGAAAATGTGGTTATGTACAAGGGTAATGATGTAATGGGGGTTTTGTGTAATATCATAATTTATGGATGATTTTCAAAAATAAGTATATTTTAAGGGTAATTTATGTAATTTATCCATAATGAATATTTCAACTCTATTTCTACTTCTTTTCCATGAAAGAACCCAATAATTAATTAAAGAAAACTACCAATTCGGTGTCTTCATTGAAGAAAAGTAAATATTGGAAAAAGTGGGACAAAAATGAGTAAAAGAAGCAATGAATGCGAAAGTGACATTTAAGTCGAAGGAGAGGCAAAGTGACAGGAAATGGGGGAAAATGCCCATAACATGATTATAGTGAACAAACCCATAACCGAATTATTGGGTTGTTTTGTATGTCAATTCCATATTATACGTTTCTTTGTGCGTACGTTATTATACCTCAAATTGTTTAAGTTTTTTTTTTACCTTAAATATTTTTAAAATCCATGTCTTGAAATTGTATATGGTCTTTGGTTAAATATATTACAATATTATTTTATTTTATATATATATATATAGTTTTGATGAGATGATATTTATGTATGAATATGCTTATTAATAACAATTGTAATTCTCCATTTGTTCGGGGGCAATTTGAGACGAAAAACAATAAAAACACCCGTCGAGGTGACATTATATAAAACAAATAATGTTAAGATTGAAAGCTACCCTAGCGAGATAATTTGACATGCTATTCGATTTATGGAGCACAAACCGAAATTGGATGATTCAATTCTTTTTAGGGGTCGTTTGTATCGATACCTGATTGAGATATTAGGTTTGATTATCAAATTGATATACTCTATCTTATTTGGTATGAGTATCATATATTAGATTGAGCAAAAATGAAACAAAATAAAAAAAGATCGATCGCTTTGAAGGACATCAATCCTGTTTACGTAAGCATCCACTGCAATTTCCCTACTATTCCTCATCCCACTTTTAATAGGAATCTTAGATAGCCCTATCGATCTGGTTGTTTGCATCTTCCATATATCAAATTTGCTCTCTATCACAAACCCTAGATTTGATTAGGGCAACAACGGTGGCGGCTCCTTGCTCTGGTCGACGGCAATAGAGCAGGTGGTCAGTGGCGGTTCTCTCGGTTGGCGACGACAGCGTCGGCAGGAGGCGGGAGAAGAGGTTAATGCTCTCTCCTGAGTATTTATGTGATGAAGAAGAAAAGAAATGAAACAGAAAAATGTCGAGAAAGTGAAAGAAGCAATTAGGAAAGCTAGACCCGATACCTTCAAAAAAATATTATTGCATTAAAATTGAAAAAATTGAGATATCAAGTATCAGATTGATATCGATACCATAAACCACTATCACCACTATCGTTCCATATAACATTCCGCATAACTCAACCATATAAGATACCGTGATACCTCAAAAATGTTGACCAATCAATCAAGTGAGAACAAGTTCATCTTCTCAATAATCCCACCCACACTCTAAGTCTTTTGGCATTTTTTTCGTTTAAGGGCTGTGAAGAATGTCTACCAAGGTCAAGTAATGGTGTAAAGAACTTCATGTAAATTTTATATAATAGAGGGGGTTTTTTGAAATAAACCCAAAATTATAACCAAGTGATGCTAATCGAGATTTGCTTATAATGGTGTAAAGAACTTCATGTAAATTTTTATACAATGGTGTAAAGAACTTCATGTCTACCAAGGTCAAGTAATGGCCAACAACTCAGCAGTGAGCATGAGAATCAGACAGGTCCATCTTCGAAACCCCTCCCTGAGGAAACAAATGGATGAGGGCGACTCCTCAAAGAAGACTTGCGCAAGATCCTCTAGATGTTACATCACAAGGCTTCATCATTTGCTGCAATTGCATCTGCCAACGTGAAATCTGAAACAGCCCCGGCGGTCAGGCCACCAAAATTGTGCGTCTTAGGGTCAGCAGAAGCTTCAGCATCCATGGGACAAAGAGTGTCAGCAATGGTGTCAAGGGACCAATTCTCATCACCATCATCAGTAATATCATTGACACGAAAGGTCAGATCCGGGTCAGCCGGAGGCCCGGAGGAGGAACATCGGGTTGACGGTAATCGATGTCGATATCAGCAACCAGGCATCATCCCAAACACGACAGACCGCAGATTGCTGGCTAAGGTGTTCGATTGAGTCATTTCTCTTGTTAATTTGTAAAATGCTCTTACCTTTTGATTCATGTCCGACGATGTCATCTTTGTTGGAGATGATAATGTCGAGTATAGTATAGGTGTCAGGTTTTAGGATGAAACGCCGGTTTATGGGCCGGGCTTGGGCGTAATACGTATGTGCGCTCGGATGCACACGACCCGCGCTCTACCGATCCGTCTGTATTGGACCTTGACATGATATCAAAGCGGTTAGCCTCAATTCGGCTCGCGATCATAACATGTGGACAAGTGCAACTCGGTCTATATCCTCTAGTTGCACTTGCGGTACGTGTTAGAGATAATAATGTCAGAGTATAGTGTATAAGGTTGGTGGACCACTCCTATAGCCAATTGATTTTAGGATGGAATCTCACCGGGCTTATATGCTGGGTTTGGGCCTAACGCGCATATGCGCTCGTATGCACACGACCTCCGCTCAACCGATCCGTATATATCGGACTTTGACAATCTTCTTGATCTTCTTCTTAAGTAAACCAACCAGATGATCTACTACCCCCGCTCAACCGGTCCGTATATATCCGTTATATCGGACTTTGACAATCTTCCTGTCTTCTTTTAAGTAAACCAACCTGATGATCTATCTCAGCAGTCCTGGAATTTCTTGCATATGCTTATCTCTCTGAGCTCTCACATTTTGTGAATTTGATTTGTTTACATAGAGCATATTTGAATCATTCTTGCACCTACAAATTATGTTTACAAGCGAGAAGCTCTACATTACTCTCGATCTCAGCTGCATATTCTTTTATACCTAATGGCCCATTAGGTATAAAATCTTATTTGTTTCATTATTAAACCGCTCTCTTCACCTTCTCAACTTCAGGATTTTTGTGCTTTGCTCAAGTGTTGAAATGCCTCGTTTTTGTGCTATTCTTGAAACAGTAGCTATCATTTTCGGAGCATTAAGCAAAATTCATCAAAAAGTTTTTTTTTAAATAGTTACTAAAAATAAATAGTTAATTAAAAAAATATGTGATTTAATTGTGATATATTTTTTAGTTAGAGCTGATATGATATTTATTGCTAGTTGGGAGTGAACATTATCTTCCAGTAAAACGTCACCGAAAATCATACAAGACAATCAAAACTCCGAAAAATCAAGTTAATCAGGGCAAATGAAGACCGAGAAGAAAGACAAACAATACCTCGGGGGTGATGGTATAAGGTCAGGGACAACGTATTCATCCACATTTAACATTATTACCGAAATGAAAAAAAAACTGCAAATAAAATATCGAGAAATTGAGATTTATGAGATGAAATTAAAGAGTAAGAGAGAATACCTAGGTTATAGAGGAATCGGTTCCATAATCAACCAAAAAACCTGAGAGAAAAACATCAAACATCAAACATCAAATTTTATCAACTCTCCCAAAAGAAACCCTTGAATAACAAAACTAAAAACACAAATATAGGTTACCTTCATTGAACGACCATTGAAAGAATCCTTCGAGCCCGATGGAATCAACGACGGAGAGGTCTCACGGCGGCAGCAAACTACAGTTGAGAGCGGAAAGGGTTAGGATTGCGAAACTGCCGGACGAGAGCTCCAAAATGAGAGAGAATGTCATGTACGAGGCACGTAAAATCAAAATGCATAACAAAAGCAGTATTATATCCAATTAAGTTGAAAAAACCCATTAGGCGTAAAAAAAGCTTAGTAAGATAGTAATGCATAAGGGAAATAAGGGCCCGTTTGGTTCCAACTCCGATAACGGAAATGGAATGAAAACGAATTTAGTCCATCTGCATATACTTATTCATGAAAATTTATGAAATTATTTCTTAGAGTGTGTTTGGATGGAGAATTTGCAAATTTTATGGGAATGTTCAAATGATGGGAATTTAAATGAAGGGAATTTAAATGAGAGGAATTTAAATCATTTATCAATTCCCTTGTTTGGGTAACATTTCGTAGGAATGTTAAAAAGAAGGGAATTCATAATTATTGTGTTAAAAAGAAGGGATTCTTAAAAAAACGTCAGTATAGATGGAATTTCAAGGGAGTATTTTGGGCTTTCCAAATCCCTTGATATTTCCCATGGAATTTCAAAAATCCAGGGATTTGATATCCAAACGGGAAAATTAACAAACAGAATTTTGGAAATCACTTATTTGAATTAAAATCCTGGGATTTGGGAGCTATCCAAACACACTGTTATGGTTTAGTGCAAAGTAAACTTATTTTTCCACATTTTGTTACTGTATAGGGTATCAAAAGTAATCAAACTCTATTTCAATTACTTCAAACCACAAGGAATGATTCCAAAAAATTTCATGAACAAGGGATTAGATTCGTTTTCATTCCGTTTCCGATTTCGAAGTTAAAACCAAACGGACACTAAGTAGTAAACATAAAGAGAAAAGATACATGTGCAAAATAACGAAGACACATTTGCACAAGCACAACGTAGCTATATAAATTGCCGTCAAATCCGGTCCACAGAAAACCCCTTCCCTACCGAACCAAACTGGCGGTAGCCGGTAGCTAATTGAACCCATATCGTGGGCCATTCTTGTTCTCACAAAGCCAAAAAAAATAAGATAAAATAATAAAAAACAAAAATAAATTTCCTTTCTTCCTCATCCGCAGATATATATATTATGGAGATCTTCATTACAGAGTTCGACTTCCATTTCTATCCACACCTTTTCCACTGTAAACTCCCCCTAACACCAGAGAGAAGAAAAATAAGTTAGGGAGGAAGCCATGGATGAGAGTTCAACAGGAGCGTTGGTGCCTGCGGTGAAGTCCGATGCTCGCCCTGTCTCGTCGTTTCTTCCGCCAGCTACGGCGCCGGAGACTAGCGGCGGTGCCGATTCGGGCGAAGATGCGGCGGTTGCTGCCTCGGCGGATTTGGATAGGGATTTCACATGTCCAATTTGTATGCAATTGATAAAGGATGCTTTTCTCACCGCTTGTGGTCATAGTTTTTGTTATATGTGTATCGTGACGCATCTTCGGAATAAGAGTGATTGTCCTTGCTGTGTACGCCCTCTCACGAGCAATCAGCTGTTTCCTAATTTTCTCCTCGATAAGGTTAGTTTGATCTTGAGGTTTTCGATGAATTTGATGTGTTTGATTTCGTGAGTTTTGACCTGGAGGTTTTCGGTGATTTTAAGTTGAATTATTGGATTTGGAGTGGAAATTTTGACCTGTGGAGTCTGAATTGGAGGTGTTGGGGGTATTTTTGATTTTTGTTGGGATCTTTTTAGCTTAATTTGTGTTTGAGAAGATCTATTTCGCGGTCTTCGGATTGCAGCTTTGATATGTTATTCGGTTTCTATGTGCCGCATTTGTAGCTATTGAAGAAAGCCTCTGCTCGTCAAATCTCAAGAACTGCTTCTCCAGTAGAACAGTTTCGTCGCGCATTGCAGCAGGTCGGTTATGTGTTGTTTAATTTTGCTCAAATTCCCTTTTCAACATTGTTTTGGGATTACTTTATATTGGTTCGTAGTTAGTTGATATGTTTATAAACATGATTTTATCTTGTAGCTAACTAGCTGTCATATTGACGTCAAATTATCACCAAGACAACTAAATTTCTTTTCACAAAAAAAAGAACTAAATTTCTGTAGGATTGTAGTAGCAACTCTTCTTGACCGATTAACCTTGTTTAAGGTACTTATCATAATTTCTACCTGATATTTTGATTTATATTTCTGAAGAAAAATTGGAAACTTAAAACCCCATTTGAATCTTATTTTGTGTATTGCTTACATGTTTCTGTGATCCTTAGACAGGGCTGTGAAGTGTCAGTTAAGGAGGTCGACAATATTATGGCACTTCTTGTTGAGAAGAAGAGAAAAATGGAGCAAGAGGAAGCTGAGAGAAATTTGCAGATATTATTGGACTTCCTACACTGTTTGCGAAAGCAGAAAGTCGATGAGCTTAGTGAGGTGTGGTGTGGCTTCACTTTAAATTTATACATCTTTAGCTTTGTCATAACTCATAATAATTCATTTCTTCTTCTTTTTAGCTTCAAACTGATCTTCAGTTTATTAAGGAGGACATAGGTTCGGTAGAGCAACATAGAATGGACTTATATAGGGCAAAGGACAAGTATTCGGTGAAACTACGGATGCTAGGTGGTGATCCTACTTCAAAGTCATGGACATCATCACTTGATAAGAACAGCGGTGGACTTAGCTCTGGCTCACGTAATTCACTTGGAGGTTTGGCTGGTGGGAGTTTCCAGAGCAAGAAAGCAGATGGAAAGGGTCTAATGAATTTAAGTTCACAAGTGGCTAAGAGGAAAGATTCTTTGAATGGCTTGGATTCACAGCACATTAGCCAATCGGGTTTGGCTGTGATGAGAAAGAAGAGGATCCATGCACAGGTCAATGTTTTTACCATGTCAACAATCTGGAAATTTGTTATTAGGAGGCTAGTTTGATATTGTATCTCTTCTTAACACTGAAATTCAACTGATTGGCCTGGCTGTGAATGTTGACCAATTCACAGCAAACTAGTTTTAATTTGGTTCGTGTTTCTGTGCAGTTTTATCTTCTTTTTTTATGATCCTTTCCTTTTACCGTCTATTTAGCTAACCGTTGATGCTATATGCTTATAAGTTCTACTAGTCATAGTTGATCTTCTAATCAAACTTCATCTAGATAGGTTGCATATGTTGATTTTCTTGTACTGTTCCCCTTACAGATTGACAGTTTGTTCTTATAAAGTACTCCCTCCCGTTCTCAATAGTTGTCGTTATAGTAAAAAAACACACATATTAAGAAAGCTAAAAGTAGAAGATATAATACTTAATGATGTACTATAATTTTAAAAATTGTATAAAAACAACGGTAGAATGTGGAGATTTGTATGGGAAAAAGAAGAAATAGTATGTTGAAAACACAAGCAATAAATTAAAAAATAGGTGAAATATATTATGAACCAAAATTTATAATCTCTAACGACAACTATTGAGAACCGGAGGGAGTACTTGAGAAGATTATGTATCCAAAATAATATGAACTTTCTGATCAAATTGCATAACCACTTAAGTAATTTGATGTTATGTGATTATTTAGTAGCAGCTAAGATGATTGGCTGCTGTCTACTTAAACCAAACTGCATAGCAAGAAATCTAAACAATTGTAACGAAATGTAATTGAAGGAAAACTCATTTTTTTGTCTGGCTCCAGTTTAACGACCTTCAAGAATGTTACCTGCAAAAGCGAAGGCAATGCACTGATCAACAACATGGACATGAAGAGGATATGGATCTTACACGGAAGGAGAGCTATAATGAAGGTCTTGCCAACTTCCAGTCTGTACTGTCAACCTTCACAAGATATAGGTATATTTCCTATACATAATACGTGCTAAGTGCATCCTTTTGTCTTTCTGATCTCTAATTGTTCTCGATTTCAATTACCTGAAACAGTCGGTTAAGAGTCATAGCTGAACTTAGACATGGGGATCCATTCCATTCGGCTAATATTGTATCAAGGTGAACCACTCTTTCCTGTCATTAGTAGATTTTTTCTATGAGCTATTGATTGTAGTGTATAGGTTTCAAAATTATCTCTCAAGCATTTTACATCTATCTCATACTCGATGAAGATGTTAGCATTGTTTTCTCAACAATACATACTGTTATCTGGAAGTCTGATGTTGGGTCCATAAATGAATTATTGCTTTAAGTTGGTATGGATGTTTTTAGTTGTATCAAGGCTGTGTCTGGCTTTTAGAAATCATATATCTGATTATCTGCATCATGCAATAAACGTAATTTATTTTCCACTCTATGGCTGTTTAAACTTTGATATCTGATTACAGACTAATTATATCCCGTTTGCGTATGTGTTGCTACAAAACTCTGCTACAGATTTGTTTGTTGATTGTTGGATGTTTATCTTCTAACTCTTAATAAAAGGAATGTGTATTCTATGTAACTTTTGCAGCATAGAATTTGACCGTGATGATGAGTTGTTTGCAACTGCTGGTGTTTCTCGACGAATAAAAGTTTTTGACTTCTCCTCGGTAAGCTTATTAATAATAACTTCAGGAATTTGCCTTAGAAAACAGTCCATGGTGCTAATATGTTTTATTAAACATGATCATACTTCTAAATGTTATGGTTTTCTACAATTTTATTTTTGTACTTCCAATATCAGTTTCTTGCTATAATATTTGCATATCTTTAAGTGATTTCTTCTGCCACTGTTTGTTACTTACTAGTGGTGATCAGAGTCTACACTAACCATATAAATAACTGTTGATTATGGCATAGAACTGAAGGCCTGTTTCTCTATTTTCTTACCGAAATGGAATGTAAATTACCTAATTGAGATAAGTATATAAATAATCAAAGAAAGGAATGAAATGTTTCTGGGATTTCAGTCCTTCTATAGCTATTTCCTTGATCAGATTTCAGTAAATTGTTTAGACATGTAATTCTACTTTGGAATTTCTAACCAGAAGTCTTTTACTAGGTGGTTTATCAGTGTAAAACCACAATTAATGACCGTCGTGTTAGTTTTGTTATTCGTCTTTCCTAATTTACAGTATTCCTGTGATTGGATGTTGTGTTATCCTTCTTTATAACTCTCGATTTTTTCCTTTTCCATGTAGGTTGTCAATGAGCCTGCAGATGCACAGTGTCCTGTTGTGGAGATGTCTACAATGTCAAAACTAAGCTGCCTGAGCTGGAATAAATTTACAAAGAACCAAATTGCAAGTAGTGACTACGAGGGAATTGTTACTGTGTGGGACGTAACTACACGTCAGGTATCATCTGAGCGATATTTTTGTGTGATTAGCTTTCGAAACTTGCTGGAATAAGTGCCTAATGTGTTCAATTTTTCTCATGTCTGTACTATATAGAGTGTAATGGAGTACGAAGAACATGAGAAACGAGCATGGAGTGTAGATTTTTCACGTACAGAACCCTCCATGCTTGTTTCGGGCAGTGATGACTGTAAGGTAAGTCTATATACTTTCCTAATTCATGAAGGCAGTTGATTTCAGTGCAGATATGTCCTCAGTACACATGTTAACCTGTATATAAGGAACTATGAATATTATTCATCATTTTGTAAGTGCCGTTTGTTTATTTCCTCGTGCACCGAGTGTCTGGCCAACTTATGGCCATACTTATGTTGGAACTTGTGACTAAGTTAGTGAACACTATTTCCTTTTCGGATGAAAAAGGGGAAGGTGAGGGGTTCTCTGTCAAAATCCTGTTATCCTAGATGTCTCACGATATGTCTGGTGTTTCCTTGGTCATTATCCCTAATTTTCTTTTTGCGTGATTAGCCACCTAGGGAAATGCAAGATGTTTGTGTATTGGTCTTGAACTCTTAATCATTATGTTTCCTGTTAACAGGTAAAAGTTTGGTGCACAAAGCAGGAAGCAAGTGTCATTAACATTGACATGAAAGCTAATATATGTTGTGTCAAGTATAATCCAGGATCCAGCTATTATGTTGCGGTATAAGTTCTCTCTGTTTCTTTCCAATATAGAAACTGTCTTGTCTTTCCATTGCCCCTTTTCTTCTTTTTTCCTGTACTATACAAGACTTGAAAAATACTCAGTAAAACCAGCGCAAAACATCTGAACAAAGCAAAATGATCTTAAAGATACTTCATCAACCATAGCTTTTTTTGCTGCCTGTTGACTTGCCTTTTTAATTTGAAATATCTGCCAGAAACAATTAGCATCTCATTTGTCCAGACCTAAAGAATGAAAACATCAGTTTCTACTCTTTTATATAAACCGGCATTTATGACTGATGTACAGGTTACTGAGTATCTGTTTGCTAACTTCTTTGTTTGACTTCTATCAGCAATCCTAATCTCACTACATCTAGAGACATATACATTTATCCACTTTCGCCCCGAGTGAAATGATAATTCAAATAACAAATATCTTTCTGTTGTTTTGGCAGGTTGGTTCTGCTGACCACCATATCCATTATTATGATTTGAGAAATACTAGCCAACCTGTTCACGTGTTTGGTGGGCACAAAAAAGCCGTTTCGTATGTCAAGTTTTTATCCACTAATGAGCTTGCTTCGGCCTCAACAGATAGCACCTTGCGTCTTTGGGATGTAAAGGATAGCTTGCCAGTAAGTAACATGCAATTTCGAACTTTAAGTTCACATAATGCTTCATAATATTCCCAAGTTGGTAAATCATTTACAATTACCAGTCTATGCTCTAAACTATATTGCCAAGGGGCAAGAGATTTGAATCATAAAGGTAAGTGCTATACCATTAAGGGCACATGCAAAGTTGTACAAATTACTTTAAAATGATTAGCAAGATTTTCAAATTTGATGAAGTATATGTGCACCTGTTACTGACATTTTTAAATTTGATCGATTTAGTCTTCATTAACTGAATCATTAATGCCTATGCAATAATATTCTGTCTTTTTGTTCACGCCTTTGTAAGTTTATCGAATGGTCACACTAACAGAATAACATGTTTATAAAGATTAGTTTGCTTAACATTTTGATTTCAATTGCCTGTTTTGTAGCTTCGTACGTTTGGAGGCCATACAAACGAGAAGAACTTTGTCGGCCTCTCTGTGAACGGGGATTACATTGCCTGTGGGAGCGAAACAAACGAAGTATATGTCTATCATAAGGTAAGAATCTTCGCTTTAAGTAAAAGCTTGATTGTAAGTTTCATTGGGAAGAATAACGGATACCACCAAAAAACAAGATTGATACCAAAGAAAAACCACAAGATCTAGAAGATTAAAGTCGTGTGCACAGTTTTACATAGTAAAATGCATAATTTGTTAGGTCCATCTCGTCTGCATAGTTTAATAAAATAAAGGACCCTCAAGGTTTGGACTTTTCCTCTTGGTATCCACTAAGTTTCAAAATTCCTCATGGTGCCCTTAAGGTTCCATTTTTTACTCTTTTTTTTTTTTTTGTAGGATTGTAATTTAATTTAATATTTGTATGCACAACTTTATCTATACAAGTGATCCTTATTCCTCTCACTTTTCATGATAAAGAAGCTCATCGCCCAATCCTCCCTTTGACTTGCAAAAACATTTAAACAATGACGTTCTTCTTCTCGCTAATGTGTGCAGGAAATCAAGAGACACGTGACGAGCCATAGGTTCATCTCCCCCGACATGGAGGATGCTGAAGATGATGCAGGATCGTACTTCATAAGCGCAGTATGTTGGAAAAACGATAGTCCTACGTTGCTGACTGCAAATAGCCAAGGAACCATTAAAGTGCTAGTACTAGCTGCTTGAGTTTTATACATATGGTGATTACATTTCACTTGTTGAAACATCAAAATTCTCACTTTTGACACATTCTGATTTTCTATAGTTGTATATCTTTGATTTTATCTGTTTTCTTTCAATTTTATAGGCCTAAGATCCCGTCTTCGGCTCTCAAGAGTCCTTGATCGAAATTGATGATTTAGTTTTACAGTTTTTACTTGTTGATTGAAATATTGTTCTTGATGGAAATTGATAAGTTAATTTTATTTGAAAATATTGTTCATATTAGGATGTGGGACTAAGGTCTCGTGTTCGGTTCTCATTTGAGTCTTGGATCGAAAACTGATGAGACAAATTTCACTTGTTGATTGAAGATTATTAGCAAGTTCTATAATTTACCGAAGATTCCCACCAGAAAAGTATAATTTGCCTGAGTGGTTTTTGTTGTTTCCATTTTGAGACCTGCTAATACTTGTAGAGAATCTTGGTTAACCGTTAAACCGTATTGAAATCTTGATTAACCGAGATTATCACAATGAATATATGGGAATGTGCAACAGTTTCTTCAAAAATACTTCAAAATGGAGAAAGAACTTTCGTTTTCTCTAAATTATTTGTCTTGATCTAATAGCTTTTCCGTAATAGGAAGTCATGTATATATTTAATTTTTTATTTTAAAATAAAGATAAAAACTGTTAAATTTTGTAGGTGAGAAATATTTGGAGAAGCTTCTCCTTGCTGTAAATATAGGGAAACAAATGCATATTTTTACCAAGCTCTCTATTTTTGGGATTGTGACAGGAAATTTGTTGGATAAAAAAACCCCTTAAAATTCATTGAATTTAAAGAAATGTCCGAAACTGACGTGTAATTGCAATGCATTCTAAAATTATGCTATATTAATTTGTTGTCTTGTAAATAACTATTTTGATGATAAAAAGAAATTGGTTAATTGGTCGTAAGATTAAGCGTAAAACATAAATTTAGGCCCATATTTCGGCCCAACAAGAATGGGCCCAAATTACTTGGCCCAAAACGATGGCCCATTACTAGGCCCAAATATGATAAGTCCGATGTTAAACATTTGTAAATCAATATGGGGCCTTAACGTTGACTTGTTTGAAGTGAAAACATGTAGGATTTGTTTAGTGTGATGTGTCAATTATTAGTTAGGTATTTTTGTGTTATCAACTACTTTTTTGTGTTTAAAAAGTTTGATATTTTTCAGTATTTAGACTTATATCGACTGTTAATTTATTATATTTATTTTTCACTATTTACTCTTTGGATTTGAAATTTTCCTATGAAAAACAGGTTATAAATACTCGCTCCGTTAGACTTTTAAAAAATGGAGATCATTCACATACGATAGAACATAACTAGAAATCATAGACTAGTCGGATATATTCGATCCGACTTTTTCCTCCAAAGTCCGATCCGTATCCGATCCGATGAATGCCCAGATCGGACTCGGATCATCGATTGTCGGATATCTTCGGATTTGGATTTTTTCGGATCGAGTCTTCAGATTGGCGAATCGGAATAGTCAGATCGGATCTTTTTGCTCACCCCTACATGCAATATTGATTTGGATTATGCAACCTCCGATCTTATCATAAACCCTAACTAAATTAATTACATTCACGAATATCCAAATTTGAAAATTACGTTAAACAAATATGTTTTAAAATTCAAATTGATGTTGGTACAAAAATGTGCAAGTTTGTCACCAAACCAAATACGTTTGTTTATAGATCAATAGTTGCATGGTTCACGCACGAAGTGTACGTACGTAGCACAAAAAAATATGATTCGTGAAAAGCAAGAAATGAGAACAAGTCAAAGCTTTTTAACCTAACTTTAGGTGTTGGTTCTCCACAAGCAACGTTCTCGAAATGTCAAAAAATACAAACAATTGTCATTGCATGTGTAATTGTACGGTTACTTACGTGAGAATATTGTATAACAATGGCTATATTTATCTCTTTAGGGGTTTTGGACTTTGTAAATTATATTAAGAGATCCATTCTCGACTTCTCTCGATCATTTGATGTTAAGTTATTATCGAAAATTTGGATTATATTTTAGGTTTACGGTTATTCGTATTAGTTATATGAATTTGGAGTATATTAAGTCTATAGTCAGGTGCATCTGATAACACGTGTCATTCGTTTTAACTTCTAATAGTACAGGATCCCGAATTTTTTACAGTGATTGTCATAGTGGTAAAAATCTAATAGCAAGTTCAGAAGGGTTTTTTTTTTCGGTTGTTCTTTCATTTTTTTTTATGTTTTATAACTTTATTATTATTTATTTTTATTTTATTTATTTTTTCCCTAAAATATAATGTTTAAGTAGGACGGGTCTCATTTTATTTATATTTTTATTATTTCATACAGTTTTTTATATAAAATTATTTTAATCCTTTTTCAAAAATATTATTCCTAATATAAACAAAAATTATTTTTAGTAAGTTTATTCAATATTACACATTATAAAAGTCTATATTCACGTCCGTCTGATAACACGTGTCTTTCGTTCCAATAATACAAGACTCCGAATTTTCTGGAGTCTTCGTAATATTTGTTTTAATAAGTTTATTCAATATTATAGTGATTGTCATAATGATAAAAATCTAATAGCAAGTTCAGGAGTTTTTTTTTTCGGTTCATTTTTTTTATGTTTTAAAATTTTATTATTATTTATTTTTCTTTTATTATTTTTTTTAAAAATATAATGTTTAAGTAGGAAGGAACTTATTTTATTTATATTTTCATTATTTCATACAGTTTTTTATATAAATTTTTTTAATCCTTTTTCAAAAATATAATTCCTAAAATAAATAAAAATTATTTTTATGTTAACATGGCCTTTAAAATTCATTGGACGCACCTATTTATATTATTGACTTTTTAATTATACGTATTGTTATGTTGAAAATGCATTAATTATAGAAGAACTATTCGTGTATATATATCTATATTAGTTTTCGAGTAGAACTTTTCGTATTTAATTCAAAATTTATATTAAGTTTCGGGTTAACTCGTATTCTGTTTGTTGGGTTATGAACTTATGAATACTGATTAAATTGATGGACTATCCTCGAGGGTCTAACTTCTTTCAATAATACTACAAGATTATCGAATCTACTTTTACTCTTTTTTAATCTTCTTATGTATACCTCATGAAGTCATGGGATCATTATATATATATATATATATATATATATATATATTATTGTTCAGTTGCGATTGAGTTTTTCGGATAGGGCCGTGTGGCTACACGTGGAGCTGACACGTGTCCAATTTTATTTTATTTTTTTCATTTTCAAAAACGAATGAATTTTTTTGAACTACCATGTAATTAATTCTGCACTATTCTCTTATAAACTTTGAACTATTCTCATATAATTCATGAATTATTACTTTTTAATATATTATATCAAATTATTATAAATTAATCGTTTATATGATATGAAATATCATTTTATAAGTTATGAATGATGAGTTATTCTATTATAATTTATGAACTATCCTTTTATAAGTTATGAATTATCCCTTAATAACTTTTGAACTATCATTTTCATTCGCTTCTAAAAAAAAATAAAAAATTAACACGCGTCAGCTGCACACGCAGCCGCACAGCCCTACCCTAATTATAGGCTGTACCGAAACAGCTCTCTATATATATAACTCGCTAGTACTCTAAATATAATTACAAGTTCGTGATATATTGAGTAGGGTGTAATACGAGCCGAACGAGCCGAGCATCGGCATGTTCAAGATTGGCTCGTTTATAAGCGAGCCGAGTCTAAAATTTATACAAGCTTTAAATTGTGCTCAAGTTTGACTCGTTTAGAAAGTAAACGAGCTCGAACCGAGCTTTTGACGAGCCCAATTCAAGCCAAGCTCAAATAACTTGTCTTATATTGCAAGCCTATTGAGTTATAAACCATGGCAGTCTTTTACCTCATTATCCGCCATTAAAATCCTAACATTAATGACATAAGTTGAGAGCATGATTATGTTTTTGAAAAAAAACTACCAAGACTTCAATATAAAGTGTAGAAAAATAATTGAATAAATAACTAAATATCACGGAATTTTTTTAATCAAATCCCTTCCCTCTTAATACATATATTACAACTAGAAAAATATAATATCAATTAACCTAATGGATTCCAATGAATAGCTAAAAACAACTATTTCTTCTCTTCTTCCCCATTAAACAAATGATCAGAATAAAGAAAAATGAAATGGAGTGTTGAATTTGAATATATGGCGATGATTCATCAATGAATGTAGAGGTACACGTAGATCTGACAAGTCTGCTCGAAGACAATGTAACTTTGCATAGTCATGGAGATTTAGCAAATCTTCAGATGGGGCTTCACTTTGTCTTTCTCCATTGTCAATCAATTTATTAGGTTAACTATTATGTTATGTGTAAGTATTACCTTAGAGTTGTCTGTATACTAGTGTATTAGGTTATATTCAAATATATATATATATATATATAGATATATATATAAAGAGTCTATCATATGAGAACATGTCTTATCGTGTAATCATGAGAACAGTTCGTAGTTATTATTAGTTTTGTTACGAAGATGTCATATTGTTTAATGTATTATTCGTAGTTATTATTGGTTGAATGAATTATTCATAGTTATTATTAGTTTCAGAATATTATTTATCTAATAATTATGACATATAACCTAAATCTGATCCTTAATACTCACCATCTGACAATGTAAGATTGTTCTCATGATTACACAATAAGGTTGTTCTCATGGAAACCGCACCATATATATATATATATATATATGAATGATGTGTTCAACAAGTATAGGAAATCGGGAATATTTGATCCTAGTTATTTTGAATTATTTTCTAAAAAGTTATGATCTTGTATTTGGATTATCGATTATTTTGAAAGATTATTGAAAATAATTATCCCTCAAAATAATCTCAATAAAGTGACGAATGGGCCCTGATAGGTTCGTGATTCATTTATAATTGACGGGGCCACACATCCCAACACGTATGTTCTCTCATCTATAATTAGAGGTCTTATTCGTAATAAGGGGAGTAATCCACCAATCTAATCGGACGAGACAATCATATCTATGTATTTGTCAAAGTCCGATACAAAAGGACCATAGAGCGGGATTCGTGTGCATACAAAGGCGCATATGCACGTTAGGTTCAAATTCAACACATAAACGTGGAGGTTTATCTTAAACTCAATTGGCAAAAGGAGGAGTAGCACATCGACCTTATGTACTAGGCCCGGAATGTCCCAAACTTTCGATGTGGAAACCTATTATCTTCAACATGCCCTCGTAAGTGAAACTAGGGTATAGACCAAGTTAACACTTGCCCACAAGTTAGATGCAAAAGCTGAATAGAGGCTAACTCCCTCTAATACCATGTCAAAGCCTGATAGAAACTAACAATAGAGCGACGGTCGTGTGCATACGAGCGTATATGGACGTTAGGTTCAAGGGCAACACATAAATGTCAAGATTTCATCCTAAAATCAATTGACAATAAAAGAAGTAAACCACCGACATTATATATTGGGCTCGCAATGCCCTCAGCTTTTAATATGTAACTTATTATCTCCAACTGTATGCAATCCGTGTTTTAAGGTCGACAAGCTCCATTGATATAAGAATTTCAAATTAATTTACACTAAGAGAAGTAACTCATCAACGTTCTATAGATGTTTGTGAAATTCCGTTGGTTGGTCCAATTACACGCATCATTCTCATTATGTTTGAGCCCAACAAACCCAATAGAGTTTATCATAAAATAAATTTGTAATAGAAGGGGTACTCCACCTAACTTATATACTGAATTACAGGTTTAATTTTCATCGATGTGGGATAGTTTTTAAATTTATTTATAACTAGTTTATAGCCCGCACCTTGTGCGGTATATTTTATATATTTAATATTTTTTTAGTAAAATGTTATTATCACGGTAAAGTACGGGTATATATATTTAATATTTTTTAGTAAAATTTCATATCAAGTATATATATGTGAAACATATTTATGAAACATTAATGATATGATTCTAATTATGGTTGACTTTAATTAAATTATTATACAAGACACAACTTCGTTTTAGGTTTATAGATAGAGTATATGACCCTAAGTATGCCCAATGTCACTCCCATATTGATTTATTTCCCTCAAAATTTCAAACAAATAAGTTGGGTAAACAAATGAAAATATAACATAAACGAAAAAGTAAATCAGATTTAACCGGAAAGTTTAAAAATTGGATAATCTAAATTTTGAAAGATATCGAATTCTAATACCGTAAAATCATATAACAAACATAAAGATATCATAAGCCAAAAAAAAAACAAATCGAAATATTCTTTAAAATTTTTTTTAATCAATTTGAAAGATAACATAAACATAAATTTAAATAGCATTTTTTTATTGAAAAAAAGAAGCAAAATTATAAAATAGTAGAAGATGAATATAAAAAGGTTTGAACAAAATTGAAGATTTATGAGGATAAATATATGAAGAATATCATTAGAATTTTAAATATCAAAATATGTTAACAAATTGGAAGATAACAGAAATCAAAATATTTAGGTTTAGCAATTTTTGTAACAAATCCGAAGTTTTTAAAAATGGCAATATATTTACTAAAAATCGGATAATATTTAATATCAAAAGGTCCTCAATTTGTTAAAATACTTTATAGAAAAAGGAATTTGGAAAATAAAATTATCATTATAAATTGGAAGATAAATTTACGTAAAATTTAAAAAAGCATACTACTTTTACAAACCAGAAAAACCAATATCTAAAATTTTTACTTATCGGAATATAGTAGAAAAGAAAAATAATATATAATTAAGCAGAACTTAAAAAATAGGTTAATATTTAATATGGAAAGATAACGAATTTTATAATTCACAATAATGAAAAGCAAATATTGGCTATATTTAAAATGGAATATATTAGATAAAAAAGAAGGTAAAATTACAAAAATCGGTTGAAAAAATTGGGGAAAAAAAAAGAAACAAAATCACGTAAAATTGGAATATTCATCCGGAAATTGAAAATGAAAACAAAAAAACCCTACTAAATGGGAATATATTAAATAAATAAAATTAAAAAATTCATTGAAAAAATGAGGGAACAAAAACCAAAATCACGTATTAATTTGAAGATGATTAAACAATTTGAATTAAAAAATTGATATAACAACTCAAATATGATCAATGAAGAATTGTTTGGAAAAATTAGATGATAATTAAAAATCGATTAAAATCGGGAATACTAAGAAGCAAAATCACGTATTAATTTGAAAATCATTAAAAAAACGTTCAGAAATTGAAAACGGAAGCAAAATCACGTATCAATTTGAAGATGTTCAAACAATCCGTCAAAAAATCGGTATACAATTGGAATATGATCAATGAAAAACCATATAATATACCATGAAACACGTAAATTTCAAAAATCATTCACAAATTGAAAATGAAAGCAAAATCACCTATTAGCGTGAAGATGGTCAAACAATCCGTTTAAAATATCGGTACAAAATCAATAGTAAATTTGTTCAGAAATTAAAAATGATAGACACGTAAAATAGAAAATTTGTTCAGAAATTAAAAACGATAGACCGTGAAAGAAGATGAGACACGAAATATGTAAATACCTTGAGAAGATCAGAAGAAATGTTCAAAACCAATAGTAAAAAATGAAAGCCATCGCAACTGGTAAATATTTTTTCTGAGAAGGTGTTCGATATATATAGTGAAAGTACGTAATGATTCTCCAGAAAGTTTCTACAAAATCGTATATGAGAAGTTTAACTTTCGATAATATCCTTTATTTTTTTTAGTTTTGTTTTGGGAATAGTAGACGAATTTTGGTTTAGAAAATATTTAATACCGATTTATTTAGAACTAAAATCAACTACTCACTATTCAACAGATTCATTTACGTTTTTAAATCTATTATGTAAATTAAGATTGCAATTGAAACTTACGGTTAATAATCTAATCTTTTTAATTTTAAAACTTACAAAAGAACTTTAAATTTTAAGAAAAGATATATTTTTTTAATTTTTTCTTTAAATTGAATTGCAATCAGAGTTTCTTACGGATTTTTTAATTTAAAACCCAAAGTTGTGAGATCCATTTGGATTTTTTCAGCATTAATAATCAATTTGGGTAAGGAATTGATTAATCGAATATTATGGTAAAAGTTATACGAATATCTTCTAACGAATTTTAAAATTTTATTTATTTTGTTTAGTATAATCGGATTTAAAAAGCAGTAAATAAACGAGTTAAGATATGGAGAGGATTTGTTAAAGGAGAATCAGGCTATATAATTTTAATTTATTCGATTATTATAAATGGCAGTTTAGTAATTTTTTTACAAATAAGCTGATGTGGCATATCTCGTTACTTGACACGTGGCATTGACGTCCTTTGTTTTAGTAAGTTATATAGATTGATACGTAATATATATTTCTTTCTATGCGGTTAAATATATTACAAATACTTTATGCTTAAATCTTTAGTCTTAAAGATATATGGTCCTTCAATGGATCAAATACATTATCACTAAGTTGCATGATTGATCATAAATATAAAGAATAAAAAAGATACTCTAGATAGAGATCGAGCAAACAATCTGCAATGACATGTATGGGATGGGATTAAATTTGTCTTTCTCCATAATTAATATACATTTTATAATATATGTACGTGATAAAATATTATTTTTCCAAAAATTTGAAATTTATGTTATAAATAAATTTATGAACATTCTATATTAATATCGTTTAAGCGGTCCACTTAACTATTTTAAGAAGTAAGAGTAAATACACAAGATAATTTTTAGATTGTTCAAAGTGTGATGTCAGAATGAACAACGATAGATGTAAATGAATATTGGGTAGGTGCACGGTCGTACTTTGTAATCCCCTATGAGCACTAGAGCTTTGCTGTTAGATAATTTACGAGGAGTAGCCTTTTCTCGAGTCACACGTTTGTAATGACTCTTCTTTCAATAAAACGCCTCACGCCATGGAGTTGAATGCTCCCTTTCATAAAAAAAACGGTCGTGAGCTGATAACACACGATAAACGCAAGAAACACGACATGACCGTTTAAATAACAAGACGCGGGATGAGTGAATCAACAAACTTCAACAATGGTCCGTCGATACAAAAATACTATAGAATAGGGTTGATTTTGTTCATGAACTATTAATCCATCCATAATAACAATATTTGGTTACATGTTATATGTTTTATATATATATATTTTTTTTTTTTGAAATGTTACGTTTCCGGTTCGGTTTCGCCTACGTCCGGATAGGGTATATACAATGGTCCATTAAGGGGATACCCTTTCAATACCAAATTTTCCATACATGGAAACCGGAGAATTTGAACTCGAATCTCCATACTAACACTTAAAGGGTCTAGCACCACAACCACTAGACCAACTGAGTATTGATTGTTTTATATTTATTGCTAATGAATCTTATTCATTTTATCCAATATTTATTCCCTATAAATTTGAAACAATCATTTATTAATATAACACATAGTTATTACCGTAATAAAATATTTTCACTTATTCAATTGAACTTGACTAATTATCTTTCGTTGACATTGATTGAAGTAATATTCCAAGCAAAAGAAAAAAAGTTATATGTAATATTAAATTTGTTATGTTTATATGACCAACAAATAGTGTATTTGAGTTGGACCACATGGTGTCACACAATCATTTTTCAAGATTTGCTGATTATAATTTGTACAAATTTACAGATATGATTGTTCAAGTGCATCCTTACAAACTCAAAATATTGAAAGTTATTACATTTTAAAGTTTTAAAATTACGAGTCTAGTATATAATGTTAATAGTCGTTCACCGCTCTGTTCAGAAATAGTTTTTAAAGAGCTTAATGTTGGAAATAATAAGGTCTTACATCGAAAGATGAAGACACTCTGAGTCTGGTATATAAGGTCGGTGGGTTACCCCTCCTATTGCCAATTGGTTTTAGGATGGAACCTCGTCGGGTTTATGTGTTGGGTTTGGGCTTAACGCGCATGTGCGCTTGTATGCACACGACCCCCACTCTACCGGTCCGTCTATATCGGACTTTGACACTTAATTATCAATTGGTTTTAAATTATAATTTTACGGTCACGTAATGATCTTGAACATAATACATATATGAACGTAAGCACTCGGGTTTGCCCTAATATATGATTTTTTTTATAAAGTAAAGTGGTCTGATGCACTCATGCGCTAGACGATACACCGTGTAATGGATAGGCTAAGGCCTCCAAAGATACATGTGACATCGAAAGGTCGGCCAAATTGACAAACGAAAACCATAACAAACAAAAAGAAAAAAAAAACACATCAAAAGAAAACTTCGATCACATGACGTAGATACATATAAAAACTATACCCGAGTATAGGCAAATATGAGAAGTATATCACATTATATATTAGGTTCGTAATCTCCATTTTAGATGTATTAAGTTTATTATCCAACATAATAATTGTTGCACTAAATATTTATAGAAATTGTGTTTGTAAATTTAATTTGTTGAATTCATAGTTAATTTACAGTGACGCCCGCATATCTCAAATCTCTAGCACGAAAATATCAATGACAAAAAATAAAATAAAAAAACAATGGATTTCATTTGATGTAATTAGGTTAGGTCAGATTCTATTAGGTGAAACGAGATTTTGTTGTAATAAATTAATTTTAATCAATAAATGTTTATATATGATTTAAACTTTGTATTGGTTTTTATTTTTTAACATAAAAATGCAAAAATAGTATATCCATATTGATGCTACGAACTAATGAAAAAGGATACTTATTTTATTTTTAAATATAAATACTATGTATTTATCTTTCTTTCTTTTTTATTAAATGGGCAAATAGTTTGCATGATTATGTGAATATATATATAAAAAAAATCATATATCCCAACCTCATATTTTATTATTTAGAAATTACCATTTTCGAATAATTAAATTTTATTATAAAAACATTTTAAAAATATTTCTTTGTTCATTGTAATATTTTTTTTGTAATTATTAAGTTTAGAAATAAAATATAATCTTACTAACCTATAATTTTAGCTTTTTGAGAGCACTAAATGCTTCATAATAATATCATATTTTGTTTCATATTAAGTTCATATTTTGGCCTATATCACCCAATTAAATCTCCAAATTAAGCCTTCATTTTTGTAACTCCTAATATTGACTTCATATTTAACACCATATTTTGCTTCACATTAAATTCATATTTAATCCTATACCACCCAATTAAATCTCCAAATTAAGCATTTATTTTTGTAACTCCTATGGTTGTAACTCCTAACATTGACTACCCAATTGACTACCCAATTAACTCCTAATTTTGACTTCATATTTAAAATTTTTTATCTACTTGTTCATACCTATAAAAACTCCTCTAGAGAAAGGACAAGTGGGGTTGCAAGAGTTTTAAACATTCACTTTTTAAGTATTCTCTCAAACCTATTTTATAGGTTGGAGAATATAACCACCGTTTGTATTCAAGGTAAAACTTGGTTGTTCTTACATACCTTCATCATAGAATATTGAGTTGTTAATTACTTTATCTTACATACATTCATACACAATTATCTTAACTTTTTCGGATGTGAATGTGTTTTTTCTATGCAGTTCATTTGGTTGGAGTACAAATACTGGTGTGCACATTTTTGCTTCTTCGAACCCTTCAAAATGGCTAGAAGTTGTTTCGGGATAGAGAAAGTAGTCCCGGTCATCCTTTTAATATCCCTCTTTCTTGTCAAATCAGTTATTGAAGTTTTTGTTACGTCTATGAGACACGACATAATGGACACCTTTTACACTTCACGTAGCATGAGCTGTACCCAAAATAATTTGTACCTCAAGAAACAATACAACAATAGTGAATTTGAATAAGTTAATTTCTTCTCAATGTATTTTTTATATCTCTTTAATCGTCCAATTATCATAACTAACTTTGTTGGCACCATAACAAGAAAATTGTTATCATCACAATAATACACTTTAACAATACTATTTACAAGTCTAGCTTTTTAACTTAGAACAATCCGGGATAAAATTTATTATTCGAACAATCACATTTTGATTTTGTTAACAATTATATTGTGAACTTAGATTAATTTTGCTCTCGGTCTCTTATACACGGTATGTTGTTCTTAACATCTTTGATAAATACTATTTCATCTTTCAATCGGTCAAAATAAATTTAAGACAATTTTTTACACTAATTGTCTCATTTAATTAGATATGATTTAATAACCAAATAAACTCATTTGAGACAGTTTTTTTTACAAATTAAATATGAGCTTAATAACCTAATAAACTTCTTTCACATAACTTTTTTACACATTAAATATGGACAAGAGTATGAACTTAATAACCTAATAAACTATTTTGAGACAATTTTTTTTACATTATTGACTCTTTTGCGACAATTTTTTACACATTAAATGTGAACTTAATAACCTAATGAATTTTTTTCAGACAATCTTGCACCATTATCTTCAAAACACAAGTTCTAATGGTATGAGTCATATTTATTAATTTGGTAATGATATTAAAAATATAAGGGTAGAACATCACATATTCAAAGACCACTCTTACAATATAACTAATTAGTAATTTTCTTCATGAAATATAGATGTAACATCATCTTATTATTATAACCGCGCGCGTTGCGCGCGGCCCTGACCTAGTTTGATATATTTTAAAACTTTATTTATAAAGTTCAAGAAGGATAACAATTAAGAAAACAATTTAATAAAAATGATTTGTATATAAATTCATGAACGGGTAATTTACATATATAAAATTAATTAGTTCTACAAAATCCCCTATTTTCCATCAAGTTTACATTTTATTTTGGTATAAATAAAACTTACCATTTTCAAATAATAAAATTTTATTATAAAAACGTTTTAATATTTAAAAATTAAAATATGAGGTTGGGACGTATGACTTTTTATTTATTTTTATATATTCATATAATCATGTCAAACTATTTACAATTTTTTAATACTTATCTCTCTTTTTTATTAAATTGTGTAAATAGTTTGACATGATTATGTGAATATATAAAAAAATTCATATGTCCCAACCTCATATTTTAATATTTAAAAATTACCATTTTCAAATAATTAAAATTTATATAAAAAAATTTTAAAATTATTTTTTGTTCATTTTTAATATTTGTTTTGTAATTATTAAGTTTAAAAATAAATATAATATGATACATTTTAAACATTATTTATAAAGTTCAAGAAGGATAAAAATTAAGAAAACAAATTAATAAAAATGATTTGTATATAAATTCATGAATGGGTAATTTACATGGGTATCATTCAAGTAAGGCCCATTATTGCGGTACGGCCGTGCGGCCGTACCGCAGGGCGACACGTGTCCCGAAAAAAAAAAAAAAAAAAAAAAATTTTTTTTTTTTTTTTTTTTTTAAAAACGAGTAAAAGTAATAGTTCAAAACTTATTATGGAATAGTTCATAACTTATAAAAGGATAGTTCATGAATTATAATAGAATAGTTCATAGTGTAAAATTTATAAAGGATTGAAAGTAATAGTTTAAAACTTATTAAGTAATAGTTCATAACTTCTAAAAGGATAGTTCATGAATTATAATAGAATAGTTCATAGTGCAAAATTTATAAAGGAGTGAAAGTAATAGTTCAAAACTTATTATGGGATAGTTCATGAATTATAATAGAATAGTTCATGAATTATAATAGAATAGTTTAAAGTGCAAAAATTTATAAAGGAGTGAAAGTAATAGTTCAAAACTTATTATGGGATAGTTCATGAATTATAATAGAATAGTTCATGGATTATATTAAAAAGTAATAGTTCATGGATTATATAGGAATAGTTCAAAGTTTATAGGATAGTTCAAAGTTTATAGGATAATAGTGCATAAATTATAACATGGTAGTTCAAATAAATTTTCATTAGTTTCCGTAAAAAAAAAAAAAAAAAAAATCGTTTCAGAAAAGAGAAGAAAAAAAAAAAAAAAAAAAAAAAAAAATTTCGGGACACGTGTCGCCCTGCGGTACAGCCGTACGGCCGTACCAGATAAATAGGGCCGTACCTGAAGGAAAACCTAATTTACATATATAAAATTAATTAGTAAATTCGTGGCTACAAAATCCCCTATTTTTCATCAAGTTTAAATTTTTTTTTGGTATTTGAATTTTGATCAAATTAAAATAATTTTGTATTATTTAATTATAAAGAAATTACGATAACTAAAAGTTATTTTTATTGTTTTATCTTTTAGTTTATTATTTTTTTATAAAGTGAGAAATATTCAATAAGGGACAGAATATTATAAATTATTAAATATTTATTTTAAATTATATTAAATAATATAACAATTAATTTTAGATAAGAGAAAGCATAACTTAACTATGGTTCGCCGCGTTCAAGGGTTATAAAAAGCACATAGCTTTGTTCTTGGAAGTGGACCGTACTTTACATGCAGTCCAACCAAAATGGATGGTGGGGGTATTATCGCAATTAAAGCACTGTATTTTTGTTGTTAAAATTATATTAAATAATATAATAAATATTAGGATAATTTTGGTAACTAGTTCTTTTTGAAAAACTATAGTAGTAAGTAGGTTTTTTAATGTTTCAATTAAGTAAATATACCCAACCTTTTGTATATATTTTCAAACTCTTCACACTCTTCTCTCAAGAGGTACATCTACTAAACACAAAACTAAAAAAAGCCTAGTAAACCAAATTGCTTCTAAATATTATAGGTTATTTTATCGTATAAACCATTTTAATAACCTTCCTCTCTTACCAAACCACCATAAATATAATTCCTTCAATATAATCTAAAATATCACAATAATTTTCTATTAAGCACATCCTTATAACTAACTAGGGTCGTACATACGGTCCGGACCGGACCGGATATTTCCGATCCGGTGGACCATAAATTGATAAAATCACGGACAGTTGATCGGACCGTAACGGTTCGGTCCGATTCCGGATTGGACCGGTTTGTACCTAAAATGTGCAATTTTGAATATTTCGGACCGAACCGGTTTGTACCTAAATGGTGGAATTTTTGTGAGGTTTTTCGGTCCAAAACCGGACCGGAATGGACCGGATCAGACCGAAAATCCTTAGTTTACAGTCCAACCCGGATTACGGTTTTATACGGTCTAAAAACCGGACCGAACCGTAACCCGGATTTTCAAAAAACCCTGGACCGTAGACGTCCGGTCCGGTCCAATTTTGCACAGCCCTAGATCTAACGTTTGTATACACTTAGGGCCCGTTTGGTTTTAACTCCGGAATCGGAAACGGAATGGAAACGAATCTAGTCCATACGTATACCCTTATTCATGAAAGTTTTTGGAATCATTCTTTGTAGTTTGAAGTAATTGGAGGAGAGTTTGATTACTTTTGATACCCTATAGGGTAACAAAATGTGGGGAATCAAGTTCATTTTGCCTTAAACCACAATAAATGATTCCATACAATTTCATGAATAAAGATATAGATATGGACAAAATTCGTTTCCATTCCTTTTCCATTTCCGGAGTTGAAAACAAACGGGGACTCAGTAGTGACACGATCATCAATTTTCGGTTAACTGGATTATGATACTTTCTTATCATTAGCTTAAAAGGAAAAAAATATGCACTAAATTTGGTTAGGTATAATTGGTGTAAGATCAATTATGATTTGACCATACTTTTTACTAAACAAAACATAGTGATTAATTATGGTGCGCACAAGCCGACATCAATAGGAGAGACAAACCCTAATCGTGGCTCATATTTTTTCAACGGTTTTTTTCATTAATATATCTCGTCTACATTTTAAGAATTCTGATTTTTTTAAATGTTTTATCTTTTTTAATAATAAAAAAGGATTTGGGTCAAATAGACGAGCTTAATTTATCAAAATATCATAAATTGACGTATGGATTAATCGTCACGTAGAGTTGTGCATTCGTCCAGACAAGATAATATGGATCTGATCCGAACCGATGGATCGGAATTTCCCAAACCTTGGGTTGTTGACAAGACCGAAATTGTTTCGGTCCGGACTATTTCAGACTGGAATTGCATATCATGCTTGCAGACCTTGCTAAAAGAAAATAAACATTTAACTTATTAAAAATCAGGTTCGACTTTTTGTGAAAACTTAAGTGAAAACCTATGTTAGTAAAAACAATAATATAAAACAAAAAATGTATAATTTTTCGGTTCGACCCGGTCCGGGATTTGAAGTTGGACTAAAAATAGTGGACCGTAGACCAAATCTGGTCCGGGTCAAATCAACACAATCCTACCTTAATGTATTGAACGGAAAAAACACTAAAAGACGAGCACACGGGAAAAAAACAAAAATCTAATTCAAGAGAAGCACGAAAGAGAAGAGAAGGATAACCGAGCAAAGTGTGGTGAGAACAGATCAAGCGAAGAAAATGCAGAAAAAACTCGATGTTTAATTGTCAGGGTTTAATCACCCATCTACAATTCCTCCAAGTAAAGAAACTCGATTTTTCGTCCAAGGAATTTTCAAACACCGAAGAGTTAAGCACAAAAGAAAACATAGAAGGGTAATGAGAATTTTCACATGATATTAAAATATAAGAATAAATTCAACCTTTATAAAATCTCAAATTTATGGACAAGACTACTCCTCTCTTTATATTTTATACGATCTCATTTCATAGTTTATCCAACAATGTAAACTCTAAACATATCTCAAAGGTTACTTTCCATTAATGATTATGAACCATTAAGGATGGAACTAGTTAATTAAGGGAAATTAGGGATAAGTTTTATATTTTAGACTTTTTTTACAAAGATTTTTAGTTTTATGATAACATTTCTGAACTGTATAGTTTTTCGGAATATATCTTTAATCTCCCATAGTTAGATGTCTAGGGGGAACAAAATAATTATTATATGAAATTTTTTTTATTTTCTCAAAGTGTTAAATTATAAATTATAGAAATATATATTGTAAAAAAACTATAAAGTTCAAAATAACTACCAAAAGTAGAAAAATTGTTGAACATACTTCGAAAAGATTTAACGTTCATTTGAAATTGTTAAGAATCAATCCCGAAAACGAAATTGAAATTGTTAAGAATCAATCCCGAAAACGAAATGATTATGAATCAATAAAAAAATTATGCTTGTTTGGTGATTAAAATGGAAGGTTAGAGGTCTTTTTGTTGAAACCGATACTTTAAATAAGTAGTGTGTAGGGTTTTTTCGGAAAAATTTCGTAGGGCTTCGGCCTTCGTCAACACCGAAAAATGGAAGCATTGATTTCGTCTCCGCGAGCACTATGAATGAGATAATGATGTCCGAAGTTGCATGTACGAAACACAAAACTTGGGAAAATGAACGGACTGGAGTTATCCCACATCGACTAAAAGCAGTGGAATGCTTATAGTATATAAGAAGGAAAAATGCTTAGAGGTCGTGGCACTACAGTCACTAACCATTTTCAATGGTGTCGGACGTAGTTAACCAACCACACGTGCGCCGAGCCGCTGACTTAGGGTATCTGTCTCATTACGAGAACGGACTGGATTAAGATCTTCTATTACGATTTTGGAAAGAATTTGAAAAGACGTTCCTACATTTTTTTCATTCCACCACCCCAGTTAAACGGACACTCAAACTCTAAACGTATATTATAAATTTTATATTGATTGATGATGGAAAATAAGACTAGAAAAGACTTGTCAATCACTGAATTCTGATAAAATTTAGGCTATCGATCACATAGTGGCTTATGTTGCCGTTTTAGATTCCAATGATCTTTGAAAGTAGCCTTTGAACCGAGAAAAAAATAGTGAAAGAAAGCAAGTCCTGACTTTTCAAGAACAAACTTTATTACACTTTTTGTGGTGGCTTACGATTTTCCAAATAAAATTTAGTAAATTTATATTACAAGCATATCAATTTTCATGTTCGACCCTTAGCTCTTATAAAGCATAATGGTTGATGTGAAATTTTTGTCGATATAAAACGTTGTGTTTCGTCACACATCTGAGTGGATATGTGACAGGTTTAACTCCGACCTAGACTTGTACAACAGGTTCGGTTCGGGTTTGAGGCGGTAAATTTGTCTGAAATGACCGGATTTGTTGAGCCGCTTGCCATATTCGAATCTTCAGTGTTGTCCATCTTCACCAACATATAAATTCGGGCGGCCAACTAAACCTACCCGCACGTTTGTTATGAAAAAATTAAACAATATTATAAAGCAATTCAACTTAATCAAAGCAATTACTTCAATATTACGAACAAGTTCAACACTAAAAAACAAAATTGTAATCCTAACATATGAAAAAACGATAAGTAAAACTATAGTTAAATTATTCTCGCATTACAAGCAAGAGTAATATAGTTCGGAGAAACTCTGCCATTATTTTAGGGCTATATATCTGTGATTATACACACGGTATATACGGGCATGGTTGTCTCATGGGCCAAAACACCAACCCTAACCCTTCTCAAGGAAGAAGGGTTGGGTCAAACTCATAAAGTCGGTGATGCTCCATCTTAAGATTAATTGGAGTAACTTACAAAACTTATATACTAGATTGCAGGTTTATTTGTTATCGACGTAAAACAATTTCATTGGACTGAATTTTTTTTAGTTCCGGTCCACGATCAGTGCCATGAGTCCGACATAACTCATCAAGCATGGGCCGTGCTCAATCAACTGTGGTGTAGACTAGGTGTCATGCACGAGCGCTAGGCTCAAGCAGTCAAGCTTAAGCTCAAACTAGTTAAATTATAAATAAATGACAATAAAATGAGTAGTCCACCACATTTGCATATATATTAGGTTGCAGATTTATTTATTATTGATGTAATAAATTTACCTTATATTTAATATAAAAATAATTTTTGAACATACATCAATATTAAGAAGTCAAATTAGAAATCATAAATATAAGTTAGCAATACAAAGAATAATACTGTTCATTTTTCAATTTTCATGATGCTAAATCTGTGGAAATTCTTTGAAATATTATATAAATAAAAAAAAGAGTTAAAAATAGGAACAAAATCAAAAAGCAATATGTAGAAATCAAACAAAGCCTAGTGTGACTTGGATTTTATTCCCAAATATTTTCACATTATTGCATCATACCAATTTGGAACAATGAGGATGAGGGCTGATGCTAGTATTGAATTTCTATTTTTGTAAAAGGGTTTTTTGTTCTAATTTTAATAAATAAATTAACTAAATAAGATTTTATTTATTTATTTATTGAACTAAGTTTTTTTAATCATTGGTCAATTAAATTTTTTAAAAATCAGATGGTTAAAAGTTTCAAGTGTCTCAGAAAAGGGGTAAAGTAAATTATTGTTAACATACACGGATAATTGTATGCATATGTGAAGCTAGCATATAAGTTTTCTCCTCCTTGTTAAAAAAAACATAATAATGTGGTGTCAATGAATATGACAATTGAAATATTAGGATAGGGTGCGTTTATAGCGGACGTATGGATGAGGACGTAACAATCCTTCTCGACCGGTTTACTGGTGAATAGGCTTGTAGACAACGAGTGTGGGTGAGAGGGCACGTTACAACCGGCAGGGTTGAGAAAAAATCAAGGGAAGAAAGGAGTTCGTTAGAATCCTTGCTCGTTTCTTTTTCCTGATTTTGAAAATTTGAGGTGTTTTTTTAATAGTCGTTGATCTTTTTTTTTCCTGATTTCGATTTTATTAGTGTAAATCTTTGTTATATTCATACTCGTTATGAGAACAAGTTTGTTAAAATCAATCAAGTTTTTAAATCTATAAACAAAAATAATTAAAAGTATATTTGACTATAAATTGTGAGTTTTTAAGTAGTATTTTTTTATAATTTACAGAATAAAAAGTTTAAAATAAGTTTCCATAGAGATATACAAAATGCGTATAAAAAAAATATTTTTAATGAAATACTAATTTTGACGTAGTATCTGGATTGTAGACAAAATAAATTAAAAAGTAATTTAAAAGACTTTTTTTTAATGGAAACAATTATATTTACATATCTCCTAGAACCTATTTTAACCTACCTAAAAAAATTCTTGCAACATGAAATTCTAAATTATCAGAAAAATTAGTGTTGGGGTTGAGATTCTCATATAAGAATATGAATTAAAAAGTAATTTAGGACATGTTTAGTAACGAGAGCTTTAGTTTATGGTGTAGATTATGACAAAGTGGTGTAAAATATAAAAATCTAAAAAATAACTTGATTGATGTTTGGTAAAAGTAGATTCGTAGGTCGGTAGATTTATCAAAAAGGTGCGGGTAATATAAAAGAGATGTAAAATTATTTTTAAAAAAATATATTTCTAACCTCAAATACATGAAAATTATCCTTAAAAGCTTTTTTTTTTTTTTTTTTTTTGAAGAGGTACTTAGGTCACCCGGTTCGATCGGCTTTACCGATCCAATCCGGATCGGGTAGTAAATCGTGGCCCATTACTGGGGGATACCCTCCCAATATCAGTTTTTTCATACATGCTGCTGGAAGGATTCGAACTTTCATACATTGCTGGGAGGATTTGAACTCGAATATCGATACTAACCATTTAAAGAGTCTATCACATCGAACTAGACCAACTGAGTATTGGTAAAGCTCTAAACTTTCAAAAAATACATAAAAAAGCTTATGACAATACTTCACCAAACAGGACTTAATAAGTCATAAAGAACAAGAGGCGACTTACATTTAGAATGATTGACCTAAAAGGAGCAACTAAGACAAATTAACCTCTCATCATTGATAAGCCATCTTCGTGCCCACCATCAATTTGTCTATCAACTTTACCTTAAACTATAATTAAGTCAATTTTGGTGCAAATAATCATGCTAACAAATAGTTTAGTACATATTCTTTACACAAGCAAGTGGTTACTTTATTATCTCAAGTTCTCAACATTGAGATATAGAAATTATGGTTATAGTCACACATTTATAAAGATTTTTTTTTAATCTTGTAACAATGTTTTTTGGATTCGTTTGAGGACTAACAACTTATTAGAACTAAAATTTATTGATCGAGTAATAGAAAATGGATGAATATTTGAGAGAACGAAACTTATTAAACTTGACGTAAGTGTATATTTTCAAAATTAATTTTTATTTATAGAAAATTTTTATAGGGTTATATAAATTTGTATAGGGTTATAAGGTGTGTTTGGGATATATATTTTGGAGATTATAAGGGATTTATTTCCTAAATAATAACAAAACTATAGGGTTATAAGGTGTGTTTGGGATATATATTTTGGAGATTATAAGGGATTTATTTCCTAAATAATAACAAAACTAAAACATTTTTTTAGGATTAAGAATGAACTAAAACTATTTATGAGAATATGAAGATATTTGGTTCGGAATAAAGCCGTAGTTTCAAACTTCGTGTTAACACGAATAAGCCGCAGTTCAAAACTGCAAGTTTATTTATTTATTAATTTATTTATTTTTACACATAACTGTGTTGGGTCTTTTAACTTGCGCAGAAACCCACAGTTTGAAACACAAATTTTGTTGCTAAAGATTATTTCACTTTCTCTTTTTGGGGCTTGTTTGGTGTTTAGTTGTTGAAAGAAGAAGGAGTTGATTCATGTGGTGCCATGCGCTCCACTAGATATTATAACTATCATTGATAGCATAATGTAATAATTTAATTCATATAAAAAGGAAAATAATTGGGTAATAAATTGTTTTTATTATAAAAAAACAAGGAGTATAATGTTGAGACCGGAAATTAATTTCAAAAAATAAAATCCAAACAATAAAAAGAAAAGGGGTTAGACGGACTCAAGTCAGAACGAAATTCTGACTTGATCCCGAGTTTCTATCCGGTCCTTCAAACCGCACCCGGAACATACGATCCCGATATCGATTTCTACAAATTCTGATCCGGGTCAAATCCGGATAACCTTGTATGGATTGACTGATTGTACACCGCTAAAACTGTCTCAATTTCTTCAACCTCATAGTTATTACCTTATTGGTGATGAAAATTACGAGGAAACGAAAGAATGACAATCACTCTACCTAACCGATCTCATGTAGCCATGGTAATGAAAGTATGCTTAAATTTTGTATTTATCCACATCTCAGGGGTTTTGTGTGAAGATTGGTCGTTGTATTGTACACATATCTTTGACATGAGATAGTGGTTTCTGGAAGGTTATCCTTGAAATCAGATTTCCAGTTAGTTATTACTTCTCTTAAAAGCACTATACTTGGTACAATCCTCTTACTAGTCTGATAGCTAGATGTCAAGACTTATTTAAAAAGAATTGAACTATCCAATTACAACATGTCTACCGCGAGACAAGTAAATTAACATATTTCTTAGCTAATTTTTCTTATGACTTGTCGGTTGGCTTAAGTGTATTGCTTGACTCACACGAGGTTATAGCAAAACTTTTACGTTTTGTAAGGGATTAGGCTATTCTCAACAAAAAAAAAAAAAAAAAAAAGGAGAAAAACAAAAATTCGTCGTGTTCAAGACTTGAAGGTGACTAGACAAATTATACAAAAATAATTATTTGTTTAAAAAAATATACGCAGAGGAAAGATCTATGCCGTTGGTGAGAACAGCGCACAAAACGACACCGTAGCGGGACGTGGCGCGGAGTTCTCGTTTCAACGGATATTCCCTGGAATGTACTCTTTTTCACCCAGTTTACTTTTTTATTTTCCCTTTATTTTTAAACTCTTTAATTTTTCTTTTTATTTATTTAGTAAATTATTCATAATTTTAATTTCTCCGATTAAATTAAAAGGAAAAATTATTAGCATTGTCCGGCTCATTACGGGCCATACATTTACCTGGACGCCCCCACTTCGGACAATGATACCACTATGACATTAAAAATAAAATTAATATTATTTGAATTTCTATTTATTTTTAAAAAATTAATATAGTGTTTGAAATCATAAAGGATTGATTTATAAAAATCCAAATAAATTTAATAATCGGGAGGGAAAAAAAAGGCAAAGTTGAGGGTTTAGTTTATACTTTTTAGTTTTACTTCTTTACTAAATTAAATATTTTTAAAATATAAATTTTTTAGTGATTAAACATATTATTTCTTCATTTGAGTAAAAAAAATAATAAAAACAGAGTTGATTTACTACTAATATATTATTATATTTTAATAAAATTCTTGAAAAAAATTCAAAAGAAACTTTATAAATATATTTTATTTATTTTTAAGGAATTGGTTCAGATACAAAGCAAAACTATCAGTACGGAGATCCAGAGCATTTTTCAACATTGATTCACTTAATCTAACGATACAAATTAGTCTACGTCATTTAATGATTTTCTGGGCAGTACGGTGATAATTCTTGTAATTATATTATTTCCTCATTTGAAAAATTGGTGAACTGAATTTTGTAATTTTTAAAAGATATAGTGAGAATTTGTTTTATTCTATTAGTTCAGTTTATTTTCTAATTGTTTATATTTTTTACATATTTTTTTATTTACAGTTTTTTTGTTTGAACTAGTTGCTACTCCGTAATTTTTTTATGAGCAATTTTGGTAACTAGGCCTTTTTAAAAAACTAGAATAGTAACTAGACTTTTTAATTTTTTAATTAAGTAAATGTACCCCTGTATTTATTTTCAAACTCTACACACTCTTCTCTCAAGGGGTACATTTACTAAACACAAAACTATAAAAAGCCTAGTAAACCAAATTATTTCATTTTTTTTATTACTAATAATCTATCTGATTTTTTTTCTCCCTATATTTAATTTCCTTTTTGGTGATGCATGAGTTTGGACACAAATGATAGTATGTTGACAAGAAAGCATCAAATATAAGTTATTAAAGGTTGAAAGTGATATATTCTTTATTACTATTTTAAAATTTTTAGACTTTTTTATTATACTTGGTTAATAAAACATGGTCGACTATTTTTCATTTCTTTTAATTCATATTTACATATTATTCGTTTTTTTATTATCCTATTGTTGCTGATAAAATGCCAAATTAGCCAAATGCCCTCCCCAAAAATGTCATTTTCCATTAAGTAATACAAATGGATTTATTATGTGGAATATTATAGTATTAATTGTGGAGGTTATTTCTGACAATTTGTTTATTCCCTAATTTATGTGGACATTATATTTTATTTTAACATATATTATTTAAATCCTACAAATTATTTCCATTTTAAGAAAGACGAATATGCGTTTTAATGTTCATAAATAACCGATATTCACTTTGTGTATTAATGGCTATATCGATATTCCATTTGACCAACTAAGAGCACTGCATCTCATAACTCTTTAAAGGATTTCTTATCTGTTTTTTTTAATTATTTTTTATCTATAAATTATTTAAGGAACATCTCTCCTCCATCCCAAAATTTAAAAAAGTTTTTAAAATTAGCTCCAATATAACAAATTTTACTTCCTTACAATTGGGCAAAAACAAAAATAAAAATCCACAATTTCCTTTATTTGTGTGAATCAGATAGAAACTTATCATAATTGATTTCTTCCCAGATAAACTTCTTTCTGACATTGATTCTTTAACCCATTTTGACATTAATCTTTATTTTTATGTTAAAAAAATAGCTAAAAATACTCCCAGTAAATGGGTTGAAGATGTTCTAATAATTAAGTTTTATATTTATAAGTATGATTTTTTTTAACCTAATGCAAAGATATAGGGTAAATATTTTTTAAAAAAAGTCATTATATTTATCTACTTTTTTATTTTAAAATAAAGAAATCCATTTCGTGATGGTGTTATTGCTCTTGGAATGTTACACAAAGATTCAAAAGCCAAGTTTTGGAAGGAAATGAACACGAAAATGATTCTAAGTGCCCGTTTGGTTGGAGCGGTGGAATGAATACGGAATGAAATCGAATAAGGGTAGAGAAAGGAAATGGAATTGATGAGATTACTTTTATGTGTTAAAAGACCATAACCAAACGTAATTTTTGATTGATTTGGAATCATTCAGTTACCGGAAATGATTCCCAGTGCTTCTAAACGGGCCCTAATTGAATTAAAGCAGCATATCGCTATACTATATTGTCACTTGTCTCTTAATAAACCAAATTCCTTTTTGCTAAGATGAACGGTTAACCGCTTAAAAGAACGGTTAATTCTTCTTGGGAGTGTTGAGTTTGATGGTGTTATTTGTTGTGACTTGGCTTGCTTAAACTCTTGGTGAGCTTACTTTGTATGAACAACAACTTTGGGTTGTTAGGGTTTTGTCATTTTGGACATGTTATAATAAGCGTACTTATGAGAGGTACATCGTTTGTGTGAGGTTGATAATATATTGATAATACACAAATATATAATTTAAGATGTAAAATAGATTTTTAGTTGAATTTAGAATGAAATCAGATTTGTATTATGTTGTAGTCTACGAGGTTTCGAGCATCCGTATATACAAGGTTCGAAATCTCACGTTATTTGGCCCACTAGAAATATTCCGATTTCCACTCAAATTTATGTCTTCTATGAAATTGTCTTATTATGAGGGGTTTTGTCAAGTTTAACAAGTGCATATCCCGCACTTTGTGCGGGTATATTTATGTATTGAATCTTGAGTATTATGACATGAGTCGTGTGAGCTAAAAATATATTTATGAAACACTATAATAATAATTTACCTTTAATTATTCTCAAAATATTAAAATATTAAGACAAAAAACATATAAAAAAAATTGTAAATAAAAAAAGTTTATAGATGATTTTATTTATATAAAAACGAAATTGTTACTTTACTTGTGTATACAATAAATAGAATATGTACCAAAATATCTAGATAAAAACGGAATATCCAGATTATGAATCGAATATATTGTAATTATCTAAACGGAACCTAAAAGTTTAATTTTTTTAATAGAAAGAATATGAAACAAATTATGTACTAAACATAATAAAATTTAAATTTGTCAATCAACATAAATTGGTTTAAATAACTAGAAAAATCATATAAAATAAAATTTGATGCGAAATCGCTTTAAAAAACAAGTACAAAAATCCGGATAATCAAAATCATGTGATAATTAGAAGATGATCAAATTATAAATTTAATAAACTTGATCTTCATTTAATTATTTATCAGGAAAATCATTCAATTCAATGTGCGGTGCTCATTGTTAACAAAATGTCACACGCAAAATTGTGTCCAAACTCACACCACTAACAAAAATGTCTTATAAATACATATGCAGGACACATATCTTCAAAAACTACGAGATTGCTATTCGTACCACATGAAACATGTTATTCATGTCTCGACTACGTGTACGCAATGCGTAGCCGTAGCAACAAGCTCATTTCGTTAAAAATAAAGGAAAATGACTACGACTACGCATGACGTACGCGTAGTAGTACATAACATACATTTAGTTCGAAAAAATTAAAAGTAAGGTAAAAAAAAAAAAAATTGTACTCCATTGCGTAGACATAGAAGCGTATATATAGCATGATTAATGTGGTTCGAATAGCAGAACCTTAAACTAGTTTATTTTAGATTTGAAGAGGTAAGAAAAAGATTCGAAGTGTACCAATTACATCATACTAATTAATATAACAGTCTCTCTCATAAATACAACTTATCAAACCCTAATATTTTTTAAATAAATTAAATTAAATCAAATAGAATCTTACTAAATGAATATTTAAAAATTGAAAATCGGATAATCCAAATGACCCTCCCATCCAATCAAGTACTCTCTCTCTTTCCTTTCGAGTTTCCCTCTGGCCGTCTCAACTTTGTCCTTTTGACCATCTCCTTTTACTCATTCTCCGCCCCTATATAAACCAGCCTCTGCACGCCACCACAGCCAGTTGTTTCCCTCTCAACTTTCCCTCTGAAATTTCCAACAAAAAAGCAAAAGAGGAAAATCCCTAACCCCACCCGCCCTTTTCACAAGAGTATCAAGATCCTCCTTGATTCTCTCTCCTTACGATGATAGCCGAATCCGCCGATCCACTCACCGTCGCCGGAACCGGCGGAGGCGATGTCTGCAAGACAATCGAAGTTGCAGTGGAGCAGCAGCAGCATCGCCGACGTCATCTTCGGGAGTATTGCCGCGTACGTCTAGCGAAACCGGCTACGGAGGAAGAAGCAGCCGCTTTAGAAGCGGAGGAGAGAGCGGCTGTTGCTCAAGGACTCTCTATTCCTCCGCTTAACTTCTCTATGGTTGATAATGGCGTCTTCCGCTCTGGTTTTCCTGATATCGCTAACTTCACTTTTCTTCAATCCCTTGGCCTCCGATCTATTGTGTAATGAGATTTGTGTTGCTGTTTGTTTTGATTGTGATATACTCATATCAGATTTTAGGGATTTTAATATTGATTTGTTGAATTGATTATGTTTTTTTGTAGGTATTTGTGTCCTGAACCTTATCCGGATTCGAACTTGGAGTTTCTCAAGTCCAACGGGATTAAGCTCTACCAATTTGGAATTGAAGGCTACAAGGTAAATCATGAATTTCGAATTTAGTTCAACTTTCGGTGATTGCAATGATCATCGCGTATTGCTTGATAGTTTGTTGCAACAAAGCAATTGATTGAGGTCTTCGATCGAGATCTGGAATAGTGTTGTCCACTGATCTAATTTTAGCTTTTGTCTAGCAACTCTTGTTGAGAGCTTTTCTATAATGTCTAGGCCAATTGATTTACGTATATATATCTTATAATTACTGTTTCTTTACCGTCCCTGTGTTTATGCTTGTACACTTGAGATATAGGAGTTAGGAGGCATCATGATGCTAGTGGTCTAACAACGAACACAAATGTATGAATGACATGACATAGGAATTTGCATTCAAATACGGTTTTAAAGCAATCTATTCGTACCACGTTACCTGATCTTTAACATATTTTAGACTATTTTAGCTGTATGGTGTATGACGTGATTAGCAGTTGTGATTGCAAGAGTTTTACTGATGAATTATTAGTAGAATTCTAAGATCTTGATTGGAGGATGCATTACTTAATTGCAACTTTAGTTATGCTAACTGCTAAGCATGCATTAGTCATTACTTAATTGTTGTTATTGTTACATATACATCATTATCTGTTACTGTGTCTAGATTAGGCCTTTTAGTATAAGCAGTTATAATTTGAATGAATTAATATAAGCATTGAATAATGCTGAGATCTCTGTTTTGGTTAAAAATCTTAGAATAATTTAGTTGTTGGAAAAGGTGGAATATTCCTTCACTATGTGCTTTTGTAGTTTTGTATAGATGTTTTTTATGTGCACACAGTAGCTACAAGCTATATAATAAAATATTAATCAAATAACTCCATGATTAGGTCATATATTTCCGTACTAATCTGTAGAAGTTATATAAGATGATCAAATCAAATTACTCTATGGTTTGAATATCAGTTTCATGTATATACTTGCAAAGTTGCAACTGTTGAACGTGCATCCACCACTTGTGGGTCTATCTTTTTGTCCCGATCTACCTCCTTTTTATATATTCACTCAAAATCACCTTCAAATTTCCTTTCATCATTGAACAATTTTTTGGCTTAATGCTCAAGCACAGATGAAAATAACTTCAAACATTGTGACAGTGAGCTGATTATCATCAAACAGCAATGTTGATAAATACTTACCTTCATCTTTCCAGAAAACAAATTTTGTTGGTGTTCTCTAAAAACTGAGATAATTCTTAGTTAGTTACTGCTTGCACCATAGCTTAGAAGAAAAAACAGAAAGTGTACTGTCTCCATGAATATTTGTTAGCTCAGTCACGTCTCAGATGCAAAGTCTCTGTGTTTTGTACTCTTATGCCTCATAGTGTTACTATTCCAAGGTGATAATAAGTGCTGCAGCTAACGCATTACATTATGTATGCAGGAGCCTTTCGTAAATATTCCAGACGACATGATTCGTGAAGCACTAAAAGTCCTGCTAGGTATTATCACAAAAATCTGTCAACACTTTGTTTTGTGCTGCTCTAAATTCCTCATCAACTTAATCTTGATTCTCCTCATACTTCTGTGTAATACAGATGTAAAGAACCACCCCGTCTTAATACACTGCAAAAGAGGAAAGGTATTCATCATATTATGATCCTTACTTTACTTATTTACTTACAAAGTGTCTGACATTTCCGATGATTATCTCAGCACCGAACTGGATGTCTCGTTGGCTGCTTTAGGAAGCTACAAAAGTGGTGCTTATCTTCCATATTCGACGAGTACCAGCGCTTTGCTGCAGCAAAAGCCAGAGTTGGAGATCAAAGATTTATTGAGTTATTCGACATGACAAGCTTCAAACACATTCCTTTGTCCTTCTCTTGTTCTAAGAGGTAAAAAAAGCAGCCAATCCATTAGTCTTCATCAACCCTAGCTAATAAAATTTGGCAAAGAATAATAAAATTAGGGAAATAGATCATTTCCTCCACAATTGATGCTTAGAAAGAAGTAGGGAACCGTGAATCTATCTCCAATACTCGGTTACCCTCTTCTTCGTTTTTTGAGGTTTAAGGAAAGCGTTATCGATAGCGTTTTTTACCCTCGCTTTTTCGATTATTCTCGTTCTTTTCCTTGTACTATTTCTAGTTATGCTTTACGTTCGTTATCGAGTAATATGTCAGCGTTATGTTCAAGTGAATGCGAAATGGTAGACAAGCTTTGTGAGAAATGCAATATCTTGTTGCTGTTATCTTTACTGTAAGGGAATGGTTATGCACTTATATGTTCACGAATCACGATGACTATTAAGACAAAGAGCGTAAGCATAATAAATCAAATTAGGCTGTGCACTTTTGGACCGGACTGCAAAATAGGATCGAAATTTACGGTCCGGTCTTGGACTGTTATTGTATTAGACATGAAATCATATTCGAACTGTTATTGTATTAGACATGAAATCATATTCGATTTGTGTCAAGCTCGAAACTAAAGCACATATGTCACGAACGAATAAACGTAATAACTTCTCGGTATGTTGACCTATCGAAATTTTGCCAATATTTATAAAACTATATAGACCATATTTTTTATTTTATAAAACTAATCGAAATGTCACTTAAGTATGGGAAATCGAGAGATCAAGAAAACTCAAATATCAAACAACATCATCCGACATAAAAAGAAAACGAGGATGAGTCGAGTACCACGGAAACACCGGTGAGCAACCAAGCCGTGACACCTAATCATAAACTTTTAACGCAACTTGAATAGTTCTGAAAAGTGTTTAATTTGACAATAGAGCAAACATTTAGACAACAAACCCACAAGATTACTCATACAAGACAGGAGGTTGACAAATAGGGGAAGTACGTAGAGACGTCAAACGAGAGAGTGAAGAAGAATATATTCGACATAAATAAATGAAAAGCTCTGGTGGGTAAAAGAACCAACAAAATCATGCTTAAACATATTTATGATAGCGTTCTTTGTGTTACAATTGTTAATTAATGTTTTCCATTTATAATGTCTGATTTGAAACTTCGTTTTTTGCTCGAATATATTCGACTCAAAATGAATGATGGTGTAATTGAATTGCTTTTGTCATTTTTATGTAACATACACATTCATGACCGGATTACCTAGAAGGTAAGATGACTAATTGACAATGTGATGCAAAAACAAACATTGAAAAGATTTTGGGACAATTTTGGTAAATGAGCCTTTTTTTTTTAACTATAATAGTAACTAGCTTTTTTATTTTTTCAGCTGATTTTTTATTTGCTAAAAAATTGTGACTTTGTATGGTTAGATCCAATTCTAGCTACATTAGATGACACTCGTAGAGTTATAAGATGATTTCGGATATCAATCTTACCTAACTTTAACCAATATCGATTATTATCGGTACATAAACTAATAAAACTGAATTTTTTAACTATCCTACTTAGATTATGAAATTAAAAAATATAACCGCTAACTTTTAATCTTTAATTGCACTATCCAATTTTTTATTTTTTATTTCAAAATTTTAAAAATAGTAATACTACCAACAATTATGGATTGTCAATGATGATAGTATAATAATGAACCATCGACGGATATTGACAATTCAATTATGAACCTTTAATAACCAAAAACCAATATATAAAAAACTAATGGTTTAATTTACGATTTCATAACATCAAGAGACTACCCTATCAATTTTTTCAGCTAAAAAATCTATTCACAATAAGTTATCGTAAGTCCTAACTTTATAAATCTTATCTAATTGTATTGACTTATAAATTATACATCTTATAATTTATGTTAGCAGGTTTTCTAAATATAATAAACCATTTCAGATCATATACGATTAAACACTTGTATAATACATAAACATTTTTTAAACTCGTATGTAGAACGAACCTGTCGTTTTAATAAGAAAGCAAAATGTTCCTTCTTATATTTTTAAATGTGACTGATGATTTGAACCGTCAAAAAGAGAATTAGTGGAGATCTACTCATGTAGGTTGTTCTAGCTCAAATATAATGTTTTCACATTTCATAGTTCATTGTATTTTTCCTTTATATGGCCATTTGAACATCGTTCAATTCCCTTTTTATCAGAACATTTGGCATTTATAGTGTCAAATCTTGTTGATGAGACTGATTTGTAATTGTGATTAGTGTTAATTATGAGTTAGAGAAGCCGAGTTTGAGTTGGGTACTCTTTCGGCTTGGGAATCTATGAAATGATTGGTGTTCGAGTTGAGCTTACGTATATATACTTGGCTCGTTTAAAAGAGCCGGGTTAAATTTAATCCGAATTTTAAATGTGTTCAAGTTTGACTCTTTTAAAAAGTATACGAATTCGAACTCATATTCGTCTCATTTTAAAATGTGTTCAGATTTGACCCAATTCTCACTTCTCATGGTCTCGGTCACCGAACCGGAATAGGTTGGAGCGGATGTATCATATGATAGAACCTGAACACATTTGACCCAATTCTCACTTTTCACGGTCTCAGTCACCGAACCGGAATAGGTAGGAGCGGATGTATCATATGATAGAACCTGAAACCCGAACGGAACTTGAACCCGGGAAAAAACCCGGACCAGACTAGCTTGAAGAGGATGGTATCACATGATGAACCCTGAACCCGGAGGGGAGGGAAACCGGATCGCAATTGCTTGGAGCGGATGGTACCGGTCCAAGCTTGCTTTTGAATGTTCCCGGTTCTGGTCCAAAATCAGAATCTTTCTAGTTCAGCCCGGAATATAATTTTTTCTATCCTCTATATCCATAGAATATAATATATATTAAAAAAAACAAATTACTATGAGTAAACATCATTAAATAACCCAAAACCGAAACCAGACCGGACTTAGTTAGATCGGATCTGGACCAAACCGGGTTCAGGTCTATCCTCGCTATAAGATTTCCCATGATTCTCTGAGTTTTGATGGTCAAAGGCTCAGTATGCAATCGGAGCAAAATAAACAAGGAAGTTTTATTAGTTAACACAAACATGATATCAATCTATTATACATAAACATGCCATCACCTTTACCCTTGGGCCCTAACCATAAACATAACTTAGATAGATAGCTTTATTCCATGCTTATTTTAGAACAATCACTAAAGAAACACACAAAATAACAATTAAAAAAACCCAAAAAAATGACAATAAAATGGTTACCTTAGAGCGCAAACTCCATCTAATCTTCTGCCTCATGAGATGGGTTGAGTTACAATCCCTTCCATCAACTAGTGACAAGCTACGGCTTGAATTGGTTGCTTGTTGCCGTTGCTCGGGTTCCTTTGGTGCCTCCCAATCGGGTTCTTCATCGACAACCCAGATCCGCCAAAACACAAGTATTGATTCACTGACATCTTGTTAATGGACCCTTGTTTGTGGATCATTTGTGGCGTTTCATCAGCCTCGTATTGTACTGAAGCTGAAGAGCTGGCCATGTCGTCTGCGGCGGCTTTACCTTTGTCTATTGAGCTGTGTGAAGAGACTGATATCTTGGAGAGTGAACTTGAAGATGATCTCCCATGAGGAATGTTGGCATGTGGTAAGTCTAACATAACACCTTGTATTACTCCTGAGGCGAATCTCTTCCGGTTGGTTGGACTCGAAATGTTACTTCTCACAGCAAGTGTACGCTTATTCTTCGACAGTGATGTGGATCCTGAGAATCTCTCTCGTAGCGGGATTGGTGGTTCATGATCAGCATCCATGCTCTTCTTCTTTGTCTTAGGCCAATGGAACATTGTCTTTAACCTGTTGGCTGCATTCTGTACCGGCCCACCGCGTTTCTTGGTCTCTGCGTAAACTTGCTCTTCCTCCCCTCTATTCGAGCCACAGTGGCTGATCTCACTAGATGACCGAATGTGGCGAATCTTGTCCACCCGTGGATTGACACTAGAAGCTGAAAACGCGTGTTCATTGCCTGAGTACTTGAAGATGTCAGAGTCTAAAACCCGAAAAGTAGTTCCCGGGCTGCTACACACGGCGCCTTGCATCCTCAATTGGGAAGCAATAGCTTTCCTAGTGGAGTAGTCTTGGCAATTCGACATTCCACCTGCCATGATCAATTGTCTAATCAGTTTCTCTGATGATGATGACCTCGGTTGTTGTCTTAGGTAATCCAGCGGGGTCATCCCATGATTGTCCCTGATGTTAACGTTAATGTATCGAGCTTCCATTAGGTGCTGTACTAGGTCAGAGTGGACATTGCCAATGATTGCCGTGTGGATAGCAGTTCGTCCTTCAGCGTTCTTTGAATTGATAATTTCCTCTAACTTGAAGCTGTTTGTGGTTGTTAGCAGCTGCTTCACAAGCTCAATCTGGCGGTCTACCCTACGAAATCCAGGGCTAAGGGCACCAGCCACGACCATGTGAAGAAGCGTGTCACCAGCTTTATTTGTTGAGGAGATGGATGAAGGAGATGCAGTGAGAAGCAGTTCAACCACAGATAGTTGGCCTTTGTAAGCAGCCACGTGAAGCGCTGTGTTGCCTTCATTGTCGGTGGAGGAGATGATATTATCATAAGTTGTTATCAAGTGTTTGACTACCTAAAGATGAATAACAGGAACAAATGATGAGCGGGCCATGAATTCAGACCAAGTGGATAAATTTTCCTATTCTTGCTTAAAGATGTGATAAGAAGTTCATCAGCAACTTCAGTTCTTAATTAAGAATCATCAACATCTCCAGAGTAAAGCAGTTCTAAGCCATTATCTGAGTTTTTTTACTTAGAATATAATACTTAATTGGACACAAACAGACAAAATGTTCAGCTACAAGAATCACAATTACAAAGCATGCATCCAAAACTCTTTTTTAAGTTGCAAAAAGATCCAATTTGAACTTTGACAGTAGGAGTTTCAAAAGCCAACGTGTCCAAAATGGAATCAATGACGAGAAAGCTTTCGATTTGTATGAAAAATCAACCAATTATCAATATTCAGGGTCCAACTATGAACACTTCCAAATTTCCAATGGTCATTAACAACCTTCCTATGATCACCGACAGTTTGCTTTTCCAAATTTATAATGATCGACAACAATCAGCATTATTTAGTTTCGATCTTCCACTCCAGTCTCCAGCTTATTAAGATTGAAGGAAGCTTAAAACACTTCCAAATTTCCTATGACCATCAACAATTTTTCTTTGCAGGAAAGAAGCAGATGCTTCCAACATACTTCTATACTGTAGTTCTTGGTCTCAGCATCCATCAAAAAACAATCATAAACCCTAGATCATGACAAATATTATGCTTGACAAAATTCACAGCAATTAATCGAAAAATAGTAATTGAAAAGCAAGATTGGTGAAGCTGACCTCAACTTGCCCTCTACCAGCAGCAGCATGCAAAACAGTAGATCCAAAAGCATCTCTATAACTCATAACTCCATCTCCACTTCCACCAAGAAGCTCCACCAACACGGCCAAGCATCCACCTCTAGCAGCCGCATGAACCGCCCTATTCACCACCTCCCACTTAAATCCAGAAGCCACCTCCCCTCCCGCTGTCTCCTTCCTCTCAAACCTCGGCGAAACCGCGAAATCGTACAAAATCCAAAACACCTCAGCACACCTACTCCTCGCGGCAGCATAAAGCATATCAGTAACTCCATACTCTCCCTCTCCAAACACAAGCAGAGGATTCCGATCGAGAATCTCCCTAACAAATTCAAGATCACCAGCTGATGCAGCCGTGTACAACAACCAACCACCATATCCAGCTCCAATTAATTGATTTCCATTCGATTCATGAAATAAGCGTCGAGCGACACTAGATCGAGACTTAGAAGCACCAGAAAAGTGTGAATCGCCAGCATCATCCCAAACAGATTCAAGTCTTCTTAGCCGACGAAGAGAGGTGAGTGAAATGAGGTGGTTCGGGTCCAGCCTAATAAGTTCCCGAACAAGATCATACTGGCCATTAGCTGCGGCGAAATCGATCGGAGATGCATACCACCACTTGTCGCCGGTGCTCTCCCACCGGAGTGGGAAGAAACTTCCAGTTCCAGAAGAAGAACTCGGAGCCATTTGTTTTTGTTTACTACGATCGAATCTTCAAAATGAAGATTACAAAATGATTTGAAAGTATATACTGAATCTGGTAAGATGAAATCAAATTTTGCGATTGGTGTTTGTGGATTTGCAGAGGAGAAAGAAAACTGTAAAAGGTGAAGAGAAAGGGAAAGAGTATTTGTGGAATGTGGCCAGCTTTTTAATATTATTTTTTTCTCTGTGCTTTTTGGGCGGGTAATGACTATGCCCGGGAAGAAGAAGATGCTGACAAAAGAGACTATCGTTTTGTATTTCTTTATAATATTTATTTATTTATTTATTTTTACCCTTAGTTCATTAACAGCATAAACTGTTACTTTAATTACTTTATTATTCTTTTAATTTTTGAATGTTGTTTTCTACCGTTACTCCGTTAGTTCATCGTTAATGTGTCTAATGGAAAAGGAAAGGGTACAAATGTAATTAGAGTTAAAATTAGGTCAATATAATTTCAAAAAAAGTGAACATACTTTAACTTGGACACAACTTAGTCCAACAAAAAGTGTCCTAACTGTGATGGTAAAAAATTGACATAGCTATTATAATTAATCTTAAATTAGATATCAAACACCGTAAATTCTCCTATCATCAACTCGAAAATCTTGTACATTTACGGTTGTCTGTACGGTAAAAATGTAATTACAAAATGACATAATTAATAATCAATCTTAATACATTTAATACGGAAAAAAAAATAAACACGAACTATTGCTGAAAATAGAAAACAAATTTTGGTTAGATAACTTTACACGCCTTGCAACTATTTGGTGAAGATTTGGTTATTTGCAAATAAAATCATTTTTAACAATGATACAATCGGATCGGTTACTTTTTAAATTTCATCAAAAATCAATTTCATAGTTGGAAAACTCACATGACAGATGAGGACGACTACGAAGCTAAACATATTCAAGATAACAACATATCCATTACAAGGGGAAAAAATAACATCGAATGAGACAAACCAAAACCTGATTTTCACGAACTTTGACGGATCAAATTTCGATGCGGGTATAACATCTATTGGTTTCATTATACGAAATTATAACGGTAATGTTATTATTTTTTACGCTAGGAAAATTAATGTTAACTTGGTAATTAAATGAGAAGTCTTCGTGCTTAAAGTTAGACTAAAAGAAGCAAGTTAAATATTAAAAAAGATTGAAATTAAGAGTGATGACTTATGTGTTATCAAGACACTTCAAATATATTGAAGTTGTCAATGAAAGATCGACATGATCTTATCTGACTTATACTGGGTATTCGCTTATTTGAGAAAGCTTTAGGATATGCATGTGTTATGAAAAAATCAAATGTATTGTTGACCGATTGACCCGTTTAGAATTTTCAAAACCCCACACAATCTTTTATGACAATTCAGAACTTCGTGTTCTTATTCGCTATAACGTTTTATGGTGAACTATCTCTAAAAGATAGTGTTTCTTTATCGTTTTTCGTTTTAAAAAAAAACTAAAATTTTAAATTGTACAAGAAACCCATATATATTTCCTTACCCAAATAAGTATACCGTGTTCGAGGCTATACCATATTCTATATACAAATTAGTAGTTTTAAATACAATAACTTATTATTTCTGGCGATTTTAGCCTTTTTAAAACTATATTTTATATACAATTAAACGCATATATTAATCTAGAATAATAAAATGATAGTTATAAAATTTGTAAACAAACCCATCCCTATCAGCCACTAATGGAATTCTATAAAGCAAAATGTCGCCTCACAAAATATAAATAAAAAAATTATATAATTTTAGTATAAGTACAAAAAAATATTTAATATCAATAGCCGGTGGGATCAAGCTAGTTGTCCTCGTTAATTCATCTTATTATATAGTCGGCTATACGTCATTCTAATTTTTAGTGACATGAAATATGTTAGTTATGAATTGATGGAGTTGGTAATTTTAGTTCATATAATTGATTTTTGGGATATTTTTCTTATACCCTTAAAGTTTTTCAAATTCCACACAATATCCAAAGATTTTCATTTTTTCATTAGATACCCTCATTCTTTGTACATATTTTTTTTTTTAAAATAACGGAAAGAGGTTAAGGTAGTCTACCTCATATTGGTAGTTCAACCTAAAAAATTTTTGCGGATGAGAACACGAAATGCGAATGAGAACACAATTGATTTCTCTAAAAACAAGTATGATATGGACATCATTAAAGATACGAAGATCCAATCTGGCGTCAGATAAAAGCATATCGACCTCCCACTGACAACTCCACGAACATTTGAGTGTCTTGATAACACACAATTTATCACCTTTGATTTCGATCTTTTTGATTTGCAGTCTTATAACTTTTGCATACCAGATTTTACAGCAAAGACTTTAACTTTTATTACCGAGTTAAAGTTATTTGTTTGAACGGCGAGGCTAACAACCTTTTTATTGTGATTTCGAATCACAAAAATTAATGTTGCATTTTGTACATAGTTTGTTTGGTGTGGAGTTTTGCGAAAAATATGAATCTACGGTCAATCCCACAGAATTACGTATAAAATAACCAAATTTCATAAATGAAGATTACAATAATTACGTAGGGTATGGGTATGTGTTTATGAGGCCTTATTTTTGCGGCTTAGGTTGTGTTTGGTTGAGGATTAAAAGAGGTTAATTTAGATTAAAATTTAGGAGATTAATTTATGTAGGTGTTTGGATGAAGATTGGGGTTATGAAGAAGATTATATAAGGGGTTAATTGGGATTAAAAATGGCCAAAACATAATCTCATAACCAAGGTTAAAGGAGATTAATTTCCAACCATCAATTATAATTTCACTCAAATTTATAAATCTACATCAATTAAATTCATTAAAAAATTTTCAACCAAACAAATTGATGTGGATTATTTTACATCAAATAATCCTTAATAAATCCCACATCAAATTTAACCCCTTTTAAATTCCATCTAGATTAATCTTCAAAATAACCTCATCTCCTACCAAACACACCCTTAGTCTTACGGAGCTTATTAAGTTTATGAAACTTGTGGGGAAATAAGCTTAAGTTTATGAAACCTATGGAAGTAAATAAATTAGAAAGTGAGTGTTCGAGAGCACAAATTTATGGATATTATAATAGTTTACTGTAATTATATTATTTTCATTGAGTTATAAGGTGGAAGCTTAATGTACTTTTTTGAATGATGGTCCCGTTCGATGAACTCATTTAGATTGTTCGAGAGATTATAAATCCAAGATAATTCCGATAATTCAAGTTGAGATAAATTAAAAACAAAAGTCATAATAATCTCGTAAAATAACCTTCCTGAATAATATCACCCAAGTAACCCTCTACTCTACTGAACGAAGCTAATATAATACAAATACAACCATCTAAAAGAAATATTAAATGATCACGATTTTATCCCTCTTTTTAAAAAAAAATAAAAAGAAAACTTTTAAATAATTGTATATGCATATCACCTACAACACACGTATTTCTCTCGAACACTCATCAAATTAATAGAATAAATAAAGTTTGTTTCAATCGGCTGCTAATTTCAGTCTATAAACTTTAGTTGCCAATAATCTTAAGCTCTAATAAACCCAAGGTTCATTGTATCCATTTGGAAAAGGATAAATCAACAAGAATAATTTGTAAAAAATATGTAAATTGTAATATTTTTTTAATCATCTCATAATATTTATAAAGAATCCTTCTTTTAACTTCAATTCTACATTCACCCTCAATATTCTCGCATTCTCTTGCTCAAAATACAATATCTCTCGCGCTTTTCAAATCCTGTTCGAGGTCGTGCATCCATGACAGATGTTCAGATGGCAGAGGCGGAGACCTTCGCTTTTAAGATTGAGATCATTTCTCTAATCTTTGTCAAATTTATCGGAGTCATGGAGAGAGTCTATAAAATTACGGTAACATATTAAATAATATATTACAAATATAACTCTATTAAAGGTATAAGTTAATGTTCTTACCAATAACATCAAGCTTATCAAAAACATAAACTCATCAATAAAATATCAAATTAAGTTACCAAATAAAATTCATATACCAGCAAACTTCAACTCCGATAAACTCGTAATTGGCAAAACGACCCTATCTCATTTGGTACAAAACTTTAAAGTACACCCCACTTGAAAAATAAAAAAACTTTTAGACATTATCCAAAATTTCTAAAACCTCAATCAATCATACAAAATTTTCTCTACTTTTCTGAAAAAATGATAACTACACCTACAATGCCATGTGAAAAAAAGGCAACTTTTATAATGCTTTGAGCCTCTTAGGTAGGAAACTGAAGTGAAAGCCATCAATTTAAGTCATAGAAGGACCATATACATATAAATGTATATGTAAAAATAAATAAAAAAATCTGAGTTATACCAATTTATTAAAAAAAAAAATTCCAAATGTAAATAAATTAATTTTAGCTAAAACACCACTACAAAAATTAAAAAGGATTTTCAAGTTATTTTTTATTTAAAATAAAAGAAAATACATTATTTTGTATTAAATGTATAGAATTGAGAATTATCTTAATATGTTTTATCAAAACAACAAAAAATATATAAATTATCTTAAATGTATAGAATTGAGAATTATGTTAATATGTTGTCATTCAAACATAATCATATAAGTGTATAATTGTAATTATATTGCATGCATTTAGAATAATCTATTATATCAAGATTAAAGTAATTTATGATGATGTCATTTAATATAATTTTAGGGCCCGTTTGGTTTGAACTCCGGAATCGGAAACGAAATGGAAACGAATCTAGTCCATATGTATACCCTTATTCATGAAAGTTTTTGGAATCATTCCTTGTGATTTGAAGTAAATGAAGTTGAATTTGATTACTTTTGATACCCTATAGGGTAACAAAATATGGGGAGACAAGTGCATTTTTCATGTAAACACAAGGAATGATTCCATAGAATTTCATGAATAAGGATATACATATGGACTAAATTCGTTTCCATTCCGTTTCCGTTTCCGGAGTTGGAACCAAACGGGCCCTTAAAGTTAACGTTTCAACTTCAAAATTAAGAATGTGAAATTATATGTTTAAATGCTGAATTTAGTTTTAAATATTTTTTACAATTAACAACATAGAATAAGTTATTATAAATAAAAAATATTAATAACTAATTGATTTTTTTATAAATATTTGGTTGAAAACAATACATTATATGTTATAATATTATAATATTAAAAAAAATTATTTATTAATAACTAAAATATCTTACTTTTCACTAGTCAAGTTCACCTATTTTTAATGCCACTAAAAGTAAATTGTCGTTTTGATGTGAGCATGACTTAAATTATAGCGATAAATAAGTTGTTCAACCTCGATTATGTTATTTCGTGATCGGAAATTTGTTCAGTGGCAAGCAAGAAGATAAGTTACAAATTTTGACAAGCTCCTAATCATGTGACAATGGAGCCCATTGCTATTGAGGGAAGGTTCATAGCTAAGTATATAATCATGCCTATGTAGGGTTCTTGAATCTTGAATAGTTATTATTGTATTTGATTTGCAAGGAAAAAGGTCCAAAAAGGAGATAATAATTATTAGAGTTTTCTTGAATTACTCGAAGTATTAAGTAAATAGGTTTTTATTATTTGAATAGATCGATAAATGGGACCTAACTTATATTAATACACTATGAATAAAAACGATATATATTAAAAATAAAAAGAAGATTGTGAGAATGAATCAAGGCCTACTCACATAGAGTGAATCAAACCTAGTGTGATGTTGAAGTTTATCAACTATTTTGTTAAGCGATCGTTTCAGTGTTTGTTTAATTTTTCGTTCATTACACGAGTTGCAAGGATTGTGTAGATTAGAAGAATAACTCCCTTTTTTTTTTTGTTAGTTTTAACATAAGCAAATGAATCAAGACCACAGTGAGTTTATTCCATTTGACATTTTAAACAGACGATTAGGCCTCAGTGGTGAAGAGTTAAGTGGAATTGCTCGTATGAGATCGAAAATGGTGGATTGGGTTGGCTGTAGGCATACAAATCAATATACAAGAATGAAAATTACCTAGGATCGAGTAAATCTTAACAATTGAATTACAATTCAACGGTTAGTTCAGTTTATCATCTCTCTTTTTTTTTATTGTCAATTAGCTTATCAGTTCAACACCGTGAGGAATCTCTTATCAAGAGACTTACATATAGGCAAACCGGGTAGGGGAAAGGTAGTCAAAATCGACCAATAACCTTATAAGCTTGAATATACTTGTTCTCAAACAAACCGATATTTAATACGGTTAACCTCTTTCTTACTGGCATGGATTACTTCTATGCTTTTATAAAGTCAATTTCATGCCTTGATCAAATCGGGCTAGCCAAATACCAAAAGGTGTACACAGTCACACTATAGCGATTGATGAGCTATTAAGTGGATCAAATTATCATACACATTCAAGTGTTGGATAAGAAGAAATGGGGAAAAGTACATATCTTCTACTAATCAAGAAATGGAATCTTTAAAAGTACAAAGAAGAGATGAATTGAGCCTACAAGTATAGTGATATGTTAGCCAAAGTGAGGAGGCAAATGGTAGTGGGTGACACCCATCATATCATAATCAAACTCATTCTTAGCACAACCAAGTTATCAACTAATTGGAAATATGTCCAAATATTGATTGAAAAAAAGCGTGATGATCAAGTTAGGTTCGGTTTATCGAATTGAACTGAACAAAATTGAGTAGTTTTGGTCTAGACCGAACCGAAAGATGATAATTTAGGCTCGGTCTTAGGTCTGCATTTAAAAAAAAAACGGTTAAAAATTGCAAACCGACGGGTCAGCTGAAAAAGCCGAATTATTATTAAAAAAAGGGAAGTTTATATAAGTAGATTATCAATTACTTTTTAGGTCCGAAACCGAAACCGACCTTAATAAATTCGGTCTTAGGTTCTAATATTTAATACTTTCGGTTTTAAGTCCAATTCGAAACCGAATCTACCTTTATAGGTCCCATATGAGTTTTTTAAAAATCTTTGTGGCCCATTAAGGGATATCCTCCCAACACCAAAGACGAATATTGGGCTAACACTTAAGGAGTCTAGCACCACAACCACTAGATCAACGTGTAAATAGGGTATATACCGTGACCCATTAAGGTAATATCCTCCCCATACCAATATATATATATATATATATATATATATATATATATATTGTTAATCACTACCTTTTCATTTCTCACATTTTTTTTAAATTAAAAAAGGTGATCGAACCAGATCCGGCCCAAATTTAGGGTTAAAAGCCCAAAACCTCGGCCCATTACCATGTGCTTTCCTCTCCCCCAAGCTAAACTGGGGGTTATCAGACTTTTCTCCCGAGATCGGGAGTCTTCTGACCCATAAACCCTAGGACTAATCTCTATCGGCGAAAATGGCGAACCAAGCAGTAGTTTCCTTCCTCAACAACATTGCCAGAGCAGCGTTCGGAATTGGTCTCGGAGCCACCGTGCTCAACTCCGCTCTCTATACCGTCGACGGTGGAGAGCGAGCTGTCCTCTTTGACCGTCTTGGAGGAGTGAAGGAAACCACTGTCGGAGAAGGAACTCATTTCCTGGTCCCATGGCTTCAGAAACCGTTCATCTTCGACATTCGTACTCGTCCCCACACTTTCTCCTCCATCTCCGGTACCAAGGATCTTCAGATGGTGAATCTCACTCTCCGTGTTCTTTCTCGCCCTGATGTCGGCCAGCTTCCCACCATTTTCCAGAACCTCGGGCTGGAGTATGATGAGAAGGTCTTGCCTTCGATTGGAAATGAGGTGTTGAAGGCCGTCGTAGCTCAGTTCAACGCCGATCAGCTTCTTACTGATAGACCGAAGGTTTCGGCTATGGTTAAGGAGAGCTTGATTAGGAGGTAAGAGCTCTGTTAGTTTCGTTTTGGTGAAATTATATAATTTCGAACCCTGTGTTACGTCTGTTTTGCTATTTCTAATATTAGATGGATGCTGGTCTATCGTATAGGAAAGTGGTCGAGTTCTGAAAATGTAACCTAGCTTCAGACGTTGCTCTTTGTCTTAACATTTTGAAGAAATCTTGTTTCGATAGTATTGCGGCAATATGTGTTGTGTTTCCTATTGTTCTCGGGGATGGTGGGTTTTTTGCATTCATAAATCAACGTTGTTCTTTAAGCTTTCACCGGGATTGGACTCTTAATTTCTAGCATCTAGTTATAAAACTGAACTTGATATCATGCAAAATTGTGGATTGTGGTGTAGAAACAATAGGATGCCTGCAGTCCTAATATCATCTGAAATCTTGTACATCATGATGGGTTATTCATGTGTGCTTTTTTAGGGCCAAGGACTTCAATATTCTATTGGATGATGTTGCTATCACCCATCTATCTTATGGAGCAGAGTTTTCACGGGCAGTTGAGCAGAAGCAGGTGGCTCAGCAGGAGGCTGAGAGATCCAAGTTTGTGGTGATGAAGGCAGAGCAAGAGAGGCGAGCTGCAATTATTCGGGCTGAGGGAGAAAGTGAGTCTGCTAAGCTGATTTCAGATGCTACTGCAGCTGCAGGAATGGGTCTTGTTGAGCTGAGAAAAATTGAGGCTGCCAAGGAAAATACAGCTAACATGGCTAGAAATTCTAATGTCATATACTTTCCAAAGGGAAATCAGATGCTCATGGGTATGAATTCCCGTTAAAAGACAAGGTGAGTTAATTGCTCATGCTACTATAATTTGTTTATTTTTATTGTTAGCACATGATTGCCTCTGACTAGAAGATTTAGGTTCTGCCTAGATTTGGCCATCACATAATTTTTTTTATGGTTTCCCTTTTGATCGGTAACTACGGTGTTGATGTTTTGAGAAATGAATACTTTTTTAACTGTCATTTATACAATGTTGAGGAATTTAGTACTTTTTTCAGTGTTACAGTTTGCTGATAGCAGAAATGGTGATGGAAAAAAAATTGTGAATTTTATTGAATGTGATTGGCTACCTTTACCGCTTTGCATCACTCCCCTACAACAAAATTTATTCATATAGGCTAAATGGAGAAGTTCAGTAGACTGCTATTTGGATCTCATCACATATTTCTTATCCTGAAACTAGAGTAAAACCCATCCTTTTATTTCTATCAGGCGGATAAAGCAATTTTTTTCTTGAATTGAAGCCGTTCAGTTATTCTTGAAGTATTGTTAGAGGTACCATCTTGGAATCTACTCCCTAGTTTGTTGACCGTGGCCTTTTATCCCTTAAATCCAAGAGGCCTCTTTATTTCGGGCTGCTGTGTAAAATACTGATGTCATCTGTAGTATTTTATACCCCCTCTGTCCCATTTTTTGTGTGGTTTTCAAGGGATGTTCATATTTGGAGCATTGCTCATTCTGGCAATACCAGTATGAGTTAATACTAGCTTGCTAAACAAATTAAATTTGATCATCCTTGACACCCTTGTTTTGCCCCATAGTTTAATTAGAATCCCCATATGCATGCCTCTAGGCAAAATTGAGGAGTTGAGATTGTTACTTGTTGAATCTCATCTCATGTTTCTTGTTCTGAAACAAGTCTAAAAGCTCTGCTTTCATTTCTATGAGGAAGTTGTGGTTGTTTGAGGCATTTTTAGTGTTGTACCTTTCCACCTTCAACTTGTTTCCTATACTGAATGCTAGCCCGTTGAATTCAGGTTGCAGAGAAAAAATAGTGTGAAACAATGCTCCCGTTATATATATGTTAATTTTTCCTAATTGTGTATCGTGGGTGTAAAGAGTTATGCGATTTCATTTCCCCCCCTTAATGTGGTATGTAATTGGAACTCCCATTGTTTCATTTCATCCCTTTGGATTTGGTATTTTCTCGACCAAATGACAAAACATGAATTTCTGAACCGATAAATTGTATTATCAACTTGTTTTTCATGAGAAAGCTGTTCTGAATTCTGCTGTTTGCTCTTGTTCAGGGAATTGTAGCTTATCGAAGGCAGACAAGACTTTGGTTGAAATGTTGAAGCTTCTTACATGTTAGTGTATCCTGTTTCTTTGAATGTTCAAATTGAACAGTTTTATTGTAATTACACTGTTTGAATGAGTAAACAACTTATTTTGGCCGACGGAGAGCAGTGTCGTAATTTGCAAAAACGTGAAACATGTTGCCATGTTTTATTGGTTAGCAATGCTTGTTGTTCAGAATAAACCAGTTGCATATTAAGAGGCTTTGGAGCTCAGCTCTTGTAACAGATCAATTTTGGCTTGATTTAGCTGACGATTTCTCTAATTTAAACTTGTTTTTCTGGGTTCTTTTTATAACATCTTTGCAGTAAATTGTAAAATATAATGCATTATACTGGTGATAATGCAACTTAATGCATTAAAGTTTGTAATTGAAGAACACTTTAATCTTGATATTGATTAGGGTTGCTTTATACAGGTTGAACCTAAATTTGAAACTCGTAAAAAAGTGTTTTATTAATATCGAGTAAGGTTGTTGTAAGAGCTGAGCTTAAATTTGAGACGAGCTTTAAAAAGTGTTTGGATTTGGCTCCTTTATATAGTGAGTGAGTTTTTTCTAGGCAGAATAACTCGGATAATAGAACACTTTTATAGTGATATTTTAGCAAAGCGAGCCGAACTTTAGCCGATTAGCGCCTGTAAATGAGCCGAGACTAAGTTTTATATGTAGTCTTGTTTAGAAAAGTGAACGATCTCAAATCTTGTTCAGAAAGTGAATGATCTCAAATTGAGCTTTTTATGACCCGGAGCCGAGTTACTTGTATCATTTACGAGGCCTAATATTGAGATTTTGGAACGCGGGTGCAATGACGAGAAAAGTGGCGGTGGAGGGAAAGCCAAAGAAGAAGATGAGGGATTATAGAGTCTTTCTGTGTATTAGTTCACCACCCCAATGCCTTATTGCATTTGGTACCCAGATTCCATACATACATTTAAAGCATTACCAACCTGAAAAATGCATTATTTGCATTCTTTTGGTGTAAGCCTGATTGAATCTTAAACTCGTGATCTATATAACCGAAACTTATCAAAGTATATACCGTATGTTGAGAAAACATAAATGTTCGAAAAATGGTTTATCGCATATTTTGTTTGATTTATTGTGGGTTTAAATACTTCAAACTGAGCTTTTTATGACCATGATTGTGTTGCAACCAAAGTTTCGATTCTACCTTAAGTTGTAATCCATAAAAATGATATATAATGGTGTACTCACACATAAATTGATCAGCGTAAAAAATATAACAAAAATATTTAGTCAACGCCGTCTGTGGGAATCGAACCCACGACCACATGGTTAAAAGCCATGCGCTCTACCAGCTGAGCTAAGACGGCTTATTAATATTTATTTCAAAATTAAATATTCTTTGACTTTTGATAATGCCAAATATTTGTAGACGAATGAATATTGAAAAGAAGAAAACAAGACAAAATTTGTTTGCATCAAACAAGCCTCATATAAGATTGCATTAATGACATAAGGATGATGTATCTAAAAAATAACATTTTTTTGAATAATATTATTACAAACAATATTGTAATATAAACTCCGCTTGTTGTATCTACCAAATTTTTTTGATATAATTGCAAATAATTAATATTTGAGAACACAACGAAGTTTTTTTCTCAACAAGAGGATATATGCGTGATTAAGTCGACAACTCAGTTGCTGCAAACAATGTCAAACAAAATTAATTAAGTGGGTGATATTACGTTTGTGTTAGTTATGTTTTCATATATGATCACGCAGAACAATCAAAAGAATCTACATGTAATCCCATTCGCTGGCGTACCATGAGACAAACTTCATAAAGTTACCGTTCAACAAGATACTAACTTTTGCGTCGAAAATGCTTGATCTGCAACCACTTATAAATTTTGATGTTACGACATCATCCTCTATGTATTCGAGAAACCTCTTCAGTGAACCTTCACATTCGACCCTCTCGAGAATACGATAACAAGTTATGTAATGAAGTATTTTAGGTTGATTTGTAGAACACATATAGTGATCATGGGAAGAACAAGGTGGTATATTGTACTTGATAGTGTCTTTGATTTTTTCGTAGCTAGCTGCTTTCTTTAATCGGACGGTGAGATCTACCACGGAGACATCAAATATGGGACTCAAAATGTCATTCTTGTTTACTGTCCGTTCAATACAGAAAGAACCTTCCCTACTACTGAAGAAGTCGAGTAAGAGTCAATGTTAGCCTATTGAAGGATTATGTGCAAATGATCCCACATCTATTACAATTTACAAAGACATAAAAAGCCTAATATATAAAGTGGTGGTATACAACTCATGTTCATTGTCATATCAACCAAAAACAATAATTATTTGCCGATTTTACTAATTGTTTATAAAAAATAAGGCGACAACGCCGTCTGTGGGAATCGAACCCACGACCACATGGTTAAAAGCCATGCGCTCTACCAGCTGAGCTAAGACGGCTTGTTAATTTTTTTTTATTAAAATCAATTATTCTTCGACATTTGAATATCCAAATATTTGTAGAATAATGAATATTGAATAGAAAACAATTACAAACATGTATGTCACGAAAACTTAATAGATGTTCTGATTGATAGGTGACAATGTCATATGTTAGAATCAAACCCATGACCACAAGGTTAAAAGCCATGCGCTTTACCAGCTGGGCTCAAACGACTTGTGAATGTCAAATATATCTAGACGGAAGAATATTAGAAAAAAGAAAACAAGTCTACAAGACTACATCAATAGTACAAGGATTCATGCATGCGGAAAAAAGGAACATTTTTATTACAAACAATAATGTAGTATAATTTCTATTTGTTGATTCTACTAAACTTATTTGATGTAACTGCAAATAAGTCAAAACAATTCGATTAAACAACCAATTTTTTTTCTTAACAAGAGCACATATGCCCGATTTAGTCGACAACTCGGTAGCTGCAAACAATGTCAAAAGCGAGATTTATTAGGAGGATGATGCGTTTGTGTTAGTTATGCCTTCATATATGATCACGGAGAATAATCAAAATAATTTACATATAACTCTATTCTTTGGCGTACAATGACAAGAGCTTCACCAAGTATTGTTCAATAAGATTACAACTTTTGCGTCAAAAATACTCCATCTACAATCACTTATAAAGTCTAATGTTACGACATCATCCTATGTGTGTTCGAAAAAACCCTTCTTTATGTGACAATGATCCCACATCGATTAAAATTCACAAAGATGTGTAAAAAGCCTAATAATATTGATAATGTGACAACGATGTCTGTGGGAATCAAATCCACGACCACATGGTTACAAGTCATGCACTTTACGAGAGTAGTTAAGACAGATTGTTGATATTTTTTATTTATCAAAAACAAGTCTTATTGTACTTTTGAGAATGCCAAATATTTGTAGACAAATGAATATTGAAAATAATAAAACAATTACAAGCACCTTGCAACAAAACCCGTTTTCATCAAACAGACCTCTTATAAAATTACATCAATGACATAAAGATGCATGCAACTAAAAAACATAACATTTTTTTAAACAATATTATTACAAACAATAATACATCATAAGTTCAATTTGTTGATTCTACTGAACTTATTTGATGTAATTGCCAATATTTCAAATTAACCCGAGAATATGACAAGGTTTTTCTCAATAAGAGAACATATGTTTGATCAATACGATAGCTCAGTTGCTAAACAAATTATCTTTCTCCATCCTCGACACCCTCATTTCTCTAGGAAAAATTGTATAGTTCAAATTGGTACTTGTTTAGTCTCATCTCATATATCTTGTTATGAAACAAGTAAAGGCTATGCTTTTATTTTTATCAAACTATGCCACATAATATTGTTTGTTAAAATGAATTTGTTGATGTTTGAGGCGGTTTTAGTGTTGTACCTTTTCTTGTTCAAATTGTTTCCTATATTAAAAGTTAGCTAATTTATTTGAGGTTGCAGAGAAACAATAAATGTGAAACAATGATGCAATAATATATGTTTTCCCCTCTAATTGGGCATGTATATACTAAAACGTTCTTTTTTTGTTTTGGGATTGTTGCACTTCATCTCTTTGGATTTGGTATTTTCTCGACCAAATGAACGAACGTGAATTTTGATTGAGAAATTGTGTTATCAACTTGATTTTCATGAGAAAGTGTTATGAATTCTTCTGTTTTGTCTTGTTTAGGGAATTGTACCATTTTGAAGGCGGAAAATATTTGGTTGAGACGTTGAAAGCTTATTACATGTTAGTGTATCCAATTTCTTTGAGTGTTCAAATTGAACATTAATTTATGTTGTCATTTCACTACTTGTTTGAGTAAACAACTTATATTGTTCGATGAAGAGCGGTGTTTTAATTTGCAAAACGCAAATCGTGTTGTCATGTATTATTATTTAAAAATGTGTGTCGTTCAGAATAAACAAGTTGCATACTAAGATGCTTTGGAGCTCAACTCTTCCTACTCATTATGTTGACTTTATTTTTTTGTTCTTTCTTAACATCATTGTAGTAATTTGTAAAATATGTGCATTATATTGGTTTTAATGCAACTTAATACATTATAGTTTGTAATTGAAAATCGCTTTAGCTTAGGGGTATGTGAGAGTAAGAAGAGGATTATGATTCTTTCAGGAAAGAACTAGTTGATGAATGTTGAGACTTTGGAACAAGTGAGTACATATGAAAAATGAAATTGTGGAGGTTGAGGATGGGTCACAAGTGTTGTCTTCTCCGTCAAGACGCTTGTCTAGTTGATGGAGAGAGGTTTCCACAAGTGTCGCATTCGCCGTCAATGTGCTTGTCTTCGACGGAGAGTCACAAGCGTCACCGTGAAGGCATGTCTTCTTCTAACGATGAAGATCGTAAATAGTGTCTTCTGTTGACGATTAAGATTGTAAACGGTGGAGCAATGATGGAAAACATAATGTCGATAGGAAGACAAAGAACAAAATGAGGGATAAAAATGCATTTTTGTGTATTAGTTATCATCCCGATGTCCTATTGTGATTGATATGTAAACACATTTAATGCATTACTAACCTGAAAATGCAATATAATGCATTTTCAGGGATAAGTAATCTTGAACTCTTGACCTGTATAAACTCGAAACTTGTCAAAACATGTACTATTTGTAATGTTGGTATTAGGTAAGTGAGTTTTGTTTTTAGAAATTGTTGGGTAAGTGAAATTTGTTGGAGATTTGGGCTAAGTCTTCATTGTAACCGTTGAGCTTGTCTTGAGACAAAGTGCAATGAGTTGTTCACATGTGTGTCACTATGGTACGGGTTGCGGGAGGCAAGCCATATGATCGGCACTAAGAACAACTAGTATTATAAGGGGAGTCAAATCAAAGCAAGGTGATTCACGACAAGGTCAACTTGTGCTAGATTTTAGAAGGCCGACGTTTGGGGCTTTTTAGCCACATTTTATCGTCGCACCTTTGGTTCTTAGGCCTTATATTGGCTAAAGAATATGTGGTTAAAAATTGGGAGCAATCCAAGTTCAAATGCTTAGTGTATGTCAATGAAGCAACTAATGAGCTTCTTAAGGAGTTACACTAGCTTGAGCTAAGATGTTGAGTATTTGAGGATATTGAAGCTTACCCTAGCTATATTAAAGTGAATGAAGCTCATTGGAAGTGTTTGGACCAAGAAAAATAAGTTAGCTCTAAGCTAGCTCCGGGGAGCGGTTTTTGGCTCCCTATGTGGGCCTCGGGCTTTCTAGGGCTTCAAGGCCCATCTTCCAAGTAACTTCCAAGTAACTTCCATAACCGATTTTAACCGCTTTTAACTCCCCAAAACCGTGGCCCCTATGCCTATAAAAAGGAGAGCCATTTGCACTTGATTCTACATTCGTTTTTGCAACAATAAAGCTTTTAGTTCCATTGTATTGACATTGGATAGACCTTCTTATAAGCTTGTTTGCAAAACTCGAAAGACCAGTATAGTTCCTTTGTATTGACAAAGGATAGGCATCCATCTTAGTTTGGTTTTGTATTGACAAAACCTAGGAATACCCTTTCTACAAAGTAAGACAAGTAAGTCTCTTACTTAGTCTTTGTAACGTGTAACGTTTTATCCCACTAAGGTATTTTGATATTCCCGGTGTAGGGGAGAATACACTTAGAAGGAAAATTCATTTATGAATGACTCATTACATAATCCAAGTCAATGTTTTAACATATAACAATCGGTTTTTAAGACTTGCAATTGAACTTAATTTCTATTAGAGTTTAGTCTACTCATTTTTGGAGATTACAAACTCTTGGTTCTGTTTTGTCTACTCCTTTGTGGAGATTACAAACCCTTGTTTAATAACTTATTTCACTTCAAGATAAATTTTATTAATTTGATTGGCAATTGGAACAACCGTCTACTCACTTAAGTGAGACTACGGCCCTTTGGTCTAAAACCGGGCACCGAAAATCCAACAAAATTTTATTTAAAATTTTTGGGTATGAATTTTATTTTAAACTTTTTTTTTGGATAAATGGATATTATTTTAAAATTATAATTAATTATATATGTTAGTTGATAAAAAAAAAATAATTGCCAGTTATTTCTTGACCCTTGAAAATGCAAAATATTTGAAGACAAATGCATATAAGAAAGAAGAGAACAATTACAAGCACCTTACAACATAAGTTGTTTGCATCAAACGAGCCTATAAGATTGCATCAATGACACAAGGATGCATGTATCTCAAAAAAAGAAACATTTTTTGAACAATATTATTACAAATAATAATGCATTATAAGTTCAGTCAGTTGATTCTGCTGAACTTATTTGATGTAATTGCAAATAGTTAAAGCAATTCGAGAACTCGGCCAAATTCTTCTCAAGAGGACATATGCCTGATCAAGTCAACAACTCGGTTGCTGCAAACAATGTCGACAACGAGATACATTAAGAAGATGATGACAAGCTTGTGTTAGTTATGGCTTCATATATTATCATGGAGAACAACCAAAAGATTTTACCTGTAACCCCATTCGTTGTCGTACCATGACACGAGCTTCACAAAGTTGTCATTCAACGAGATTCCAGCTTTCGCGTCAAAAATGCTTGATCTACAATCACCTATGAAGTCTGATGAAACGACATCATCCTCAGTGTATCCAAGAAATCCCTTCATTGAACCTTCAGATTCCGCCCTGTCAAGAATCAGAAAGGAAGTTATGTAATGAAGTATGTTAGGTGGATTTGTAGAACATATGTTGGTGATCATGGAAAGAACAAGTTGGTGTATTGTACTTGATAGCGGCTTTGATTTGGTCGTAGCTAGCCGCTTTCTCCAATCTGACGGTGAGATCTACCACAGAGACGTCAACTGTGGGAACTCGGAATGCCATTCCTGTTAGTTTTCCGTTCAATGCCGGAAGAACCTTCCCTACGGCCTGAAGATGTTGAGTAGGAGTTGATATTAGTCTATTGAAGGATTATGTAAACATGTTCCCACTTCGATTGCAATTTACACATATCTAAAAGCCTAATATGTATGAGATTGGTGGTATATGTCTGTTTTGACATGAGAAATCTTCGTGTTATTTGGCCTATCAACCAAAAAGAATAATTTTGTGTGTGTGTTTTTTTTTTGTCGTATTCGAGTAATAAATTCAGATTTATTGAGAAAGATAAGTATCTTAATTCATGAACTAATAATAAGCACCTTTGCAGCTCCGGTGCTGCTAGGAATGATGTTAAATGAAGCCGCTCTTCCACCTCTCCAATCCTTCATTGATGGTCCATCAACGGTCTTTTGTGTTGCTAATTATATATTCCACGGATTTGTCGTCAACAACGATCATAAGAGAACTTGTTAATCGAAGATATAAAACAATAAAAAGAGTTTAGATCAAGCTCACCGGTCATAGAGTGGACCGTTGTCATAAGGCCCTCAACAATGCCGAATTTGTCATGAATAACCTAGAAAAAAACCCCGAGATTATACAGAGACGAATAAAACAAATATAAAAAATTTAAGGTCTTGTTTTGATGTATAATTTATTGATCGAAAACCTTGGCTAATGGAGCAAGACAATTGGTAGTGCAACTAGCATTGGAAACAATGTTAATATCAGATTTGTATTCCTTCTCGTTCACTCCCATAACGAACATTGGTGCATCCTTGCTAGGAGCAGAGATCACAACTTTCTTTGCACCTCCCTATTGTATACACATTTCAACCCACCAAATCATGTTCATAATTTTTTGATAAAAACAAACGAAAAATTGAGAAGTTGTGTTCTGTATACCTTGATGTGAGCTGCAGCTTTGTCCTTATCAGTGAAAACTCCGGTCGACTCGACAACAATGTCAGCTCCGCTTTGACCCCATGGAATCTCCTCCGGGTTCCTATTGTACAAGAGAATAACAATCAACTAATCCGGAAAATGAACGTATGAGATGTTAAGATACATTTATTTAATATCACACAAAGTTGGTATTTAGATGTGTATGTTATATGGATTATGCGAATAATTTAAGGGTGTGTTTGGTAAGAGATTAACGGGGGTATTTTAAATTATATTGAAGAGGTTATATTTTAGATGTGCTAGTCAAGAGATGAATTGTAGATGATATTATTAGAATGACCGTGTGAAAATAATCACTTATAATCTAAAAAATAACCTCTCGCACCCAAGGTTATCGGAGATTAATCTCTTATAATCTCGATCTAGATTAATCTTCTAAACTAGTATATAAGGGGGACGAGAGCTACTCTTAATACCACCAGCTTATGGGTTAGGTTTCTAGCACATGTGCAATCATATGCACACGGTATAGATTCGAGTTGTAGCTTGTGCGTACCTCATACCGAATACAGCCACGGGTTTGTCTCCAAAGAGAAGGGTCTTTTCGTCCTTCATCTTAAGATCACGGTGTTTCCACTGGCCGTGTACACTGTCATACTTGAACATGTACACCTACAAATTTGTTTGTAGTTGAGAATACAACATCCTTTCGAAGATCGATCAAACTTAAGCCCGAAAAAACGAGGCAAAAAATGAGCCACAAGTTTCAAAGCATTGATAGACTTAGTAAGAATGTGAATCTAGTAGAAAAATAAGATTTGTATAAGATTGTAAAAAATAGCAACAAAATCCTTAACCGGATTTCAATGGCTCTCTCCGTTAAATAGATATTGACGGATACATAAATAATATCTTATGCCTAACAAAAATGCCGTGATATAGATACCATATATTCGGTAGAGATGAAAGGATCATTGATGGCGACGAGCTCAATATCGTCTCTTTGCAGCGCAACTCGAGCCACCAGGCGTCCGATTCTTCCGAACCCTAATGACGGAAACATATGAGAAATTCACAACATGATGAGCACAATTGCGAGTTTTTATTACATACCATTGATCCCAATCTTCACCTTGCCTGAAAATCATCATGCAAAGGACCAAAAGATTAGGATTAGACAAATCACAAATGCTCAACAAGGGTAAATTGCATAAATTTGCTAAATATGGAAATATTTGGTAAATTAGTAGAATTAGATGACATACTCATGATTTGATTCAAAAGATAAGCTCACAGAAGTAAAGAGAGTAATTAGAACTTTAGAAGGCAATGAAGAACGTTAAGAAGAATGTAAGATGAAGGGTTCTCTATATAGTAAAATCAAATTGCTAATCAATTCTATTTTGTTAATCTTAAATTCTAGTGGTTTTGCAATATCTTCGGAAGTGTATGGGATCTATACAATCGGTATTTGTTTCATTAATGTTGTCAGATTCTCAATGCCATTTTTCCGTTTTAAAATGCTAATTCTTATTGGGTTATTTACAAGTCATGTGAAAAATACATGTTATAAGCGACAAATGTGTGTAGGGTTGTGCATCTAGTCCGAAATTTCGACGAACTTCAAACCATTACGGTCCATTTCGGCCCGAATTTAGACCGTTCGGACCGGATTTCATTCACGAGGACTCATGAGTTAATTCGTGCAGTATGAGCCCGAAAGTAAGCTAGTCTGAATTTAGTTAGTGAACAATGTAGGATTTCGGAATGGACATTTTTTAAAAATATATTTACGATTCAACCCAGTTCACCGGTTTTTACAGTCCTAGATCGGATTGTACCTAGAATTGACCCAACAAGAAAAAGAATCCTGGACCGGACCGTAAAAAACCGGTTGATCCGGTTCTAAAATGCACATCTCTGACGGATTAGATTTTTGATTCGGATATTTGAAATTTCTCACTTCTATATCTAGCTTTAAAAATGTTATTCTTGTCGGATGTGTTGTCTATCCAGTTGCGATACATCCAGATCAATAAAATACATTTGGTATGATATGAATGGACGATTATGATCCGAATATTTTACAAATTTCAATCCATATCTGATACAGAAAAGTACCTCGAATTGGATCCAAAACAGTAATTTACTTATCATTTTCATTTTTTTTCCAATCGGCTCATTCGAATACTTACGTTGCTGACCGGGTTATATCCAATAACCCAAAAATACCCGGAATCGGATTAGAAATGCTATTCATATCGTATATGGCTTAAAAGATGAATCATGACCTTATAATTATGATATTCTATTCCATGGCAATGGTGTTCTGCAACAGGAGCCATTTGTGTCTGAAACTAACTTGTGATGTGTACATAAACAGCATTTCAACTAATCAAGCAAATCAACTTCAACAAAACCCACAACATACTCAAAATCCTGAAAAGGAAAAAATAAACATAATTGCTCAAACATCTTCAATCATGCTTGATAATCATCCATGGCTGCTCTAGGGACAAGCTTTTCAATGATGGCTTTCAGAGCAGGGGCGCTTGCAACACATTTCTGATCAGCAAAGCAAGATCTACCTTCCTCGGCGGCTTTGCAAAGCCGTGGATCCAAAGGCACCTTACCAAGAAACGGAACTTCCATTTCCCGGCACATCTTGGCAGCCCCGCCTCCACTACTATCAAACACTTCAGTACTGGCTACGAGGCCGAGGAGCTCAGGGGCCTTTTCTTGAATGAGCTTGAGGGCCCAACCTGATACGTCTTCGTATTGACCGGTTTCAGTTGGCTTCAGGAACTTGAAGTCAGGTAGCGGTTGACACAAGCCGCTCATGTTCTCGACCACACCAAGAACTTTAATTCCGACTTTCTTGCAGAAGTTTACTTCTTTCCTTACATCAATCATGGATACCTGTTGATGAGGTAGATGGCAAAACATAGTCATGAATATTTGTCTTCACAAACAAAACTCCACAAAAATGACACTTAATTTAACCTGTCTTTTACAAAACCACCTTATTTTTTAAACCTACAACTACCTGTTTGACCATTTTACGAATTCGTTTTTGCAAAAGTAAGGACATAGGATATTTCATACTTTCAGAAACATTTATGTGAAGTCAAATGCAAGCAAGCATGGTCTTGAACAAATAGCAAAGTTGGATAAAGGGTAATTAACACCATTTTTAGTTAAAAATTCAGGCTGTGTAATATAACCTTTCAAAAACAGCAGTTTTTAGATGAATTTCTCATGTCTCCTATATTGTCTATTTCACTCAATAACATCAGCTTTCTCGCGACAGTCTAATAGCTGTACCTGTTGCGGCGTGGTGACAATAATTGCACCATCTATGCCAGTTGCCTGGAGGAACTGTACTATGGAGATGTGTTCGTCTGAGGTCCCGGGAGGAGCATCAACCACTAGGTAATCAAGTTCTCCCCAATAGACATCCTTGATGAATTGCTTGATAATCGCATTCTTGCGTGGACCTCGCCAAATGATGGCCTCGTCTGGGTCAGGAAGCATGAAGCCAATTGACATAACACCAAGGTTGGAATTAGAATCAACATAGACAGGATCCCAGCCAAGGTTGCTTTTGTGAACGTCTTGGCCTTCAAGGCCGAGCATCTTGGGGACACTTGGACCACATATATCGATGTCAAGCAGGCCCACCTGGTAATCCATGTCTGCCAGTGCAAATGACAGTTGAGCCGAGAATGTGCTCTTGCCAACACCACCTTTCCCTGACAAGACTAGTATCTTATGCTTCACGGTTTCCATGCGCTCTGCTATGGCCACCAAATCTGCAAAAGGAAGAAACCGGAGTTACATTCAGTGTTCCAAAATACATGCAATGGATACGGGATGGAGAGACATCGTTCAGTGTCTAGAAGAGATCTAGACGGACAAAACACTTCTTTCTTATTTTTTCTTCTATTTAATCCCTAGGTTTTGTACACATTTCATATAATGCAAATAATCATTCAATTTCATAGTCTTCAACATCTTTTAAGTACCGAAAAAGTCATGCAATTGAAATAAACATCATTGTCTTTGAGTTTTAACATAGCACAACTCAAACTTACAAACACATAAAACGTTCAAAACAATGAAACACGAAAAAGGTAGATCATTAACAACTAACACGACATGATCATCATATAATCTACTCTCTCATCTCTTCATTTTCATAGTCTTTAACTTCGATGTCCTTGTCCGACTCAAATTCAAACTCTTTATCGGCATCTTTTTCTTCCTCCGTGCCATCGGATACAAAATCATCCTCATTGAACACTCTCACTTCCTCTACATGTCGACCACTCCTTGCTTTCTTCATTCTTTTCACTTCACCCTTCAAAAGAGGCTCAAGTTTATATTGGGATGAAGGTTGGTAACCCGGACCAAATTGTCCAACCGCCTCAACAAATTTTCTAAATGCATCATTATCCACCGCATTAAAAGGAATGCCGGTTTCATACACCCACCTAGCCATGTATTGACTCACGTGAAGATTTCGTTCTTTGTTGAGAGCATCATTGATACTTTGTTGTCTTTTTCCTTTGCTCTCATTCAAAGAAATGTCATCAGGATTGATTTTTGAAACATATTTATCCATCGGTCCAAGAGAACGAGATGAATTTTTGGAACATCCATCATCATCATCATCATCTTCTTTGTCTATCACATGAACTTCTCTTCTAATGTTTGCACCGCGTTGTTTCGCCACTAACTTCTTTTTCGCTTCTTGAATTGCATCTTTGCATTTTTTCTTGTCTTCATCCGAAGACTTCGTACAAGATGCAATATTGCCCCTAATGCCGGCAACGTGTTGCTTGATTCGGCTAACACCTCCACTAAATTCTTTCTCACATTTCAAACATTTCCATCTTTCTTGATTTGTTGCACTAGTGAGTATTGCGTAATCCCATCCAATATCACCACTATTTCGCTTCAATTTCGGAGCGCCACGCATAGACTCGAAATTAGACGCAATGGGTGTTGGGGTTGATTGAGACATGAATGATGAATCTAGATAATCAACAGCCACCTCAAAACATTATGATTATAAATTATCACAAGTTAACGAACAAGGCACCATCTACATCATCACTATTATCATTTCATCAAATGAGTCAATGTAATCTACTAATCTCAAATTTGAACAACATGCAAATTCACAATGTGAAATTAAAATCTACAGAAACTGAGTGCAGAAAAACTGAAGTATATCAGCAAATTGGGGCTGCAGAACATACAAACTTAACTTTGAGTGCAAAAACTGAGAAGCAAATAAGTAACATTGGAACATCTCATAAAAATTCGAAATTCCAGTGCAGAAAGCCAGGAACAATGTGAAGCATAAAAACAAAAGGAAATTGGGTGCAAAAACGACACTCAACACATTCATTCAACAGAACCGAATAGGTGAGCAAGTAACTGAAGTCAGGTTTGGTTTACCGAAACGAACCGAGTATTTTAAGTCCAGAATGAACCTAAAACAGACAATTTAGTTTCGGTATTAGGTCTGCATTTTTTAAAATTTAGGTTTCGGTTTAAAATCGCAAAATCGACGGTTAAACCGAAAAAACCAAATTATTATTATTAAAAGACAAAGGTCGGTTCATATAATCATATTAACAATTATTTTTTAGGTACAAAACCTAAACTGAAACCGTCCCTAATATGTTCGATTTTAGGTTCTAATATTTCATATTTTCAGTTTTAGGTCCAAACCGAAACCGAACCTACTTCTATTGGTTCGGCTTTCGGTCCAAGGTTTTGGTAAAATCGGTTTTAGGTTCGCTTCGCTTTATTGAGGTTTTGTTTGGTTTTCGACCTATCCTCACCCCTAGAAGAGAGCTGCAAAACCGAGTTGCAGAAGACAATCAACAGAGAGAAATATCGAAATTGAGAATCAAGAGAGAGTAGGGGAGGAACAAATCCGGGACAGCTGATGGCCCGTCCACCGTCCAAACGCCATCTAGACGGCCTTGGACTGCGGATTTTAGAACATTGGTTACATTTGATGGAACGATGCAGACAAGCAATGAAGGCAGTGCATAAAAGTTATAAAACAGGGAACTTTGCACTCAAAGCGTCGTTTCATGGACAATCGCAAGTTTCTCTAGTTTCTCATTGCATAATTTAAATGAGCTATGTGACTTACCTTGTTTAAGAGATTATGATAGCAAATACTAGTAACAAAATCTATTTATGATCCTTTGGGTTTCTGTAATCTACCTATAATTTGTTCTTGAAACATATAATATACACCTTAGCTTAAGATTGTTTATTGAATGTTGATTGATTGCAATATTGCTACAATTGAAACGCAATCGAGAATGTCCAGGCTCAAGAGGGTACTTTTCCTGGATATATGATGCACCATTTTCGAGCAAACACCTTTCATAGGAAATTCACTCCACTTTTAGCAGAAACATTATCTGCTCAACTAGACTATAAGGTACACCAAGCAATCAATCTTCCCATCAGCAACAAGAACTACACAGGCTAAAACAAGAATTATACAGCTAAAACCTTTAATAGAAACCCTAAATTAACACTGCAATATAAGGTGCACAAAGCAATCAATCTTCCAAAGTTATCAATCTTCCCATTAGCAACGAGAACTAGACAGCTAACCCTAGAAAGCAAAATTCAAAAGAGCCCTAAACTAACACTTGTAAATGTGAACCATTAATTAGTACCAGACAAAACATCATAATAGAGCTTTTTCATACACAAACATATTGTAGAGGTTCATGATTTCAGTTTCAGCTTTCCTGCACTTTCTAACAACACTATTCATACAATCCAAATCTTCTGTCCCTGATGCTGTCTCTCATGCTGTCCCTTGAATTCTTATTCGTCCACGTGGACGAATAAGAATTCAGGGACAGCATGAGAGACATGATCTGGGACAGAAGATTTGGATTGCAAGCATTGACACGATCAAACTCGGTTACCAAATTACCTATATTTAAACGAAATTTAAATTGTGTTCATACTTTGCTTGAGACATACCCGAGTAGCTCGTTTTATATAACATCCCTACCCAGAACTTTACTCGGAATCAAAAACTAATATCTAGTGTGATGCATCGTAATTATGAAACCCTAGACCATAAGTATCCATGGCCGACCAGTTATAGCAAAAACACGAGAAAACATCACTTTGAAAGCAGAAATAAACAACTCGAAAGGGAAAGAGAAAGTTACCAGGATCAGGGCCCTTAGGGGCAGTGGCACAAATTTGTTGATTAGGGCAACCATCGCAAGAATCAGCCTTCCCTGCCGATTCGGATTGAGGACCAGGGCAATCTGCGAATAAGAAAGCCCTCAAATCACCAAGCTAACGAAAACAAAAAAAGACGAATCATGGTGCAAAGTAAGAAAACTGCTCAGCTGAAGAAATTGGTTGAGACTACGAATTTCAGCAACTCTATGAAATTCAGAAGTCGAAGAAAAAGAGGGGGTGGAATTACGTTCGTTGGCGTTTGAAGGTATTTCACCAGAGCTACCGTTCTCCATAGCTGGCTGAGAAGACGAAGAACCGACGGAAACTAGACGCTGCAGCCAACCTCAAACACTTCTGGTTGGACTTGTAAACACTAAACACATGACACGACGTCGTTTAGAGAGGCGGCCAAATTTTAAGGCTACTTCTGAAAATGGAAGGCCACCAAAGCGAAACTTCTTATATGCGAATTTATTGTCAAGCAAATATCTAAAAGTGGTGAATATGAATATCAAATTAGGTATATTAGTCAAAGAAGTAAGAATAATATTTTGTTATTTGGCATTTAAAATGTCGAAAATGTAATTAAAAAAAGGAAAAATAACCCAAAATAATACCAACTATCAACATTGAACCGAAAATAATACGAACTTTGAAAATTACTAGGAGCGATACAAACTATCAATGTATTTACCAATACTAATACGCCATACTTTTCCGGCAAAAACTCTAGCTCCGGCGATGACGTGGCAGTCGGAATGTTACATGTCATCAAATAAATGGATTAAATGTGTGAGGTGGATTTTATTTTTCAAAAAATTAATTTAATAATATTAAAAATATTAAAAAATAAAAAATTTAATAATTTTAAAATTTTAAATAATATTTTTTGTAAAAACATTTGTACAAATTTTTTTAAAAAAATATTTTTTTTAAAAAAGTTTGAAATTTTTTTAAATAGATTTGTAATAAAATGTAATAATATTTATTTTTCCAAAAAAATATAAAATATAATATTTTTTTAATTAAATTTTTTTTCGGATTTTTGTATAAAATGAAAATTTTAATCCTAAAAAAATAATTTGTAAAAAATATATTCGAATTTTTTTTTAACCTAATTCCTAAAGTTTTTTTTCCGAAATTTTTTGTAAAATTATTTTTTTTTCTAAAAAAAATATTCAAATTTTTTTTCGGATTTTTTAAAAAGTTTTTTACAAAAAATTATTATTTAAAATTTTAAAATGTTCAAACGTTTTTAAAAATTTTTTTCTACAAAAAAATATTTTTTAAAAAAAATTTGTACAAATGTTTTAAAAAAAATATTATTTAAAAATTTAAAATTATTAATTTTTTATTTTTAAATATTATTAAATTATTTTTTTGAAAAATAAAATCCACATCACACATTTAATCCATTTATTTGATGACATGTAACATTCCGGCTGCCACGTCATCGCCGGAGTTAGAGTTTTTGCCGGAAAAGTATGGCGTATTAGTATTGGTAAATACATTGATAGTTTGTATATCTCCTAGTAATATTCAAAGTTCGTATTATTTTCGGTTCAATGTTGATAGTTGGTATTATTTTGGGTTATTTTTCCTTAAAAAAAATATATAAACTATTCATTTTAAATAAAAGATAATACAAACTTATAAATCATCACAAATAATACACGAGAAAAATCATCTAAACTTTATATACAAAGAAAAAATAATATAAATTATTATTATTTATTTAATAAACCGAATTTCTGGGTAAATTCACAAAAATACTATGCATCTTTGAAATTCAAAATGAAACCCCGTTTTAAATTCACACAAAATATCATCAAATTTACGTATATAGCACGCCCCATATCATAATTTAAATTTTATTTTTAATTTAACTTTATAGAAAATCACTTTTAACTTTTTGATATTATACTATTCGTTATTTGTAAAATATCGTCAAATTTTGTTTAATTCATTCAAGTGATACGAGAAAGAGGAGTTCATTATTGGTTGGTTTAGTTTATTAGGGTAAAATTTTAATTTTATACTATGAAAATTAAAAAAAATTTGTAAAAATTGTGTAACTAAACTTCGATTGTAAGAAATATTGATGGTAAATTTTAATTTTTATTTTGATGGAAAAATTTAATTTTTATTCTTCATTTTTTTCGTCCCTTTCTTCTACAATTTTTTTTTATTCATTTACCAAATCCTCATTTAACTTATTTTCATCTACATCTACGTAATCGTACATTACTAAACAGAGTCGTCGTAAAATATCATCAAATTTTGTTGAACTCATTCTAAATGGATATAAAAAGATCCATAAATTGATAATATTTAACTAGTTTATATGAATGCTAGAAAAGGGTGGATAATGTCACGTGATGAATAATGTCATAATTTCAAAGGTTGGACATAGCAAACATGTTTGTTTTTGTTTTTCGCTTCATATCTTTAGTAGCATATAATACCAACAGAAAATCAAAATCTAACCTTACACCTCCACCATATCCTCTTATCGTCCTACTAGTTCACAACTGATGGATGCATATGTTTCATCATTCAGACATTAATGTAAAATTTGAGCAGTATCCTAACAGCTTTGGTATAGCAAAGTAACAGAAATCTTCCTTCGTTAACAAGCACTCCTTCTGTGTGTTCTTATAGATAAACACGAGGTGGTCCGATTTGAAGATCCGTCTAAGTTGATTATCACATCTTCAGCCATTTTGGTTTTACAGCTTTCTTCTCTACTGGCTTTCGTTCTTGAACGGATGGAGGAGCCGGATCGGTAGCTGTAGGTTCTTGTGCAGGATTTTTGGACTCTACTGCTTCAGGGATAATATCTAGACCTTTTAGTGACATAATTTCATCTCCAAGAAAAGAACCTGAATGACCTTCATCATCTGTAGAACACATAAATGACATAAGGGTATGCTTGGGTACATAACACATGCTTTAGAAAGCAAGTTTTACTGGTCTACTACATTTTTTGTAGTTTTTGTGTGTGAGGACACTTATAAAGTATGTAGTATGCACAAATATCAATTGTAATATTCCTACTACATTTTACTCCAATACACTATAGTTTAATTTAAAACACAACACTACATAATTGCTGTAATCCAAACACACCCTAATTTGCCACTTCATACATTAGGAATCTTTAGATGTCATGCATTATGAAAACAATTTATTGTATTGGGTTTTAAAATGTAGTATTTATTCCAAGAGAAAAAAATATTTTCACTAATACATTATATAAGAGGTCATCCAAACGACACGTTTCTGCTAAAATAATGGTATTGTGCACCAAACAAGGGCTAAGCCTTTGCATGTTCCTTTCAGAACAGTGACAACGAGGAAGAATGATCTCAGGATATGATTTACCATTGTGGGTGGTGTCTTTATCAGTTCTGCATTTAGGTGAAAGCAGGAACATAAAGACATCTCAATTTTATGACACAAACCACATTTTTCACATACCTTTAGGCACATCGTAAGAAAAGTAAACAACTGCACCAGGAACAAAGCCAGCAGAAAAAAAATCTTGGGTCATGTCTTTGATTTGCTTCTTTGGAGGAGTAGTGTCTGAAACAGCAGATAGAGCTAAATGACAAACCAGAATGTTCGACCAAATGAAGACAGAATAACAAAGGAAAGTGAACTATCTTACACAAATAAAATGGTATTTCAGGACAGGCAATCACTTTCTTCACAAGATCAACTAGGCTTTGAAGGGTCTCAGATGGATGAAATGTTGCCTCAAAAGTGTGATTATCAGGAAATCTCACCCTGATGACAGCCTGCAGGCAAGCAAGAAACACACAATATTGATGAAAGAATGCAGGTAGTCCAGAAACAGAAACAAGATATTCATTCCCTTCGATCCTCAAAAATGTTCCAACTTTACCTTTGTATACCTAGACCGTCGAGCAGCCACTTCAGCCTCTCTAAGCTTGCGTGTCTTTAAGTGCTTATCTAATTAAGAAAACCGTGTAATTAGATAAACCAGATAACTCTATACTTGCAATATTTTATGAAGTATGATTATCGAGATGGTGCCAGAATTGGAAGTGCTAGGCCCCACTACCTAGAAGGCAGTGATAAATTGTATAAAGGGTAACATAAGCAGGGAATGATTCTAGAAAATGATCAAAGCTATCTACAAGCAGCACGAATATCAAGTCTTAGCTTCCAATGCACATAGTACAGATGTAAACACTATACAACAAACAACTTGAAAGAAAATAGCATATCTAGATGATGAATATATTCCCACACTGTCCCATTCCAAACAAATGACAGTATGTGCATAAAGTATAACAGCAACAACATGTAGGCAAATGCGTTTTTCATCGGCTTACCTTCCTTTTTAGTTGCCAATAAACGATAATAATCCTCTGGTGTGAACTCATAGATACCATCAGGCTCCTCTGAAACAAAAGAGATAGGTAAATGAAGAATTTGCATTAGTCAGTACATCTGTACAAAAATTTTACAATTTCAATTACAAATGCCTTCTTATTAAACTAACAAATCAAGCTTCGAGTAATGTAGAAGGAATTTACTCTTACCAGTAGCTTCTACTTCAGTTGTAGATTGAGAAGTTACTAATGTCTCGAAAACACGGATTTCTCGTCCATATTTTTCTTTAGCAGCTACAAGCTTGGCCTACAAGCATCATAAAAACATTGCTAATTACTAATAATCTATGAATGTTGCATTTTCGTATAGAATTTATAGTTTTCTATTTATTCCTCTTGTTTTCAGCAAATGAAATCAAATACTTTGCCAACGGCATACCTAAAATCGAATCAATTATATAGAAACCATAGAAATCTTAGAGCAACACTAAACTCGTAAATAAATTCAACGATGAACTAAATTTAGAGAGATTCAAGCAGATGGACTGATTTATGAACAGGATCAAATAGAGTAAAAGAGTCAACAAAGAGATAATGAATCACCTTGGTTGAATCGGCTTCCATGGGATCAGAACTAAAGAATCTCCTTCGCTTAAAAGTCAGTGGAGAACTGAAGCTCATCAGAATAACAAAATCCACATAAGCCCTAGATAGATCAAATCGTTCCTCTTTTGCTCATCTCAGTAAATTGAACTTCATCTGTGCATCCAGAAATATGTTTTAATCCTCTCTACAACTATTCTGGGTTGAGCTTCTAGTCGATTTTGCTAATGGGCCATTCTAATGGGCCGAATTAATACCACTGATCCGAATTAATACCAATGGGCCGATTTAATGGGCCTTCAACCACATCACCACTCCACTCCATTGTGAAACATGGATTCAATTTTGCTCACCCAAAATTAATGGGTGATACAACCACCAATTAAAATCAAATATTAATTTTTTAACCATATATATTAGTTTCTCGATCTATAACAAAATGTATTACAATTTTCTTTAATTTAAATTGTTTGGTTTTGATTGGTGGGTGATATCACCCATCAATTTTGGGTGAGCAAAATTGGATCCTTAGATTTTTTTCCCTAAACATATAAATAGCCCAAACCTTAAACCTAAACCGTTGGTTTTATCATATATTTGTGTTATAAATGATTATATGTAAATATATTATAATTTTGACATTTGAAAAATGAAGTTATAAATCTAGATAATATAAACAAGGTATACAAATAGGTAGTGTAATTAAAATATAAATGCAGAAACCCTTAAATCTACGTGTCATTCATTTATACATCGAATGACACGTGTCATTTTCTCAATTTATCTTTTACTATTTATTACTTGTTTATTTAATTATATCTTTCATTAACTAATTACTTTTTTATATCATATAAATCAGGATGAAATATAATATTGCTAACCTAAAAAGTAATATTGACCTAATTAATACTTTTTCCTTCTAAATCCATTTCAATTTTGATAAACAAATTATTTTTTATCTATTCATTTTTTAATATACTCGATTGGATAAAAATGTTTTTCAATCTTATTTTTTAAATTATTAAAAAAATGATATAATATATTATTATAAATCAAAAAAATAAACCTTCAATTATAGTTATTAGGTAATGTAGTTATAAAATTTTATAGAAACAATTTGGTTTACTAGGCTTTTTCTAGTTTTGTGTTTAGTAAAGAGTAAACTTCATTAAACCACCCTTTATTAAGTCTCCTTTACATTAAACCACCCTTTATATATATTTTTGCAAATAACCACCCAATATCTAATCTTATTAGCAACACACCACCCATCTACTTTTTTCATCCCAACTATATACAAATAAAAAAAAAAACATACCATTTTTGTTCTTGAATTTTAGCTTCCAAGTTCCACCTTCTCATTAATATAAGCAGAATAAATTGAATTTTTTTTTATCCCATTACCATCATTATAAAAATAAAAAAAACTATCAATTTTATTTTTGGTATCCTTCACCTTCCAATTAATAAAATTAACTTAATAAATTTGACAATTTAAATAATCAAATAGACAAATTCGACGTGTAGATACATAAATTAATAATTATATGAAATGCAACAATTAAAATCACATGTAAATCATAAATACATAAATGTATATAAATCTTGATTCTCAACCTATAAATACACCCGATATAAAATTAAAATCCCTTAATCTATTTATACTAAACCAAATTTATTATAAGAATGAGATGATACATTGTAACTTTTTATCTCTTAATTAAAATTTAAAGTCTTAATTTATATACAAAAACTATTTATGCTCACATGACAAAATACTAAAGTATATATGAAAAAAAATTTGATATAAAAATAACAGTTTCAATCTCATACAAAAACTGTATTTGAGAATGAAAATTTTGATTTAGCTTGAGAGATAGTCTGTGATGAAAATATATATTTACAGACTTTATATCATTTTCTAGTATGATTTGATGAAAATTAATAAAAGGGTGGTTTTTTGTTAATGGATATTATTAACGGGTGATTTTTTGCAACAAAAATTATAAAGGGTGGTTTAATGTAAAAACTACAAGATAAAGGGTGGTTCAATGCATTTTACTCTTTAATAAATGTACCAAATGAGAGAAGAGTGTATAGAGTTTAAAAATAAATACAAAAGTTTATGATATATTTACTTAATTGAAACATTAAAAAGTCTAGTTATTACTCAAATTTTTCAAAAAGACATAGTTACCAAAATTTTAAAAAAAACGTACTACAACTAAAGTTGTTTTAGAAAAGATCCGTGCTTTGAAAATGATACTAGTATAAACATAAAAATCAAAGTCAGAATTTATAGAAAAAATGAGACGGTTTTTTAAATCTAGATAATAGAAAACTAAAGAAAAGTACAGAGAGGCTTTCCGATTTCTAATTTTCAATCTTACGGTCGTCGGGCTTCTCTCCGGCGCCGGCGTTCACACTGTAAGCAGCTGGTGAACAAAAATCCATGTGTACCACTGCCCGTTTGACCTCCCAACCATCGCCGGCCCCTGCCGTTAGCGTCAACAACCGCCCACCCACACCTTCCAACGCTAATCTCCGGCAACCGGAGCATCTATCTTCACTCATCGATAACTGCAGATCAGTATCTCACCTCCTCCAAATCCATGCCGCAATTCTCCGCCATGGCCACGAGACCCACACCAATCTCAACTTCAAGCTCCAGAAATCATACTCTTCGCTGGGCTGCCTCGACTATTCTTCCGTCCTATTTGACCGGACATCTAATCCTAATGTCTTCTTCTACACCTCAATCATACATGGTCATGTAGTTCGTGGATTCCATGACAGAGCATTGGGTTTCTATGTTCAGATGTTGGTCGATGGCGTTGAGCCCAATCAATTTACTTTCTCCTCCATTTTGAAGGGTTGCCCTGTTAAGCACGGAAGAGTGATCCATTCGCAGGCTGTCAAATATGGTCTCGATGGCGACATGTTTGTTCGAACGGGGCTTTTGGATGTTTATGCGAGATGTGGTGATGTAGTGTCTGCCAAGAAGCTGTTCGACACAATGCCTGAACGAAGCATAGTGTCTCTTACAGCAATGTTGGCTTGCTATGCTAAGCATGGGTATCTAGAGCCAGCACGGGAACTGTTCGACGAAATGCCTGAAAGAGATGTGGTATGTTGGAATGTGATGATTGATGGATATTCTCAGCACGGTGATCCCAATCAAACCTTGTTGCTTTTCAGAAGAATGCTGAAGACTAAATTGACACCAAATGATGTTACCCTCCTTCCTGTTCTATCTGCTTCTGCCCAACTTGGCGCCCTTGAATTGGGCAGATGGGTTCACTCATACCTTGTGAACAATCAAATACCAATAAATGTCCAGTTGGGTACTGCCCTTATTGACATGTACAGTAAATGTGGCAGCTTAGAGGATGCTAAGCTAGTCTTTGATGGTATCACTAACAAGGATGTCATTGCTTGGAATTCCATGATCGTTGGATACGCAATGCACGGATTCAGCCAAGAAGCTTTCGGTTTGTTTGACAAGATGTCCGAAATGGGATTCCACCCCACTGATATTACCTTCATCGGGTTATTAAACGCTTGTGCTCATTCCGGTTTAGTAGCAGAAGGAAAGAGCTTCTTCAATTCAATGCAAAACATCTATGGTCTAAAGCCTAAGATCGAGCATTACGGATGCATGGTGAATCTCCTTGCACGCGCTGGACATGTGGAAGAAGCATATGATCTCGTGAAGAACATGAACATCAATCCGGACCCTGTTCTATGGGGGACCTTGCTCGGTGCCTGCAAGATTCATGGTAATCTCTCATTAGGTGAGGAGATTGGCGAGTTTCTTGTTAATAATAATCTTGCAAACTCGGGAACTTACATACTTCTTTCGAACATATATGCATCTACCGGCAATTGGGATGGTGTGGCCAAAGTTAGGGCTATGATGAAAGCCAGTGGGATAGACAAGGAACCGGGTTGTAGCTCCATTGAGGTTAGGAGCATGGTTCACGAGTTTCTAGCCGGGGACATTAGGCACCCGAAGAGTAAAGAGATCTATACAATGCTTGAGGAGATTAATGAATGGTTGAAGGCTCATGGGTATAGTCCACAAACTAATGTTGTATTGCAGGATCTTGAGGAAACCGAGAAAGAGCGGTCCCTTGGAGTTCATAGCGAGAAGCTTGCTATTGCATTCGGGTTGATTAGTACTGAACCAGGGACTACAATCAAGATTGTGAAGAATCTAAGAGTGTGTTCTGACTGTCATGAAGTGAGCAAGCTGATCTCGAAGATTACTGGTCGGAAAATCGTTGTTAGGGATCGGAATCGGTTTCATCACTTTGTGGATGGGTCTTGTTCATGTGGAGATTACTGGTGAATGTGTAAGAAAGTCATGTACGATTAGATCTTTTAATTGTTATGAGTTAGGCAATAGATCAAAAGTTGGGATGTCATTTTGTTATTCAAATTTGTCCCGAAAATGTGAAATTGGAAAATATATGTCAAAGCCTTTTGGCATTCTTTACTAATGCATAGTTGAAGTCTTTTTAGTTAAATAAAAGCTGGGAAGTCATTTTGTTATACAAATAAACCATAAGTTCAGAATTCTCTTATTCTAAGATCGGATCGGTTCAAATGTGGTCACGGGTGCATTCCGGAAGCACAACTTGAGTGCGTCCCGGAAACTCTTGAACCCCTCAAATGTGAGGCTATGTTCGGATTGTCGCAAAAGCTCATCCAAATTCACAACAAGGAGAAAACGGATTATGAGGCACATGCAGACTGCGCAAGACTCTAATTCAACGTTCCTCTCCACCATTTAGAATTATGATTGTTGCTTGAACGTGGCGAAAAACGGGATTATGAGGCACATCCGTGATGTGTGTGGGGATGCATGCGCAGTACGCGAGAGACTCACAACGTGCTTGCATGGAGTGACGTTGTTTGGGTAAATAATGATCCCGATTTTTTTACATTCCGTTAATGTACATTGCACTCTCTAGGGAAGGTCTAGGGCGAGTCAAGTTGTCCGATTAGTTTAGAGTTTCGATCCGGTTCGAGTTTTGAACGAACCTACATCTATTTTAAAAAATTGTCGATTCTTGCATTTTTCTGCAATTATCCGAAATAGCATTCCCTCTTTATAAAAAACTACAAAGTTCAAAAAACAAACTATGAGTCTATGAGATTGAAAGGGAGAAGAACACACAGTAACGGCACTTCTCAGTGAAGGCTGATGAAAAATGGACAGGGAGAAGGAGAGAGAGGTAGAGTTAGAGAGTGCAATGTACACTAACTGCTTGCTTATAGGGCTTGATCCCTACATAATCGGCCTCGGATCCGGCAACACTACTCCTCGGGTCGGTTTTTTCCGGCATTCCAACCCTAGATTAGGCGAGCAGCTTCTCTATTTTATCTTGTCTTCGCTACGTGGTCCAGTTCAATCCGCTAAGGATTTCGACAAAGTTTGGCCGATTTTTGATTCAGCGCAGTCTCGTGATTTTCGTAAGGTGATTTTGCGTTATTGTGGATTGTTTTTTCTGGTTTGAATTGTGGAAGAATTTCATAGTCTTTTTTTAGTTTTTTTTGGTGAGCTTTATGTGCTTTTTCTTCACTCTGTGTAGGTAGTACAAGGGATAATTAGTGAGCTTGAATCGCAAGGGGCGCTGCCGAGAAGCAATTCAAGGGTTTCATCCCTGGCGACGTGTTGTGGACCGAGGTTGGTGGGTTGTTCTCATATAGACTGATTGTGCTTAATGGTTTAACGAGCAAAAAGAATAGACGACTAGTTGAGTAGTGAACAAAGGTTGATATTAGAGTTCTGGTTTGTGGGACTTACTGTGATGTAACAGCAAGGGGGAATGGCCTTGAGTTGTTGTATGGATTAGATCTTCATGCTACAGACGAGGGTATTATTATTTTTCATATGGAATTGGAGGTGAAGGAAAGTGATCTATGCTCATTTTCTACTTGCAATAATCTATTCTCATTTGACCATAAATTTGATTTTTTTATTTTGTGGAATCCATGAAGAACACGGGATCTTAGAATTGCATGTTTCCCTGCTTCCTATGTTTACCTTGCCCTTGTAAAGGAAAAGATTGTGGAAGATTGGAAGCTACTTTGTCGAAGCTTCTTTCTAACAAGTATTTAAGCAAGACTGGCTGACCTTGTGTATTAACCTTGCGCATTAACAAGCATGAAGCAAGACTCGCTAACCTTGTGTATTAACTTCCTCCTGTTTAGCTGGTTAAGATATGTAAATATTTCCAAAGCTTTTGTCATGAACTGTTTTTGGTCAATCTAATCAATTGGCACAGTTGAAATGGGCATCGGGAATTCAAGACCTCTTTTTATAATAGGATATGTATATATTCCCCTTCATGGGGTGGGGTATCCTTCTTTGATCGGTATCGTTTGAAATCCATTTGAAAATCAAGACCTTGTTTTTATGACAGGATATGTAAATTTCCTTACATAGGGAATGAGGTATCCTTTTTACCAGACTCGTGTAAAATGTGACTTTGGCTCACGTTGCATCTGCAAACTACAAGATCCCCTAGTTTTGCAACTTCAAGCTTATAGAGTGCCAAAAACATATTCTAAAATCCTTTTTAAAAGTAAACATGCTTTCTTCTATTCTCCATTTGTTCTACCCAGCTAAATTGTCAATTGGAGAAATATTTATATATTTTGGTCCAACATTCTCTTTGGACATTATATTTTAAGACGAAATATCATTTTGTCTTCACTCCAGTTGGATGATCTCCTATTGATTGTATGATCCAATTGCACATTTTGATTTATGCATTTGCATTGCATTCTTGTCATTATTGTTTGCTAGCAGATCATTGATCTGAACCGTTCTCTGCAGATTTGTTGAACTTTTGTGGCAACTTTCTTTGCATGCTTTGGGTGAGGTTCATCGGCGAACATTTCCGGAAGATGTTTCTTCCAACCCTCTACCTGCTTCCTTAACAGATGTAGCAGTTTCCCATGCTGCAGCTTTACTTCCAGTAACAAAGGTAGCTCAGCAACTACTTGTTAGTTCAAATGCATTTCCTCTATATACATATTTGTTCGATTATTTTCAAGTACAATATTTAAATACAGTCATTTCTTGCGTTTAACTGTACCCATCTCTTATTTCTGATTCGATAAACTGGTAGAACTGCCACTTACCTTATGTTGAATAGGCTAGGATAGCTCTTGAGCGGAGGAAGTTCCTGAAAAATGCAGAAATGACTGTTCAGAGACAAGTCATGTGGTCAAGCTTGGCTCATGAAATGACAGCAGAGTTTCGTGGTCTTTGTGCTGAGGAGGTATCAGCTGATTTAAATAATCTGTTTACTTCAAATGTGGTGCCACACTGCCACTTCACAGTAACTTACAGTGTTATTACTGCCTCTGTTTTGAACTTTTTGCAGGCTTATTTACAGCAAGAGCTGGAAAAGCTTCAAGACTTCAGAAATAACGCAACGTCGGAAGCAGAAATGTGGGATGATGATGCTGCAGGTTCAAGTCAGAGTTCTCATTCGGTCTCAAAAGCTACTCATTTGTGGGATTCCTTATTATCTTGTAAAAGTAAGTGGAAGCATCTTTTAACTAAACATTGTCATTAATTCATGAACATCGTACATATAGATTTATTCTGTGACTAGTGGAATTCCTTATTATCTCGTAAAAGTGGAACCGCTATGCTTGTGATTTGCATGTATTACATTAGGAATGAATCATAATTAATCTTAATGTTTCTGTACATCAGGAATCATTAGGAATTAATTAGAAGTAGGACGATATTTTTTTGGCACGACTTTCATGAGGATTATAAACATTGCGGACTTTGTGTAATCCTGTTTCCTTGGTCAATGCCTTATAAACTCTCATTTCATGGTCTATCAATAATGAATAAAATTTAGCTTGGTTATGATGCAAGTTGCTTTAAAAGTGGATTAGTTAATTATCTTCTTGCTGTGATCGATTTGAACAGGTCAGCATGAAATTCTTGCTTCAGGACCCATTGAGGACTTGATAGCCCATCGGGAACATAGGTAGAGCTTCCTACCTATTTCAGACTGTCCTAGATTTTTTGTCAAGACTAAACTTACTATTTCCTTGCAGGTATCGGATATCTGGTACAGCTTTGATTGCAGCCATGGATCAGAGCACTCAGACTTTGTCCGGCCAACTTGGAAATAAAGATTCCTCAGACAATGAACAAGTTAAAGTTTCATCCGAAAAATTGAACAAGGAGAAACAGACCAGTTTAGAATCTTCACATGTACAGAACAATCCTGGATCAATTAGTCAAGTTGATGAAAAAAGTGGAAGAACCCATCCCACTGTTGATGTTGCTGAAATTCTTAGGCGTTGGACGCACGCTCTACAACGAATTCACAAGCAGTCACTGCAGATGGTATGTCTCTTATTCATGTTGATGGTCATTGCTCTGTTGTTTTCAATATGAGATAGTGTTAGTTGAAGGATATAAATTCACGTCAAAATTAATAATGGAATGGATACATAATAGGCCAGGACAAATAAAGGAGAAGGTCCAGAGCTTCTACGAACTGCACAAGATGGTGTTCCAAGGGGTCATTCAGAATCTCTAGCTGCAACCCTTTCTGAACATCACCAACATCTTGCTAGTATTCAGGTAGGAAGTAGTTGTAAGTTGAGTATTGTTTGTACATGAGGTGTTCCTTTTTCTGCAGTATAACATCCAGTAGTTTTGACATATACATTAATGGAGCCACGGGCTGCCAGTTGATGTGTCTTCTTGATGAACATTGATTATGAGAAGGGAAATTGTGTGTATGTTTCTAGAGTGGTCTGATTTGCTTCTGCGTAGGGAGTTCAATTCATATTTGTTTTCATATCAGCCATATATTCTCTTAAATTTTGCTCGAGCAAATTTGTCAAACTATGTAATGCTGACTGTGATTCTGTTGGGTGTTTTGGATGAAAATCATATGTATTGCACGTCAACTACAAGCATAAATCATCTTTCACATACACTGAGTTTTTTTTTTGGATTTTAGGATTGGATATTTGCCAGGAGTATAAATTAGAAAACTAAATGTAGAGAGATGCTGCTGGTGCACTGTCTTGGTTGATTTGACAAGGCATAAATTTTCTTCTTATAATTTATGTTTAAGAGGCTCAGTTAACCTTGATTAGAGTTTTTTCCACGAGCTCTGCTTGAAGTTTGTCTCGAGACTTAAACTGTAATGGAATGGTGTTTGTTTATGTCTTTTTCTTCTTCTAGGATTGCTTTATCTACTTGTATGTGTGTTTTGGTGTGAATTTACTCTGAAGTCTGACCCTTCCCTGTCTGTATTCACTACATGAATCTGGTATATATTCAATTTGATTTTCTAGTGATTACTCTTTCAAAAAATGCATATCATTCTTAATTGGGTTAGCTCTAGATTTTTTTAACGGGTTTGCTCTAGTAATGTTGTTTTACCAAGTAAAAATGCATATCATTCTTTATTAGTGCATGATTGTGTTGATGTTACACTTTGTTCACTGGCACCACATGGTTTCAGCAGAAACATGCTTGTTAATTTGTCGCGGTTGTATAATGTCTTGCAGGTTCTTATTAACCAGTTGAAGGAAGTTGCTCCTTCTATTCAAGATTCAGTAACAATGCTTACTGAAGAAGTAAGCAGCTTCTCTTCCAGGCTTCCTAATATGAACAAATCTTCTGGTTGGTCCACCTTGCCAATGCATGCTCAAAATAGAGGAAGAACAATGGTAAAGTTTCACCACATCAGATTCTGTTATGTTCCTCATTTGCTTGGATTTATACAAATACGAATGATCTCATGGACATCATAGATGTATCTGAGCTTGTGTTTTCTTGCATGTTCGTTCTTCTTATCAAGGATGGTGGAGTTGATGATGTTGCTGAAGTGACTTCAAATATGTCTAAAGTTCAGCTTGAGAAAGTCGGAGCCAGTCCTACTCTAAAGCTGCCTTCATTGTTTAGTCTGACACCAAATTCCTCTGGTAAAGGAGGATATATGCAAAAGAAAAACCCTTCTTCCTCTCAAACTAACCATACAGAAAGCCTATCAGATCAGAAGTCTTTAGAGGATCAATCTTCAAGTAATACAACTGATGATTTATCACAAGGTTTGTCATGAATATAGAACATTTTTTTGGTTTATATTTATAATGCTCTATAAGGAATTTCTTAGGCTTAACAAAAGTGTTGTGAATTTCAGAAAAGAATATCACATCTATCCTTGATATAAAACGATCTGTCAGAGAAGCAGTATTATCAGTACCTTCCTGCATTTTTGAAACACCAAGAGATGATCACTCAGAAGATGGATCCGAGCATTTCTTTGTACCAGTTTCATCTGCTGGGACCTCTCATCCTGTCCTAGAAAAGAAACAAACTTTATTGAGGAATACAAGGTTGTTTAGTGAAGGAGATGCATCTTTCTTCTCAAACTACTCTCATGAAAAGCATGGTTTGAACAAGTTCGATGTACCCGGAGATGTTTTGCACGAACTTGATTCTGCAAGTGAATACGGAAGTGTGAATGGCTTTCACTCGACTACTGGTTCAAATTATGCAGCTTCTGAGTCACATACATCTTTATATGATCTGGAAGAAACTCATGATCAGGTGTTTTCACCTCCTTTGCTGATGGAGACATCACTGTTGGCTGACTGTTATGAAGATCTGTTAGGTAATTGGTCTTTTATGATTCAATTAGTTGAGGCTTAAGATTAATGCTCCACTTCTTTTCCATTTTTTCTTCATGGTGATCTATTGCCATCTTTATCTTTGATTGTAGAAAATAAACAGGCTCTGAATATAGCTCATTTAACGTGACTTGAAGACACGCTCATTACATTGATGATATCTACACTTTTAGGCCTGAATTCACAATTTACCTGTATCCAAATACCCATGAACAGTTCAAGAAGAGCGTTATATAGAATATATGGATTTTGATGAGTTATGTTATAAATAATAAGAGTCTTGTTGCCTTTGAAGATGTGGAATGTTAAATACATCAGAAGATATCCCACTGGGTAATTCTTTTAGATTGATATTCTTACTGTCACCAATTTTTGAGCTCAAATGTACCTTGTGCATTTCTTGTCATTTTCCACATTTCCATTTGTTTCCAAAAAACTAGATGATTTAATGTCCCTTGGGAATGACAATAACGAGGGCTTCTGTTTTCTATTGCAAGTTTGCTATGCCAATATTTTAAGTAAAATGATGTGAACAATTTGTGGTCCTGTTTTCACATTGCAAATTTGCTATGACAATATTTTATGTAAAATGACGTGAATAGCTCATACTATGTGTTTCTTTTTCAATTGCAGCCCCACTTTCAGAATTAGATTCCGCGTTAATGGATCACTGAAAGCAGATTTCGCACGTCTAGTGTTTCCACTCCTCGTTCGCCTACCTTTCTCATCTGTGTGCGAAGGTGTAAATGGTATTGTACAGAAAACAACATAATCACGAGAGAAGACCCATCAACAGTATGTCCCAGGATGGCAACAGGTTATGTCGTAAATATGGTTTTGGATACCACAGACGAAAATTCCTTTACCTTAGGTATAAGTCTTATTCTGTTAACCTTGTTTTTCAAGAATCAAAAAACCGGTTAATGATCAGCTAATTTGGTTGTGACAAAGTCCAATGTACTGTGTTTATTCAGATAAACCGGAAGACAACGAGAACAGCTGATGACATTGGAATTGTTTCAACAGCCTTCTCTTGCGGTTACCTGATGCCGGGTTTTATTTATCATCTTGTCCATTGTATTATCCGCGGCTCTCCAGGATCTTCTCTCTGTAAGTTCATATTCATTGTAACAGTTCATCCTAGGAATGTTTCTGAGCTCGATTAATATTATTTGCATTCATTCATACAATCATACGTGACAAAATCAACTTTGGAATGTGTCTTTGATGCTTTCCCTTGGTTGCCTGCATTAGCTATTGCAAGTGTTAGGCGCGTTGTAAGCTGTTGCTTTGTGGGATTGTTGAATATTTTCAAAATTGAGAATATAATATTTTCATTATATGAATATAATCGTTGTCTTTATAAAAAAAATAATATTTGAAGTCAAATCAAATTGTTATTTTGAGACGTTATGGACTACTGACTACCTGGAGGGCTCTCTTTATGCAAGAATATTCCTAAATGTGGGGCACTTGGCTCTCTGGTTTATTGATGCCAACCTGGATTTCGAGGACTTTCCTCCAATCCAATAGTTTATATTGATATTCCTTTCAAAACAAAAAATTATTGATGTTATTTCATTTTTAGATTATTTTAATGGATTTGTCTATTTATTGTGTTTAGTGTGTTAAAACAGTTTTTTTTTGTGGGTCACTTTATAAAATTTAAGGTAATTTCGGATGGTGTCCAATATTTTAGACTTTTTTAGATTATGTCCAATGACTTTTCAGTTTTAGGATACTTCACCATGAGCTTTATAATTCTTTGAAATATATATTTTTTCATAACACTAATGAAGATGCTCTTATGAGTTATGAATAAAAGAAGGGTATATTATGAAAAATTATTAAGTTTGGGTCGATTCACCTAAAATTGAAAATTTGAAAACTTTTTGGACATAATCCAATTTTTTTAAAATACTGGAATATCAATATCTCTAAAATTTGTATATAATTTTTACGAGAAAATCTCATATTTTTATTTTTACCATGTTCCGAAGTACAAATGACATACCATTCAACCTAATAAGATATGTTTCTAAAAGAAAATGTGGGTAAAACTGGATACGGGTCCGAAACCTAAAGCTAAACCGGCCACAACCTAAACTGGCGGTTTAGGCTAACCTAACTGACGGTTTGGTAGGCGGTTTATATAAAAAAATTAACCTAAACCAACGGTTTGGTAGGCGGTTTATATATATATAAAAAAAAAGGGAAATTGGGCTAAACCGACAGTTTGAAGACCAAACCGTCGTCCATTTTAAAAAATAAACCGGTTTAGAGTATTCGGCCAAACCTAAACCTAAATCGGTAACCACGGTTTGGTCAAACCGATAAATCTAAACCGCTGATTTGGACCGGTTCGACGATTTAGTCCAAACCGAACCATGTCTAGGTAAAACTAACTCCCAATCCTTAGAGAGCCAAATAACCCAAAGTAAGATTTTTAAAGTACAGGCCGTACAGCTGTCCGCACCTGATCATTCCGCGCTCATTTCATTTTTTCGTAGGCAATTAGAAAATAAAATATAATGTATGGGCATCACGCCATCAAATCATCAATTTCTCTATTTTTATATGACAGTTAATGTGAATTGGACCGCCATTGTTGGTGATTGGAGCTCTTAAATTCAATTCAACGGAGAATATAGGAGGAAGGAGACAAGAGAATGCCTAGTGTGACTGTTAAGCTTTACAGCGTGTTCTTCAAATTGCAAGCGAAGCATCGGCTTCACAATCGGATTCAAAGCTTGACGGATGAGATCAGCTCCAACTGCAAAACCGACTCCTTCGGCATCTCAACTCGACCGGAGGAAACCATCGCTGCCGCTAATCCCGTGTTCACCGACGGAGTCGCAACCAAAGATATTCACATCGACGTATCCACATCTCTCACCGTTCGAATCTTCTTGCCTGATTCCGCTCTTTCATCTGGTAAACCTAATTTGAGTCTCAATTCGAATGATTATGAGTCAGATTCCGGTGTTTATAGAGGTTACGTACCGTCGATTGAGAAGAATAGGAGGAAAAATCGATTTCGGAGACTGCCGGTGATTGTGCAGTTCCATGGAGGAGGATTTGTGAGCGGGAGCAACGATTCGGTGGCGAATGATTTGTTTTGCAGGAGGATTGCGAAATTGTGTGATGCGATTGTGGTGGCGGTGGGATATAGGCTTGCGCCTGAGAGTAGGTATCCGGCGGCGTTTGAGGATGGTTGGAAGGTGTTGAATTGGCTTGCTAAGCAGGCGAATCTGGCTGAATGTAGCAAGTCGTTGGTTGTCAATGCGAGGGGTGCTGGTGGCCGGGAGGTGAAGAAGGCGGATGCTCACAGGCAGATTGTGAAGGATACTTTTGGGGCATCAATGGTGGAACCTTGGTTAGCTGCCCATGCTGACCCTTCCAGGTTAGTTCCTCTATTAACTTGAAGATGATTTTTAAAGTTTTATGGATGAAATTATAAGGAATTTCACTTTGCATACAACTCCTAAACCCATAGATTACCGAAATAATGGGGAAATTATGAATTTTTATAATGTTCAAGTGGTAGCACCGAACAAACCCATATATGACTATATTATCAATCCATAGAATAAAGCTAAACCTTGTCATCTACAATAGCTTTCCTTGAATCATAGAATACGAGTAGTTTATCGACTTTATATACGCGAGTGGGATGCCATCCTTATTCATGAAATTGTTTCATCATTGAACAGATGTGTACTTCTTGGAGTAAGCTGTGGATCAAACATTGCAGACTACATAACTCGAAAATCCCTCGAAACCGAAAGGCTCTTAGATCCCATAAAAATAGTTGCACAAGTGTTAATGTATCCTTTCTTCCTAGGCACCATTCCAACTCAATCCGAAATCAAGTTAGCAAACTCATATTTTTACGACAAATCCATATGCTTACTCGCTTGGAGCCTCTTCTTACCCAAAGACGAGTTTAGCCTTGACCATCCCGCGGCTAACCCTCTCCTTCCCGGAAAAGGGCCGGAGTTGAAGCTCATGCCACCTACATTAACCGTGGTAGCAGAACATGATTGGATGAGAGACCGCGCCATTGCTTACTCGGAAGCATTGAGGAGAGCAAACGTTGATGCTCCCGTTCTTGAGTACAAAGACGCGGTCCATGAATTCGCTACCCTTGATATTTTACTAAAGACTCCTCAAGCACAAGCTTGTGCCGAAGATATTGCCATTTGGACTAAAAAATACATCTCGCTAAGAGGTCATGAGTTCTCTTATTAACCTTTCGAGTAAGGTCAATTACTTTATTCATTGTAACATTCTTTTGTAAGATAGAGCTTGTTTTGTAAGTAAAATTTGTTCCGGTAACCTTCGTGTTTGGATTACGTTGTTATTAATCGAGTAATATGTTATACTCGTAAAAAAAATCACCACTTCGTTCATGTGTACTAGAATTTGTACATCTCCATGAATGAAATCGAATAAAAAGTTCAACTCATTATTATTGATGCTTCTATTTTGCATTTGTTATTTTATAATTTACTTAGATATTATCGTAGACACCTCAAAAGGTCAACAACTATTCGATTACTTAATCCTTTGTGTAATATTTTTTTACCTTTTTTCATATTTAATATGAGTATTTTTTTTATAAAAAAATTCAAGGTTGGTCCGTCTGGTGTGAAGTCCGACTCGGATGAGTATAGTAAGACCTTACGCCTAAATTCCGGACTTGTTTGAAACCATATCCCACATCTTCTTCGTTGATGATTGCCTGTTATTTGCTAAAGCGAACCTCTAGGAGTGCTCGATCTATTATAACTAATCTGAATAAAAAGTTAACTATACAAAATCGGAGGTGTCATTTAGTAAGAATATGACGGAGATAAACGGTACCCGCCTTGATGGTATGTTGGTTATTCGAAGAGTTAAAATACATTCCAAGTACCTTGGCCTTCCCATGGTGATTGGACAATCGAAGAAGAGAACCTTTGAGGCTATAAAAGAAAGGATCACCAAGAAGCTCATGGGGTGAAAAGAGAGATCCTTGTCGCAGGATCGTTATCACATGCTCTCATCCTGTTTAGTAAAGGAAGACAAGTTTGGCAGAATTCTAAACCGCTGGCTCATGCTCAATGTTTCACCCCATGCAGTCCTGTGACCCGGTTTTGGATTGCATGGACACGCAGGAATTGTTCGTTGAAGAAGCCCCTTGTGACCCGGTTTTGTGATCCGGTTTACTTAAAAAAGAAGAAGATACTTTCGATTATAAACTTGAAGGAAAAAATATATATTTTAGCAAAATAATTGCGTATTAACAACAAAAGGACCAAAACGACACGAGAAGTATACCAAATTATGGAGGTTGCTGACGTGGATTTCTTTGGTTGTTCTATAGTATTTTGGGAATCCGTTGTAGTTCGAGAGATTTTTTTTTTCGAGAAGTTGTAGTTCGAGACTGATTTGGTCAAACCTTACCTTTTCGTATTTTGCACTTTGTTAGGTTTAACAGCTAGTTGTAAACACCTATATTGACATGAGTCCGGTTTGGACTAAATCGTCGACCCGACAGTTCTAAAACCGGACCAAATCGGTGGTTTAATTTTGCCGATTTGGTCAAACCGTGGGTTACCGGTTTAGGTTTAGGTTTAGGTATAAACCGCCGGTTTGGGTAATTTTTATTTTTTTAAAATGGACCAAACCGGCGTTTCTGTTTTATATATATATATATATATATATATATATATATATATATAAACTGCCTACCAAACCGGGGGTTTAGGTTTAGATTTGGCTAAAACCGTAAATTTGAAACCTACCCATGTCTACACCTATAGGCTATAACCCTTTATTAGGTAATTTTTATCACGATAATTAGAAATAACACACTAGAATAATAAATTGGGATAAATAGACTGTTTTTTAGGATTTTGTAGACCCCATCTAATTTTACCCTATATAAAATTGAGTTAAATATGGGTGTATTTACTATATGAGTTTATGTTATGAAAACTCTTAATAGAGGTAAAAAAAAAAAAAAAAAAAAAACTAGTTAGCCATTTTACCCCTAATTGTTTATATTTAGGGGTCAGGAAAAAAAACATACATATTAAATATAAGCTCATATAACTCAACGTAAAAAGTGAAGGTTATATTTTGAAATTTATAAGCTAAAGTTAATCATCCAATTTATTTTTACAATGTATAACTAAACATCTACAAATTATAGGTGCGTTCGATGAGGCTTTTATATGAGGTTATTGGAGGTATTATTATGTCCAGATTATTTTTTGGGATTATTTTGGCCCCAAAAAAGTACCTTCATACACATAGATTATCAAGATTATTGGGAGATTATTGAAAATAATAATCTCCCAAAATAATCTATCATGCATACCAAACGGTCCCTATAACCTTTTAAAATTTAAAATAACTTAACCTCTAAAAAGCTACAACTAAGAGCATGTGCAATAGATACCCCATTTTAGAGAATGTTGTGCTTTTGGGGAATTTTAGGCTTCTTTTGCATCCAACAAATTCCCTATCTTAAACTCTAAAATGGGGGCTTGTGAAAAATAAGCCTTTCTTTCCCTATATTTGCAGCAAAGGGAAGGTTCTCCAAATACATTCTATCTACAAAATTTGACAGGTTTTATCATTGGTTTTTAAAATAAAAAATTACATAGGTACATGACTCCCTATTATGGAGAAGCTATTGGATTTTAGACAAAAATAATTTAGAGAAAATGAAAATTATTTCTCCATTTTAGAGATTTTTTAAGAATCTGTTGCACATGCCCTAAATACCCGACTAACCGAAGTTTCTATACTTCCATAAGTAGTCGGTAGACATAGACCAATAAACGATGTGGGAGGGAAATAGTGGATTTGATTATAAAACCTTTGAAATTGCATACATTTGTAGTGGAAGCCCTTTATTCAAAATAATTATTTTGATTGTTGCTAAGCCCATTAAAAATAATAATTTATATACTTGATTACCAAATCAGATTAACTTGATGTGTGGTGATCAAATCAACTTGATGAATAATAAAGAAAATCATTTTTACCCTAATGATAATTTCTTTCAAACATGTAGAAGTTTGCTTTGAATTTTATGCATGTCATTTTCTCACTTTATTTCATTACAATTAGTGCACGTAGGGGTGGGATCCTGAGGGCTTCGGATAGCCGCCGGGTTATGTTATAAAAAAAACGGTTAATTTATATCTGATTCGAGTTTATTTGTTATTCAGAAAATTTTAGCAGATATGATTGGATATTCGAACTTCTATATTTTTCTTTAAAAATAGGTTATTTAATCAAGCAGTTGGGCGTATATGATCCAACGGATACATATAGTCGGATTTTTAGTTTGATTATTATAGAAAATCTCGAAATGATTCGGTAATATGAAAAATAAAAAAATAGAGCGGATATAAATCGTCATTTAATAGGTCAATCAATATCGATAATCGAAACAAATCATTGGATTATTAGTTCAAATCACCCAATACAAATACTTTCCTCACTATTAATTATAGATTTTCTAGAATTCTTGCAGGATTTACTCCTCGAGTTCCACCAAACGAGAACTTATCTTAAACATCCGGAATATAAAAAAATTATACCGATAAATTTATACATGTGATGAATTAGAACTTTTTAAAATTGTACTTTACCGGGTGAGTTTGGTAACTAGGCTCTTTTTACTTAGAGTATCATCAAATAAGTCATTTTGTTTTAAAGGAAACAATGTAGGTCTCTTGAATTTATTTTTTTTAAAATTAATTTGCTAATTTCAATTTACACCGCTCAAACTCAAGCGATTTACACAAGTCCAAGTCCAAACAATTTACACAAAATACAAAGTTGGTATTCGAAGGTTTCGAACCCTAGCTTAGAGGCCAACCATCTAAATGATTTTTTTTAAGTTATACTTAATTTCTAATTATCCGAACTAATGTTACCCAGACGTAATACTCAAGTTCGATTTACACAATTTACCTAAATTTGAGTTACCCAATTTTAATATACCAAAATTGTAATTTACACAAATTTTGAAAATACCTAAGCCCTTTTTCGATTCACACAGGCTCTTTCGATTTACACAAGCACTCTCGATTTACACAAACTCTCCCGATTTACACAAATCTTCTCTCAATTTACACAAATCTCATAAAGTCAGGGTGATATTTTACAGTTAAAACTCTGGGTTAGATTCAATAATTAATCAAATAGTGGATAAAATATATATTTAGCTAAAAATATTCTTAAATCTAATTTGTAGAACTACGTCAACTTCCTTCTTCGTTGTATGTTTGTGTAGAGAAACGTCGGAACCAAATCTTCAACCAACAAACCCAGACGCCAACAACTGGTGGAGGAGGACGACGGCCATATCTAGTCGGAATTGGAGGATTTGGGACTTATCACGCCGATGTGCAATGGTAAAAACTAAGGTGGTTTAACATGAGAATGACAACTCAACTTACCTTACCTTATTTTATTTATTTTTTGATAGAGAGAGAGGGGTTGACTACCATGTAATCAACTCTTACCGTATACAATGAGAATAATTTGTATTCGTTAGATCGTTAAATAGACGGCTGATATTAGGCGATATTAAAGGAGGAAAATCGTGTGATTAATGGAAGAAATATTCGGCGGACCTGATTCATATATTCGACGATATAATCACATATATTCGGTGTTTACACGTTCACATGATAAGAGTTGTTTACATATGAGTCGGTATATATATATATATATATATATATATATATATAGAGAGAGAGAGAGAGTATAGATCCTATAAGAACACCTCCTAACGTGAGAACAGATTCGTAATTATTATTAGTTTTGTTACGAAGGTGCCATATCGTTTAATGTATTATTCGTAGTTATTGTTGGTTGAGTGGATTATTCGTAGTTATTGTTGGATTCCTAATTATTATTATTCGTAGTTATTATTATTTTTGATATCTACTCTAAATCTCAACCCTTAATACTCACATCCAACAGTGTACGATTGTTCTCATGTTCTCACGTTAGGGGTGTTCTCATACACCCCCTCTCTCTCTATATATATATTACTTTTTTTAAATACCAGAATCTTCCAGCAAAGCATATGTATACCAAAAACTAGATGAAAATGACAAATTTTTATATAGACCAAATCATATGTGAAAGACAATCATAGTTGAGTTAAAACTAGTCTAGTTGAGCCTTCCCAAATAATGTCAAACAACCATAATGGACTTATTAGATAATACCATTATTAGTCTTATATTCTTTAGGCAATTCTCAACTAATTATTTTATTATTAGAAAATATTTCAGTTGAGATATCATAATATGAGATTTTATCTTATTTATTTTGGGTTTATTAGAGGTAGTGAGGTAATGAAAAGTATCCATTTATGGAGAGTTTAAACTAGAGAGGGTTTGGTTAGTTCATAATTTCATATACATATCCAAAAATAATATGATAATTGCATGTATACTTGGTATTTTCTTGTTTAGAGGTGAATATCCCTTCCTTGCTTCACGTTTTGGCTATAAGATGCACACATGATGCTTACTTATGAGGTATCAACGACTCTTTCGATGCATACGTGTGTGTATAAAATTGTACATACGGCATTAGGGATGATAATGAGTATGCTTCCATCATCCATCCCGGTGGATCAGACGGAACTATATATGACTACAATCGCTTATTATTGTAAGTTTATAATGTATTTTTTTAGTATTTTCACAAGTAGCACAAAATTCATATTTTCAAACACACATTAATTTATTATATATATATATATATATATATATATATATATATATATATATATATATATATATATATATATATATATATATAGTGTGTGTTATTACGACATACACGATATTAATTTTTTTGGAACTTTGTAATTTTAGAGAAAACATGTAAAAACTTTAAGAGTAAATTACACAAAACCACCTCTTATTGTTCCATTTTTCACTTAACCACCTCTTATAAAAAAAATTTCAATTAACCACCTACTATTATAATTATGTTAACATTAAGCCACCACATTGATTTTCTGTCAATAAATCTGTTAGTGGGCCCTACAATAAATAATTTATTCTATTTTTTACTGAAATATATAAATTTACTAATTTACGAACCTCTGTTTACATTTGCTTGGTGGTATTAAAAATTAGAAGAAAAAAAACTTTAACTAAATGAGATTGGAAGAACAGTAGATGGAGAATCAGTAACACAATCTGATTCAAAACGATGATAACTTTTCGGGTCACTCCATGCCATCTGAAAACGCTCCACCACCACTCGACCTTGCCGATTTCTTTTCAAACAAGCATCAATGTGTAACTTGTATCCACTGAAACGCCCGTCACTAATCCTAACTTCTCGATTCCTCCCCTTACCTTATCCCTAGCCGATTCGTCGATCGAAACGACCCCGAAATCGGTCCGATATTTGGACGTTGGATCATCGTTATTGATCAATTCCAACCAACTATCCCGAAAACGGCTCTAATTTTTCGATTGTTTGGAGTTGCTTATGGTTAGGGTTTGTGAAAATAAGGAAGGGGATAGAGAGAAATTTGATTAGAAGGAAGAACATGGGAGAAAGAAAGAGTGGAGGTTTGGGTTATTAATCATGGCAAAATCATAGGGAAGGGGATGAATGAGTTACTGGTGGACTGGAAGAAGATTAAGAGAACGACTGAAGGGAAGAAGGGGCAAGGGTTAGGGTTCTCTCATTTCCTTCATAAAATAGATAAACTAATTTAAATATTTCTCTATTTCACATTTTTACTTATTAAAATAGAGTATATAATTTTTGTAGGACTCACTAACGGATTTATTGACAGAAAATTGATGTGGTGGCTAAATGTTAACTGAACTATAATATGTGGTGGTTAATTGAAATTTATTTTATAAGAGGTGGTTAAGTGAAAAAAGGAACAAATAAGATGTGGTTTTGTGTAATTTACTCAAACTTTAAATATTTTCAAACACACGTTATTTTTAGGTCAAGTGATTCGGTTACTTATTTGATACAAGTGAAATTGTCGTCCCTATGGACAACTATTTTCTTACAAGTGTACACAAATTTCGTTTATATTTTACAACATAACGGCTTGTGATCTTGTTATTGTGTTTTGTGGATACAATTTGGATAAGTTTTAATAAGCTTAAATCTTAAAAGTAATATATTCATATTTGAATGTTATTTTGTAATTGAATCTAGAAAAGTATTTATAAAATACTTTTTATTACATAAATTCTAAAGAAAATAGTCGTATTATATCATTGTCTATTTACAAGAAAAATCAAACTTGCCGTACTTTTCAGCACACTTCTATTGAGTTTCTATACAACATCTTTCAATTCATCAATTATCACAAAAGTCGAAAAGAAAAGCACTTAATCAATACAACTTTTCTTCCTCTAATAAAAAAAAGGAAAAAAAATGATAAAAGTGGTAAATAATCTCTTTAATTATTGTATGTCTTCACCTACGAATCACTTGGCTCACTTGTCTCCCAAGGCAGCATCCCAGTTTCTCCATCAGCAAAAATCTTCAAAACCCGAATCCTTAATCGGGTATCCGTCACCTCACAAAACCGGTTTGACCAATCCGAAGGCTCGATGAGCTGGGTCCCAAGCCCCGGGGCCCGGTCCTTCGATCCTTTGTTTTGGTCATCTTGCCAATCCGCAACGTATGTAGCCACTCTCCTATAGAACTTCTCCTTGAACACATTCCAAACTTGATACTTGTAATGGTTAATTACCATTATGGGCCTATCTTGTGTCACATATTTGTACTCGTTTTTAAGGCTAAAGTGATGCACGACGTTCATTAGCGTCGGGCTTAAGGCTTCGGGTCTTATAATACTCTTGTGACGCTCGTGAGTCTTTACACGACATGTGTAACCAACCGTTACTCCATTTGTTGGAGCTTGTTTTCGGCCTGATGGTCCGAAGTTGTAGCACATTGTCCGAATCTCGCCTACGTTACTACGATTAGTGTAATTTCGTAAAACGTCGGGAAGTGAAGTTGTGACGTTTGATGGAAAGTGTAAGAACTCGTCCACGTCTAGGAATCCGACCCATTTGCATCGGCCTCTTGCTCTAAGAGCACATTGTGCAAAACCCGATTCTTGTGACTTGATCCAAGGCCAAATGTGTCGACTAACGTTGTAATCACGAGAATTCAACCAATCGACTACGTCTTCAATGTTGTCGTCGCTGTTGTTGTCGTATAAAAACCAACGGTCAACTCCGACGTGAGAATGATACATGATCCATTCCTTTAGGGACTTAGCTTGGTTGCGTAACATGGTACACATACACATTTCATGTACTGTGCAATTCGAGTTCTCTGCTGGCGGGTTGAGATCGGGTCGGGTCATGGGTCGGGCGACAGAAGGTAAAGTGGCCCGCCCGTTCATCCTGACGGAAACATTGAACTCTTCAGGGCCGTTTAATACGGCTAACGGCGTTTCACAACGGACGATTTCTTGGCCGATTGAAATAACCTCTGTTCGGATAAACTTGTTGGTGGGGCCGGGGAGATCAGAGCCGTACACGCAGCTGAATCTGGTAGGGTCAGAAAGCCGATCTGACCGTCGATTAAAACCTTTGATGAAGACGATTGTGGTGTTGTCGTCGTCGATCATAGCCTCGTAAGCGAGCCAATCCCAACGGTAGAGGGGCCCAGGGTGAAGGAAGTGGGGACCATCATCAGAACCGCTTTTTAATCCGAGGGTTATGATAGAACCACGTGGCTGAATCGGACACCGTACGATCTGATTCTCAGGACTGTCGCCGTCGATGAAGAGAGGAGGGAGGATTAGCGGTTGCGCTGTTGAGCTGTTGGTGTAGACGCAATCGAGGTCTTCCTTTGAAAATAGTTGAACCGACGGAGGATATTTTAGGAAAACTGAAATTTGATCGGGAAAGTATACCGTTTGTTGAATCGTGACCGTCGATCTCAAGGCGGTTGTAGATTGTTCTTCGCCTGTGAGTAATTTCATCGCCGGATTCCGCCATATCGCCACCAGTTCCTGGTGTCGAACACCGTCGGCTATAAAAACAAAATTAAAAAAAAAACACATCATAAACTTCGCTGTATAACATATATCAGAAACCGAACACCATGAACATGAAACCGAAACTTGAACAACGAAATTCAAAATTTGAAGTACCTTGATCGGCACGAGACGATGACGAGGAGAGGAGTTGGATAGAGAGGAAGAACAGGAAGATCATAAGCAACAACAATTTACTCCATGAAAACGCAAGCGCGATAGCTTCTCTTCTTCTACTTTTCTCTTTCAAAGCCATGGCTTCCAACTATATTACTTCCAAATTAAACACTTTATAATCAGAGGAAGGAAGTTCAAAAGGCTGGATCTCCCTTCATCTGGACTCTTCGCCTTTATCTACTTTAGGTTCGTGTTTACTTGATTGATTCTCCTTCTCTGCTTTAATGGAGGTTTGGCGTTCAGCAGAGGAAAAGTGAAACTGCTCTTGTGCTGAACCCGAAGTAAACAGAGGGATTTCTCATTTTTGGGAGGGGTAAAACTGTAAAAGACATAAATTGTATATTTATAATATTCCTTTTCTTTGGCTTATATTGTACGCTTTTTCTTTTAATATTTTTTCCATCTAAATTTTTTTTTTTTGTGCAAGAAATTGGATATCATGAGCTATTTTCAGATATATAATAAAATTATGTTATATTTGATACTATTTTAGATTTTCTTGTAATAATCGATTACTAAATAAACTTAAATAAGGTAATGCATGCTTTGTTGATTTACTTCCAAAAATTATTTGCTTAAACATATAGTTGAAATGTAACAGAATCGGTTTACAAAATTGAATAATTTACTTTTTCAATTTTTTTAGAAAATATTTGCTTAAACAATGCCTCATCTTCTAGGCTGATTAAACTTTAGTACTTCCTCGTTTAAGCTATCAGAATGGTACCTCACCTATTGAGTCCGACCAAAGATTAGCATCTGTATCACTGTTGACACGTTAAGGTAGCATATTGGTATTACTGCAGATTTTCAACACCGATCTGTTAACTTAACGTGTGAACAGTAATCTAATTATTAATCTTAGATCGGACTTAATATGTGAGGTATCGTTCTGATAGTTTAAACGAAGGTGTACTAAAGTTTAGTCAGCTAAAATATGGGGTATTGTTTTATGTAATTTTCTCTTTTTTTTTAATTAAAACGGTGTACTTTTTAGTCCAAATTTTTGGTAATATATATTTAAGTTTTCTGTTGTATTAGTGTAAATTTATTTATATAATTGATTCAAAATTGGTATATTATCGATCTATATGAAATAATTGAATAAATTTTTTAAAAAATGAATATAATAATAAAAATGTATTAATAAAATTTGCTTATAATAAAAAATTTTAAGTCACCAAATTTTATTTAATCAATAATAAAAAAAACATACTAAGATGTTCTTTACTTTTTCATCACAAATTAGTTTTTATTTTTTTGAAAAACTAATTATTATATTTAACTTATGAATTACAATGAACTTGCTATAATTTTCAACCCAAGATAAATAATAAGCATGCGAGCATTAATGGAAATAAATCAATTGTCAAAAAAAAAAAGTAACTAAAAAACTCTTAATACTAAGAATTTAATGTTATAAGAAGAAAATAAATTTGTGGAAAATTTCAATGTTTGGCATGCGAAACGAGCAATTATCATAAATGCTATTTAATTGGGAAATGCAACTTTGAATCAAACGAGAGATAAATTTGATAAATTTGTGTAAATTATTTTTAATCCGATGGACTTGGTTAATATTTATATTAAGGGTCTATTTAAAATTATAAAAAATTATTTCTAAAAAAAATATTATCGAGTCTATTAAAAATTATATTTATATTAAAAACTAAAATGAAATACTAGAAATTTTAACAAAGTAAAGTAACGTAATCATTTATGTTTCATTTCGTTATTTTTAAATGTTTTGATTCTGTTTTTATTTGACTATTCGAACATTTAGTATGAATATGATATATAAGAACAATTATATCTATTTTTGTTTTATGTTGATACGAGTATAATAATATTTCTGGGTCGATATTTTTCGTAATATTAAATTTATCATAAAAAATTTTGGGCAATTTTGATAACTAGACCTTTTTGAAAAACTATAATAGTTACTAGGCTTTTTAATATTTTAATTAAGTAAATATATCCCAACCTTTTATATTTATTTTCAAACTGTACACACTCTTTTCTCAAGGGTTATATTTTATAAACACAAGACTAGAAAAAGCCTACTAAACCAAATTGTTTCAAAAAATAAGAGTATTATTTTAACACGGTCCATAAACTAGTATTTTATTCTATTGAAAAAATTGTTAATGATTTTCACAGTTTTAAATGGTGTTTATTCCAGAAAAAAAAAAAATTCATTTGAGCGCCGGCTGATGACGCCGGCTCCCAGATAAAAAAAATTTATTCGGAAACTGACTTTGTACTTCAAGGGTTCCAAAAAAACAAAATTTTTGGCGCCGGCGCCCAATGTTATAAAAAAAAAGGCGCTAGCGCCATTCACCGGCGCCCAAGATGAGCGCCGGCGCCTTGCGATTGATTTTTGCCCTTGTGAATTTAAGTTCCGTGTATATAACACGCCCCATTGATACCAATATTAGACATATTTTGATAATTTTATATTGACGTAAAGAATTAAATTGGACATAACACACTGGAATTCTAAAATTATATTTTCATAATTTATTAAATAAATATACTGGCCACTTTATTTTCTTTTTTTGGAATAATATAAGATATTGACTTGTTCAATTTTTGTAATGATAATCTCATTTTTTCACTATAATTTCCATAATTTTAATCAGTCAATATCACAAAGAAGTTTATTTAATGCCTACATTTTTAGATTATATATTCCCTTTTATTTTGACATTGTCTACAATATATTAATATTAATTGTCATTATTTGAATTTTCTTGCATACACATGACACATGCTTGATAAATTCAATAACAAATTTTTATAAAATATTATACCATAATATTTATATTACACGTATGTTAACCATGAATTAAAAACTTGTTTTAATTATTATTAATTTTAATATTGAAGCTAATTATAAGACGTCAAATATTTTGTAACTGATTTGTAAGTTGTGCGATCACTTTCTTATCGATTTGAATAATACGTAACAATGTCGGTGATGTGCCCAAATATGGAAAATATTTATATTCAAATAAGTGGCAAAAAAAAATGCACAAATTTTATAATGGATTATCGATAATTTGTTACGTCTATTTATAGATACTATTTATAATTTTCGGGTTACATATAAAACTGATAACGAGGATGACGTCTCCTAACCTCTAATCGACTTTGCAAAGTAAGTGTTATTTATTGGTTTAAAATTGAAAAGGCTAAAATGACTGACTAGGTCTTTTAACAATATTAATCTATTAATATTATTTATAATATAAACACATTTAGTAAATATACTTCTAAATTTTTTGGTTTCAAATTTATAATGTTTCTATATATGTGGGTAATTCTACTCTCTCATGGTCGTTACGATCAAAGTGGAAACAGAATATCTTGAAAACGCTCAATTTGTACTCTCTCCCTATAATATTTCAATCACAATCCTCCCAATTTCGAGGATCTGGAAATCGTCATCCTTGCTTTGATTTCGAGTTTCGATTCAGGTAGGCATATTATGTAATGTTTATCTTCATGTGACTATGAAAACATACCAAAAACTCAGATCAATGCACGCATCAACATTTCATACCAAAAAATCATACCAAAACCTCGTATCAAACTCATACCAGAATCTATACCAAACAAACATACTAGAGTTCATACCAGAAACCCATATCAATATACACAGGAAACCCATCAACAAATCATACCAGTGACTCATATCAAACTCATACCAGAAACCATATCAAAATCATACCAGAAACTCATATCAAAACGTCATATCAAACTCATACTAGAAACCGCACAACAACAAATCATATCAGAAACTCATATCAAACTCATATCATAAACCATATTAGACTCATACTAGAAACTCATATTAGAAAACCATATCAAAAACTCATATCTGACAAACATATCAATATACGCAGAAACACACATTAACAAATCATATCAAAAACACATATCAAACTCATACCGGAAATCATATCAGACCCATACCAAAAACTCATATCAGAAACCATGCCGAACTCATACCAGAAACTCAACCAAAAATCATATAAAAAACTCATACCAGAAACCATAATGAAAACACATGCTAGAAAGACATCAACAAATCATACCTAAAATCCATATCAAACTCATACCAGAAATCACACTAGACTCATACAAGAAACTCATACCGAAAACCATATCAAACTCATATCAGAAACTCATAACAAAAACCATACGAGAAATCATACTAGAAACCATATCAAAAACTCATACTGGAAACACATTACAAGAAACTCATACCAAAATACATTACTAAAAACTCAAATAAAAAATATGCTCAAGCTTGGAGTTGTTGAATCACATCTCCAACTTGAGGGGAGTGTTAAAGTATTGAACCGTATATTTGATCATAAATTTAGGTTTATACATGTATTTGTTAGTTTACCATTTTGTTCCTTTATATTTGTTTATATAAACAATACTTGATTAATGAAATAAATAAGCATTTAGTTCACAAATCTCTACAATGTCTAAATGTTGAACACGTTAAGTCCAACACATTGAAAGCCAATATGAAAACAAAGTTTTCAGTGTGTACAAACCGCCTTGTTTTCATTGTCTGAATATTGAACACGTTACCGTATTAATAATTTACAATAAATTTAGATACGACTTTCGTTTTCAACATGCTACAACTTTTAAAATTGTTTAACGGGTCAGTCCTTTTTTCGGTTCAATCCTATCAAATAACGGGTTGAACTATATGTTAACTTTGTGATACATGTTGTATAGGATAGATTACATAAGTGCACGAAATAGCATTGATTTGTAATAGTTCCTAGATCTAGTATGGTTAGACTGAGGTTGCTGATACTTGTTGTAGTTTACTGGTGTAGTCCTAGTTGCCGGTTCATTGAACCCTGGTGGCTTGTATTCACTGGGAAGCTGTGGCACGTGTTGCTTCTTTATGTCTGATTTGTGAAGGTGGCTTTGTTGCTTGTGATGTTGTCTTCTGAACAACTTCTTGTGTTTTTGGTTGGACCGAGTTCGAGCAGGTGATGATTATCTTCAGAGTTTGGTTCAGAACCGCCTAAATGAAACGGTGTGTTTGGACTTTATGGAGGAGTATAAAAGCTACCGCTTACCTCGTCTAAACCTAAGTGTGAGATTGCAACCCTAGCCGCTGAGAGAGAAAAGAAAGAGAGAGTTCCTCTGAGAGAGAGAGAGCCCGATCGAAGAGAAGTCGGAGGTGGTTCGCTAGGGTTTGAGACGTTCATCTTCACCTACACCTCTCCAGAAGAAGATCTTCCAATCGAAGATTGCAAAGCTTGACAGAAAGCTTTGCGTAGTCTACAAGGGGCTATTTCGACACCTTGTTCTTCGTTTCTCTTTTGTTCTCACATGTTCTAGATATAGGTCTTTTACATATTGATCTTGCGTGCACCGTTGTAATCGAACCTATATTGTAATCTCCTTGAATGCCTAGTAAACGCCGGGATCGGACCTCCCCTCTTGAGGTTCCGCATATGTAGGTTTTAACACCTGAACTGCGTAATCAACTTGTGTGTCGATCTTTCGATCATTAATATATAAACTTGATCGCATGATAAACATTCTACACTATAAATGAACCACCAGAGGTAATTTTCAAGAAATATCAACGGTTAACTACTAAAAAAAAGGATAAACATATTTTTAGCCGTAACTCAACACCATCAAATTGGTGAAGTATATTTAAATTTGATCAAACAACCACTCACTTTAATTTTTTTTGTTGCGTGTATAAAATATCGAAATACAAACATCACCGACTAATAAGAAAATAAATGAGACTACATAATTCAAGATAAATAATTTTAACAATAAGTTTCAATTACACCGTATAGAGGTCGATTATGGACCAATTTTAGGTGGCTTTGAAGTGGACCAAAGCTTTGTTTTTTTTTTTTGAGAGGAAATAGTGTATTGTCATTAAAGAAGATCAATTCCCGCAAGATCTACGATGCTTTGCGGGAAACAATCAAATCAGTAGTTACAATCATCGGAAACAGCAAGTCGAGCCACGTAATGAGCGACACAATTTGCTGAACGCCGAATGTGTCTAAAAGAAATCAAGAACAGATCCTGAATAAGTTGTAAAGCTTGAGAATAAATTAGAAACATAGGTGAAGCACAACGTCTGAATGGAAGAGTGGTGCAATTGTTGCAGGAAAGAGATGAGGGTCGAAGCATCCGATTCCACAACAATAGGCAAGTGTAAAAATTCAGCAGCGGCTCCGAGTCCGAAAAGTACAGCTTGCGCTTCAGCAAGCTTAAAGCTTTGTTTGGTTAAGCGTGAAAAGACCTACTTATCGTAAAGTAAATTCTGTAAATAATAATGAATGCTAATAGTATAATACGTTTGATTCAGTCTAATTAACTTAATTTAGCAATTATTTTTATTATAAAATGAAAGTTAATCATCCCTAAAGATTATGAAAATAGAATCTTATATATCCATTAAGATAATTGGAAAAAAAATGGCTAGAAAAATGCAAATTTTAATTTAGATAAGTAAAGTTCAAAATAAACGAAGACTTTGTGTATATTATGGTTTTTTAAAAATTTTTATAGGGTTTATTAAGCCTAGTATATAGGGTTGGTAAACTACTAATGTTATGGTAAATTATTGATTTTATGGTGAAATCTCACTGAACTTATGTGTTCAGTTTATAATTAATATGAATTTACACTCGTGTATACATGACCTTTACTATACAGTTTGTTTGTGTCGAACTTTAATAGTATACTTTGTTTTTATCTGAGCATGTTGCTTAGGCTATAAAGGTTCAAGATTATGGTTTGATTTACTTTTTTAACTACGATTTGAGTAACTTTGATAAATGTTGGGATGATTATTGAAAACCGAGATTAATATTATTATATAAAGTTGATAAACTTTTTTTAGTAATTGTAATTGTTCGTAGGATATAACCTCATTAAATTTATAAAATAGATCTCTTATATTTGATTTAATTTAGTTTAGTAATCGGTGTGGGAATCTAGGGGGTCTAAGATCTCGTTTGGCAAAAGACTCTGATACCATTTAAAGTCCGCTAGTGCGGATTAGCACGCTTCTCAACCAATAGCTCATCGGATATTAAAAATTTATCAAACGGTGGGTCTAATGACACATTTTCGATCCTAGTTATGGAATGACATAAGATGTTAGATATGTTTATTTAAATGTCGACTATAATTGTTTTCCTAGTTGAGGGTAGGTGCGGGGTGATCATTCGATTCGAATACTCAATTACCCGAATATGAATATTTAAAAAAATTGTTGGTTTGTATTCGTCTAACTATCCGACACCTTTTAATCCGGATGAAATTGAATACTATTTATGGACATTCTGTTGAACTGATTGATCCTAATTCTAAAATTAGGTATCCAAAATAAATTTTATTACCGCATAAAACTTAATTTTCGAATATTTGTTTGAAATAATATTTTTTGTTGAGATACAACTTATACAATAATATCCGTATTTGATCCAATTTTTAGAAAAATCTCTCGAATGTAATTCGATCAAAATGAATAAAAAAAATATTTTACGGATTCTTTCGGATATGAATTTAAATTTATCATCTCGAATTTTCGAATTGGATTAATTTTATCAACCTTGATCGAGTGTTTACTGCTATGCATATTTTACACTAGTTGTAGAAAGAGATCAACACACTATATATATGATGTACTTAACATTCTATTGATATAAGATTACATCATTGACTAAATTTTTTAATAAGTTTTAATTAATCTAAAACCTTAATTAACATGATATGATTAGACAACAAAACCACCGATTTATATTTTGGATTGCGACAACCTTTTTGTTTTTGGTGTTTTTTTAAAAAAAAATGTTTGGGAAATGAATCTAATGTGTAAAAAACTTTGCGTGTGAGATTGTCCTTGGAACAATTCTACAACTTTAGCATCCTTGTTCTTGTTAGAGGTGTGTAACTTAGATTGGTTCGAACCGGACATTGAGGCTCTCTATGCTTTTATAATAAGGTTTAGGATCAATTTAAGTATCCGTTTGGTTGGAGCGGTGGAATGGAAAAGGAATGAAATCGAATAAGGGTAGAGAAAGGAAATGGAATTGATGAGATTATTTTTATGTGTTAAAAGACCTCTAACCAAACGTAGCTTTTGATTGATTCAGAATCATTCCGTTACCGGGAATAATTCCCGGTGCTTCCAAACGGGCCCTAAAAGTATGAAGATCGGACGACCTATATAGTTAGTGAGAGTTTATGTTTTTGTTAAGCTTGGTGGTTTTTTGTTTTTCTATAGGACTTGTTCCTAACTTTTGTGTTATATCTTTTTGGGTTGATAAACAATATTTCTAAACCCTGTTATGTAACCTCGAGTTTGACCGATTGTATATTTTCTTATTGGAATTTTATGTTTGAAGTAATGGGATGACGGCTGATTTTTCTACATTTATCTTGACAAGTTTTTATGCTTTTATGTTGTCTTTTAAAAGCCTAAAGAAGTCCTTGTCCGAATTCCTGACGATTCTCATTTTGGGGCGTTATAAAAGTTTAATTGGTGATTATTTGAATGTCCGAAATTGCTAGTTATATCAAACCGGATATTTGGATTTCTATTTTTATATTACAAATTAGGTTAGATGTTCAATCTATATACATGATAATTTCCGGATAATTCGATCCTTAATTGATTAAAAAATAGCACGATAGAAGAATTTCAAATCAACAACTCACGATTCTTTTTCAATTGGATATCATCTATTTAACCAAATTGCTTTTTTTGTTTGATCACTGGAAAACAAGGGTTTTCAAAATAGTTGTAAATTCAAACTTAACCATCAGTTCGATTTACGGGTAGTTTATTAATCTTTATGTCCAATATTCGTATTAGTTAAAGAGGACATTCCTTATCATAAAGAGTAAAGCGCGAAAAAAAATTACAAATTTATTTACAAGAATAGTCATATCTTGTTACTCTTTTTTTCTTTTTTTTTTCTTCATACAACCCCTCATCATTTTTAAAATACCCCTAGAGTTTTTTTAAATAATTAGTATGTGACAATGAAATATTTTGTTAAAAATTTTGTACATGGATACATGCTATACTCCCATGAATATAAACAGATACTCTGACATATCTATAAACTTTTAGAGCATCTTCATCCCAAACACTGTGAGTTTCTTTCCCTGTTTAAATTTGTAAAATTAAAAATAAATGTCAGAATGGGTGAGGGAATAGAGGTAATGATTGGAGAGAAGTATCTTGAAGAAGAAATGAAATTTGACAGTATCTGTCCAATTCACGAAATCCTAGTGAATTTTGGGATGGAGAAGATGAGTTTTTTAACTAATATTATTGATAAAAAATAATAGAAAATCAGATAAGAACTTCATTTCTAATTCTGGGATGAAGATGCTCTTAGAATAATGTTTTTTTCCTTTCAATAATGACAAGAATTACAAAGACTAATTGTTTAAAATTTTTTTTTAATAATATTTATTAGCAATAAGTAAGATTAATTTTATATAATATATCTGTATATTTATATTTTAATTTAAATTATTAAATGCAACATAAGAGTAATTCGAGATTTGCATTGGAACCTTGTACATAACAAAAATAAAATAGAATTTGTATTTCAACGCCACTTGGCCCAATTTGTTTACTGGTTGCAAAATAGAAGGCCCAAATAGTTTAATGGGCCAAACGCGGCCCAAAATCTCACTCAATTCTTCGAGGCCTATAACTTTTTTTTTTAAATATAACCTAGGGCTAGGGTGTAGACGTGTACAAATTCGGGCCGACCCGTTCAACCCGCCCGCCCGGGAAAAAACATAGGTATGGGCAGCCAGTTTGACCCGTTTGGGCTTGGTCCGGCCCAACCCTTATTTTGATGGAACGGTTACGGGTAAATATTTTGGCCCGTGGGCCGGCCCGACGCATATAGTTTTATACATATAAGTTTTTTAATATATGTATATATAATTTATATTGTTTTGAGTGTCACATACTTTGATTTTTCATTTAGCTTGTTGGGAGTATTTTGACGAGTTAGACTCATTTGTAATATAAGATTGCACGGCTAACTTGAGTGTAATGATACTCGTTGATTTTTAAGTATTTGGATTTATTCATTTTTGTGTGTTCATTGTTTGAACTTGTTGATAGTGCACTATGCAAGTATAATTGGATTGAAAGTGTGTGTTAAATACATTATATTACTTATTTTGAACGATAAATTTCGGAGAAAAAACTCGCAATCAAGGACATACGGGGCATCCGGGCCGACCCGACAGCCTGCCCGTTTTTTACATGGGTGGACACGGACAACGTTTATGGCCCGGACAAGCTGGGTCGGGCCAACCCTGCGCGCACCTTACGGCTATATTTTTTAGGTATGACCCGGCCCGAGCCCGCTTTTGTACAAGTCTACTAGGGTGTCAATGAGACTAAAATTTTTCAAAATTTCTCGTCACGGAAATTTTAAATGGAGATGGGGTGAAAGCATATTCTCGACTCACCAGATTCCTGCACTCTAGTGAAAAGATTAAGGCCCGTTTGGTTCTAACTCCGGAAACGGAAACGGAATAGAAACGAATTTAGTCCATATGTATATCTTTATTCATGAAATTTTATGGAATCATTTCTTGTGGTTTAAAGTAAAATGCACTTGTTTCCCCATATTTTGTTTCCCTATAGGGTATTAAAAGTAATCAAACTCTACTCCAATTACTTTAAACCACAATGAATGATTCCAAAAACTTTCATGAACAAGGATATACGCATGTACTAGATTCGTTTCCATTTCGTTTCCGATTCCGGAGTTAAAACCAAACGGGCCGTAAGACTAAATTAGTTAAGTAAGTCTTTTTGAGATTTATCTTTAGTTTTTTTTTTTGTAGGAAGGAGATTTCTCTTTAGTAACTAGGCTCATGGTATAAATATGTTTAGTAACCCTAATCAAACTCCTTACTTTCCAACTTCAATTTCATGAAAGTGGTAAAAATTAAGTGGTACACGAACCTAATATAAAAAAGGACTATTTAACCAAATACTTTCAAAGATTAACTTATCTAATATCCATCTCTATCCCGTACCATCTTTTTGAATGAGAATAACATACGAAAGTCCTTTATTATTTAGATTTGGACGCAACTATGGAATTTCTAGGGTTTATGGTCGTAAATTACACGCACTAATCATTAATAGCTTGTTAACAAGTCAAATCTAAGTTTTTACCGAGCTTTGAAATGTGAATGCATTGGGCTCATGTAGGAAGTGAGTGAGACCGAATTAAGCCTAAACTTTAATGAAACTTACAAAATATGCTCAAATTCAGCTCGATTAGAAAGTAAACAAGTTTGAGTAACTCAACTTATATAACATTCAGTGCTGGAGACAAGCGAGACAAGGGGGATTGTGTCCAAACTTCCACAAACATTATTTCGCCTTATATAGATATAACACATATTTTTCGTTAGCTCATTTGGTAGATAGAGGTAAGGAGGTGTTTAGAGTATATGGTTCAAATATAATAATTTATCAAGCATTATCGAATTTATTCGACAAGTTGAACCTAAATCTTAACCGAACCTTGAAATGCGTTTTTTTTATTTTTTATTTTTAAGAAATAAACGAGTTCGAAACGACAAAAAAACTCACTTGATATTACGACCCTAATTACCCTGCTTAGCAAAGGGCATTTACATATAATATAAGTATATAACTCTATTCTCTACGACCATACATGAACATGCATAATTTATAGTTCGGTGATATCTTATTCTAAACTAATTAATAAAATAATTTTCTGTATATATTTTTTTTTAAATTTATATATGCGGTATGAAATAATATTTTTAACTGTTTATATAGTTAAAATTAAGTGAGTAACTTACATATACAATTAATTTTTTTTGTCCAGAATATATATGCCATTTTTTTATTTTTAAGATAATAAGTTACAAAAGTAATTATTTATATTTTTTAATCGATTATTGAGGATGATAATAAGTGATAAAAATAATAATTTTTTTAAAAAAAATTACATCAATAATAAAATATTTAATATTGTTAATTTGGGGGAGACACAAAAATTTCAAGAACGATATATAATAATTATATCAATGAACGTACATGGAAGCTAAATGAACAAGAAAAATTCAACATAATTTCGTGTTGAAACTTTCAAATATTTAATATGAATTAAGAAGATATCTTAATCACTCAGATTTGTTGATTTTATTCAAATGTTGAAAAATATGATCTTAAAATAAATAATAAAAAGGTAGAGCACTAAAGAAAATGGAATCTTGAATTATTACAAGCATATTTAACTAAAATACAAAATATTATTCTTATTTTCATTATATTATTGTTATTATTATGTTTACCTTTACTTATGTATATGGGAATTAAATCAATTATTATAGCCACCTACCTTATTTATTTATATACATAATGTGGTTTGTATATATCTAATTAGACCCCATTATGAATTAAATAATTTTACAAAGTAGTATTAATATATTTGTTATTTGTAGAAAGTTATGTGCATGAACCATGAGATGGCTTAAAAGATATGACTTTTATTGAGGAAAATGTTAAATAAATGCTGATTTAAAATGCATTCTAAATAATATTTTTTTTATAATGATATTGTGATTATATACAATTAATGTGAGTATTGGTTTTTTCTTATGTATAAAAAATTATCCAAATTACTCAATCAATTTGTTTTACAAAATTTTGGATAATTTGAACTTTCGGTGTGCTAAGATAATGTGAGTCCAAGCGTTCGTAGGTTTGCATCATGTATATTAGATTTGAGTCCAAAACATTAACTCAGTAAGTTCGTTCCTAAAATCAATTGATATTTTGATGCGGTATTTTTTTTTTACAATAATCCATCGGAAAAATAAATATGAGATAAGCACAAAATGCATATAAGATTTAATTTGACCAAACAATAAACGATTATCCTACCAAAATACCATAAGCCTCAACCAAACTACAAGCAAGTTCTAGGATTCCGGAGATAATCACCCGTCACATGAAGTCCCGACGAAGCTTCTTTTTTGTTTTAGATAAGAATGTTGGAGATAATAAGGTCCAACATCGAAAGATGAGACAATTCGAGCCTAGTATATAAGGTCGGTGGGCTACTCCTCCTACTGTCAATTGGTTTTAGGATGAAAACTCATCGGGTTTATGTGTTGGGTTTGGGCCCAATGCGCATGTGCCCTCGTATGCACACGACCACTGCTCTACTGGTCCGACTGTATCGGACTTTGACATGGTATCAGAGCGGTTAGCCTCAATTCGGCTCGCGATCCTAACCTGTGGACAAGTTCAACTCGGTATATATCCTCTAGTTGCACTTGCGGGGGCGTGTTAGAGATAATAAGGTCCCACATCGAAAGATGAGGACACTCCGAGCGTAGTATATAAGGTCGGTGGACTACTCCTCCTACAACCAATTGGTTTAGAATGGAACCTCATCGAGTTTATGCGTTTGGCTTGGGCCTAATGCGCATGTGCGCTCGTATGCACACGACCCCCGCTCTACTGGTCCGATTGTATCGGACTTTGACAAAGAATTCAACGATCACAAGATAAAGATCTATACTAACCGTCAACTCAACAAACCGAAAATCTACATATAATAATGAAACAATTTGGTTTACTAGGCTTTTACGTATTATAATTTGAATATAATATATATATATATATATATATATATATATATATATATATATATATATATATATATATATATATATATATATATATATATATATATATAAAAGGCATGCATGGTTCAAGTGTTTGATTTGCTTGTTGAACACTAATGCTAACCCACAATGAATACCACCATCGATATATATTATTTCATTTGTCAACAACATTATGTGGTTCCAATGATTGAACTCTTTGTCTTCAACTCAACACACAACCTAATGTCATAGAGTTACCAAGAAACTTGTCCGATCTAACTTATAAGTTTCCATGTGCCTCTTTTTGAGACATGTTACGCTTGTAACCAAACTGTATCAAAATATTGATTTGTTTTCTAAATGTTAGTGACTTAGCTTATAGTTATAGCCTATACGGGTGTTAATGAGGCGAAAAACCTCGTATTCGTGGGAAATATTCATCACGGGAATGAGATTGAATCGCTCTCTGAACAGAGATGGGAATATGTGGACCAAATTATTGGCCATGTTCAAGTTTGACTCGTTAATTAATAAGAAGGTCGAGCATAAATTCGATACAATCTTTTTTAAATATGATTAATTTCGGCTAATTTAGAAAGTGAACGATCTCAAGTGAAGTTCAAATAGCTTGTATAATTTAACAACCCAATGAGATTATTGAAGCGGATAATATATGTTATTCATATCATCATACATTATTGAAGCGGATAATATTTAAATTTTTTGAAATATATGTTATTTATACAAATCGGTATATATACTTAACACGTGAGTTTGCCGGTGATAAATATACTAACAAAGAAGTCAACTGAAAAACCAAACAGTGACTATAAATGGAAAAAGTTAGGTCAAATCAAACACAACACCATAAAAACCCGTCAAGATTCAATCATCGAGTTGTGTAAGGCCTGAGGTAATGTATTAGGAACGTTGTTCAGAAGATCACCCATCCTAAAACTGCTACCGCTCAAACACGTTTCACTTGCGAGTTTTTTGTGCTCACTCGACCACTGAAAAATGATCATTTCATAGGGTGTTAATTTATTTTCACTTAATCTTCCAACGTTCACATCAGGCCAAAGACCGTCGACCTCAATTGATTGACACAAAAAAGGTGTCTCGACTAGGTAAGTCTGTCAACAACAACAACAACGATCATATCGATTTTTACCACATTAATATTCTGTATTATATACTTAATATATTATTTCTTTTTAAAATTTGGATTAAGTCAAATAAATAGACCCAATGATTACTCATTATGAGTATTAATTAAAAACTAAACAACAATCATCAGTACTGCTGTCCACATCTATGCTAATCAACTTTGATTTTAATTAAGATTGCTTAACAAGATAATCTTTTTGCTTATGGATTAATTACGTGTTTAATTACGTAAATTTAATCAATTAATTAATATAAATAAGTTAATAATAAATCCAAATTATGATAAGATAACCCTTCCCCGACAATAGAACCTTCTTCGAAAAACACATCATGGTTGCAAATTTCGATCAATCTTCTAATGATTTTAATATATTTTATACGTTTTCGTGTAGTTATTATGTCTTTTTCCACATTGATTTTGTTTATTTTCTTACGAAACAATGTATAATATTAATGATTTTATTTCTTGTTATATGATTATATTATTAAGTTGCATTACCAAATACGATTGAAGATGTTAGCTGGTCTATTGTTGTTAAAGACGATGGACAATGTATAATATTTTATATTGAACTAGTTCATATCCCGCACCTTGTCTGAGTATTTTTAAATATTGATGAATCTTCACATGCGAATCTCAAAAGATCTGTCTGCGAGTAGGGAAGTGAGAAGAAAGGCGGAAGGGAAGAGACTTTCATAAACAGTGAATAGTGAAAACCAAAGTTGTTGAAATATTAGTGGTTGAAAACAAATTAAGGAATGAATAAACAATATCAGAATGAGTGTGATGATTGAAAACGTAGGGGATAACCTGAAAGCTTAGACGAAGCAGCTTTGAAAAATCCGATCTTCAAATTATCATAACCCCGAAAAAAGATGAAGAAATATGATCGATATTGGAAGACAAAAACTGTCAACAAAAAGATGCGGTATTATCTACGTATATAGCGTAAGAGATAAAACGTGGAGGAGAAGTAAAACATACAAGAGAAGTTTAGGTTTTATGATCTTTCAACGTAAATTGTGGAATTAGTAGATTTTGTTAGTTTTTGATATTTTTTTAATTTGATAAAACGTACCGGAGAAGTATAGAACGTGATATACTTAACTTTTTGAATAAATTTTCTAAAAGATTAGTTAAAAAAGATTTGTTTTAGATTTTATTTTAATAATATAATATTTATTGGCTTAATTATTGATTTAGTAAAAGATTTAATCCGAGAAAAATTGTGGGAGCGTCACGTCAGTATCAGTGTAGTGTATTTTAGTAGTATATATAGATTATACAAAAAATTATATGTATTTTATAAAGTTTGAGGAACTATTTTCATGGGAGTAATATCGTCAAAAATAGATAAAATACTTACGGGCATTGTTAATTTTACGGATACCGATTTACTTTTTACAACGTGATGCGTTGACGGATTATGTGTTATAGTTATTGGTTAATCAGTGTCCATGATAATAAATTTTTATACTGATAATTGATTTAAAGATATAATTTTATTGAACTTTTTGTGTTGAGCTTGACCAATCAAAACCTTATAGGAAAGAGAGCTCGAAAAGAAGCATCTTTCTTATATACGAAAGCATCGTGTACTTCTGCACATCCCAGAGAATCTATTTGATCAATAACCGGTAGTTATCTTTCTCTCAATCGATCAATATCCACTTTCTCGATAAAGGGATTTACTACTCTAGTTATAACGGTATCGCTCCTACTACTCTTACCTCTTATTACGTGGGATAAACCGAGAAGACTACCCAGAATCAACAGGAATGAATGTTACCCTAATAAGAGAAATTCAACTACAAACGAATGAATAGATGGGCTTTGCTGGAAGTATATTACCGTATCCCAACAAACGAATGTTATCCTTAATTGCGGAAATGGACACCCGTATATTATCAGTTCGCTAAAATTTATCAATGTACTACAACGGTTCAATTTCGACACCTAACTTATTGGTAGGGCTTCTATTAGATTCAGACGAATTGCTCGAGCTTTAGTTTGTTCATGTTAGTTGAACATGGAGTCGAGTCAAGCATAAAATTTAATCGACCTTAAGAATGTACTCATATTAAACCTATTTATAGTTCAACGAACGTGCCCAAGCCGAACTTTTTTGCGTATCGAAACCGATCCAGACTCGAGTAACTTGACTAAAATAACAACACTACTGTATCATCATTAGGCTTGTTACTCGAGTTAAACGAGCCGAATTTGAGCCTAAACTTTAATCTAGTTTAGTAATATGTTCATATTCACGTGTTTAGCTCAGATGAACTAACCTGAACCGAGTAACTTGACTAAATAACAATACTATTCAAAATTAGTTTTTCTAATCATCTTTAGAACTATTTGAGCAAACTACTTACCCGATCTTAAAACTACAACCAAACTTAACATTTGTCAAAGTCCGATACAGTCGGCCCGGTCGAGCGAAGTCGTGTGATACGAACCACATGCGCATCACACCTAAACCCAACACATAAACCCGATGATGTTCCATCATAAAACCAATTGGCAATAGAAGGAGTAACCCATATCACCGACCTTATTTACTCAGCTCGGAATATTCCCAACTTTCGATGTGAAAACTTATTATCTCCAACAACACTGTACTCGTTTAGAATATACGACTTGGTGTGAACAAATTCTTCTATTCTCCTATTATTGTTATGATTGAAATTCATTTTAGCTTATGTAATCCGTTACATACTAGTCCCAATCATTAATCTTAATTCCTATACTTAAATTGAACGTATAACATGAAAGTCATGAAATGATGATTACTTCACATCATCCTATACGTGCTTCCTTTACCCAACAAGACCGACAAAAATGGCCAGCTAGATCAAGGGACCATAATCTTAATCAATCATAATCATGCTTAGGTTTTTTAATCTCTTTATTTCTCATAGACTAAGATTGTTGACCAATGAGGTTAAACTTCGTTTAATATAATTATTACACGTACATTAATATTCTTAATTTGTTAACTTAGGACGCCCCACGTCTTGTCTTGTAGCTATCATTTATTAATTAATTTGAATTTATTAATATTTATTTTTCACTTTTTTTTTATAAATCGAGTTTGGAGTGGAGAAATTTTTTATTTTAAAGTTGTGAGGAAGTATTTAATGTGGATTTACTCAATTTAAAGAGAGATATTATTGGGTATTTTTTTTTGGTAAGATATTATTGGGTATTTGGATTAAAAAGATGTTGGTATTAGGGTTATAAAGGTGAAATTATAGATGATTTTAGTGTTATTAATTATCTTTCGTAATAAAAGTGTAAAACCTCTCCCAATAAGTTAAAATTAGGATAGTATGAAACTTTATAACGAGTTGAAATCATGATAGACGACATTATATTACATGAACATAAATTATGTTTTCAGAAAAATTAACGTAATTGTCGGTGTTCTCAATCCGTTGATATTGATTTATCACAATGTGCGGAATATTTCATTTAGAACGAACATTTCATCGACGCCCGATGGCAAGACTACTAGATCCCAATGGATTTCATATACTTCGCCTTCTCGTCCTCGTTACCATTCAAGGATAAATGAGGACGGGAATAAAGACTTCCCGTATACGGAAAAAAATTTATTTTTGGTTCCACACCGGCTACGTCCTCCTTTTATATTTTTTATTCCTATTCATATGTACAATTTTCTTACGGGAAAAAATCTCCTTTAGTTTTTAGTTACGATGACGGATTATAAATCGGAGGATCGTGTACACACAAACACATCAGCCCTAAAAGCCCGTCATATACACTCATTGCGATTCTAACCTATAGTCAAAACAATCTGGTTAGTTGACAACTACGTAAGATCTCATTTTCTTTATACCTAACTTAGAATCGAAAGTTGAGCCATTAGACTAATCATTCCGTTACATATTAAAGTTTCAAAACTAATTAGTGAAAGTTGTACGTAAGTACGACGAGTGCACCTATACTAAAAAGTCCATCACATAAGTTTGATCTGTATATACGAAACTAAAATATACACTAGTTCACCAACCTTATATACGAATAGCTCGTAGGTGGTCCCTGGGAGTTGTACTCTGCACTGCTTCTCCATTCAATATCTCGTTGTTCTTCCTCACGTTGCGTGCCTGCCGCTTCTTTGGTGCTCCTTCTCCATCGGCTCGTTGGGATCAAAGTTTTCTTTTGATGTGGTTTTGTTTTTTCTCTTGTTGTTTGTTTGGATTCTCTCGTGACAGTTAGTCCGTCAGTCAATTTTTTCGACCTTTTGATCCATTAGACGGCGTGTCGTCTAATGGATTGAACTGCTTTCCTTCATTAAAAAAAAATATATACAAATAGCTCGTAGTATACAAAGTTTTTGCATTAATCATTGATCTTTAAGATGTATAGTATATACAAATATATAAACAAATGCCGCCATAATTTTGTCAAGAACAAGACTTTCTTGAAGGTTTGTTATATATGTGGTGGGCATTCCTCTATTTTCTTCTTCTAAACAATACACCATACAGCATGCTACCCGGAAAATGCAATATTATTATTAAAAAGTAAGTAAAAAAAAAGAATAATAATCATGAATTTAATTCTTCTCTCCTTGTAAAGAACACGTTCAGAATTGTTTAATTGATCTTCTTGTCTGTCAGAATCTTTGCCAGAAATTATTATACTTAACTGATCATAAACTTCTCTCTATATATCAATGGCACTTTACCATGGCCTGCAAGGTTTTTAGAACCCTCTCTTCATTGTTCTATCTCAATATAACTATCCTTTTGAATCTGAGAAAACTTAACGGCTAGTTTTCATGGGAAGACAACCTTGCTGTGATAAGATTGGTTTGAAGAGAGGGCCATGGACGATTGAAGAAGATCATAAGCTCATGAGCTTCATCCTCAACAATGGCATCCATTGTTGGAGACTTATTCCCAAACTTGCAGGTAATTGTTTTTGGTTTGGTTTTCGGGTTTTGGTCATTTTATTTACGAGTCGTTATTGTTGAAATACTATGGGTCCGTTCGGTTAAGAAGAGGTTAACGATGGAAAAAAGTTTCAACTTTATAATCTATTAGGAAAAGGACGAAGTAAATCCATAATTTTCATTCCAGAAACTCGTAAATCTCAACTTCTATAGCTAGTTATAGTCTCTATAAGTACGTATACAACAAATTGTGTAACATCATTGTAGATAATTGACTTTGTTTATCTTGCTATATGTTTGCTTATTTTTTGTTGATTTAGGATTAGCGCGATGTGGGAAGAGTTGTCGTCTGAGATGGATCAATTATCTTCGACCTGATCTCAAGCGAGGGGGTTTCACTGAATCTGAAGAAGATCAAATCATTCAGCTCCATGCACGCCTCGGTAACAGGTTGGTCTTCGGTTTGTTAACTCGTTACCCTTTTTGAGAAAATTGGCTAAACGATACCTTTTTATATAACTTCGTAAAAAATGACGTTAGGTCAAATTTACTAACCGTCTCTTGTTTGGTGTGTGTATATAGGTGGTCGAAAATAGCGTCCCATTTCCCGGGACGCACTGATAATGAAATAAAAAATCATTGGAATACCCGAATCAAGAAAAAGCTCAAGCAAGTAGGGTTAGACCCGGTGACACACGATCCGGTTGATCCGGAAACGAAGAACCCTAATCCGAGTCATGACCACGAGTCAACGGTTTCTCCAAAGCAAGGTTCACCACAAGTACAAAAGGAAGCATGCAATTCTTTTCCTACACAAACAATAAATGAATATGACATCAAGGAGGAGAACAACACATTAGGGTTTATCTCAGATGGAGCATTTGATCATATTTTCAGCAACTATGAGCTGATGTATGGTACTTTGGATACGGGTATGTTACCGGATAACGTAATCCAAACCCGCAACTCGAATACGAGCTGTAGCACATCGTTTTCAGTGGAGGATTCTTTGAACCCTTCTTCAATGGCAGATTCATCTTCAGTAATGCAAGGAGAAAATTGCATGCAGCAATGGGTTGATAGTGTTGATTCATTAACATGGGATGGATTTAGCCATTTACAAGATGATTTTCTCTTTATGGGAGATATTATCTAATTGAATTCTCCATATAATATATACTTCTTGGTTATTTATTTTAAATTAAAATATATTTTCGTTCATCTTCTTCATTGTGTCTTCTTGGTGCTCCTTGTTGTGGTAATTGAAGAAGGCACCTTTTTGTCTATCCTTTCTTGCTAAGCTTGTTCATCATGTATACTCTTTTTTTTTTTTTGGAAAATTTGGTGTTTATTTGTATACTATGTATGTAGATGCAATTCTTTGATTATTTAAGTGAATAATAGCAAAGAGAAATTGTTTGTATCCGTTCAATTATTGTTTTTTCTTGTTACATTTTATAAATATTTGGTTAATTTTTGTATTAGTAACCTAAATCATTTAATCGGATGATTATTTGACACTCCTCATATCGATAAGTGTTTTTTTTTTCGATATAAGACACATATGTGGTTCACCAAGAATAGTTATGACTACGGTTGAGGATTGTTTCGGGTTACAAAAAGGTGATAAGATGATCCGATTTAGTGTATATAACAAGTTACATAGAATTCTACCAACAAAACTATAAAATCAAAGGATAAACCTTAACAATATGTTTGGATACTAATGAAATCCCGAGATTTTAATTGTCAATTCCCTTATCCAATTCCCTTGTTTGAATTGATTATTTTGTGGAATTTGAAATTTTCGTGGAAAAATTTCGTGGGATTTGAGAGATTAAATTCCTAAATTGAAATTCTTACTAAATAGGTGTCATTTGTCAAATCCCTTCATCATAGTTTATTTGAAGACACAAATTCTCTCGTTTTAAAATTGCGTACCTTTTATCCAAACAAAGAATTTCGATTAGTGGAATTTAAATTTCCGGTACTCTATAAATCCCATGACATTAAATTTCCGTGGAGTTCACAAATTCTCCATCCAAACGCACCGTAAAAGAAAACCTAAACGAGAAGAGAAAGCAATATTCACAAGCTAGTCCGCCACTCTATTGCCTTCACGGAAAGTATGACTGAACCGAACGGTCCAGTCCGATCAGACAAACTTTAAAACGTCCGATCCGAATCCGATCCGAGAGCACCCGGATACTCGATAGTTTTATCCGGATGGATATCCGATCCGGGCATTTATTCTTAGACTAGTCGGATATATCCGATATGATCCGACTTTTTCCTCTAAAACTCGATCCGTATCCGATCCGATGATCCGAAAAATATGCCCATATCGGATCGGAATCGGATCACCAATTGTTGGATATCTTCAGATTAGAATTTTTCGGATCGAATCTTCGGATTAGACGGATCGGATATTTTTGTTCACCCCTAAGCAGAACCCTTGTTTTCTCTTACCAAACACCCCTTAATCTTGTGGTCTACTAGTAAACCCTTGTTTTACCACAAGAAACTCGCCTTACGGTGTCTCAAACTCGAGAGGGACAAGAGTTACGAATCTGGTAAACCGGCATGCACAAAATGTAGACCGAAACGTTTCATTTAAATAGACCCAACATGTTTTCACGTCTCTAGTCAATGACCGTACATTGCCTTCTGAACTGAATATTTCAACTACAACTAATTAATTCATTAATCGTCAAAATAGTGATTATACTAATTTTGTCTGAACAGAAGAAGCATACAAAATGAATAAATAACGATGGATCGTGTTGAACATCAAAACATTGAATTTACATATGTTATTTTATGATTAAAAACATTTTAATTGATTTACCAATTGACCATGTTTACTACCAATGTGTTTTCAGACCCGGTTTGTATACTGGTTACGGGTTGATCCGACCAAACTATAATTGTACGGTAATACGGGTTAGGCTGTAATGCTAATCAATATAATATGTATGTGTAGAAAAATAAAATTTCTTGAACCAAACCAACCTTAAACTAACTTTTTTAACCAAACACTAAAGAAAAAACCAAGTTGAAAAAACCAACTCGAAACTAATCTAGTCATGACGGTTCAAGTTTTTGAAAGTTTAATGCCCGTTGGTCCAAACTAGGTCGTTTGTATGCACATAACTACTCTTAAACGGATATTGCTTTTGAAATTGGAGTTGTCCCGAGATGGGGTACTGGTTTCTTCCGGTTTTCAACAATTGTGATTCAAAAGAACGGATTGTTTTTAGGTTTTTGAATTGATTTCATTCATTTCATCTAAATAAGGGATTATTCCATGACACTAGAGTTTTCACCATCAATTCGGAGAATTTCACTAACATATGTGTTAGCAATATTAAGGGTCCGTGTGTGTATATATATATGAGAACAGATTCGTAACGTGTATACATGAGAACACCCCTAACGTGTATACATGAGAACAGATTCGTAATTATTATTAGTTTTGTTACGAATGTGTCATATCGTTTAATATATTATTCGTAGTTATTGTGGTTATATATATAATATATGATTGGAGGAAAATTTTTATTCAAATTATCCCGAATAATCTACTCCAAATAAATGATCTCCAAAAAATCTCAAATATTTCTCGGTAAAATGGCTAACTAAACCTTTTATCTCTTTCAATATTTCTACTGTTGACCTCACCCTATATTCTGCTGTGCAGATTTGACGGCTTATTTGCTATTGTGCTCATACAAGTGTTAAGCATCACCATCATAAATATGAGGAGTTTCTTAAATGAACGTGAACTCGTCGTCTACTACGCTTGCTATAATATAGTAATATTCTAATGAAAAAAAATTACAATAACATTGTGACATTGACATGCTAACATGTCCTCCAAATTTTCCTTCCTTTAAATAGTTTATAATATATCAGTCGTGTATACCATTCTTCTCAAGAACACAACTTTTTTTTTTTTAATAAAAATAATGTCACTTCCCAAATTTGGGGAGAACTACAAATTTCATAATATACCCCCGTTTTTGGAAAAATTGCATGAAAAATACAAATTTTAGCTAATCTATGTCCGGATCAGGTAGTAAATCGTGGCCCATTACTGGAAATATCCTCCCAATATCAGTTTTTTCATACATGCTCTCGAGAGTCTAGCACCACGTCCCACTAAACCAACGGAGTATTGATGAAAAATACAAATTTTATTTCTTAGTAGGATAAATTTTGGTGGATTGATACAAGGCTGAATTTTCAAATAATCTATTTAAATTGTTGACAGTATAATAATGTATTGTCCATTATGATACTCAAAACTTTGTACCAAAAGCACATCTAAAATAAGTTTACTTTATCTAAACAAAAACAGTAATAAAAAACCCTTTAAACCAAAATTCTCATTATATCAACTCAACATATTTTCTTAGAAAATTACATAATCACAACAACTTATTTAAAATTTAAATCTCATGTAAAATCAAATTGGATTTGCATTTTTTCACTTAAGGTGTTTCATATCATTTTTACCCAGACCGGAATATCTTCAGATTTATATCTCAAATGTCTTAATGGAAACAACAGAAGAAGAAAAAAACTAGTCTAGCAAGGGCCACAAAAAATGCTACAAGCAAGAAAACCTTTATTCAATGTGTATAACTATCTCATCCTATATATATTAAGGTAAAGCTACAGGCAAAAATGCTGTGAGGACAATTTTGCCTGCAAATGGCTGCCACAAAGAAAGAACGAAACCTCACTAAGAATTGTATGATATGTTGATAACCAGTCTTCACAGTTCTCATAATAATGCATTGTAGTAGCAATAGCATTAACACAACAATGTCCACGAATCGATTGCACATACACCCACAAAGAACGTAATTATAGATCAAAAACCGAATTGCCAGCACCTGCGTAATGGAAGCTTTCATTAGCAGCTGAACCACAGCTCATAACACAATTCTAGTTTTCTATTGATTACTTCGAGTGGGCTATACTCGGCCAGCAACTCATGGCATTCTATGATACAACAAAGCTGAATTTAGTTGGAGGTTTTAAGGGTAGAAATTGAAACCCAGGGAAGGTTTGGGCGAGGTTTGTGAATTTTATAGCCCCAAATCTAACAGAAACCCTACAACAATCCAAAAAACCTTAATATGAACCTGTGCATAAAACACCCTAGTCCATATTTTACAAGCAGTTCAATACCAAAGCAGCAATGAACAGATTAACCTTTCACAAAGCCATTTCTGAAGAGGTATGAAAACGTCCAAACTCGAAAATAAGGGTACTTTTGAATACTTCTCATCTTTTTCAAAGTAATATTATCTCTAAAATGAGCCTAGGTGTTGAATTGTAGCAAATTATGTATAATGATGGCTGAATGAAAGTTTGCTTGGGTAGTTTGCAGATTGGGATAAACCTAACCACCATAGTATCCTAATCTTATAATATTTAGCAGTGGTAAACATGATGAGGACTTATTTAAGGAACTGAAAATCTTACAGCAGCTTACCTCAACATTATATTAGACTTCACATTCTTCAATCAAGTCTGAGCACTAGACCTCAACCTGCATTAAGCAGTTCAATCGTGAAAAAAAAGTTGAAAGAACAGCAACTGCACTCACACAGTCGCACACTAAGGATATGTCTCAAATGTTGTTGGGAATACAAATGAAGAGGATGAGATTAGATCTTTGATCTGCTTTTATACAATGAATTGCGTTACTGAAATAAATGACATTGTTAGTGAAGAAACTAATCTGCCAATTGATCACTCGCCTTGGGTTTCTCAGGAGTGAAAACAGCTTTAACATCCTCAAATACAGCCTCTACTGGTTTTGTAGCATCAATCTGCATAAAGAAGAAAAAGGCTTATTAAAATTGAGAAAACTAAAAGCCCTAGAATAAGAAGAAACAAATTTAGAATAAATTATTACCTTCTTAACCTTTCCCTTGGAGTCATAATAGTTAATCACCGGCATACTAGACTCCTTGTATACATTAAACCGCTTTCTTATTGTCTCAATGTTATCATCTTCCCGGCCCTTAAAAAAACAGAAAGGGTATTATGAGGGATGGAGAAGATAAAATGGTTAAAAGAAAAGGAAAATAAGTAAAAGATGAGCACAAAATAGACCACAAACATGAATAGCCCCTTCCCCTAGCAAGATGCGATACTAACTTCATTAGTGATAAAGAGTTAAATGACTTAGATCTGATAAATATCCAACCTCATTTCTGCTTAGAAGGCGCCTCTCCATCTCTTGTTGAGAACAATCGAAAAATAGAACGCATTCCGGCGTTATTCCAGTCTACAATCCAGAACAATTTGGTTGAGTGACCCAGTGCATGCATGTTAGTGACTGACACGGACTGTCATTAAGATTACTATATTGAATGGATGATGAATGAAGTAAACTTATTCAAATGAATGGTGCATTGAGTAAAAGACTCACAACTTGCTCAAAAGCTGCACGGTTCTCTTCATTGCGAGGGAAGCCATCAATAAGGAACTTATCATTTCCACTTTTCTCCATAGCTTGCTGAAGAAGTTTAATTGTTACCTCAGACGGCACGATCTTTCCCTCTTTAATCATGTTTTGAATCATTGTCCTTCAAAGTAACAGAAAGCAAAATGGGTAACATACCAACCATACAAATACTACCTTGCTAAAGCACAGTGCCCAAAAAAGTGGTTTGTAAATGAAAGTCCCACCCGACCATATAATCTTATTTTCAAAATAGCACAAGCCATGTTATTTGAAGCTTACAATAAACCATCCCAGCAAGCTACAGGACTAATGTCTATATTAATCAAGAGAAAATTATCCACCTCAGCAAATGATAAACATCTCGATTATTATCAGAAGCCTATAGTTAGCAATCTTTCCTCGTTTTTACAGAGAAAAACCAAAAAATACCTTACAAGAAAATCTAATTGGATGGACAATGCAAAATGTTGCAACAAATGCAATGAAACAAAGCAAAGATCCACTGCAATGCATGTCTATCTAGAAACCAACAAAAGGTGTGAATGAAAACTCTAAATGACGTGTCTCACAGCATACCCATTTTCAGAACCAGACTTAATTTCAGCTCGTAGAAGGTCACCAGCACTAAGATGTGTGTAGCCAAAGTGTTCAACAATGTTGGCACACTGGGTTCCCTTTCCACTTCCAGGCCCACCTGATCAAGTAATAAATACAAATAAAGCTTGAACTTGAGTTACTTAATAAATTAGTGTAAGTACAGAGAAAAAGACAGAAGCCACAGAATCCAAAATATTGAGGGCTGAGAAGCAGAATAAATTCCAAGATGGACAAGCCACTCAACTGCATATATTTGCATTAATGGACAGGGAATTACAAAAGGTAGTAAGGAGCAGAAAAAATTATGTTACTTCACTTCGATAGAAGTCATTAGGCCTTTCATTCACTTTAAGGTGCACTTTGAACACCTTGATTAAACTTTACAAATAATTATTCTTCATTACTTGATAAATGATTAAGCTCAAATCCATCAAGGAAGCGTTAACTCAGTTCAACTGAGCTCACAAGTGAGGTTCTGAGTTAGCTGGTAAGTGATATAGTAAGGAGCGGCAGGAAATTGAATAAAAGCACTTACGAAATAAAACTCCTGAAGCCAGGTATGTTCTAAAATTCCTAATCGTGTGGGTTGCTTGTTGACAATTGAGTATGTCAGAGTACTAGTTCAAATTGAATCAGCGTATCCCAAATTCAGAGACAGTGGTATGTAAAGTAGGGAAAGGACTAAGATGATGATTTTTTGTACTATTAGACGTGTTTTTTATGTGTAAGATGGAAAACCATACACTCCACTTCTTCAGTGTATTGGTTTTCTCAAAATAATGTCATGCCCCTTCAATCAAAATGACCGTTCCTGCAATCTAGTGGTTGTTCACTTGAAAGAAGCAGCATGAGCTGAACCTTGGTGACCACAATGAGAGAATAAACCAGATATGGAACCCAAAAGGTCATCTAAGGATATAGTACAAGCTGGAGATAATGCTGGAAAAAAAATATAGGGCTATAAAAAAGCACTCAAGGTCGGTCCACTATGATGAAATAGAACAGTGTGTTGCCTATGCAGGATGAGATTACATCTTATTGGTCATATTTTATTCCTCTCACATTTTAATTCTTACGATGTTCACTGTGATAGGACCTGCTCAATCATTCAATGAAACTAGGAAATATCGTTGCTTCCTGTTGCCTCATTTCTCAAAATGGAAAGATGTTAGGAGGGAAGGGAAAATATAAATGAAAGAGATAGAAAGGTGTTGTGGGTATGTAAGTAGGCATAATAGAAATGGAGGTCTCTAAAAATCATCTCAAACACTGCAAGGCTTGCTAGCAAAATTTCAAGATCGAGGATCATATACACGTCCCCATAATGATGTGTTAAACATCTCCTCTAACCAGGTAAAGAAATGCACAGATAAAGTCCCATGAGAGTAACAAATAAAACTGCCACATAGCAAATGTTATTCCCTGTTTTGATTTAAAATACTGGTTCCAGATTTTACCTAAATCTAGCTCCAATTGACATAGAAGTTGATGTATTGACAAATAAAAAACTACAGCATACTTTCTGAAATTCAAAAGCTAATTTGGTAGAAAAAAAGATAAATAACGGGTAAGAACATACCTAGGACAAAAATAACCTTGAATTTCTTGCCAGATTCCTGCATATGAGAAGAAAAGTCCACTTGTTGAAGGTGACCATAAATTCATATTGAAACACTAGGGATTATATGTGGAACACGTAATATCTTCCCACAAACTCGTGACTAAAATCATCAGGACAAAAAAGATGAAACAGTCTGTACCTTGTTGGAGCCATCAACAACAGTTCCCATGGATAATATTTAACTGCAACCTAGCAATATAAATAGACTATGTTAGTAATAAATTGCCTCGGACACTAGATGCCACTTTAGAAAGTAACATAAACATATCACAAATAGCATCATTGCATAGCATACATTATCCAAAGCTTTTTATCCATATAAGAAATACACATGATCTGAAGCAAACAAGTGCATATTTTCCAAGTCCTAGGTCACTAACACTGCAGATTTAAAATAAAGCCAGCATTCAGATCTGCAAGCAAGGAAAGCACAACTCAAGGTCTCCAAATCAATCCATCAAGCAGGATTAACCTTGAAGCCAGTTATCACAGTGACTCAAACTGTCGGATCTGAACTATAGCATGATGCCAAGAAAGCTCAGAGCATTTACATTAAACAAAACAGAGAGTTCAGATCAACAAAATCAAAGACATTCAATTCTGCATAACCTACACAAACTAAATGATCAGATCCAAGCTTGACAGCTCCATGAATGGACATAGAGATCAATAACAACAATCTTCTGCACCAACGTCACTGAATTAGTGTGCAAAAAACAAGTTAAATACATGCAACAACAGATCTACTTCAGACAATCCATACATCAAGCAAATAAGTTTCATTTCCAACAAATAAATCGTACCAAAATCTACCTGTATAAAACATTACATAATGCAGAGTTCAGTATTTTACATTATGACCATTCATACACTGATTAATAGGAATAGAGGTTTCGAATCACCAAACTCGAGATCATAATCAAAGGCATTCAAACGAGCATTCAAATTCCAAATGACCTAAAAGGAACTAGACTATCAGATCCGAGCTACACCGTTACAATAACAGGAATTTTCTGCACAAGCGTTGGCGAATTAGCGTGCAAAAACCATGCTAAACTCATGCAACAACAGATCTACTTCATATAATCCATAAAACAAGCAAAGAAACTTCAATTCCAACACCTAATAACCAAACAATTAACCTGTATAAAACTGAAACGAAGATCGCGGAAAAAAGGAAAAACAATTGAACAGATCTGAGACATGGAAAAAGCAAAGAAGACATAAGAATCGAGAGAGGAGAAGAAGAGATGAAATTGACGGACCGAATTAGGAGAGAGATATCAGATCAGAAGAGCTCAAGTAGTGTCGGCGATTGGGTCCGACTACCGGGAATTGTGTTAACTCAGCAACGACGATGGGAGGAAGAGAACACACACGCGTATATATACTGCGGTGCCAGGGGAGAGAAAAATGAAATATTTTGTTGATTATTCTTATTATATTATTTTCTAGGAATCTTAAAATACAAGAATAAGAATTCGCTTTTTGCAGTTTCAAGCAACTCTTTTTAAAAGGGGCTAATTAGGTAACTAGGCTATTTTTTTTAATTGGATACTAATTAGGTTTTTTTCAGTTTTCTAATTAGTAAATGTACCCCCAATAATATTTTTACCGTTCACAAACCTAAAAAGCACAATCCTCCCTCCCTTCTCTTCCGCTTCCTTGTGGCTGCCTCTCACGCTAAACTCTCTCTCCCGCATCTCACTTCTCTCACACGCAGCCACCGGAGCCAGGGTTGCCTCCGACCGTCGCAGGAGTCGCCGCCTGCACACCGGCCTCCCCCTCCTCTCCTCCACCTGAGCAGCCGCCGGACCTCCCTCCTTGATTTTCCTTTGTTCAGTCGATTGCAACAGTAGGGGGGTCGCAATCGTCGCCGGGGGGTGTTGCAACAGTAGGGGGGTCGCAATCAAGATCTAATGTTGGCCTTCATCCTGCGCTTGAGTCTAGACTCGCTCCAATAAGTCTCCAATGGCCGGAGAAGACTGTTGTTGCCGCCGGTCGCCGTCCCTTCCTCTTTTCTCATACCCTTCCTCTTTTCTCATTCCGGTAACCATGGATCTAGATCTAGATGTAGATCTTGATTTAGATCTAGATGTAGATCTAGATGTGTATCTAGATGTAGATCTAGATGTGTGAATATATGTACACTACTGTAAGTATACAATTGGTATCAGTAGGTATCTTCGTCAATATGATGATCTCGTTTTATCTTTGAGCTTTGTTTAGTTTTTAGGGCTGGATTGGCTTTTGGTTGGATTGAGAGGCTAATGGGTGACATGGAGAAGCTTGGTTCCGTGGCTGATATGTGGGCGTATAAGATCTATATGAATCTATTGTGCCAAGAGAATGAAGTGGATATGGCTCTGTCATTATTAAAGAGCATGATTCATAATGGAAGGGAGCCTAATGTCGTAACATATACTATCCTTATTGTGGTTTGTGTAAAGTAGTGCGTATTCATCATGTTGTTTGAAATTGGCATACTATGATCCAAAAGAAATTGGAGCCGGATGATAAAGCATGCAGAGCGTTGGTTTTAAGTTTGTGCAATCACAAAAAGGTTGAGTTAGGTCATAATTTTCTCAAGATCTAAAGTATTTGTTCTTTTTTGTGTGATTCCTATTCTTTTGGATCAAATGGTTTTCGATTTGCTGGTGTTGAATGTGGAAAATCAGTTTGCTGTTTGTAATATATTCCTTTGAAATTCCTTGCATTTGTTTGATCTTTTTTGTTGGTAAATTTGCCCTTCTCTTAGTAAGATCATGAACTTCTGGTATGATTATGAACTTCTGGTATGATTATAAACTTCTGGTATGAGTATGAACTTCTAGTATGTACTTCTGGTATGTACTTCTGGTATGAAAAAAATTCGGAAATTCTGGTATGAGAAATTCTGGTTTGAATTTTCATACCACAAACTCATAACAGAAAATTTCAAATAAAAAATAGAAAATAGAAAAGGGAAAATAAAAAACAAAACAAAAAAATTGGTATGAAAAATTCTGGTATGAAAAAATCTGGTATGAACTTTTGGTAGAAAATTTTCTGGTATGACAAATTCTGGTATGAGAAACTTCTGTTATGAAAAAAAAAATTGGTATAAATAAATTTCTGGTATGAGAAATTCTGGTATGAAAAAAAATCTGGTATGAAAAAAATTCTAGTATGAAAAAATTTTTGGTATGAAAAAAGTTTTGGTATGATAAAATGTAATTTTATGGTATGTAATTTTATGGTATGAAACTTCTGGTATGAAATTTATGGTATGAAATTTCTGGTATTTAAATTATGGTATGACATTTCTGGTATGACAAGTTCTGGTATGACAAAATTCTGGTATGAAAATAATTTATGGTATGAGAAATTCTGGTATGAAATTTCTGGTATGAAAATTCCTGGTAAGAAAATTCTGGTATGAGAAATTCCGGTATGAGAAATTCAGTCCAGAAAATAAAAAAGAAATAAAAAATAAATAAAAAAAGCAAGAAAAATAATAAAAGAAAACAAATTCAGTAATTAAATTTTAAAATTTATACTTATATAACAAATAACAAACATCATTTATTCTTTCTTTCTAAATAGAAGGGTTAATAATTTTTACCTACTATTAAAGGGGCGTGTTATATACACAATTTTAAATTTACTTGATACCGAATATAAACGCTTTGCGGTGGCGCTCAAATAGATCTAAGCGTTTTGCGACGGCGCTCAAATCTTAAAATAAATAAAAAGGATAAAAATAAGAAAAAACAGGATTTTGAGCGCCGACGCATGGCGCTGGCGCCCAAAACCCTGTTTTTTCTTATTTTTGCCCTTATTTTTTATCAACGTTTTGAGCGCCTTCCTACTTTTGCCTTTTTTTTATTAAATATTTGAGCGCCTTCGGAAGGCTCCGGCGCTCAAATTCTTTGTTTTTTTTTTTTACTTGTTGAGCGCCATCGGAATGCGTTTGTTTTTTACGCTAGTAAAACAAACCTCGTGCATTTAGCTTTTTCGCATTTAAAAGTCCAATAGAGAAAATGGTTTATGTAGCGGTTAAAACAGGGTGTGGATCCTCTGGTCCGCTCATTTGGTTCACACAGTGGTCCACTATCTCCTATTGGTCCATTAATTTTACAATTAATTTTAACTTAGTTATTTAATTAGTAGAATAATAACCTAGTTTTCACATGGACCAATAGGAGATAGTGGACCACTAAGTGGACCAAATGAGCGGACCAGAGGATCTACACCGGTTAAAACACGTATTAGAATAGTACTTATAAAGTAAAGTTATAATTATCATTAGATTACCTAATTTATCTAAAAAAAAATAATGGACAATTTTGGTAACTAGGTCTTTTTGAAAAACTATGGTAGTAACTAGGATTTTTAATGTTTTAATTAAGTAAATATACCCCCAACCTTTTGTATTTATTCTCAAATGTCTACACACTGTTCTCTCAAGGGGTACATTTACTAAACACAAAACTAGAAAAAGCCTAGTAAACCAAATTGTTTCAAAAATAATTAAGACTTTGTTTGACAAATATGGTATAAAATCGTATCGGTTTTCTTCGACATGAGATCACAGAAATTCTTCATTCGCTTCTACTTAGATTACGAGATCACGTAATGTAACACATGGTTTAATTTTTCTTTGTTTAAGTTATACGGTGTAGATGTTAATATCGAACGTTTGCGAATACGTGTGACACTGGAAGTGGATCGAGCGATTGATGACAACCACCTTCCACCGTAGGAGTACGCTTTGTTTTGCATGAATAACAAATCAAACACCGATAAAGTATATGATGAATTTGTTATGTAATTTAAGCTCATAATAATTAGTTAATAGTTTATGGATATCCCTTGTAACACTCCAAGTTCTGGGAACTCAAAGCGTTACGGGCTAGTATCTCACAATGGATCTCGACCCTCAAAGTAAGACACAAATAAATGAAAACTAAAACTTATAATAAAATGAAAGGTTATAACAAAGGCAAGCGTAAAAGACTCACAAACGAGTTCAAAACAAAGAGAAAACAACAATAGAAATATAAACCCGATCCCGTCTTATAATGTGCGGGAACCCCGAGACTGACCACACCGTCCGGATCACTCAACAACATACCTAACCTGCAGGGCATCTACAACATCGGTGTAAACCGTTAGGTAACATTCTAGATATCAGAAAGATTGTAAAGGCACATACACACATAAATAATATAAACATATAACATGATATCACTCAACCGGTTATTATCTTTCATTAAGTTAATCTCTTTACTAATTCAACTTATGTTGTCAAGAATCGTTATGATCTCGCATTTGTCCCCTTTCACCAACAGGAATAGAGCAAATGCATTCCTTTGTCACCTGTTGGACCGGTCGCAAGAGCACCTCCCAGTTTCCCCATTATGAACTGGACAAGCGGTCACCGTCCGATTATAATACCTTGGGTCAATTAAGGTATAAAAGGTCAATCCTACTCCAATTATCCGTTATAACGATAAACAACAACGCAAAACAATCAAACTAATATACGGAATGCAGCTAAGTAAGTCCAATGGGACTTACCTCACTCGAAGGTAACTCAAAGGTCAGCAAACAACTCAATTTCCCGTAGGAAAGAAGGACAGAAAGTCTGCTCAATAAGGCATAATAAATCAGCAACAAAACAATTGCTAGAAGTCTATAACTTATAGTTTTCATGATCTCTAAGAGATCTCCACAAGTTAGGGTCACAAACCTAGTCTTACAGACTCATAAGGGTCAACAACATCAACACAAGTCAAGGGAATGAATGAGGGAAACAAGAAAAGGAAGCAGTTCACCAAAGACGGGAGCAATTGCAGAAAAAAAGCAGGGGCGGCAAGACAGTACCGCGGGGACGGTATTGGGGAAGATCCACGGGGGCGGGAAGAAGAAGGCGCGGGGGCGGTCTTGACAGAAGTGACTGTCGTGGCTCTTTTTGACAACAACACACAACAAGGGATTCAAAGCTCGATTCCTTGATTCAAACACGTCAATACTCAACAAAGGGAGCCTAAGAACAACAACGTATCAACAACGGAAGGCCAACAAGAATCAAAACTCGATCTTGATCCTTAAAGAAGAGGAAGAGAACAATGGAGAGAGAACAATTGAGGGATTATTAAAACCAGCGATGAGACAAGAAGCTGCAACAATAGGCTCTTGCGCAACGAACATCCTTAACCTCTCGATTACTGCCATTTTCAATCTCTTTCTCACCGATTCTCCTCTCATGTCTCTCTTTCGCAACGAAATGTGTGGTTTTGTTTGAGGTGTTATGCGGTCGCCTACCTTGAATCCTTATGAGTGGGGCTAGGGTTTTGAGAATGGATGACAAGACGTGTTAAATCAGTAAAAAAAAAAAACGTACATTTACTAAATTGATAAATGGTATGAGCCTACCTACTATACCTAAACTTAAAAAAAAACCTACCTACCAAATTCACCCATAAATAACGACACGTGTGATACGATAATATACCTTCACAAATAGCCGGCACATAAAATTTTAATGACGTGGTGTACGTCGCTACGTCAATCGTCAAAGTCGGTTTTCATTCTTTTTTTAATATATAATATAAATAATAAATATACCATTTATATTTATGAATATCGATCGAATTTGAATGAGACAATCACACCAAATTTTTGGATCGGTCAATAACTACCCCACCCTAAGCCATAAGGTCCCCAACCGACAATTCCCTTATTGTTACTCCTTTCACAATGCTCACCATACATCTTCAAATTCTAAACATCAACATCAAAATTAAAATTACAGGTATACCCTTTGACAATAATATTTTATCCTTGTTAAACGTGTTTATTCTTATATTATTCCAAAGAATATCTGAAAAAGAGATATTTTTATATTTTATTTATAGAATTTATATATTGCCTGTAACGTATTATGATGATATGTACCAAACTTTGATAAGAAAAAGGTTTAGCATATTTTGCATGATTGATATTTTACTGTAAAATGTATTTGGCATGTTAATAAAAGAGGAAAATATCAAAAACTACTCGGTAAATAGAATGATTTGTAAACCAGGAATTCGAAATCACCCTTTACAATGGTCCTGTCCGCGGAGTAACACCTCGCTTATACTCTTTCTTATTTCTCGTTAAGGCCCCACTTTTAATTATTTAGGGCCCGTTTGGTTTTAACTCTGGAATCGGAATGGAAACGAATCTAGTCCATACGTATACCCTTATTCATGAAAGTTTTTAAAATCATTTCTTGTGGTTTGAAGTAATTGAAGTAGAGTTTGATTACTTCTGATACCCTATAGGGCAACAAAATGTGGAGAATCAAGTGCATTTTGCCTTAAACAATATGGAATGATTCATGCAATTTCATGAATAAGGATATAGGTATGGACTAAATTCGTTTTCATTCCATTTCCGTTTCCGGAGTTGCAAACAAACGGGCCCATCATGCGTAGCCATGACCACTATGCATTGCGAATGTGTTTAACGTATGTTAAATTAATTGCCGTGTATTTATAACTTCCATAAATTATTTTTTTTATACCAGGAAATAATTTACCCCGGTTATTTTAGTGAAACTTTCTGTCAATCACATTATATTTAGTAAATAAAATATTTAATATATCCTAATTTCAATCCATTTCGTTTACCGGTTATAAACAAAATACTTAATTGAATGCACTATATAATAGTATAATTTGTTTCTCTATCAATTCGTCATATATGAATTAAGCAGGTAATATCTTTCTTTTTTTTTTGGTAAAAAAGCAGGTAATATCATCAGATTTATTTTTTAAAAATGGATTCACTATTACAGTTGGACTTCTATTGGGCCCCACTATAACCTTGCAGAACGTGCCAGTGCAACGATCTTATTGGGCTTTGGGCCCAATAAGTATGTTATTGGGCCGAATGAGTACCACCAGACTGTTGGTTGGGCCGAACGAGTAGCACTTTAACTTGGCCTTTAAATGTATTTTCCTTTATCTGCACAATATGTCCGTGAAAATTGAAAAATATAATTTATTAGCTTGAAATATAATTGAAAAAATATATTTAATCTAAAGTGACAAAATTAGTGTGGGACTTTCAAAGCCGCTCATAATATACGAGATACATTAATGAGATAAAAATACAACGAGACTCCTTATCAACAAGGTTATGCTAAATCACCTCTTAAAACAAAAAATATATATAAATTCACTAGCAATTCCTTTTTTTTTTTTTTATATACTGTTAAAATTAAATAGTAATAATAATAATATGAAAAACTAATTTATTAATTTAACATTATCATTAATTATAGATTTGATTTTTTTCTTTCTCAAAATTTTTATCCGCTCCGAACTAGTCAAGCAACAACAATTTTAAGTTAGAATAGACTTGGTTTTGTTTAAACTAACACCAGGTCTATTTTTGGTAGAATCACACTACATTTTATTATATATAGTGTTGCAAAAAGTAAACACGAAACTGACTATGAACAGCATAAAAAACCGAATTAAAGAAGAAAAACAAAAAATATCAAATGACAACGACCGAGGGAGGGATATATCAAATTAAAATTTGACGTCTTATGAAACCGAATCAATATGTTTTTGAATTTATCATTCGGAACAACCTTATAATCCCTCCGGCTACAATAAAAGAAAAATACTTTGCCGACTCTGTTGTAGAGGGCGAAAACTTTCCCTCTTCTTAACACTCATTAGTTCAATTAACCAAGTTAGAAAACCACATTAAAAAGTTAATGTGATCAACTCAGAGATTTCTTTCATGACGTCGGACTTCATACATTTTAGGACCCGTTTGTTTTCAACTCCGGAAACGAAAACGGAATAGAAACGAAGTTAGTCCATATCTATATCCTTATTCATGAAATTGTATGAAACCATTCCTCGTAGTTTAAGGCAAAATGAACTTGATTCCCCCACATTTTGTAACCGTGTAGGGTATCAAAATTAATCAAATCTCCTTCAACTACTTCAAACTACAAAGAATTATTCCAAAATCTTCCATGAATAAGGGTACATGTATGAATTATATTCGTTTTTATTTCGTTTTTGATTTCGGAGTTAAAATCAAACGGGCCCTTAGTGTTATCATATTTTTAAGAGAATTAACGTAATTCCCATCTTTCACCACAGGATAATATTGAAGACGTAGTCCGAAACAATGCTAGTAAGTTTCTAGAAAGTGACCCCTCTCCACTCTTTCGCCACCATCCCTAACCGATCTTCAATCTCATCCTCCAACCCTTCAGAGATCTTCAATCTCATCCTTTAAAAAACGCACCTCTCCACTCTTTCGCCACCATCCCTAACAGAGATCTTCAATCTCATCCTCTAACTCTTCAGAGATCCCACATTTCATTGTTTACTAATTCAATCAAATTAATTTTGTCAATTCCTCGAATAATTAATCGAAACAATCCAATCTACTACTACTATATTCCAAAAACTCCACCTTTGACTTCCTCAATAAAAACCCAATATCAAACCCAGACCAGATGCAACTCAGATCTCCAATTTGAGACCTGACCTCAATTTTGAGGTCTCTAATGGCGAAAATTTTGGTCTTATGTGTGTTCACGACCTTACTGGTTGTCGGGTCGGGTCAAGTTCGGATAGGAGAAGCTCCGTATAGGGTTCACACGCTTTTCTCCGTGGAGTGCAAGAATTACTTCGATTGGCAAACTGTAGGCATTATGCATAGCTATAGGAAGGCCCGACAACCCGGCCCGATTACCCGTTTACTCAGCTGTACGGATCAGGAGAAGCTGAATTACAAGGGAATGGACTTGGCTCCCACATTCGAAGTCCCGTCAATGAGCAGACATCCTAAGACTGGTGACTGGTAATTTTTGTCTGTTTGTGTTTCACAGATTTTGATTTATGGGTTGCCTTTATTTTTGGATTTTTTTTTCTTTCAAACTCGTATCTTCATTTCTTGGTTTATAGTTAACTATGAACTCATTGTTGAGATAATTAGCTGACTTGCTATCTGAGCTGCTTTAGTGATGAAATTCTCTATTTTAAATTGAGTTAACTGAGGAATTTGGTTGTGAATCTTGTGATCAACAGTTGCATGCAGAAATGCTGTTTTATTTTTTTTGCGTGTTAGTCAATTTGTTGATAGTAATTGTGATGTCAAAGGAAAATAGTGCCTTAGGTAGATGCTATTGGATTTAAGATAGAGATAAATTGCTGGAAGCTGAATAATTTAACAGTATCTGAGTCAAATCGGCCTTCCTTTATTGGCTGGTTAAAACCAAAGAGGGAATTATACGAGAATGAGTTTTTTCAGATCATTTTAGCGATTGGTTATCATAGGAAAATGGAGATCCTTAGTAACTGATGAAATTGAGTTACTGCATTATGAGCTAACTATGTTATTAAATCTTCAGAAAGCGAATTAGCAGCTTTTAAGGGCATGCTATAAAAAAATGTGATGGGAAGACAACTTGCTTTATGGCTTTATTTGGTGATGAATTCCCTATATTTTCTGACTTGACAAGAAGTTTGTTTGTGATTAACACTTCCTTGCAGGGATTATGTAGTTCTGTTTGTTTTTGTGTTAGTTATTTGTGTATGATTTTAGAGGAAGTATAGACTACTTGTGATCATGGTCAAATTAATCACGGATTGTGTGAAAACCACGATCCATCAGAAATCCACCTGATCTTGATCTACTGTGTTGAAAAGAGTTCTTTAAAATTGGAAGTGCTTATAGAATTTCTTTTTAATGAATGGTAATTCATTCCGTGAGAAAAAGAACTACAAACTCACAACCTAGGCCCACCTAGCTATCACATTGTATCCTCCAACCAATTTTTCGCATCAATTAGGGGGTGTATGGTAGAGGTTATTGGGTAGCTTTTCGTGTAGTTTTGTGAAAAAAAAACAAAGGTTTGGTAGTAGTAGTTTATTTAAGAGATTAGAGTTTTAGTTGGTTATTGAGGAGATTTTTGAAACCTCTTAAAAATAGCTTTTAAGATATTTTTACCAGGTTCCTATTAAAATTACCTCATCATGCAAAATTTCAGTTGTTGATTGAAGTACTGCAATCATCAGCAGTAATATTTGTATTAATATGTTATCGAATTTCTTACGGTTTTTATATGCTTTTTAGTGTTCCTATTTGGCTACTAAGATTAACCGATCACTTGACCAGCCATCTGATTCTTCTTGTATTATCCATTTACAAAAGATAATAACTCTGTTGATTAAACGTGTTTTATACAACTTCCATTTTAATCTGCAAACACTTTTTTTTTGCTGATTATATTTCATTTTACTATAGGCACTTCATTTTTTTTATCGTTACCAGTGCAATGTTCTTGGTAGGAAGTAGTTTCTTCTGCTGGGGAGAATTGGAGATAAAAATTTCTGATATAATGTCATACTTGTTTCACTTTTTAGGTACCCTGCAATTAACAAGCCAGCTGGTGTTCTCCACTGGCTTAAAAACAGTGAAGAGGCTCAAAACGTCGATTGGGTTGTAATTTTGGATGCTGACATGATTATTCGAGGTCCCATAATTCCCTGGGAGTTAGGTGCAGAGAAGGGAAGACCTGTCGCTGCATACTACGGGTATCAATTGGATCCTCCTTTCTACTGTCTTATTTATAACTGCAGCTATTTAAATCCAATCATTTGGCGGTCAGATGCTTGTCGTATTATCGATGAAGTCAAATTCTAGCCCTTATATCTTCTTATTGAGATCGATGATATGGGATATTACGTGCTTCTATCGTATGAAGTTCTGAATTGCTTCTCCAGGTACTTAATTGGATGTGACAATATACTTGCAAAATTGCATACAACACATCCAGAACTCTGTGACAAAGTAGGTGGGCTCCTTGCTTTTCATATAGATGATCTTATGAAATTCGCACCACTTTGGCTATCCAAAACTGAAGAAGTTCGAGAAGATAGAGCTCATTGGGCAACGAATATAACCGGTGATATATATGGCGAAGGTTGGATCAGTGAAATGTATGGATACTCATTTGGGGCAGCTGAAGTAAGTAATTTTGCCTATTCTCTTCCTTTTTTCCGCCCCATGTTTCTGCTGAAATTTTTAGTCTGATTGAGTTATTTTAATTTCTTTCTCCCAGGTTGGACTTCGTCACAAAATCACCAATGACCTTATGATATATCCAGGCTATGTTCCAAAGGAGGGTGTTGAGCCGATTCTTTTCCATTACGGCTTATCTTTTGATGTTGGGAGCTGGTCTTTCAGCAAACTAGATCACCACGATGATACTATTGTATATGATTGTGGACGGCTTTTTCCAGAACCTCCTTTTCCAAAAGAGGTATGATTATTATGTTTAATGAGTAAGCTAGTTAGTTCTAATGTACAACTAGTCAGCATCATGCTGTTATGCTTAAAGCGTTAAAATATATTAGTCTGCCTAGTTACAAGTTCTCACTCTGTGTTGCAGGTTAAGATGATGGAACGTGACCGGAATAAATTGCGAGGTCTGATGTTAAGTATAGAATGCATTAACACGTTGAATGAGGGCCTTCTTCTTCATCATACCGCGAGAGGATGCCCAAGGCCGAAGTTTACACGATATCTGAGTTTCCTTAGGAGCCGAACTTTTACTGAACTTACCCAACCGAAGCGAGTAACACATATTGCCTTTTTAAACAATGAAGGCAATGAAGAACCTGTAGTTGATGACTCTGAGAAAACAATAAATGACCCTGTTGTCACTGAGAAAAGTGAAGAAGTTGATAGCTACGCTGGAAAGCCGCATCCTAAAATCCACACTGTATTTTCCACAGAATGCACACCGTATTTCGATTGGCAGACTGTGGGCCTTGTTCACAGTTTTCACCTCAGTGGTCAACCAGGAAATATCACGCGTCTTCTAAGCTGTACCGATGAAGATTTGAAGCGCTACACTGGCCATGAATTAGCTCCCACACATTATGTTCCATCAATGAGCAAGCATCCTTTAACCGGCGATGTGTAATTCTCATATCCTTATTAACTATGTTTCTTATACTAAGCATTGTGCATCCTTGTTTCATGTAATCCGTATTTGTTCATGATGAGCTTTTTTATTCATATTATGTCAGGTATCCAGCAATCAACAAACCAGCTGCTGTTCTTCACTGGCTTAACCATGCTCAGATTGACGCTGAGTTTATCGTCATTTTGGATGCTGATATGATCATAAGAGGGCCTATCACACCATGGGAATTCAATGCAGCTCGCGGTCGCCCTGTTTCAGCTCCATACAAGTAAGAGCGGATGCAACTTCCATTTTCAATTTTCAATTGTATTCTGAAAATTAGATAGCATTGTTACATCTTCTTATCATTTCAATGTGTGCATTTCAGTTACCTTATTGGTTGTGACAATATACTGGCAAAGCTGCATACTCGGAATCCTACAGCTTGTGACAAAGTTGGTGGTGTTATAATCATGCACATAGATGATCTCCGGAAGTTTGCCATGCTGTGGCTACACAAAACCGAGGAAGTCCGAGCTGACAAAGAACATTATGCCACTAATATTACTGGAGATATCTATCAATCTGGATGGATCAGTGAGATGTATGGCTACTCATTTGGGGCCGCAGAGGTATGTTTTCGTCTTTTGTTTTTCATCTTTCAAAACCCGTTTACTCTTTATAACCAATTGTATGGGCTTGCACTTGTTTCTTACAGCTCAAGTTACGGCACTTGATAAACCCGGACATAATGTTGTACCCTGGATATGAACCTGATCCAGGAGTGAGCTACCGGGTTTTCCATTACGGTCTTCGGTTCAGTGTCGGAAGCTGGAGCTTTGACAAGGCGAAATGGAGAAAAGTCGATTTGGTCAACAAATGTTGGGCCAAGTTTCCTGACCCGCCTGATCCTTCTTCTCTAGATACGGTTGATGAAAGCACTCGAGCACGTGACTTGCTGAGCATCGAGTGTATCAGGACGCTCAATGAAGCTCTGTACAAACACCACAAGAAGAGAAAATGTAGAGGAGATTCCGACAACGAAGACGAACCCAAGTCCACCCCAATAACTTCTAAAGCAGACCGGACATTTGGCTCGTTTAGAATCTTGATTATAGGTCTTTGGGCAGTTTCGTTTATCGGGTTCTCGGTGTTGATGTTCACCGTGTTCTGTGGCGGTAATCGGAGAAAGAAAGCCAAGCATCATAAGAAGAAACGGCCGTCTTATGGTGGATCTTTCGATCAAAACGGGATTGATCGGCACCTCAGACTGGCGGAATTATCCGAAAAGCTTTGAATTAAGAGTCTTAATTCAAATCTATCCGAGTGTTGACACTTACCGTTGAGGTCGGGAAATAGTCGTTAGAAGTCGTAAAGAGAAACGAAGTACAAAACTACAGCGGGTTCTTGTGCAGGTCTCCTTATCGAAGATTACAGTTCGGGTTTATAGGCTTGTATCATCATCATCTTCAGCAATACTCAAGGTTAGAGTACAAGGTACCCCAGAAGTTCTTTGATTTGCATATGGTTGTTTGTTGTTGTGGTTTTGAATGGTCTATTGTTCATTATTTCATGGTTTGGTGTTTGTATTTAGTGATTCTTGATTAAGGTTTGAAGGATATTGTACAATAACAATTCATTATTGTTAATCTTTATCTCTACATGTTATGTTTAGTTTCTCATCATCAAGATCTGATATGGTGGTGAGGTTGGTGAACACCAGTGAATGCAATTTGCATGTCACTGTAAACATTAAAATCGGGATAATAATCAAAGAAAAATAGAGACAGATGATAATCCTCTGAACATACATTGTGACATTGAAGCACCACAAAGCTGATGCCTGATGGTCAATTGTAGCAACACAACTCACATAATTGCACAAACATCCCATATTTTTCTAATTGTCAAAATTACCCTAATATAGAAATATAAAACTGATGGAAAATACCTCATTAGACTTCAACATGCTCAGAAGTCAGAACCCAGGTAATTCATGCAAAATTATCTGTTTGATCTCAAAATTTGGTCGAGTCTTATGACTTCAACATCAGAAGGTTGTCATCCCAGCTCACTTAATAAAGTACTTGTAATCTTGTGTTCAACAAAAAAATCCCCTACAGAAACCAACTTCTATACATAGTTTATGAAAAATCAAGCACAGTTAAGAGACTTGTAAATTTATGATCTTCAATGGAAATCAATGAAGAAACTTCTTCTTCCAATTATGGCTTTACCTGAACTTGGATGGATATGATTCATATTTATATGAAGCTGTTCACGCAATATGAAACTAATAAAGCAAGTTTAGGATATGAGTATGAAGCTGCACAAATGCAACCAAAACTAAAACTTGAAAGGATATTTTGCAACCCTGAAGGGAAGTCAGCTCTCAAGGAATCTTGGAATCAGATGTAAAAACTGACAATGTAGGGACTCATTATATAAATATGAAAGATACATTAAACATCAGTACAAACGGTCTATCCATTCACGACTTAAATATGGTACTACTTTGTTTTTGAAGTTTTTCCATAAGCCACACTCTCTGGAAGAACAAAAGAGGCACATAGCATCCATTTTCCAAGTGCAACAAGACGAACACGTCGCATTTCTACTGCCTGTGCAATTTACCATAAGAATAAGAAATCAGAACAAGAATCCACAAGCTCTCCCTACTGGGCACATTAGCTAGTCCAGAATTATACCTCATTGTTCTCAAATACATAAACATGAATAGTGGGTAATGCTGATCTTTTGCCCCTTGACTCGTTCTGAAGTATCCCTCTATTAGCATCTGCATAATCAGCACAAATGTGAGTGGCTACATGTAAACCGAAGCTCTGAGCATTTACATGCTAGGCACAATGAAGTAGAATGGTCTGGTCAAGAGGAAATCACGGACCAAAATACTCTTATGTGCACAATGTGAGCGTCGTTTGGTAGATTCATAACAACTTGTGTAACAGAATGAACTTTTTCACTAGAAAATTCAGCATCAATGAACCTCCTTCCATCCATATTGTATACCTGAATATCAATGTCACATTAATAAAGGTAGAATAACTCTCTAAAAAAATGAAGGCATAAAGAATACACAATAACACTCTGCTATATTGTACCTCTAACTTCCTCCCAAGTCTGTTAAGAACACTGTTCCTTTCTAGATAGTCAACTGCAACCAGATTTAAGTACCAAGAATGCGAGTATAAAATGAAGGAACACAATCTTGATCTAAAAGCAACATTTTACTGATGGGTGATTGTTATATTGGTATACAATGCCCAAATTGAATAGAAAACAAAAAATGGCAGGGATTAGAGTTTTCAAAGTCAGATGGGTAATGCTTAACCTAAAAAAAAGATCATGCCTCAATTGCAGAGGCAGAAACATACATACAACATCATCACACCTAAAGCAATTTATAAGCCTTTGTCTTTCAGTAGCCAATCTGGAATTCTAGTACTTGCATAGGATAAGAAGAGAGATGATTTCTCCATTTATTTTCCGTGAAACTTCATTCGCGTATTAAAAATACAACCAAAAAGCACATTCATAAATAGCAACCACAATCTATGATTACACATTGTATGTGTAATCACAGAACAAATTTCTATAGTCATTACTGATAGCATTGTAACAAGTGAACGGTTTCAGGCCAAAACCTCCAGTTACATTTTTCTATAGTCATTATTGAAGAAACAAATCAGACTACATAGCTACAAATTACAGTTCTTCAAACATTTACAACAGAGTGAATTCCATCATTTCTCTTCCTAGTGTTTAAATATTGGCCATGGATTTAATCCCTTTAGTTCTTTGTTTTGCCCATATTAATATTCCTGACAATTATCAATAGATTCATGCAAGCATCACATAATAAACGAAAACAGAAAGGGTCGAGGCAAACGCAGATATGCAATGAAGTAATATAGCCTTTCATATCATATAAAATCGATCACCACCGCCCTAAATTACCTCATTCATTGACAAATAATCACTGAACAATGTCAGCCTGCACCTAATAAGTTCAAAGTTTATTTCTCTATCTTGCTTGGCGTCTTCTCTTACAGCTGCGTGAAATATAAATATCCGACTGTTAGAAAGACAGTATCCGATTACAAGACAGGCAGTACAAAAAATTTAATTATGAAAGCATCAATATATCATGAACTCGATCTAGTCTAAAGACTCTAAACAAAAATAACAACTAAAATCTAAACCTCACATATTATACTTGGTGTTTTGAGTAGCAATTAAAAACGACTATCTATGTTACCCTGCGGAAAATGATTATCTCTTAAAGCTGCCTGAAATTTGATTATCTACGTTGTAAAATTAAAACCCAATCACATTATATCGTGGGCATTGCACATGAAGAGCCATTACTCAAGAATGACATGCCGAAAATGAGTAAGCCAAGTCCATGAAGAGCCATTAGAAGGCATAAGTCTTGCAGCATAATGCGCTACTGTATTAGCACACATACCTTACAAAATGAAAAGTGTCGTCGTCGGATCTATCTTCGAAAGTATTGTGTACCCATTCTGGAACAATGAAGTTGGGACTGCGTTCAATTTTGAGCATTTCGAAGGAGGGGAGGAGCTGAATCCATTCTGGCAGTGTCTCCATCCTTGGAAGCCCATACAAAGTCAATTTTCTGAGGGAAGTGACCAATTGAATCCACTCTGGCAATTTCACCATCTTTGAAAGGTCCCGCAAAGTCAAAACTTGAAGGGATTCAAGTGGTTTCCTCGACATTTCACCATCACTGCTTGTTTGCTGATCTTCAAGGCTTTGATTATCGTCGTACTCCCATATAAAATCATCACAATATGCAATATACAACTCTTGAAGAGTAGTAAGACGTTGCATTCCTCTCGGGAGAGTCTTCAACTCTGAGAAACTGATTGTAAGATGGGTGAGACGATCAGTCATTCCTCTAAAAGCCTCGTCCATATAGATCGAAGTACTTTCTGTAGGATGGAAGCCTGACATGTTTAACTTCAAAGAATGCTTGTCAATCTCCTGCTCCAAACGTAACCAAAACGACCCATTGTCTCTACGAACTTCATCAAACAAACGCAGGGATGATGTTTGTGATGATTCAAACACTTTGACAAAGGAAAAGAGCAAGGGTGACACTCTCAACTTTGGGCAGCAAACAACCTTCAGCGAATTCAGATGAGGAAATGAGGGCAACATCACAGGCTGTTCATCACCATTGTCTAATCCTCTGCACCAATCCTTCAATTCTGGAAGGTCTATCAGGTCAAGCTTCTCCAAACAAGGACAAAACGATGCAGCTGTTGCAATATTCTCTTCTTCTATGTATTCCAAATTACTTAAATCATGAAGGAATAAAGATCTCAAGAACGGAAGTCTACTGAGAGGTGGTAAATGTAGACATTTATCGCAACGCTCAAGATGCAATTCTACGAGATTCGGCAGAACAGATGCGAAACAACCTTCGGGCACCCAAGGTGGAAAGGTCATGCCTTGATATCTACTAAGAAATAACTTCTCGAGAGTAAGGGGAGGCTGAAGTTTTGCCAAGATGGCAATGTGGTTCTCAGGCTCAGGCACGCCCTCTACTCCGTTCCCTACCCACTTTATATGTAAATCCCTCAACCCTTTCTTGTTTACCAAATAAGCTTCACCGTCCCCTCGGCCGTTCAATGAGATACTTTTAGGGATTTCAATCTCCAACTTCCCTTCTTTTTGCACCGACAAAAGCCCCAGTTCTTCGAGTTGTGCACTATGCTTCGATTCTGGAGGACCGACTATGAATCTGGATACAGTTAATGCACCAATACCTGATGGCATTTCAGTCACCTCACTGCCTTTAGTTTCGAGGTATTTAAGGTTTGTTAGTTTCACAATGTCCGTGGGCAGCTGGTGCAGGTGATAACAGCAAGAAAGGTTTAACTCTTCTAGGGATGTTAACGCATCAATTCTGTTAGGGAGGCAAGTCAAGAGTCCACAATATTCTAGGTTCAAATGCCTAAGGTTTATCAATTCAGTAACTGAATCCGGAAGGGTCTTAAAGTCATTATCAGAAATATCTAAATATCGCAAATGAATCAACTTTCCAATCGAATCTGTTAACTTCTTAATACCTGAAGACTTTAGATCCAACACCCGAAGCAAGGGGAAAGCTGTAACTAATTTGTCAACATTGAGTATCTTCTTTTGTGCCGCAAACCGATTAGTGGTAGCTTGTAGGAAAGTACGTAGAGGCTCTGGCTCTCTTTTGTGCTCAAAGGTTGAACTTACATCATATTCCATGCCATCACGAACGATGGTGAAATGTCGAACATTATCTTTGAGGACTACCTTGTTCAGATCAGCGGACTTTAAATCTACCACAACCATCTCCCCTGCCGCTACTTTTGTGGTCAAATCATGCATCAAATCGTGCATTTTCAGGTAGAAATCCTCATCCCCTAAGGCTGAGGTTTTCTCTAAGAAAAATCTTTGGCACAAAATCTCCAATTTGTCATTGCAAATTTCCCGTAGAGTTTTACCTTCTTCCTCTTTAAAGCTAACATAAATAATCCAAATGTTCCTCAACACCTGCCACGAAATTTCACAATTTTTTGGGAATAACGCACAAAATGAAAAGCATTGCTTCAATGTGGAATCAAGACCGTCATAACTTATCTTCAAAATCGGTAGGATATAGTCTTCTTCTCTTTTCAATCCACAATCCTTGACATGCTCCCACGTGCTTCTGTTTTTCCCTCTCAGGTGACGTCCTATTACTTTGATAGCTAGAGGAACCCCACCACATCGTTTAACAATGTCTTGGGCTATATCAATCAAATTCTCATCTCTCTTTGTTGATAAAGAAAAATTTTCAAATAAACTCAATGAATCGTCTTCTGATAGACCTTTTAGTTGATGAATTGACTGATGGATTGAATTGTTTGCACCAATACCACTCGTCACTTTTTTTGAACGTGTTGTCACCAGAATTCTGCTTTCCTCCGTGTTTCCAGCTTTCAACAACACCGTCAAATGATCCCAAATGAAAGTCTCCTCGTACTCTACATCATCTAATACGAGAAAAACCTTCTTTCCACAAATTCCCTTGATGAACAGATCCTTCAAACCATCTAGATCTTTGTCAGTCAAATTAACGCTTGAATCAATAGACGAGATCAATTTCTTCAACAACCATTCCAACTTAAACTTCTTACAGTCAGATGCCCACAACTTCAGATCAAAGTTGCAACCAATATCATTAAAGACAAGTTGGGCCAGAGTTGTTTTCCCCATACCACCCATTCCAACTATGGAAACCACTCCAATCGCCTGATCAAAAGATGTTTTCAACAGTTTGACTATCTCACTCTGATCTTGATCTCTTCCAATAATTTGAGTAGTATCGACATGAGAGCCAGTGCCACGTGCATTGTGTGTTACATCTGATTCAATGGTAGCTGTAGCTCCCCCGATCCTAAAACCTTGGAGGCCTTTTGAAATAGCTTCTAACTCTTTCTTGATTTTCTCAACCTCCTCATTATCCTTCATCGCATTAACTGCTATAGAACTGCCATGCTTCACCTAATTAAAAGTAACAAGTAAATAAAATCAAATGTACATTCTCCTTGATGCACAAAAAGTGATTAATGAACATTATATTTAATAAAAAGTCCATTATATTTGATGATAAACTTGATCTAAAAAAGCAGAATATTCATGGTTCAGCATGAAGCAAATAAGATTACATGTACAAGCTGCATACACATACCTTATTAGAAATCAACTTCGTTTTAGACTGACAATATGCTAAGAACCGTTGTACTCTACCGTCCATTTTCTTGATACCTTCTTTCTCCTGCATAAATGTACATTCCGTTACTTTTATGATATTA